>OX393564.1:20785713-20838505 GCA_947652115.1 Blastomussa wellsi
CTACAGTGTTGATTAAATTGCTGTTGTTTGGGTGCTAGGGGCGCTAACTGTTCTTGTTGTTTGTCCTATTATTCTCTTGTATGGATGGGAGGTGCACTGCCACTGGTTAGTGGGCTGGACTTAAAGGCTGAACAGACCAAGTTCAAGCCAAGGCTGGATCTCCCACCATTTGGGCAACTAAGGGTGCATTCCTTTGGGATGATCTAGATCACGATCAGTGATCTTTGGATCATGGTACATCAAAGGTGCTGGCGAATCTACTCTGAGCAAGGATTTGCCAGTTCTTTTGATGCACCATGATCTGAGTAATCTCGGATCACTGATCACCCCCAAAGGAATGCACCCTCTGATTTTTTGGACAGAAAGAGGAATTTGGCCTAGGGAATTTGGGAGAATTTTTTGTGCAAATGGTTCAAACCTCCTGGCAAAATTGTCAGTATGCCTATGATCTTGGCAAAATCTCAGCAAAATCTTTGCATGGATTATACTACATGGTTATGGTTTCAAGACTTATCTGCACACAAAAATCAAGTCAACATTTATGAAATGATAAATTGATAGCATGAATTACAGTACCTTCTTCTTGTGAATGACAATTGGTATGACACTTTCTATAACTGGGACCCATCTCAAAGGACCATCATCTGAAGACAAAGTATTGACCTCTGCAAGGGACCTGAATATAAATATTACACACAAAACATTAAAAATCAGCAGCTGCATGGCATACAATGAACTGTTATCTGTTTGTTGGGACTAATAGAAAAATAATACTTTTCAAGGCCATTGTACTCGTCTTTTGTAGAAGTTAAAGGGTTTTGGAAATGTAAGGAGGCTGCTCAATTGGAGAGACACAAAGATATAGTTAATTTTCATAATTCAAATTGAAAAAAATAAAAACGTCTGCAAGCTTTTGGAAACAGAAACCTTTAACTCCTATAAGAGTGCCATATGTATGGCACATAATGTCATAACTTATTGGTCAATATTTGTCCAACTAATCCGATTTTTTGGTACCAAAATTGTATTGGAAAAAATCTGCATTTTGAAAGCATAAAATTGCACCTTGCGACTTGATTGACCACCCCTGTAACTTTTAAAACTTTTTTGTTTGATACTTATATGTAGTATGCCACCATAATTTAAATTATAAGAAGTTAACTACTGGACTGAAAGCTGCAAATTAAGATATAGTTTAGGGATGTACTTAGTAATACGGTGATAGACAACTTTTTTAATCCTTTTCTTTTTTACATTTTCACTCATTTATTTCAAAGCTCTCACTTTCTTTTTATTTGTTAATGTGTTTTAATGAAATTCACTAATCAACACCTTTCAGATGGTGTATCATACATGGATATATTTATATTTTTTAATTCACGAGAAAAGACCATTTGCCTTAGGGGGTAAAGGGTTAATTAAAAATAGAAGAATAGGAAATTGTTTTGTGCAAGCTAAAGACAGGTTTTTGAGTATCATGATATGCATCCAAAACAATACTATTTATAATATGTTTTAAGCATAAGAATATATTTATATATTTAGAATATAGTACAAATTTTTTTTTTTTCAACAAAGCATTTAGTTTAGTTTACATTCCTACCTCCAGTGTTCAAAATGCATACTTTCCATCAGTTTATCATTCTTTTCTTTGCTGTCCTTGGTTATATGCATTTTCTGATAATTATTATAGGAAATTTAGCTGTTTCATTGAGTTACGAAAATTAAAAACATTTAACCAACTGAATACAAAACAGACCCTGATAAATTAAAATTAAATTTACACAAACTATAAAATTAATGCTTTTTAGATAAGGATATATGAAAGCTTTCACTTATTCTACAAGATAAATTAAAAAAACAAATGCAATTTCTAACATTTGGGTAACAAAGATTAAAGAAAATTAGCCAGAAATTAATATTTATTATATAAACTGCAGTGTTTCACCCCTGAGAAAAACAGTAATTGATCACAAGTGTAAAATTACGATAATTTTACGTGTGATATCAATGACTTCATGTTTGATAACATGTTTGACCCTACTGTACTTCAATTTATTGGTGTACAGTCGAAACATCTTTGGTTCCACCACAGAAGTCTTTGGTAATCTTCGGAAACGTCCGTGTGACCTTTGGACAACATGTTTAGAATCTTCAGAAATCTTTGGAAAATTGTCAAAAACTTGGTCAAAACATGTTTATAAAATAAACAAAATAATACATGGTTGCTTGGAGATATGAAATTTCTTTTCTTGTGTTCAACTCGATATATCTCACTCGTTTGCTGCTCTCCCTTGCGAGATATATTGAGTTGAACACTCGAAGAGAAATTTCACATCTCTGCACACCCATGTTATTCTGTATTCATCAAATGGCACAATGAAGAGGTTAGTGTTTTGTCAAACTTGATTGTTGTTTCTTTGTACTACATATCATTATGATACATATAATTTCAAGCAGTAATAATAATAGCGAGAAAAAATAACTACGTCAAAAATTATTTCAAACACATTATACCTCTTTCCCAGAGGTCAGGTGGAGTTGTTGCCTTGTTTGGAAAATACATTTCCACATTCTTTCAGGCCACATCTTATAGTCTTTCAGCTGTACATGTGGTTTTTCTTAATATACAGAAAGGTTCACTTTTACATGTAATGGCACTTTCTCAAACTTACCATTTGTAAAGTATCCTCTCATATTATTAAATTCTGTTACAACAATTACAAGTACTGTATAACTATAATCATAAAATAACCATTTGTCAGATAGACAGGTGATTATAGATGAAGTGAATATTAAATTGTGGATAATATTTTCAATTAATATTGTTAATTAACAATGCAACAGGAGAAGTATATATAGACCATACCAAATAATTGGAAATGAGCTTCTAAGAACTCAGAAAGGGTTAGAATGTAATTAGTTATAGATATCATAAAATTACATAACCACAAACTTTGTAAGATAATTGTGTTTCCTTGAGCATCCCTGAGCAGACAAAACATAATATTTTCACCAGTTCAGACCAATGAATTTTTATTAATAGAGTATATTTTGTCAGTGTTTCTTATAGTACCACTGCAAAAACACAATTAGAATTGTCTTGAACAAAGTTTAATAAGAAAATAAGTAGAGGAGAGAGCTAAACACAAACCCATGGGATTAAAATCTGAAAATTATAAGTTGTGATTCATTTAAACAGCATGTGTTGCCATTAGCCTAGTATGTAAATAAATGAGAAATCAATTAAATATGTACATAATATTTTCTTTAAACAATAAACTAATACAAAGATCAAATGCCCATGCTAATTCAGCCCATCTGTCCCATATTTTAAAGGGCCCTACTCAGCCTCCACCATTTTCAATGACATCGAAATTATGGCAATTGTATGGTGAAGTGAAATCTTATTTCATTATTGTAAGTAATACTGGAAGTGATCTCTTTCTTTTCGACATGCTCAGCGTAAAATATAATGCTGAAACTCTCGCATGTAAACAATAACAAAGGTGTGGCTGACAAGGGCCCTTTAAGTTTATCCCTACCAAGGCAAGCAAACTTGTCACACTAACACTGGCTGTTGTAAATTATGCAGAAATGGAATGTCAAGTACCAGTAATATTTGGTAAAATTTCTTTCTCTTTTCTCTTTCTCGTTTACTTGTCTTTAGCGTATTGATACCATATTCAAAGACATGTAACTTATTTGGTTTGGGTTCGACGGTGATGTCTCCGAATTGAATGAGGTGATCCTCATAAAGAGCTCCCTGAGATAGGGGAAGCTGACACGCCACGAGGATTATGACACCTAACTGTTTATTATTTTTTATTACAAAACCTTTTTCTTGCTAACTTGTGCAGGTTTCAAGATTTTAATATCATTGTTTGAGAAATATTAGATTTTTAAAAGCAATCTTCTTTTTAGTGTTGAAAAGATTTTTTATCATCACCATCATCATCGTCATTTTTTGCCAAAGGTTAGCCCTCTGAAGGTAATGTGTAACCTCAGGGGCTTACAAATTGGGATCCAATGACTGTACAAACTCACTAATAGAGTGGTTTTCAATTGAGTATTGAAAGTAATTAGTGATTTGCTTTGGTTTTGCATTACAATGCTCAGTGATTGGTTTAAAAATCTCACGCCACTTTTATAACCAATCAGAGGTAAAGCCAAAACCAATCGCGACTCGCGCGAGCACGTTTTCCCACGCTTTGTGTCAGGTACGTATACTTTGAATTTTGATTGGTTTACTGGATTGTCTCTGTCCTGTGTGATTGGCCAAAGCAATTACTTTGGTTTTGGTTTTATGACACTCGATTCAAACTCGCTCTATAAATATGAATTGTTTGTCATTTGAACATAATAGCTGTGGTCAAACTGCGCACTTTTGCCCTTGGTAAACTTGACTTGTTGACAGTTTTACCCAGGTAAATTACCTAGGGAAAATTTTTCCATCGAAACTTGAATATGTCAAGAGAACAATAGAATTCCCTTTACAGTTACCCTACATATTTTGAAGGGGTAAACTGAAATCCCAAGGCGACGATGACGGCGACGATGACGAAGTCACGCAAAATGGTGGCCATTAAGGTAGCCATACCTTGTCAGCCTTATCACCTTACATCTTTGGTATTGGACATCCATGTTATGGTCAATTGACAGCTGTCAAATTGAGGTATCCGCTGACCAGTATCACATGATCAGATCGCAGGCTCAGGTTAGAAATCATCGAGGTAACGTATTTTTTAAGTTGACCGCTGACCAGACATTGGTTTTTTTCATTGATCGCAGGCCCAGGTCCGATTTTTTTCTTCTGGCAGCATTTTTTAAATTTTTATGGTCATTCTTAGCGGAAATTCTGCAATTGGAGTTTACATTTTTAATTATTCTTATTTATTTCAGAGAAATTTTTGAGAACCAGCAAAAATACGGAGCTCTGCTTTTAGGCTTGGCTAAATCTATATATTATTTCATTTCAGAAACCAGTGTACATGCTCATAGAGACGAACCGGACCTGATCTATAATGGCTTTCTTTTAAATCGGCTACATAATCCAGGGCCATGGAGTGTTCCTACACCATCAATTCACCCCACCAACTTCACTTCATTTAACTCGACCAAGTGCTGTCCCGCCAGTTAGCGAAATTTTCTAACATGCATTTTGTTTTTGATTTGGGCGCCATGAAATTTAATCCCGTCAATTCCTTGATGTGATATTTTTATTCAGTGTGACCCTTTCACCTGGGGAAAATGAAACCCAATATAAATTTACCATGGATGAACTCAGGTAAATTTTCCCTACTGGGTAAAAAAGTTTTCTCTCGGGCAAAAGTGCATGGTGTGACCTCAACTAATATCTCACAACATTTTAGTAAAACCAACTGTCATCTGTGAATTATTATACCCAAAAGTAGATTTGGAGACAAGATGATGGGGCTAAGAGAAGAAATATTTATATTTTGCTTGCATTTACAATCATTTACAGAAAAAAGCTTCAAAATAATTCAGGTTCAACTGAACTGCTTCAAATTAAATATTACATTTATCAATATTATTCAACCTAGCCTAACCACGATCAATTAATATTACTTTTGGCACTTTTATTTTTCAAACTTCATATATTGGGTTTATAGCCTGAAAAAATCCTAATTTACATGCATGACCGCTTTCAGACGTCACCTCTGGCTAAAAAAATTAATCAGACATGATATGTTTTTCCAGCCAAAGACTTAATTTATGGTATGAAACAAAATAAAACAACGGAGCTCATGTCAACAGGTTAACACTGATAGGAATTATTAAAACAAAAGTGAACAAGAAATTAAAATCTAGGATGAGTGATACTGTTTTCAGCAACTTCAATATAGCTAACTATAAACTGAAATGCTGAAATATATTGACGATATAAAGCGTGAAATTGGATCAAACAACGAATTTCTTGAAGCGATTTGGCTATGAGAATAAATAAACCCACTAAAGCTGTCAAAAAAACTGAGCAGACATTTGCGAATTCAGTCAAATGCCATGATGTGAAATAATGTAAACAAATATTGGCGAGCATGCATGTCGAGTTGTCAAAAATGTTACTGTATTACCGTATGACTTGGGTGCCTCCGTCTTTACTCCAGTTGTCGATGTATTTTTTGACTTCCTGGGACTCAAATCCGTTTGCACCTGATGGAAACAAGCCTATCTGGTCCCCGAGCTGGGGACCAGACGGATGGCTTTCTTTGTTTCCAATATTGTCTTCGTTTGTCACACCAGATCCGTCAAAGCAGCTGCATGGCCATGATGCGAAGTCATCTAGAAATACGCCGTATTGTTGATCTTAGTAAAATTTTCAGACTTCACTGGTAGTGTTTCGCGAAGCCGGACAACCACTCTGTTAATGAAAGAAAAGAAATACGTTCTTAACTATGCGAGAGGGATGTTTCCACCGATGTTTTGCATTGTGTTTAAGGTTCCGCTTGATCACGGTGATCATGTCGCGAATACCTTCGACTGTTTATAAGATCGCACGACGCAGGGATTGAGACATCGATCAAATATTTTCCACTAGCTTTCCTATCCCCCGCTTAAGCTAACTCTATGTCTACAGGACTTAACTTTTCTAAACTGTTCAATTAAATTTTCTTTGAGGCATACGATAAGATCGGTATTATTAAACACTCAAAAGTCAAGTTCCAGAGCTATTGTACATTTTGCCTGAAGAAAACTGTAGAAACCAAAATGTTGAACAAATCAGGGCTATCAAACAAACGAACTTTAAATGAACAATGTACCTGAGGTAAGTGATCCTTTTCCGTTTTAATAGACGTTCCTTTTCCCAAAACCCGCTCTCACGTACGGGTTTATGTGGGCACCTCGTTACTGCATAGTGTTCGTAGTTACAAAGGACTCCAGCCTGTGATTGGTAGCCGTCCAAATTTGCATGACATTCCAATGAATCCTCGAGTGTGAACGTGATTAAATCCACACGAGTTCATTAAAGGTTATTTGTTCACAATAGTTCTTCGAAATTGCCTACAACTTTGAAATGAACTTTTGGTCTAATATGTTATAATGATATTAAACTGAACCGCCCTTGTGGGGCGAATTAATTTACTTGCCTTCAACGGAAAACACCATATAAATGGATTGTCTCAATGAGGAAGCTTTGCATATTGCGGCCAATCCGATTTCGGGTTCCAGAAATTAGAAATTAGGACTATCACTGCGATCATTTCTGATTTTAGTTTTCAGTAATCAACAAAGCGGATTTTCTTTTCTGAAAATCGAGATTGTGGAAACGGAAAACTATAAATAATAAAACAACAACGAATTTAGAAACCACAAACAGGGAAACAGGCTTCTTTTCTAAAAATCAGAAATCATAAATAGCTCTCAATTCCTAAAATTAATTTTGAAAAAACCCCAAAACGGAGTTTTTCGAACAGAAATTGCAAAATCGGATTAGATTCTTTTTTGCGAGGGGCTGGGTGTCAGGGATGAGGTAGGATGTCCGAAAAATCTTTCGTTGGGTAGGGGGTAGGGTGTGCGTACCTTAGGTTTGGGGAAGATACAAATTGAATACGGTGTATTAACAAGCGATGTATAATTCATGCGGTTTGAAAGACGCTCGATCGAAACGCAGATTTATCAGTAACTGAATAAATATAAGCAACTTCATAGAAATGGAAAAGGACATACAGAATTGTAAGTTTCATTTAAGTTTATGCTAGTTTATGTAGGCTATTGTAGAACATTTGCATTTATCTTAATTTGATATATTTTCGCAACAGAAGATAGTGCAAAAATAAAGTTTCTCAGATTTCCCGCTAAGAGCTCTATTCTGAATCGAATCGTTTTTGTTTTGTACTCGAAAATATTGGAATTCATTGTTCTCATTCTACCCTCTTATTGGTTAACTTTGTCTGGGTGAGCGAAAAAATACATCTAGTTTCATTTTATGAAATGCTTGTTCAAACTATTACTTCATTTTGCCCTTGACGTTATCCCACCTGCACACTGATAAATTTGTACCTTAGCACACCCTAGTGATCCTACCCCTTCCCCAACGAAAGACGTTCAGTCATCTACCTTCTACCTCATCCCTAACACCCTATCCCTCGCAAAAAATCTACTTGAGAAGTTAAGAAGACCCCTGTCCTCCCCTACCTCCAGCTTGTAAAAGTGGAATGCCCCCCCCCCCCCCCCCCCTCACAACGTACCCTTCACGTCCATGACTTCTGAATTCTAAATTCAATTCAGAATTTTGAATTCAGAATTCTGAATTCTGATTTGCGGTTTTCCGTTCTCCGATTTAGGATTTGCAATTTCTGATTTTTAAGAAAAGAAGCCACGGTTTGGCCGCAAAATTTGGTAATTTGTTCGTTATGTTTTATTTCTGTTTCCTTTTACTGGTTTCTAAATTCGTTGTTGCGTAATTATTAGTTTTCCGTTTCCATTATATAGATTTTCAGAAAAGAATATCCGCTTTGTTGATTACTGAAAACTAAACAGCTAAAATCAGAAATAATCTCCTAATTTCTGATTTCTAGAATCCGAAATCGGATTGGCCGCAAAGCTTCCTGATTGTCTCGACTGTTGAATAAAGTGTCTCTATAAGAACTAAAAAAATATTACGGATTACCATGAACCGATCATTCGGATGAACTATCAACTTTTATTGTCGACTATCAAGGAGATGAATATAGTGGTGAAATTTGTTCTAAAAACTTCTGTTAACTCAAGCAGCCACCACGTCCACCCCTCAGCCTTTGCGTAAGACCTTTACTGTATTATCTCACGTATTCTGTTTCTCTGTGCAATCCATGTTGTGTTGCAAGATGTTTCTCGTTAATGCGTTAAGTGCCCGACAGTCATCAGCGTCTTACAACGCAACATGAATTGCACAGATTGGCCACCATTCTGTTTTTGTTGGTGTGTTTACACTAACATCTAACAACGAGACAGCGCTAGCTAGCTGCAACCGTCTTCTATTTTCAGGCTAGAGAAAAAGTGTTGATCTACGCGCCGTATATATATCCGTAAGCAAATACGAGCAGATTTGGACTCCCCACCAAAATCTCAACACATATCTGTACGCTACGAGGACCTATTCCTTCTTCCCGGGAAAATCTTCGAGCTTTTTATTTGGTTTCCAATCCCCGCTCAGTAACAATAAAGATGGCGGACGAGATGTGACTCACTTTGATACTTTCTTCCTAAAAACACATGCATGTATAGTCGGTACTCACGCCAAATTTCTGAGTAATGTTTTAGTACATTTAATGTGTCAAGGAGGTCTGGCATTTTAAACTCTTGGTGATTTATGAAGAGAAGCATTTGAACATTTAGGATAATTGAAAACAGCTTTGGTCCGGCTTTGGCCCTGATCAATGGAGGGAAAAATTAACATCGTTGAAATTCCTAAATTGAACATACAGTGGGATTGGAAAGAAGCCCTAAGGTATGTATACATATATATATATTCTAGAGAGGTAGTATCTTGAAACTTGTGAGGCTTTTAAATGAAGTATTTAATGTAATGGTGTGACAAATGCAGACTGCAGACTGGCTGATTTTTTAAGGAAATATGGTGTTACGCAATATGTTTGACGGGATGCAAGATTTGGTTGATTTTTAAAATGATATTCGAGATGCGAGCTAAAACAGGAGCCGGGAATTTCATTTCCAAGAGGGATTGGGATAATTTTCGTGATTTTGAGATATGGGAAGACGACAAGACAACAAACTGGAGGGGGGTCGGCATTTTATCATACCAACCCAAAGTCATGGAATCTGGTGCAGCCTCACTCTTTGAAGTTCCATTAGCGCTGCAGCAACTTCCACCGGTAGTGATTAGTGCTCAAGACACCCAACTTATGAAGGAATTGCACACATATGGGGCCACAGTTTGCCAAAAAAATATTAGACAGGGAACGATGATGGCTAGAGCAGGAACACTGCCTGATTTTTGTACCAGCTTGAGAGACCTTATACCAGGAAAAGCTGTTGATCTCACAGGAGGTGTCGGCCTTACTGACAATGGAGAGGAGTGCGGCACATGTAGCAGTGCATGGGAGGAAGAAATCAACAAAGTCAAAGTGTTGTTACTCTGGATATGAAGAAAACTTCCTACTTGGCAGGGTCCGAAATTGCGACCAGCTGGTCGCCAATGCGACCAGAATTTCATAGCTAGTCGCCAACAGGTGACTAACTTTTACCGTTGAATTAAAGGAATTAAATTAAAATATTTTGCAGTTGATTTCAGCAAGAAACTTACCCCTTGTCTTGTCAAAGTTTTTAATCTCTACAGAAAGTAATTAACATTAAAAGTAAAGGTAATGTTGGAAATCACCAGTTCACCCAACACTAGTCACGTCTCAATAATCTTTTATTCACCAGAAAGCTCACAAGTAAGTCACATCCGTCACCGATCACGTTCTCTCTCTACTCTGAATTACATATCACTTTTTATTGTAAAAGTATTCTATATTCACGTGATCAACTTGTCACTTAAACTTAGTTACATTGATGTAATTGGTTATCGATTACTGTCACGGTCCTTGTCACGATATGAATTTTCCTTCTGTCACGCACTACAAGTAACGCAGCTATAAATCTTTAACACCCTCCCCCCATTTGTCTCGAAAAGAGCAAATGTTTACTGAAAAATTAAACCTTGTCAAACTACACTTATCTGAAAACGAAAACTATGATTGCATAGTCTATAATTAGAAATAAAGCGAAAGTTACGTGATTCTTTACAGTTTCTTAATTGTTGTCGTCGTTCGCTATAGCAGCAATATGTCCTCGGGCATCCCGTGCAGCCTGCCTCGTTTCTCTCCTTGGGGCAAACTCCGCTGCGTTGACGCTTAGTACGTTCTGGGCTCTCCGGGGTTCACGATCACACGACAACTCAAGGGGGTAGAGCTGTTGTAGCGCTCGCTCAAGGTACGATCCAGTTGCAGTTTTCATCCTCGCAGCTCTCACTATACCATCTCGTCCAGTGATAAGCTCGTCAACGATCCCCATCTTCCACTTTCCGCGGTTTCTTTCGTCGTCTTTCACCAACATCACGTCACCCACCGCTATGTCACTTTGGTTTCCCGGATGTTTAAGGCGATGCTGCTCGCGTAATCCCCGTAAATAGTCATCCGTCCAACGTCGCCACATCGTGTCTTTACACCGCTTGAAGTACTTCGCGCGCTTCCTGAGGTCTGGGGTCTCTAGATGATGGTGCTCCAACTCCGGTAGGAGGTTTGGTGGTCCGAACAGCAACGAGTTAGGGGTGAGAACTGGTAGTTGTGGATCATCCTCCACGTAGCTAAGGGGGCGGTTGTTGAGTGCAACTTCGACGTCTAATAAAACGTCTTGCAACTCTCCCCATGTCAGCAAGCCTCCACCAATAGACTTGTACAGCGCTCGTTTGACCAGTCCGATTAGGCGTTCGAACTGTCCTCCCCACCAGGGAGCTCTGCTTAGGTTGAATTGCCACATTATTCTCTGCTTCGCCAGGTAGTTGTGAACTTTCTCATCACTCATAATGGTCCTGAGAAGGTTTGCGGCGCCAACAAACGTTTTTCCATTGTCGGAGTAGATCTTCTCTGGTTGTCCACAACGCGCGATAAACCTCTTTAAACTTGTTATGAATTCTGTGGTCTCCAAGTTTGGCAACAACTCTAAATAGATTCCACGTGTTAGGCTACAAGCGTAGAGTACAATGTACGCCTTGCCTTCGTTCTTCTTCCCCTTTCGGTACTTCAGAGGGCCAGCGAAGTCGACACCGATCACTTGAAATGCTGCGCTTCCTTCAGTTCGATCTCTTGGTAAATTCCCAGGAGGTGGGCTCTTTAGTGCGACCGCTTGGAATCTCTTGCATCCGTAGCATTTCTTGATCACCTTCTTTGCCAGTCGTCTCAGTCTCGGTATCCAGTACCGTTCGCGCACCTTTGTTAGTGTGAGTCCAACTCCCCCATGGAGGGTGGCCTCATGAAAAACCATTGTTAGCTTCTCTGTGAAGGGGTGGCGGTCCGGGAGATAAATGGGATAATCTCCCTGGATTCTTCCGCGACACTCTAGTAGCCCGTCTTGTCTTTCTTGCAGGTTCAGCTGCAGTCGCTCTTCTTCGAATTTCTCGCTTCCCTTTGCGCTGTTTTGAGCACGTGCCACCCAGAAAAGTGTTTGCTTCTCTATCTCGTCAGTCGTTAGGGGGCCATGTGTTCTCTGCTCTTTGTGTTTGCGGGTGTTGTTCACAAAACGCGAAATCCAGGCGCAAACTCTCAACACTTTCCACAGAGGAAACTTCTCTAGCAGCACGTCAAACTCGTCTGTCACTTCTCGGGCTCCGGCAAATACTTCTCGGGTCACCTTTGCTTCTACTTGGCTTTCAGGAGTGCTGTTCGTCACGATATCGCATGGCCAGCTTTCTTTCTCTGCTAACCATTTGGGTCCTCTCCACCATAGCTTCTCCCCTTGCACATTACCACCACGACTTCCCAGATCTGCAGGGTTCTCTTGGCTCGTCACGTGACGCCATTTTACGTTTGAATGTTGTTGGATCTTGCTTACCCGGTTGCTGACGAACTGTTTGTAATCCCCAGCTCCTCGTATCCAGTGCAAGGCGACTGTACTGTCCAGCCAACAGAACATTTCACCGACAGGAAAGCCCTCCAGCGCGTCTCTTGTATTGGTTATGAGATTAATAGCCATATGACCAGAAACCAGCTCCAGTCGGGGATTCTCAGGCCTTGCTTTGCCAATCTTGCCTTCGCAGTTACAAGCCCAACGTTGACCCCAGATGGTTGTGTGACTACAGCGTACAAGGCGGCTGAAACCCCTCTACCACTCGCGTCACCGAAACAGTGCAGGTCAATGTTGGTTATTTTCTCTCGTTGCGCCGTGAGAGGCCTGGGCACGGTTATGTTTGAAGGCAAACCTTTCTCCCATTGTCTCAGCTGCTTGACTAGTTCCTCTGGCAATTCTGCGTCCCATGCTATCTTCAATTCACAGGTCTTGCGGTAAAGCAGTTTCCCACTTAGTGTTGTGGGCGAGGCTAAACCGAGGGGGTCGTAAACTTTGGCTAGCTTCGTCAGTAAGTTTCTCTTGGTGGGCTGGACACGTTCAACAGGGAACTTGACTTCGATAGTGTCCTTTTCTTTGTCCCATGGAACTCCAAGGAGTGCCCCCTTCCCCCTCTGGGGAACGCCCAATTGCTGTTTTGCGTAGGTCTCTTGCGTCTCACTGCTCTGATTTGCACTCACTGCGTCTAGCTCCGTGGCGTTCGAGTGCCACTTGTGAAGTGTGAATCCCCCTTGACCAAATACTTCGGTTGAAGTCTCCTTGACTTGTTTAGCGACTTCCACAGTAGGACCGCCGTTGATCAAATCGTCCACGTACAAACTCTTCTCAATTTCGTTCACAATCTCTGGGTAGGCTTTGCGACAGTTCTCCAAGTGTTGCTTTATCACTCCCCCTAGCAGGAATGGGGATGATGAAAGCCCGAACAGAGCTCTCGTAAATCGCAAAGTTTCCACGCGTCTCGTCTCAAGGTCAGCGATCCAGTGGAAGCGCATGGCATCACGGTCCTGCATGCGGATCCTGACTTGCAAGAACGCCTGCTTCATGTCACCTGTTGTAAGTACGGGGTGAAATCTTGCTCGCACCATCACTGACCACAGCTGATTTTGAAGGGGTGGACCTGCGTGAAGGCAATCATTGAGTGAGGGTGCTTTGTCATACGCCCGAGCTGAAGCGTCATAGACAATTCGAAGTTTAGTACTCTCAGCACTTTCTCTGATAACGGGTTTGTGCGGTATGTAAAACTCTCGTCCCACCACTTGCTCTTCGGCTGGCTCTACGATCCCCTCAACAAGTTGCTCTTTGATGATAGCATCATACTGCTCTAAAAGACCCTGATTCTCCAGTTTTCGAACGGTATTTTCCAGTCGTTTCAAGCTTCCCGCCTTGTGGTTGGGCAGAGGTGGGTGGTTTCCCTTCCAGGGCAACCCTGTCTCGTACCAGCCCTCCGCACTTCGAGTCAATTGCTCCTTGAATTCTTCGTACACATCTGCTTGATCGCCGATTGCTGTGTCTTGTATTCCCAGCACGTCTAGTTTGCAAAGCTGTTCGTAGTCTGCTGCTGCTGTTTGAGTTAGAAGCATACTAGAAATGTCCACTTCTTTCCCAGGCGACATAATTGTCCATCCTAATTTCGTTAACTCCGCCACAGGCTCTCCAGGACTTCCTATCTTTGGTCTGGTCTCTGTTCGTATTTTTGCATAGTCGCTCACGCCCAGTATGATGTGAACTGGAAGTTCGGGCTTGTCATCTCGATCTGTCATCTGTATGCCTGTGAGGTGGGGGTACTTTTGGATAACTTCAGCGTATTTTGGGTTTTCAAGTGATAACAAAGACCCACGATCCACTTTCGTGACTTCAGTTTCCAACCGGAAATTTCCGTCAAGGCTGTTAATCGTCACCCCATAAACACCGATGGCCTTGTTGACTGATCCCAGCATCATTTCTATGCGTTTGAACTCTTCGCGAAGTGGTCTGACCCCGAGATGGTCCAGAATGGCAGAGGAAGCATATGAACTGCCCGCTCCAGTGTCAAGGAGTGCACGGCATTTGACTCCATTAACCATGACCACAACAACAGGATAAATTACCTTGCATGTTCCCTTGTCTTGTGCTGTCAAAAATCTTCCGACACTGGAGTTGTTTGTCTGGTCGCAAATCGACGTGTGGTGTTTGCGTTGACAATTGTGACAACCGCGGCTTCTACAGCTTTCAGCTCTGTGTCTATCACCGGTGCAATTAAAACATAATTGTTTTTGGCTCAGGATCCTTTTGCGGTCTCCAACTGCGGTAACTTTGGGACAATTGGTAGAGAAGTGGCCGGTCTTATCACAGTAGACACACCCATGCGTCTGTTTTCCAACTTCCTGTCGGGTTTGATAGGATCTCCGGCGCGAATAGCCGTCATTCTTATCATTCTTTTCTTTGGGAGTGTATTTTGGTTCTCTAGGTTGGCTCTCCTTCTCACTCGCTTCAACTACTGGATTGATGTCCTTCCAACGCTTAATCGCTTGCAGTAGCTGCCTAAAATCCCACTCCTGCCACCCTTCATGGCCCCTCACTAAATCAGACTTAATCCCTTTCAGTTTGTCTAGCACAGTTCGAACATTTCCTGCAACATCACGCAATTTGCCAAGCGTTTCTAAACTTTGCACGTTGTACAAAAGTCGCTTATAAAACTCCTCTACCTCCCTTGGACTTTCTCCCATGATGGTTGGTAGCCCCATGATGTTGTTAACGTAAGCATTAACAATTTCCGAGGTTTTCCCATACTCTGACTTAAGGATGTTTTTGGCCCTTTCGTAACCCTCTGTACTGAACGGAAGCCCATCAATATCTGCTCTTACTGGCGGTTGGAGAAGCTCCTTCAAGTAAGCAAATTTTGTAACTGGCGCTAAATTCGTTGATTCGATTTCTGCACAGAATTTGTTCCAAAAAGGCAGCCATTGTTCGTAAGTCCCATCGTACTTTGTGATTGATAGTTTTGGCAGCTTTGCGTGCGAACCACTCGACTCCCCTTGTTTCTCTTTTCTCAGTTCTGCGGACTTCTCCTCGTATTTTAGCTTAATTTCCAACTTTTCCTTTTCAAATTTGAGTTGTTTTTCTCTTTCTTTTTCTACTAAAGCCTCTTCACCCTCTTTCTCGGCCAATTGTAATTGCTGTCTCGTTTCACTCAAGTGTTTTCCCAGATATTCAATCTCCGCGTCTACGCCCTCAATTTTCGTGTCTATTTCATTACTCCAAGTACATACCTCGTCCATCGACTCACCGCCCTCCAGTTTCTTTTCTTCGATCTTCCCCTTGACCACATCCACCTCCTTAGCCAGTGCCACCAGTGCATCGCGATGCCTCTCAATAGCCCCAGTGTTTCCCTTCTCCACGATTTCTTTAGCCTTGTTTCGCTTGAATTCCAGAAGTTGAAGTTTCGTAGCAATCTCTTTAAGAAGTGTATCCATTGTCTTGGTCTCGTTAGTCCCGTCGGAGGTGCCACTTAGTGTTGGAAATCACCAGTTCACCCAACACTAGTCACGTCTCAATAATCTTTTATTCACCAGAAAGCTCACAAGTAAGTCACATCCGTCACCGATCACGTTCTCTCTCTACTCTGAATTACATATCACTTTTTATTGTAAAAGTATTCTATATTCACGTGATCAACTTGTCACTTAAACTTAGTTACATTGATGTAATTGGTTATCGATTACTGTCACGGTCCTTGTCACGATATGAATTTTCCTTCTGTCACGCACTACAAGTAACGCAGCTATAAATCTTTAACAGTAATATTCCTGTTAGATGACCTTCAACAACTGCTGTAAACCACATACTTCAATCAATATTTAGCGGCCGCCATATTTTCAGCGGCTTCATCTAAGAGCCATACCATGGGCGCAATTTTGTTCGGAAATTGCCTGGAACAAGCAATATGGCCACTTGCTTGTGCGTGGCTTCTTGAAGGCTTCGTACTTCTGGTCAGTCTTCAACCACTGGGTGTAACTTACAGCTCTAACAAACACTGTTTGAGCAGTAACGTGTGTAAATAAAAGTCCTCCTGAAAATCTGGAATATCGTGCTGAATATTTGGGAGAAATTGCCTAAGAATCTCAAAATTCTAGAAATTTTAACTTCATTGCTTCGTGTTTCACTTTTCGAAAATTTAAGGTGGCTCTGAACCCCCTCCACAGAATGTTTTTAAACTTTGCAAAAAGTTGCATCTTGTCATGCTTATCAAAATTCAATAATAAAAAATGGGGGTCACCGCACTCGTTTTTGAGTTATTAGCAGTTAAAGCTAAAATTAAGGGTGTTTTTAGCAGGTCATATTGTTTCTATGGTAACCTATTATGTCACAAAAACGATAACAACGTGTGCACCAATGATTGGGCAGTTTTTTGATACCATGATTGTAGCATCAAGTGATAAAGAGTTGTTATAATGACCCGTCTTTCTCTGAAAATGCTGGAAACTGTTTTGAGCCACCTTAAAGTGAATACATTATGAGGCAAACAAATGACTTTCATCTGTCAAATTCAGCTGATTTCTTTCCAAAAACCAACTCTGTGGATATCGAAACAATGTCAGTATTTTGTACTGTTAAAGGTCCTGATACGTCGGCGAACAAAAAATAACAAGCAGAGCGAAAAAATGTTACGGTCACGAGAACCTTGGAAAAGGTTTTTTTTTTGTGACGTATATTTTCTGGTAATTTTTACAAACAAGCTCGTTAGTAAAATTGGGTGGGATCAGGATTCAGATGTAATCAAGGGCGGGATAGCGGGATTGACAAGAAAAAATAGGCGGGATATCATGATTTGAGAAACCTATTGTGGACCCTCGTGTTACCATTACTATTATTGAGAAGTAACTGCAAGCAGGCTAACCCTGGTCGCGAGACACTTCAATCTCCCAAATCATTCCAAGCAACATATGGCAGTCTGCGGCCTTTCCCTTCACCAAGGAAGCATGGAAAGCCGCAAAACTCTAGAACAAAAGTTTATTTTTTAAATCGGCACTCTTAATCCTCACGGTATCAACGAACGCTTTTCATTCAACTAATTTATTCCGTTGTTTTCACGTTACCAGGCACCAGCCAATAGCGAAGCTCCATCTTTCTGTATATAAACCACACACGACCCATAATTCCTTGATTCGCTCCGACGAAGGGCTAACGCTCGAAATGTCAGCTCTTGAATCTCAGGCTACCCGGAGTGATATTCAGGCTAACTGGAGTGCCAGTCTGCAGTCTGCATTTGTCGCACACCAGTATGTATGTACTATACAGGGACTGTGGAGGCTGGGGTCTTCAGCCACCCACCCCCCAATGATATTGTAAAAAAATTAAATTGACCCAATTGAAAAATTACCGTTTAAGTGCTCTCACAGATATGCAATAATAAAATAATTCACTGCATCTGGTGTATTGGGATGCATTTTTAGCCACTCTGGGAGTATTAATTGTAAAATTTTCTGTATCCCCCCCCCCCTCCCCATAGATGGCTTGCACCTTGCATTTTTGGCCAGATGTGTAGGATTCCAGGTGAGTGCAGCTTGAAGGTCACTCGCCCAGCTAGCGACTGCTCCGAAATTTTAATTCAAAACCCTGTATTTGTTTCTTTATATAGAAATCCTGGTGGGAAAGCTTGGATCTCTTGTTCACGATTAAGTATGTTATTGATAAAAATTGTGTTCTTTATCAGTTCCTAGTTCAAAAGTAATTAAAATTATTGGCCCACTCAAGATCTTGTTTGCAAAGTTTTGAGGTTTTGCAAGCACTTTTTGTAGAGTATACAGGAAAGAGAGAGTTAATTGTCACTGAGTGTGCGTAGTCAAACTGCCAACCAGGAAATTTTTATTTTTAGCAGCTCAAAAATGACATATGGTTCCATAATCAAAACAAGGAAAAACAGAACTTGTTGTTTATATGCCATAATCAGTCAACCTTTTAGGTAGTTGACATTGGGCATTTGATAGGAATGGCTAGTTTACAAACCGTTAACAATATTGAACCAAATAACATTTTTAATATTTGCAAAGTGTTTGTTCCATATTTCATGTTGTAAAATCACAGCTAAGTAATAAGAAAATCTATGTCAAACTGATGCTTTTCAATAATGCATTAAATACGTTGAGTATAATTTATACAAATAATTTTATATAGCCATACCGGTAATTCAAAGTAATTGTAACTTGAGTTTGATCCACTGAAAGGAAGTGATCATGAAGATCTCAATGTTAATTAGCAATGATTTTAAAGCAAGGACATTTATTAATTAAACTAATTAACTTAACAGTGACTTATTATTTTAGATCAGCCCACAGTCTATGGAAAGCTTGTAAGGGCAAGTAACAGTGAAGACAATGTTGATCCCAACTCCTTAACTATTGAAGCATCTGATGGATTTTCAGTAACAAATATTGACAAGGTTGGAAAGAAAATATTGTTTTACTGACTGAGTGAGGGGGCTGAATGGGAAATTATTTGGCACACTAGGTTCATACAGGAAAATTGAGAGCCAAATATGTTCCTGCCTAACCTGATCAAACTCAGTCAATAAAGTATTTTATCATGCCATCTTTATCAAGTTGATTTTGATGGAAATTTGTAAAGGAGCCTTGCAAGGTTCCTTATTCCCAAGGTTTCTCTTCTTCCCATCCACAAGTGCGAGAGAGAGAGGGCATAAAGAAGAATGAGGCTGTCAATGTCTTGGTTAATTTTCTGAATTTCTCAATTGTATATAGGTACAGGTTAAGTATGCATTCAAGTCTAGCATCCCATCAAGTCTGAGCTTATCCTAGTTTCATAAGTTTGAAGCAACCTGGAGTATTTATATTCCTATCCCTGTTCCCAGCATTAAATTACCAGGTACCATTTATACACCTGGGAGAAGAAATGCAGCTATTGGATTTAAGTGCGTTGCACCAGAACACAATGCAGTGCCCAGCCAGGGCTCAAATCCAGTTTGCTCAGTCCAGCGGAATAAACCATTAGGCAAATGTACCTCCCTCTGAATTACATATACACATTTGACCCTACCAGAGATTCCAACCCTTTGAGATGGTAAAATGGGAGGTTTCAGAAGTGGCTAAGCCTCTAGGTGTCAAGGGACATTCTCTCCCGCAAAAAAAATTAGTCCTCTAAGAAGCTATTTCCTTCTTTTGAGATCATATTAAGTGGAGCACTTTCTTGCATAAACCACAAACAAACGCAAACCTTGCACAAAGTCAATGGAATCCAGTGCATTACAGCACTCAAAAGTTAGGATATCAAAGCCTGTGATAACACAGAAAACTGGCAAAAGATTATGTTTAAAAGACTAGTGAAGCAGGGAAAACATTATTTCCTTTACCAGAGGAATTTAACTACAAAAGAAACAGGAGAATGTTGTGCGAAAATGGGAGGCCGGAAAAAATCGCTGAAAATGGAAGGTTTCCATCCGAAATGGGACGGTTGGGGACTCAGCCCTACACACCCAGACCAGTTGCGACCTTGTTATCTGGTAATTCCATGCAATTTTATTTTATTTTTTTATTGTTACAGAAATGATTCTTTTTTTGTGTAATAAGCACTCTCCCAGAGTGTTAAATTCAACTGTAAAAGTGTTTTTTCCCGTTTGTTTTCAGGCTAGTCTTACACTGTCATTTTCAGAAGAGAAATGCTCTACAAAGTTTGTTTCACCAAGGGCAGTTTTTGCAAATCTTCACAAAAAAAGTGTAAGTGTCATGTCACAAAAATATTATCATGCGGACCACGATGTTATAAAAAATAAGAAAATGTATGCTTTAGCTTGCTAAAAGGGTTAGGTGTGGCTACATGTGGTCTGTTTCGCTACATAAATATGTCTCCTATGGTTATGCTTTTGTGATCATAATAAATTAAACATAGGCATATGGGCGGGGGTGCAGGGGGGGGGGCTGCAGCCCCCCCCCCCCTCCAAAAAACATTTGGGCAAGGCAACATGGGGGATTTTTGGGGCAGATTGTTCACCGCCCCCCTGGCAAAAAATTGCCCGTACGCCTACGGACAATAAAGCCACAAGACAAAACAGAAATTTATTGTAACTGTACATTCTGTTGTTGTACCTTCCTTTCAGATTCGATGTGTAGATGTATCACCTGGAGGGGGACTGGGTGTGTCTAGTGGGAATGACGGCACTCTCCTTGTCTGGGACACCAGTAATGGAGTTGTGAGGGTATGGCCAGCTAAAGCTAATGAGTTTTATAATCATGTAATTTGCTCTATCATGGCGAGTGCTCAATTGCCCTTTGAATGGTATATGGTAATTATTCTTAATGTTGTGATCTTTACCACTCACCCTCTCTCAGGGTCAAAATCTTTTGATTGCAGAAGTAGGCAGCAGCAACTGGAAGAGTAGGTTCACAGCAGTCAAACACAAACATCAGCGTCACTTGAACTTTCTGATAGCTTGACACAAAAATGTGCAAGACTTTTGCAGGAAAACGTTAAAAATAGCACTGTGAAAACTGTCAAAATTTAAAGTAACTGGTGGATTTCCAACTGTTACTGGCAGATGTAAATTTGAGATAAACTCAAAAGGGATAGCCTCTTTTGTCTCCTTTTCAGTTATATCACAAAACTTTAACTAAGACCCAGCACATGTCGCAGCTCTTTTGTAAATCACCAGCTAAAATTTGTGCAGCTCCCTGTAAGGGTTGGTGGGGAGGAGGGGGCGGGGGGATTTCAGAGGCCACAGGGGCCACACAAGGGAAGCATATTCTAATCAAATCTTATTGAAAGCCATGCAATCATTATATTATATTATATTCAGTTTAACTTTGTATTGTTACTTTGTTTTCCAATTTTGATTGTCTTGTTATTTTTTGGTGTTTTAATTATTTGATGCTAATTGTTAACCAGTAGATCATTTAGGATTGATGAAACATATAAATTTTGCTCATAGATAATAAAACCCTTAGGTGACTTAAAAGTCATTGTTAGTTGTGATTCAGGTACTTAGGTATGGTCCTGGTTTTTGAAGTTATAACTACTTTGTTCCAATATTTTTACAGCATGATCTTCAAGGTCACATCTCTGATGTAAACACTTGTAAATTCTTTCCATCTGGGAAAGTTGTTCTTAGTGGTGGAGCTGATTTACGACTCAAAATCTGGTCTGCTGAAGATGGAAGTTGTCCTGTGACATTAACAGGACACACAGGAGGTGAGACTTAATGTGCAGGCAATACTACTTGAAGGGTTATTGAAAAACTTCAACTTGTTTGATATATACTAATTAAAAACGATTATTCACCTCGGTGTCGGTGAAAGTGGTGGATATTTACCTCCACTTCAGTGAATACTTGTTAATTAACCAAGGTACAGAAACGCCAAGAACAAGGATGTCTTTGAAGGAGGAAGATTGCGATGTATTGCACAGTGAACTCATTCTGTAGTTTTCTGCTAATCACTGAGATTTGTCAGATTTGTCAATAAGTCAGTAAATCGTGGACTTCCAGTTTTGAAGGCAGCCAGAGGTCGTGATTGTCGAGGAATATGGCCTCTGGGGACGAGAATGCCCAACTGGGAGTCCAGTGTACTAACCATTAGGCCATGTGTACCTCCCACTCCTTCAATACTATCCTACATTATTTTTTGTAGGAGTTGTTGATACAGCAATAGTTGATAAAGGAAGAAATATTTTGTGTAAGTATGGTTATTTTCCAGAACTAGAACTTGTGTGCCATTTCTATGTCTGTTATAAAATTTTGCCCAATGATAATGACATGCATGATTGTTGTGTCTGGCTCAGTATGTTTTCTCCCAGACCTTTTTTTATCACAAAGACGAAGCAGACCCTGTTTTTATTACCATCCTCAAACATCATGAATTTGGTTGTAGTCTTCACTTTATTGTTCTGTGTACACATTTATCAGGGCATCTTGCTTTGCTTGAATGCGTGAAGGTTGTACATAGTATTTATAGCATTGAAAAGTTGCGAAAAACTTTGCATCATATGTTCCATGACCGAGTAAGAAGGGGCGTGGGTCTATTCCCGATTTGACATCACAAACTGATTTCCGTGCATGTTTACAAAGACTTGATGTGATACAAATCAGTTGGTGACGTCAAATCGGGAATAGACCCAGGCCACGCCCCTTCTGACTCGGTCATGGAACAAATGATGCAAAGTTTTTCGTAACTTTTGAAATGCTATAAATAGCCAGAATTTGGTAAAAAGGAGAAACAAAATGTGCAATGTGTTTCGAACTGATGCAAAGGTATATTTTAGCGAAAAATTATTTGGGGTTAGGTGCACTTTAAGCATGTTCTTGTTTTTTTTTTTTATTTCAGCATGTTCCAGAGATGGAACTGCTCGTCTGTGGGATTGTGGAGAAGCCAAGTGTCTGGCAGTTGTGTCCAAAAATGACTGTCCTATAAATTCTTGTGCACTGACAGAGTTTCAAGGAATGGAGAATGCATCGGCATCAGACAATGAAACTAGTAAGAGGGTTTAACTAATAATACTTCAGAGATCTCATTGAGCACTTTGCGGTCTTTTCCTTCTCTGAAGACAATTCCAATTTGGTTATAGTAGGACTAAGGGGGAATAACAGAGAAGTAATAAGGGCTAGTGAAGAAGGGGTTGGGTTGCAGCTCTCTTGTGAATGTCTTATTACAGTATACACCTTCAAGAAAACAATAGATCAGACAACAGGAACAATTCCTACAATTCTACTCGATCTATAAATTGTGTGATAATAAGAAACAATTCCTCCAAGGTAAATTTGTAACTGCGATATTCTAATTCCAAGGTGAGCGCGAGGTTGGAACTGAAGGGAAATTACTCCTGCTTGCAAAAGAGGACGGCTTCCTTGATGGTGTTGATGTGCATAACAGGGAAAAGGTACATTGTAATGCATGCTAATACCTGTAAGTTGTATTCCAAACCTTTTTCACCAACAGCATTGGCTTCAAATTTTCAAATATATTTGAATTTCTGTGTTATTTATGGATCATAATTTTTAAATGATTTTACCGACGAAATTTGAGGGATGCGGCCTGGGTGGGAAACTTTTGATAACGTTTTTTAGTTTCTATACATGTGTTCGCAAAACGTCGCCATTTTCTACAGGAAAAGTCTCAGAAAACTGTACAGAAAAGTCTTATCTGCCTTATCTCCTGCTTTATATATGTAGGTGTTTCAGTTCAAGTGCTTGTCAGCTGTGAATTGCTGTGCATTTTTATCTGAATATGAAGCTGTAGGTGGAACGGAAGATGGATGCTTGTGGATTTTAGACGTGAGATCTCCAAGGTGGGCTGTGAAAAGGGATGGGGGATATTTAACAATTATCCTGCGAAATCGCGCGGAATATCGCTTGATACTTTGCCGACGAGGCCGTAGGCTGAGTTGGCTGAAATCAGACTATATTCCGCAAGATAGAACAGGATTGTTTTATTATTAAACAAAGCGTATTTTACAGCTAGAAAAGTTGCCGTTATGCGGCGGTTTGCGAGACTTCGACCGAATTATCGACGGATATCGCAGGATATGTGTCAAGTACAGATGACGGATAACAATTGCTTCATGACCATTTATGGGCAACGTGACAATTGAACGTAACCATTGAACGTAATGTTTTTTCATTGAAAGCTGCTATGGTGTATTGCAATTCCTGAGTTCTGATTGGTTTAGAGGCAATGATATATGATATATGAGCTCATATACCTCATATACCTACCTACGCGGGACACAGTGAAAGTGAAAGTATTCCTGAGAGAAGACCTCCTATGTGACTCGGAACTACTTTTTGTAGAAATTCTTGCTTCAGGAAACAGGAAAGTTAACTTGGGCGTTTTTTATAGGCCACCCAAAAGCGAAATTAATCCTTTGCTGAATCTGCAAACAGCTCTTGATAGCGTTCTTTCGACACCTAACTCCGACCTGCTACTTTTGGGAGACTTCAACATGCCTGAAATAAACTGGGAAACCAACTGTGCCTCGAGGAGCTCAGACCACACCACGCTGCTATGCGAAATTATTCACGACAATTTCCTTACCCAACTAGTCAAGGACCCGACTCGAGAAGAGAACATTTTAGACTTAGCTCTTGTTTCTTCGCCTGACCTAGTACAAGACCTAACCGTCGGTCAACCTTTTTCTGATCACAACTCGATAAATTTACTTCTATCGAGATTATCTCATGTGGGTCGTAGGTCTGAGAAATTGGCCTATTCCTTTAGAAAAGCGGACTGGGAGCATCTCCGGAATCTACTGAATTACACCCCATGGCACTGTGCTTTCCTTGAAGACAACATCGACCTTGTTTGGTCCGCATGGTCAGACCTGCTATTATCCGCTGTTGATGAATGTATTCCAAAGCATCAAGTCAAGAGATCCACAAACGCACCATGGATTAACCGCAACCTTATTAAACTCTGTCGAAAACAAGAGGGCTAAAAAATCGTCTAAGGAGTCTGACTGGGTCAGTTATCGTAAGTTTAATAATCACCTAAAGAAGGAGTGTAATTCTGCGCGATGGCGGTATATAAATAATTTGACTGAGGAGTTAAAATCGAACACTAGTCCGAAGCCCTTTTGGAATTACGTAAAATCTAAGAGAAAAGGATCAAGCGACTTAGTATCCTTGAAAGTGAACGACGAACTTCTAAATGACGACATCAGTATTGCAAACAGCATGAACAATTATTTTTCGTCTGTGTTTACTATTGAGGACCAAGCTAACTTTCCAGATTTTGATCATGTTACTAATCAGAAATTATGCAACATTTATTGTTCTCCTGCAGAGGTCGCAAAAATGTTGAGTAATTTGAATATCTATAAATCCCCTGGGCCAGACGGCATACCGCCACGAATTCTGAAAGAATGTAGTCAGGTGTTATCCCCTCCGTTAGCGTTACTTTTGAATAAGAATCTTAGAGAGAACTATCGTCAGATTTCACTTACGTGTATTCTATGCAAAATCGCAGAGAAGGTGGTGAGGAACCGAGTTGTTGACTTTTGGTCTGATCTAGATCTTTTCAACCCGAACCAATTCACGTACCTCAGTGGTAAATCCACTCTTCTGCAGTTACTGGCGTGCTATGACGACTGGGCTGAAGGTAGAAATTGTTCTAAACCTACTGACGTGATCTTACTAGATCTGTCTAAAGCTTTTGATCGTGTGCCACACGAACGTTTATTGCTGAAACTGAATAGGCACGGCATAGACGGGCCCTTACTGCGGTGGTTTAGACATTTTTTGACAAACAGAATGCAACGCGTTGTTATCAGAGGCAAGTGTTCGGATTGGTCGTCAGTAAAGTCCGGCGTGCCCCAAGGAACAATTCTTGGCCCTATTTTGTTTATCATCTATATAAACGACATCTCGACAGATTTGACATCCACTGTCAAGATTTATGCAGACGACACTAAAATCTACCGCACAATTGTTTCACCGGATGTTGATATCCCTGCTCTGCAGTGTGACCTAGATCGATTAGGCGTATGGGCAAATAAATGGCAGATGAACTTCCATCCGGATAAATGCGAGGTGGTGCGTATTACACATAGAAAGGATAAAACCAAACCTATTTATTCGCTGGGAGGGCAATTTAGGTCGGTAGAGAACACCAAGGACCTCGGGGTAACCATCTCTTCTGACCTGTCCTGGGTCAAGCATGTGTTTGTATTGGGTATCATAAAGCGGTCCATTGGAACAAACAACCGGGATGTGTTTTCGCAGCTCTACAAGTCACTGGTACGGCCTATACTTGAGTACGCGGCTCCTGTTTGGAGCCCGTACATGATTAAGGATATTGCGGCGCTGGAAAAGGTTCAAAGAAGAGCTTCGCGACTTGCTTTAAGGCAGAAACGAGGCGAAATGAGTTATGAACATCGTTGTAGCTTACTGAAATGGCAAACACTAGAGAAGCGAAGAGAATTTCTATCTCTGGTTCAATGTTATAAGATAGTTTTTGGCATTGATCACCTCTCATTCCCAGATTTCTTTGAGTTTGCCAAAAGTACTCGTACAAGAGCTAACCACGACTATAAACTTTACTTGAGAAGAGCGGTTTGTAATTGCTACAAATATTCTTTCTTTACTCGCATTGTAAGCAAATGGAATGACTTGCCAGGACATGTTGTACATGTCGAATCATTATCTGTTTTTAAGAATAGACTTAAAATTTACTTGAATATTTATTGAATCAGTAGCCATTGAATTTTATCTAATTCTAGAAATTTTAAAATATTTTTGCAAGTTTTTAGTTAGGGAAATTGTTTTTGTAAAGGGTTAACCTCACGATTTCCCTATTCAGGATGTTTTTGTATTTGTGTTAAAGCCTCCTGAATAAAATGTTATGTTATGTTATGTTATGTTATACCATGGATCACTTAATATAGTAGGCGTGCGCATCTTTTTCTCGATGTTTGTGACGATTTTGAGGTGTTTCTTCCAGTGTTTTTAATAAAACAATTATTCCACTCACGCTTGTTGGATATGTGATGGTTATAGCCAACTCGTTGGCTATTTACTGTTTCATATCCAACGCGCGCTTGTGGAAAAATTGTTAAATATTACTTATCACCAGAAGTACTCCAGAGCTGGAATATGTACTTCTACTCAGTATCACTGAAAGAGCTGCAACGTCAAGTAATGGGCAAAAAGTGCGTTTAGAAATCTAGACCATCTTTATCATCTGTAATTACGAGGCACGTCAAAGGAACGGTGCGAAAATATGGTTAGCATTGGAGAACAGCGATGGCAAGTGGCGAGGAGTACATCAGTTTTAGTCAACGTGGCCGCCAACACATAGTCGCGCCCTACCAAAATCTAACTGATAACCGCAAGCTAACAGAAGTAAATTCCCGGAGCGGACGTTGTATGTCCGTAATGTGGGTTGATTTTGTTCTTGATTCTCGTCTTTGCTCTGAGAGTCCTCCCTCCACAAATACCAACTTATCTAAATCCCAATTCGATCGGGAATTCAAGGGCCACAGATTTGTTAATCGCAAGACTGCTATGTGCAACCCTGGTTTAGTAAACAAAGTCGATTTATTTTAGTTTTTATAAAAACAAAAATTGTCCACCTGTGCAGCGTTAACTTCTTATTTTACTCTCTTGGCGCTCTAGTTCTCGACAGTTCCTTAGTAGCGCTAAAGTTACATTGCTAGATATTAATCAGTAGTTGTCATGTGGAACATTACAGATGCGAATCTTACTTGTATGGCAATTGATAAGAAAGGCGTGGTTCTGGGGTTATGGTAATACCATTGTGAGTGGATGCATAACAAGGAGAGAAAAGTTAAACACAAACCCCGTGTTTCCCGCTTAGCTGTGCATAGTCTCTCAAAAGAGATAAGCACATCCTTTTTAAGGAAAACAAAAATCAAAAAGGAAAAAACCTTCTCCAGTCTCAGACGCCAATAACTTAACTGAAAATATGCCATTCCAGGGCTTATTTCATAAATTTACGACAGTTCTTTTCATTTCCTTTGAGTTCGCACCTCTCAGAGTAACTCGTTCATGTACATTTATAATAGGGTGAAATTGGAGCACTGAGTGCAACCAATCCGGCATGCAGGAGGAGTAGGGTGTGTGAAGGAAACAAAACGTTTCCCAACTCAGTCTCGTCCTCTAGTACGGGGGGTGACAGCTCTAACAAACGCTGTTTGAGCTGTACCGTGTGTAAATAAAAGTCCTCCCGAAAATCTGGAATATCGTACCGAATATTTGGGATAAATTTCCCCCCAAATCTCAAAATTCCTTATGCGCCTCATGGCGCGGAGAGAACTAACTAACTAACAAATCTCAAAATTCCCGAAGTTTTAACGTCATTACTTCGTGTTTCCCGGAAGTCTCCCGATTCCCGTCAAAATTCCCTGAAGAATTTCGTTTTTCTCCCGAAACAGCCCTTGTTAGAGTTGATACCCCTGTCTCTAGTGGTATAAATCAAGTAAAGAAGCGAAGAACGATTTGTATGTGTGTTTGTCTGTTATCTTTTGTCAGTTGTCCTGTTGGTGTATTTCGTCGTTCTGCTTCACCCGTGCTTTCTCTCACAACACTCGGCGATCGTGGATTTCTTGCTTCTACTGGTGAGTTGTAACAACAGTGTAGCACTTTGGTCGACAAAAAGTTGGCATTTTGTCTTTAGTGTAGCTCAGGTTTTAGTGCAAAACATGTGGCAAAAGTAAAGGTGGATTTCCACTGTCACGTAATTTTCCGTACGTTAACGGCCGTGAATTTAACTTGCTTTACGTGCGTAAAATAAAAAAAGAGGAATCGATCAGGCGCGATCAGGCGTGGTTTTCTCGAAAGTTCCGAAGACATTTCGGGCCAGAAAAGCCGTAGTGAGAAATAAAATTTTGCGTTTACAAAACACGGAGGGTGGGTTTCCAGCTTGAAACTATACCGTCATTTGATAGAAACTGAAGATCAAAAAATAGCTCTCGGGTTCGAAATGTCTGTTGGTACTGGGTGGTAACTTGGTGGGGTTTCCAAGGGACTGAAATGCTCGTTTTCTCGCTTCGGGGTGTAAATTATGGATCTCATTTAGGGCCTGATTACATGAGCCGGGCTGGGTTTCTTTGTCGGCTAACCGGGCTGGCCCGGTTGTCATGTAATCGCGAAGTTGATTTTTGTTGCGTTTAACAGACGTACCGAGATCTCGGAAAACTGAAACAAGCCCGGCTAACCGGGAGAGCCCGGCTCATGTAATCAGGCCCTTAGGGTATTAATACACAGACTGTCCAGCCATCCTGATTTCGTCGGTATTACCCCGAGTTTGATTGAAAACTGATCTCGAATCCCGACCAACATGCGATCGGGACAGGAAAAATGCCGATTTTGACATCCGTTCTGATATTTGTCTGAAATTGTCAGAATACTAACATTACAAGAACAGGAAATAGAGTACACTTCACTCTTATATCCTGATTAAATAAAAAATGACCAGAAATAAAATAAAAGCGAGTATTGTACAGCTAATGCGACAGCCAAGGTTCCTACATGCTTGGTAGCCGTTTCTACTTTTTGGTGTGGAGTACACGAAGTACCGACCCGTTGAGAACGGTAATGTGTCCTCCGCTAGAAATGATGTTTTCGAGCCTTAAAATTTCAGATCCCCCTGGAGGCTTGCGCTTTCGGCGCTCGAACGTTTCTCCCGATTTTTCATACCCAGATGGTTGGATAGTCTGTAATACAGAATACCAATATTTTTAATGCGTCGTCATGGTCTCTTTAGCGTTACACGTGAAGATAATACTGGACCGATCAAACCTGAAAAATGGTATCTTTGGTCAAAAAAGCTTGAGCCGCGCCCAGATTGGTCTCTTTATAGGGTCTTAAGGTGGGGGTAAACCTGAAAGCTGTTTTCCGTCATTTAAAACGGATTTAATGCAAAACAAACTCGTTTCGGTTTCAAGGAATGCCAAAACCTGTCACTGAAAACACTAATCATTGTTTTGTGCTGTTTTGTAAATTTTTGGATGATTTTTGGTTATATTTGGGAGGTAAAGATTTAATGTAGTTTTAAAATTAGAATTTGAAGTTTAAAATTAGAATATGCGCACCCGAACAGTCCCGCTACCAAGCTGGTTTGCTCTTGGGTGGGGGTCAACTGTCTGTTAGTGTTTCAAAACTAATTTTCTTCCTTTTATACCTTCTCTAAACCTCGCAAAATTTCATTCAAATTCGGGTATACCCCCGCTTTAATCCAAATTTATATTTGGAACTTGTCCAACAGAAACTTGGAACAGACTTAACAAAAACTTGGAACCGGCTACTTTCTTACAACTATATGAACTGATTCTGTTATATCTTTTCATTTTACAGGAGATGGATCGTGCTTCTGTTGGAGTGTAGAACTGTTGAATCACGGAAGAAAAGGCGAAGCCACAAGCTGGGAGTTGATTGGGCCCGACTGCGACCCAATTTATAGCATTTGTCGATCTGCTAATGTGTTGTACTCTGCTTGTCGCGACGCAAGCATTAGGAAGTATGTTTTCAAACAGTCTGATTTCAACACCCACGGTTAAATGCGTAGGCCAATGAACGCTGATTACCTTTGCCCATGCAAGAGAGGATGAACTAAAATGCTTCATCGTTTCATACGTTGCTAGATGTAGATGAAGGTTAAGTCTGCAGTCGGGCCTAGTGGCCCATCTGGCTGTAGCTTATCCCGGTTTCTGCAGCATGAAGCGACAGAGAGTATTTCTACTCCCCCCTGGATGGGATGCTTGTCCATCGCATGGTTACCCCCCAGCAGTAAATTCGCCGGTACCCATTTATACACCTGGGTGAAGAGAGGTACAGTGAGAGTGAACTGTCTTGCCCAAGAACACAACGCAGTGCCCCGGCTAGAGGCTCGAACCCGAGTCGTCCGTTTCGGAGTCCAGCGTGCTAGCCATTAGGTCACTGCGCCTCCCACGCTAGATGTAGGGATACCGTTTTCCCGGAAGGTGACCAACTTGGGCGTGGCAGAAACTTCGTTAGCGTGACCGAGTGGTTTCAGGGCGCTGGCGTTGTAAACCGGAGGTCCCGGGTTCCACCCTGCCACTAGCCGGATTTGTTTCTCGGTAGTCCCGAGTTCAATTTCTCGGTAGCCAGCTGGTCTGCCTACTACCAGTTGGGATTTTTAACTATGTTATGTTTAGTTAAGATATTTGTTTCCTTTGTGTCGTCGTTGCCTGCCTTTTTATAGCTAAGCTTAGTGCTTACGAAGCTAATTATATGGCCACTATATAAAACATTAACCTGTATTTTTCACATTATATATATTTCATCATGTGTAACCCTGAACGAAATCGTGAAAGCGTGAAATACAAACGTTCTGACCTGAACACCCTAAGCGAGGACAATCTAAAATCTGCAATTTGCATCCCTAAGCGAGACGACGACCATTTCCATCCTTTAGTATGGGAGTACCACCCCTGAGGGTTGCACGTAAAATCTGTTGCCGGAATTTTAGCCGGAACAGTCGGCTTCGGGTAGAAGGAAAAAGTTGTTTCGTTTAAAATTCAATAAGAGGGGAAACAGACGGAACAAGCAGAATAGTTACATACAGTAAATAGTTACAGTTAGAAAGTATGATGAATTGATTTCATTAGCGTTATAAACAAACTCGGAGCTTGTTTATACGACATAAAAACCATCACTGTAAAGAACTGAATGCAAGTCAGACCCAAGATAATTAATTATAATAATTTAAGTATAATAATTTTTCTGTGGGTTCACAGAATAGTTACAGTTAGAAAGTGTGGACATGAATATGATGACTTGATTTCACTAGTGTTGAGCTTGTTTGTACGACACAAAAACCCACACTGTAGAGAACCGAATGCAAGTCAGATCCCAAGATCGATTTGCTTCATCTTGACTGCTCACAGAGCTAATCAAATAAAGGAAATTATTCTACTGCGTAAAAAAATACGAATTAGAAAACATTGTTCCGTGTTGTTGTGTGTACAGGTGTCAATTTGAAATAAACACAGCTGGGGCTAGGAGTATTTTTCCTGTCTATATTCTGTCGAGGGGAAACCCGGCCGGACTTGAGTAGTTTGTACCTCGGAGCGATGTCGATTTGGGGCGAAAAGAAGTCTTTAATTTTCGGGTCAGTGGGTGCGGTGCTATCGTCTGCAGCAGCAGGGTTTTTTATAAGCCGAGTTTTAAACCGTAAGAGCTCGTTTAATGCCCCATTTAAAGTAAACTCTGAACACAGTCCTGTCGCTAGGTATGTCATGGAATATGGAATCCGCGAGTCGTCACCGCTCACAGAACTTAGACAGGTAAGAAGTAAATTGCTAAAACTTAATTTAGGCCCCCCTTCAAAGGCCCCCTCTCTAAGTTCCACATTTTAATAATCCCCACTCCTCCATAGATGGAAAATCGTGGCACCACGAGACGCACAGATTTCTGGATGTCTGCATTGCGCCCACAGTATCCAGGGCAGCGCGGTTAAGTTGTGCATTCCATCGCGTTTCGATGATCGGTGACTTCGGCGATTGTGAGGATGGAATTGGCGAACAAAAGATCATTAACTTCATATCTTTTTCTGTTTTGTTTGACAAGTCCAACATAATTTTCATTCGCTTGTGGAAGTATTCACCAGTGTTACGAACGGTTTGGTCACGTGTAGCCACGAGAGTTGAATTTTTCTTATTTCGTCGTTTGTGTATTTTTCCATTCAGGCTAGTTTTCAGCGTCTTGTTATAGTTGTTATCTGGTCGTTTATTGTTAGTAATGTAACCTATTTTTTTACTCAAAATCTCGTATCAATAGTGTAGTTTTTAGGCCCCGTCCGCACATCCGTTTTCATATGAAACGCAACTTTTTTGTTACCGATACGGCTTCCGTCCTCACGTATCCGATGAAAACGGTTGCAACTTTTTGAAAACGCTCTCCAGAATGGAATTTTTTTAAAACGGTGTTTTCGTTTCGAAGTGTGGACGAGGGAAAAGGTAACTTTTCGAAAACGATGACGTATAAGTATTGGATCCAGCCCACCCGCGCGAAAGAAAATGGCACCACGTGGCTTCCCTTCCTATATTGCGGGCTCATTTAACCGGTAAATGCACGGTATCTGCGTTATGGGTGAAAACGATATGAAAACACTACGTATGGACGCGAATTGTTTTGAAAACGTAGAAAAAAGGTTGCGTTTTCAAGCGAAAACGGATACGTGTGGACGGGGCCTCACTTGAAAATCAGTCCACAGGCGGCTCAAGCTCATGCTGTGGTGGCTGTCACGACAAAAATATAATAGTTTGCATGGGAAAATTTTAAAACATGTTTTAGCAAACCGAAATACTGCCAAATTAAATCTTCTTGGCCATTTGATTTAGGTGAGTTAGCGCTTTCTGTGTTGAAAAATGTGTTATCAAACAGTACTAAAATATCAAAAAGTTCACTCTATTCCTATTATATGTACCCAAACTGATCTACTGATTTTCAGCAAGCCCCTTCAATTCCTCCCTCCCCTTCTCGCGTCCCTGTATGTAAATCTATTACCACAGGGAACCCATACAAGCAGTGCGTCTTTGTATGTTAGAAATATAAAGAAATGTATAGGAACATTGAAAGCGTCCTACTATCGAAACCTTATTTCGAGTAATGGTTATTGTTTGGTTGAAATAAACGTGAACTTACCTCAGGTTGTATTTTGTCGAATTTGAGCGATTTAAAAGGTTTTGCGTTGACTGTTACTTCACGTTATAAGAAGAAGCAACAATCAACGCAAAACCCTCCAAATCGCTCAAATTCGCCATTTTGAGCCGAGGAACGACAAAATTCAACACCTGAAGTAAGTTCACGTTTATTTCAGCCAAAAAAATAAGCATTACTCGAAATAAGTTATCGATAGTAGGAACCTTCAAAGACGCACTGCTTGTATGGGCAGCAAGTGCTATTACAAACAAACATTCTAGTCCCCAGATCTAGAGGGCGCGGTTCGTTTGGTCAGCACCAAGGAATAGAGTGGTAAATTGTGACGTCACAAATATTATGGGATTCATTAAGATCTTCAAAAAGTACATGATGTAGAATACCAAAAATCAGCATCTTATTTCAATTTGGGGTGAGATATTGGCCTTTTCATGCTTCAGTGACTCCATAAAAATCCTTGTAATTTTGTCTCTGTTCTAAACGAAAGTGTCGGCAAACCGCATCACTTTACCACTCTATGCTGACCAAAATGATCGCGACCTCTGGGACGAGAATGAAACAGAAAGTCTCACTGACTCGTCCCCTGATCTCACTGAGCCCCTGCAAAGCCTTGGGACCGCTGGCCAGCATTGTGTCGAGTTTAACCTCGCCTAAATTACATTTAGCCACAAAAAAGGTCACATACAATATCGGGTAGGGGCTCAGGACATTTCATGAGTGATTTACATAAGGTATTGGGCGCTCAGGACATTTCATGGGGTCATACATGAACACCTGACCGAAAAATTAACTTTCGACGCGATGTCATTTCTGAGTGAAAATAAGTTACTGTTCGGAGCTGTAGGAATTGCACTCTCATCTGCGGCAGCAGGACTTGTTATTGGTCGGGTCTTTGGACGTAGCGATAAATATCGAGACGCAAAACTCTACTTTGACCAGAGCCCCGTCAATAAGTATGTCGCAGAGTATGGAATCCGCGAGCCCTTACCACTTGCGAAACTCAGGCAGGTAAGAATGGGCTATTGCATTAATTTTTTGAACTCTACCCGTTGAGGAACAGTGGAATTCTTTTGGGGAAGAGGGGAAAAATTGTGGATTTCTCAAGGGGTAAGACTGGAATTAAGAAGAATTCTTAGGGGGGATCGGTAAAGTTCTTTGGAATTTGTCAGGGAGAAACACATTTCTAATGGCATTCCTTAGGGGTCAGCACATTTTTAACAGATTTCTTCACGGGTTAAGGCAATTTTGATGGATTTATTTAGGAGTGAGGACGTTTCCAAGGGATTTCTTTAGGGGTTAGACTGAAAGACCTATCCCCAACAGGGTGGGGTGGGGGTGCGGATTTTAAATGGCATAGCCCAATATAGACAAATTTGATACAACGGCTGCAGAACAAGATTTCTGTTTCGCCAAATAACCACTCTTTTCAGATATTTACAGGAGCTACAACAATCACGATTGGAAGAGGTTTCGAATATTTTCTCATATCAATCGACCGAACGCCGTTGATAGAAAGAAGACTTTATATAAACTATCATAAACTTGCATTTACTGCTCCATTTGCTGGGTTTACCTTGGTGTAAGAACCTCTGACTTTTTTCTTTGTTTTTGAGCTATTGTTTCTGTGTTCTGTATTGTTTTGAGGTTCTTTGTTGTCTTGTTTGTTCTTTGTTTTACGTCACTTTTTGGACCAGAATAATTGTCAAATATTGGGGAAAGCCGTGATTTGAATCATACATAGAGGGCTGAACAGGGTATCCTCCTGATTAGCTGATTTTATTTTCCATAACATGTGAAAAAGAAATTATTTGTTGTGATCCATGACCCCAAGGGTTTTCGTGATCCACTTGAATTAATAACCGATATAATTTCGTGATTATAATACACTGATGTCTCAATCACTATTCCCTGAGCTACAGATTCTGGATATCATGTCATGTGTAGAGCATGGTCGCATAAACTGAAGAGGGGTTATTTGCCATGTCTGGAGCGCTGTCGCATAGCTTTTAGTCATCAAATCGTCTTGGTAATCTAATTAGAAAGTGAAGAATGATCATTGCGGTAAATTTCCAATAAAAAGCAATTTGGAAAGAAGAAGCCTGAAAAAATCAGGGCTTCATCAGGATTCAAACCCGTAACCTCCGCTATGAAGCCACACATTGGGAGCGACGTCAATTTATTGAGTTCATATTTCCTGTGGAGTGAAGTCCAAGGGATGTGAAGTGAAGTGAAGTCCACTCCCAATTTGTGGCTTCCTGATTTTTCACACCAGGAACCTCATTGCCTACTCTTAGTGGGAAGTACGTTGGTTCTTTAACGTCCTGTGCTTATTGTAACAATAAAGATCCAGGAGACGGGACCTACAGTTTTCCTCCTTATCCGAGTTGACAAGAACATCTAACCATTTCCAGCTGTCATTTCAAAGGCAGCACACTCACCTCAGTCATTTTAAGACCCTGAGTGTTGGTCCGGTCTGGGGCTCGAATCCGAGACCTTCCGCACAGCAGTCCAGAGCTCTACCATCGACTCTACTAACTGGGCTGGCTAGCCAGGCAGCGGTTATTGCGTTATTGCATAATGGATAATGGTAGCTGGGCTAATTAAGTCTACATTCGGGCCTAGTGGCCCATCAGGCCGGAGCTTATCCCGGTTTCTGTAGCATTAAGCGACAGAGAGTATTCTACTCCCCCCTGGACGGGATGCTAGTCCATCGCAGGGTTACCCCCCAGCAGTAAATTTATACACCTGGGTGAAGAGAGGCACTGTTTAAGAGTAAAGTGCCCTGGCTAGAGGCTCAAACCCGGATCGTCCGATCCTGAGTACAGCGCACCAACCATTAGGCCACTGTGCCTCCCACCACTGGGCTAATTAGACCATTTGTTAAATAATGATGTTACTTACCGTATCTTTAGGCAACACTGAACCATCAAGACTGTAGCATGCTTTGTAGTGCCGATGAATCTCAACTCATGAGACTGTTAATACAGTTGATAAAAGCCAAAAAGGTCATAGAAATAGGTAAGGTGATATTGACCTAAAGCAGATGTTACATTTTCATTTTCTTATAATTGTGATGCAATTTAATTGTGATGCAGATTTGTAGGTCAAGCTGCAGCACTGTTGTCTGTAGTTGAATGTTTGTCAGTAGATAACTTAGCATTGAGAGCCATAGAGGAGTTTTCCATTGAGTGTCGTAAATCAGAACCAAAGTAATCACTCTAGCCAATCACAAACAACACAGGCGGTCCAGTGAACCAATCAGAATGCAAAGCAAATTCATGTAGCCCTGCCTTATACCCAGGTGCCTCAAAGTCAGGCAAGCAAGGAATTTGGGAAGGTTTCCCGGAAGGGTCATGGGAAGGCTCAAGGAAAAAGTTGACCAATTGTTCGCTCTTTCCAAGATCTTTGCGCACTTCATAAGTCATTCTCAAGCTTTTGCCCCAAGAGATTAAGGACGCACCTGAGTAACAGGCAGCATGTAGCTGGTGCGAAGCACGGGAAAATGTGCGAGGACTAATCACGATTAGTTTTGCAGGTTTCTGATTGGTTAAGAAAGTGGCATGAGTCTTTTAAACCAATCACTAAGCGTAGAAATGCAAAACTAAATTAGTGAAAACTGCTCTAAAATATTAATTCTCATGTGACAAGAACTTCCTGCTTACACCCAGCTTGTCTCATTTCAGGAGTTTATACTGGTTATAATACTCTGAGCATGGCCATTTCACTTCCCCCGGATGGCAAGGTTGTGGCATGTGACATAACAGACAGATATATGAAAGACGTGCAGAGCCAGGACTACTTCAAAGAGGTAATAGAAAAGTGCCTACACACAGGGGGACATGACCCAGGGAAATGTTGCAGCGACATGAAGCAGTGAAAAAAAATTGTGTGTTGTTCACACGTAGGGAATACGTAGCAGGGACATGCAGCGGGGACACGTTGCGGTACTCCTAGCCGTTTTGTGCTACAGAAAGTGGAGTTGAGCCCGGGAGTTAAGCGCTGACAGCTATTAACTTAAAAGACTTAATTTCTTAGTTGGATTGTCAAGTTATGGTGAATTTAATTTCCTTGTTATTATCTAGGCAGGTGTTGAATCAAAGATAGCTTTGAAGCTGCAATCTGCTGTCACCACTTTAGGTAATGTGATATGTCATTAAAAGTAAAAAGTTGCTCTCAACAAACAACTTACTGGGCTTGGCTGTTCAAATAGCTGGGTAGACTACAAGTGCCAGATTTTTACAAATCTTGATTCTTCATTCAAGCACTCGAAGAGGTTCTGACTTATTTACATCTTGTAAAAATCATAGCGCGTGCGCTCAAGAATAGAGTGGTAAATTGATGATGTCACAAAAACTAAATTTATGAAATTATGGGATTTACCAAGATATTTTGAAAGAACACGATGAAGAATGCCTACTTGCCAAAAATCAGCATCTTATTTCAATTTGGGGATGAGATATTGCCCCCTTAATGCTTCAGAGTCATTGAAGCATGAAGGAGCCAATATCTCATCCCCAAATTGAAATAAGCTGCTGATTTTTGGCAAGTAGGCATTCTTCATCATTTACCTTCTGAAGATTTTAATGAATCCTATAATTTCTAAAATTTAAACATTTGTGACATGGCACTTTACTGCTCTATACACCGAAAATAATTGCGCAAGCAAAGAGCAACCTCATCCCCAGGGCTATCCGCGTGGTTCTTCCACAATTAGCCCTGGTATAGAGTGTTTTATCGAGCGTAGCCATTGGTTGATATATATTTCGAATATATCCTTGAGTTGGTTTGGCGGCTGCTTGGCGGATGTTTTGAGCTCATGACGATCTGGCGATGTTGACTGCGCGCGGTCACACGCCACCGCATGTTTCTTGGCTTTGCTAATGAGGGAATTTTCATCAGTACATGGCTGAACTCCGATCTGAGAAAAACTAAGAGAATACTCTCACCACTTTAAATACTCCTGAAATATCGCATTACTGCAGCAAGACTACGAGCACGTTTGTAACAAGTCTGTTAAGTCAAATAAAACCTGTTGTGTTCGCATTTCAGATGAGCTGTTGGCTGCAGGGGAAGCTGAGAGTTTTGACCTGGTTTTCATTGATGCCAATAAGTCGGCATATGATGAGTACTATGAGAAGTCGTTATCGCTCCTTCGAAAGGGCGGGCTTATTTTAATTGATAATGTAAGTGATGACACAAAACTGTTGGTTATGGGCGATGTAGCAGCTCTCGTAAGGTCTCACATGAATGGCTCGCTACCCTGCTTGAAAACAGTGAAAAAAAAAACAACAGGAACAATGCCTCTAGCCCCTAAAACAATAGCAACTGTCACAGGACCAGTGGAATCACAAGCTTTGTGAGCTGCTACACTGCTCTTGGTTATCGACAGCAGTATAGGCAAGTAATCTCGAATTGATTCGTGGTTTTGCTTTACCACGCCTTTTTCGTTTGATAAATTTGTACCACATATCCAATTAACTATACTGGCCACTGAACAAATCGCGGCGTTGTCACACTTGTCCCGCGCTTGGCACCATGTCTATCTTCGTTCAGTTCTTATAGGATCAAGTGAACGGTTCGATTGTAGTGATTGACCATCGTGAAAGTGAAGAATGATCATCGCAGTGAATTTCCAATTCAAGCAATTGGAAAGAAGAAACCTGAAAAATTCAGGGCTTCAACGGGATTCGAACCCGTGACCTCCGCGATACCGGTGAAATGCTCTACCAACTGAGCTATGAAGCCACACATTGGTAGCGTGGTCAATTTATTGAGTTATTGACCATTGTGTTAGCTATGTTTTTGGTACTCATATACGTAGAGCAGTTGTAACACCCGACATCATATGTCTTACACCTAACTAATATGATAGCACTGAACTGATACCTCCGTCCCGACTTTACCAGAAAGCTATATAATGATAGATGACACCGACACACCAACGATGGGCCAACCGCCACACTATCAACTGACATATCATGCAATGACACACCACCGATTCGTCAATTTAACCGACGGATCAACGACGTACAACCAACGCGTACACCTCAAAGACACATTAGGGAATTTAAGAAACCACAACGGCGACGCCGAGAACAACGTCGATCAAAAAATGAATTTATATTTTACCTACGAATCTCTCGATACTCTAAAATCATTTAGTCTATTTCTTACTGTCAAAACTACCTGAATCTGGAACACAGCGATAAATTCGAAATAGAAATTTAAACAAGTAGACTTCGTGGTTCACGTTGTGCAGACAACGCAGAGTCTGGTCATTTCACGTTGTTGTTTTGCAGAGGACGGCAAAGAAATGTACCAACAACTATAACGCCCGTTGCCGTTGCCTAATAGGGAGCTTAAGCAACGACGACGGCGAGGACGACGCCTGGTTAAAAATGAACTTAAATTTTACTTACGATTTTCACATTTTTCTCGATGTATTCGGTCCATCTTTTGCTTTCAAACGTAGCTCAAATTAAAAATAACGTACGGCATTTATTTCAAACAGAAAAACGGAATCAACCGACATATTAACGACGCATCAACCGACACTTTACCGACACATTACCAACGCGTAAACCGACACATCACCGACGCATCAACCGACATATTACCAACGCGTAAACCGACACATCACCGAGACGTTTCTGACGCATCGACCAGCACATCACCCTACCGAAACACTACCGACACATCACGGGCACACTACTGACACGCTACCGACGCGTCGACCGAAACATCAGCGACACACTACCAACGGGTGACCAACACGACAAGCGCTGGTTGCGCTGCATAAGTTATCGATTCAATTGTTTGATGGTATTTACCAATCCTTTTTCCCTCTTTATGTAGGTTTTGTGGAATTGCAGAGTTTGCGACCCTGGTAAAAGAGTTTCAGATAAAGTGACAAGAGCACTTCACAGCTTGAACGTAAAGGTTCATCAAGACCCTCGCGTGGTGATGTGTATGATTCCATTCGCAGATGGTGTTACCATAGCAATGAAACTCTAATGGATTGCATTAAAATTCTGACATGAACGAGCGATAAAAAATGAATAAATATGAGATACCAAGCTGAATCAATTTACGCTGACACACCTATTCCTTGGCCCGATTTGTCGGCAGAAATCAGTGGACATTCAAGGCGTTCATATACCTTGAATGAATAATGGCCCTTCTATTTACAATGTAAGAAAGCCGAGGGTCAATAAATTTGTCTTGGTATCCGATGCTGTGCTATAAACATACCTCGAAACTATTGTCTTTCTTGCTTTTTCCAAGGGCCGGATTGTTCAAAGCACCGCTAATCCAGGATTAGCGAGAATTTTGGTTAAAGTTTGTTTGTTTTGGAAGGTTTTCTGTTTTTATCCTATAGCAATGAAAATGATTAAAACCTCGATTACCCTTTAATCCTAGATAAGTGTTAATTAGAACTGAGGTCTTCATTTCGCAGTGTCAAAGCAAATTTTGTCCGGCGTTCGTCATTTCGGATTCCGGACTCTGCATGCCATGAAGTTCGGATTGTGGATAATTTATGAACTTTGGATCAAGAATCGCTGGTCTGCCTTGGCCGTCATTTCCTGTTAGGACAAGGCTCAAACAACCACGTTTCTTTATAACTGTCGCAAAAACAAGCAATGAAATTTCTATACAAAAAACGGTAGACTGATCCCCACGGCGAAGAGAAGAAATTAAAACAGAAATGAATAATAATAAGAAGCTATGAAGCTCTTATATGTAACGGTCATTTTGTATTTTTTGCATTCATTTCCTTTAAGCCCCGTAGGAGGTTTGTTTTTCAAACCGAAATATCGGGCAAATATATTGTACTTGTTGTAATGTGATTTTATTTCTGTTTTAATTTCTTGTCTTCGCCGTGGGGATCAGTCTACCGTTTTTTGCATAGTATCTTTTGATTTTAACTGATCCAGGTCCGGCACCATTCATTGGGTTGTCGTTGTGGTCTTGCCGATATTAGAAGATTTGTTTGCCGAAATTTCTATATCCTATGTAGACTCTATATAAACAACACCCGACTGTCCGTTTTAGGGAAACTACACCATAGAAAGTTTTCAAGGAAAAAATGGATTCGGATTGGAACGAAAATTAATAGAGGCGAATGGACGGATCATTTGGCCCAAAAATGGCACCTCCCGAAAGAAGAGCTTGGTTTCCTGTGGTCTACAGCGAATCAGAGGACGACTCAAGCCTAGTCCCCTACTGGTAAAAGACTCGAATAGGTCACGAGAATCTTTGAGTTGACAATTGTTAAAGCACATTATGTCATTTTTGGGAGAAAACAAATTATTATTAGGGGGGCTGGGTATTGCGCTATCATCTGCAGTGGCAGGATTTGTTATTGGTCGAGTTTCAAACCGTAAGAGCTCGTTTAATGCGCCATTTAAAGTCAACTCTGAACACAGCCCAGTCAGCAAGTATGTCATGGAATATGGAATCCGCGAACCGTCACCGCTCAAAAAACTAAGACAGGTAAGACGTAAGTAGGAAAACTATTTGTTTACACAGTTTTTTATTCAACGTTGGTTACTTTTTTTCACGGCTCTGTCCTTTAATTTCATGATTGTTTTGGCAATTGGGAAAAACGTAGAAACTAATATCCACAAAGTAGGTAACAAAAATTAACAAGGAAGTAAATGACTTAAAATGTCAAATTTGGCTTAGATTAGGTACTAATCGAATACTCAGAAAGTCCTTGTCAAAGGTATTGAAAAAGGTGGCTCACTCGAACCTCTCCTCAGACAAAATCTCATGATTGCCATTATTTACTCTGTAGTGGTGTTAGCTGTCTTAAAAACCATGGTTGTTGCAATATCTGATCCTGATATACGAACTCTTGACTTCACCTTGAGTTTGTATGTCTGATACAACTCTGTCACTTGTACTGTATATATTACTTATTTATAAATGCAAGGCTCTGCTCTAATAAAAATTACAAGGAGCCCAAAGGTTTTAAACCCAGCACTGAAGCTTATACAACAAAAGCAAGTTTATGTCGTCGCCTAAAGGCAAAAGTTAGTCACCAGAGGTACCTGGGTACCCTTAGAGCTCAGGCCTGAAATTGCTGTTTTGATTTTGACTGCAGGCAACCATGAACCATCCAAACAATGAAATGATTTGTAGCGCTGATGAGGCTCAACTCATGCGACTGCTGTTGCAATTGATCAAAGCCAAAAAGGTCATAGAAATAGGTAATTAAGGTCATTAAGGAAGGTTGTGATAGTCATTGCTGATAAATGTGTTGTTCTAGAAGATATCCAGGCCCCTCCCACAGAAGCCTTTTTTGATTTGAAACCCATCCCCGGCCCTGAAAATTCCAATTACCTTGGGTTTTAAGACTCAACTGTATGGAAATTTTTTGTATCTGCACAATGTTAAGTCAGGAGCTTAACAAGGCTTTCAGTAGCACTTAGTGTCTGGGAGTATTTCTACTTCCCCCTAGATGGGATCCCAGTTCATTGCAATGTTACCCTCCCCCACCCCTGATTAAATTCACAGGCAATGAAAAGAAAGAGTAAAGTGTCTTGCCCTGCATGAACACAGTGCATTGAGCTCTTGTGTCCATTAGGCCACCACACAGTCTTATAAAGTATGTTGTCCTGTTTACACAAGATGTTTTTGCAAAATTGTGCTTGAATTGCCAAATGCATGGTCACGCACTCCCGTCGAGACAGGATATGTCACTGTGTCTTATATGATGGCAAAGAAAGTGTGGGTTACTTTAGTATAAAAGAGGCCCATAGGGTGAATTATATAGACCTACCAATATTTAGTAACATTTAAAACCAATTTTACAGTTATGTTTTTGTAGATTTGTTTTTTAAGTGTGTTGATTGTGTATTTAGAGACATGATGTCTTGCTCTTGTTCATCTCGTTATTCGAATGCATTCCAGGCCTCAGCAAATTTCACATAAGCATACGCATTTCTTTGTATTTAATTACTTGCAGTTGTCACCATGTTTCATTTCAGGTGTTTATACTGGTTATAATACTCTGAGTATGGCCATGTCACTACCCTCAGATGGTAAAGTTGTGGCTTGCGACATAACAGATAAATTTATGAGTGAAGTACAGAGCCAACGTTATTTCAAAGAAGTAAGTGAAATATTTTGTTATAATCCTGTTTAGAGCAAAATATGCCAATCTTTTTCAGTAGGGTAGCAGCTCTCGTAAGTTGGTAATTCTACTGGCAGCAGTTGCTATTGTTTTAGGGGCTAGGGGCATTGTTCCTGTTCTTTGTTCTATTGCCCTCTCAGTGCGTCGCAGCCATTCATGTAAGACCTTACGAGAGCTGCTACCTCGCCCATCTTTTTAAAAGCCATCAAGTTCCCAAGATCCCATTTTTGCTGTGTCTAGCATGCCAAGTAAATCGTGGAACCATTCCACAATGAACAAGGAACGATTAAGTGGCTTACGGATGCTGTTAATTCACTGTGGGTCAAGCTTCATTCCTGAAGCCGAGTCCGTTTATAATATGAAAGCAAACTGGTATTAGTTAGTGACTGAACCTGATGGTTATTCTGAGTTTGGTTAATTAGTTCTTAGATCTATGTTTGGTTTAAAACTTGAATGTTGAGAAATGGGATTTTATGGCTGTGATGCCAATTAAAAAAAATCCCGAAACTTGACTGACCATTTGACCACTTCCGATTCGATTAGTTTTGTATTTTATTGCCCCAGCCCCCCCTCCCCCTCTCCCCTACCACCCCCAGTCGGCCCTACTTTGTTGTACAAAGTGAGGAGATCACCATGTGAGTAAGCATATACTTCCCACCGACACAGCATCACAGTTTCTTTAGAAACTTACCCCCCCCCCCCCATGTCAAATTGAGGCCAATAATGAAAGTGTGGCAAATGTGCATCCATAACAGAGAAACAGAATTTTGTCCATAAATACACAGCATAAGATAAGCCTTGCGTTCTCCTAACATTGTATACAATTAGGCCGTGTCACCACTATCGTGTAGGAGAAACGACCTTGATGTAGGAGAATTGACATCCCATGCAGATAGCACGTCAAGATCTTGTTAAAGGGGCACTGTCACAGTATTTTGGCGTCATTTTAAAATGCTGAAATATGTTCCTGCATCAATGGAAACCCAAAAATAATGGTGTAGTTTTGTTACCTAGGACTATATCACTACAATGAAACTGTTTATTGTCACCTATCACTTAGGATGGCAAGGATGGAAGTGGATTGAAATTTGAAAAAACTAGCCAGTTTTTTTCAAATTCTAGAGCCATCCCTTGAAAATATTTTCAGAAATTCATTAAGGTTTGCTCTCTGAGCCACAATTCGTTTGATATCTTCTTGTTAGTCCATTAGGGCATTTTGAGCGCGAGTTAAGGTACCAGGTAATGATTTTAGCAATGAATGAAGCTGAAAACAGAAAACCCCCTGTGACAGTAATAATAATAATAATAATAATACCTTAATTTAGACACAATGGGGATTTAAGCTTTGCAGCTTGAGGGGTCGTGTATAAGTAATTAAATAAATGTATATTTAATTTAAGTGCTCCTTTAAAGGAGCTAAATCATTGTTTGTGCATTTTGAAAAATTCAGCTTAATTGTTCCCAATTTGTCATATGCTTACCATCTCAATCTTTCCCATCCTTAGCCATAGTAGTAAGGGGGGGCGGTTTAAGTAGTAACCAATCAGGAGCTGAGAAAGACAATAGACTATTGTTTAGGGAAAAATGCACTATTGTTCATCACAACAGGTTTATTAGCAGTAATCCGCCATTTTGTTACGCAATAGCAAGTCACGCAAGTGACGGAAACGGTGAGAGAATAGGGAGAGTCACGCAACACGTGTCACACGATGAAATTTAGTGAAAAAAGCAATTTTATTTCCTACTATGTACACGGCGGGACGTGTTTGGGATCCTATTGACCCGCGCCCGAGAAAATATAGTTACAAGCAAGGTGTGTGCGATGGGAATACGGGGGAGAGAGTGTGTTTTGTTAGACTGAGCGTAGTGCTTGGACGTGAGTTTTGTGCGGGAGCTATTTACAAATTGCATAAGAGTTCATGTCATCCTGTTTATCCCACTGTTCATTGAGCACTCGCTCCATTTCCTCTGCCATGGGGTCTGGGCGCAGGTATCCGTACGAGTACGAGAAGAAATTCCTCGGGTCCACCACACGCTTGTCAAAGACGAGTTTGTATCACACAATTTCAGAATTCCTGTTGCAATGAATCTTGCTTTTTAGAAAAAAACATCAATGAAAGGAATTTCCAAATAAAAAATTTTCAAGTTCCATCATCACATTATCTGTTTGTTCAAGAGTACGTTGATAGTCTCCCTTTACCTCCTCCACCATGTATTCTCGTTTGAATTGTTCGTTCGTGCGAGCTAAATCGAGCCACTGTCTATTTCTCGCATCCATTTCCTTGCTATATTCTGTGGTTATTTTTTTTTATTCTCTCTTCTTTTAACATGCTTTCTCTCCTCCTTTTGAATGTATTCTCTCTGTTTCTTCTTCTTCTCTCCGCAATTTCCATACTGACCTTGCTATATTCTGTGATTATTTTTTTATTCTCTCTTCTTTTAACATTCTTTCTGTCCTCCTTTTGAATGCATTATCTCTGTTTCTTCTTCTTCTCTCCGCAATTTCCATAGCGAAATCTGACTTGATCAAAGACTCACCTCTTCAAAACAACAAGACAACTCTCCTTTTTCAAGATGACTCTTCTTCAACGTTTCTTCGAACAGCTAGTTATTTTGTGTACGAAATATGAAGGTGATGTTCGCCATTAATAACCCCTCCCGTATTCATGAGTAGCCGGGTGAAAAGGGTATCCCACACAGCCCGTGGTAAAGAACCAATGAGAAAACGGGTGAAACGGGTATCCCACACAGCAAAACGACTACATATTGTTGCTAAGGACGCTTTTACAGCCAAACACACTTTCACGGACGGTTCCTCAAGACTGAAAATCAGCAATAATGGTAAGTTCATCTCTTTTTTAACAAATTGTTTTAGTTCAATAGTAGCGCTGTGCGGTTAGTTGCACGGAATCTATGAGGTCCTTCAAATGATCAATCAGTAAAGCTCTCTAAGACATGACATTCAGAGAAAGCAACTTTTAACTATAGTGTTGTTCTTAGTTATAGTTATGGTTATGTAATTATAGTTTGATCTTTCTGTAAATAGCCAGCGAATTGCCCGTGGATAGATAAGGTTTATAGAATGTTCTATTGATACAACCCTGATAGTTCGTTTATGATCAAATATCGATCGTGATTGTTAAATTCAGGTGTTGTTATAGTATTCATTTCGCCATTTTGCTTGATACTGAATTTGCATGAAAAATTAACACCTCTTTGTATCTTTCATAAACCGAAGAAAGGAAACCCCATAGGGACTAAAACGAACTGAAGTTGAAAATACTTTTCGCTTACCTATCACTGTCTGTTAATAACTGATGTTATCTTTTTAACTTAAATACATCCCCTTTTGTTTACAGTTGGAAATGGAACTTGAAAAACTCAGAACAGAAAATGAAATACTCAAGAAAAAGTTAAACAGAAGTAAAGGAAATAAAACCCAACAAGTGAAACGATGGAGGGAAAACAACAGAGAAAAATATGTACAGCAAAAAAAAAAAACGAGAACTGGAAAAGAGAAAAGAAAACAGAAGGAAAAGAAAACACTAAAGGAAATGAATAATCTGCTAGCAGAATTTTGTGCAACAGTAGTTGAGGAAAAGACCACAACTGAAAAGAGAGCAGAGCAGTAGGAGCAGGAGCAGGAGAGGATTAGAAAAGAGAAGAAGAGAGAGAGAGGAGAGAGCTATCATCGATCACTTGATTGATGATTTTAACAAGGAAGAAGACAGAGAAGAGAGAGCCATCATCGATCAAGTGATCGATGATTTTGATGTGGATTTGCTATTTCCTTCAATTTTTTCGTCTAATCTTTTATAATTTACTGTTTATTCGTTTTTCTTTTTGTATATTAAATGGTTAGCTCGACCACTAAGGTCGCGCAAATGTCACGCTTTGTACATCTAGGCTTTTTTTATTATACTTGTTTAAAATGAAAATGGTGTCTGCTGTTTACTGTGTAATGGATAACTACCATCCGTTAAGCTGTATGCAAACTCCGTTTTATTAACAATGTCAATTTCATTACAATTTCCGTTCCAGTTTGCGTGACCCCTTAGTCCTCAAGGAAGAGCAATCTTTCAAACAAATCTTCTACGTAGTTCATATATCATTGGATGTCGAGAACCTACAACAGTCTAAATACAGCTTTCTACGTGGAATGACATGTATACCATTTCCCATTGTTATCCCTGATGCGATGTACCACTGTTTGCTACTTTCCTCGTACATGTAAACGATTTTGTTTGATGTCATTTGTACACTCCATCTTGTAATACTGATTGATAAAGTGCTCTGTTTTCAAAAGCATCGAAAGTAATAACTGTTTGAGCATCTCGAATGATCCACTGATTTCTTTGTAAGTAACAAGACGATAAGATATTTGCTGCTTGGTCACGTGACATACTACAACCAATCATTGTTGTAAATTTTAATAACAAATTTACGACATTTTTGCAAATGTAATGTTAAACTAATTTTGATTGCTACGAATGGTTAAATCCACCAAGTTTAGAAAAACAAACAGGGATTTTCAAATATATTTCTGTTCTTTCAGTTATAACGTCTTTTCTTTGAAGAGGGACGGACTGGGACTAGACCTCTCTTGCCCTTTATCTTCTCTTGGAAATAACGATGAACAATAAACATTTTTAAGAATCCCCGTTTATGACGGCGTATGGTCAGGGAAGGTAAAGTTTTTTTAGTGAGATGCGACTACATCCTGCAAAATAAACCACCATCTTTTTATTATTATTATTATTATTATTATTATTATTATTATTATTATTATTATTTCCACAAACAATTACAATTTCACTAAAATTACACAGCAAAACTACGCTTTACGTACCTACACATTACCTACAACAAATTACAGTACAGCTTTGAGTACACATTACCTACAACAAATTACAGTGCAGCTTTGAGTTGAAAGATTAAATTACGTTGATAGACCATGTTTACATACGCTTCTTACGTTGATTATAATTGGCTATTGTAGTTGACCACTACTACAAAGTCTAATTACCCATTTTGAACAAGCATAGATAGGTCCCTATATCATTAATATCGCTGATAAGGTCACGCGGTTTGAGTTTTGCAATTTCCGTGCTCTTAACCCCTTAAAAGTGACCCAGGAGAGGTTTCCATTTTTTTCAGGCTGAAGGTTGAGCTCCTTTGTTTTTTTCAAAAGGCGCAAAAATTGTGGAAGGTTGGGAATTTCTTCTCTCAGCTTACATGTCCAAATATAACATCTGCTCATGAGACAGGAAACCACCCAAATTCTTACAGATACGAGCGTGGTCAATCACGTGGAAGATAACGGTGTCACGAATCGTGTCTTCTGGTACTGAGGATTTAAGATCACATGAACGTATATGTCATGTAGTTTACCTAACGATTTGACTAAAGCAACAAAATATTCTGCTTAATTTACTTATGTCTATGGGATCTGACGCCAATCACCGTATTGACAATTTCTGAATCTGTTGTCTCAATTCGTCTACTTGCTCTGATAAGGAATATATGTCGTTCTTATTTGTTGAAAGCAAGTTTGAGTGTGTTGAATTGTTGTTTGTTTATAGTTTGCTCCAGTTGATAACGATGATTTTGTACCTAAGGAAGGTCCTTTCTGTAGCTCTTCTCACTGTTCATCTCGCTGAAGATTCGGCATACCCGTTTTATGAAATGTTACTGTAGGTGATACCCCTATCCCCTTTCCTTGTCAATCAAGTTTGACGTCATCACTATTAAATCATTACAGTAAAACAGACAGAAAACCTGTTCGTCAACGTCAGAATGACATTAGTTCAGTAAAAAAAAAACCTGTTTGACGACATCCTCTTCCTTAATTGTGATTGGTTCAGGATGGAAATAAATGTAGCTCACGTTCTCGCTGAAATCAGTTACTGATTACTGCTGAAGAAGAAGAAACATGGAATACAAAGCACCTCATGATCAAGAAGCGACGACTGACGAAGAACCCTTGTTCAAACAACAAATATCCCACGCAAAGTAAAAAGAGAAAACAAAAGTCTTCCCAGAAAGAGTCCACCAAAAAGAAGAAAGAAGCCAACATACCCCTACAAGATATTGATACCAACGATTTATTGAGAGATCTGGGTTTTGAAGTGTTAGAAGAAGGTCAGCAAGAAACGAATCAGACAGTAAAAGAAGAACCTATGAAATGTTTTATTCACGATTGTAAGCTGGAGAAATGTACTTCCCTAACAGGATGGGAGTATGTGAAATGTCCCATGTCCGATTGTTTCATCTTTACGGGATTCGATAAAGTTGATGGCTATTTGAAGAATGTCCAGGATCAAATCCCTGTCTGGTACAAATGGAACAAAGACAAGCTGAAATGTTTTTGTTCAGAACAATTGGTGTTGTGCGAATCAAGATCGGAACAGAACCCGGGCAGAATCTACTTCAGGTGTCAAAGGAACTGCTGCAAATTCTTCCAATGGGGAAACGAGCTTCCTAGCAGCAAAAACATGGCATGGATGAATAATACAGTAGAGTACCAGGGAACACCCTCTGTCGCTCCTAACCAAGAGCTGTTATGGGATCAAGTAAAGACTTACACAAGTTTCACTACTGCTGTTGGTACCAACGAGATTGTTTACCCACCGGAACTAAAAGGGTTTACGTACAAACCCGAATACAAAGATGATTTACTACAAATTGTATTTCTCATGGAAGTACTGAAACGAAGACAAGAATTTGATAAGAACAAACAATGCTGTAATGTTTAACAAGCTTTTTTCCACTTCATTATTTTTCTGTAAACTACCTTTTATTAATGTTGTCCTGCAATAAAAAGGTTTATTTGGTATCAGTATGAGTAGTGAAGCGTATTGGTGTTGGGTGTGTGACTTGTGTGAGCGAGTGTATCTCAAACACGGGCAAGGAATCGTGATTCCTCTCACCCCTAGCGATGATCCCTTACACGAATTCAAAGCCACTGACGTGAGTGAGAACCCATTTCGTTTCGTGGTCTATATCATTTGGTTGAAACATCAACCTCAAGCATTCGAGTGGTTCAACGTCATACGAGAACATTACAATGCTCTCGTCCATTTAAGAAAGGGTATCTGCCAGGTTGGACGGAGGAAGTGTTTACGGTACGACAGAGTGTACCGGGAGTCGTTCCCACGTACAAGTTGGAAGAATTCGACGGGACACCCGTCAAAGGTACCTTTTACAGTCGGGGGGAACCTCAAAATTCTAAAGAGATAATGTCTTATATATAAATAAAAACAGAGACATAACTTTAGTGTACAAATCACCACTGTGGGGTGTTCATAATTCATACATAGTAAAAAGCCCTTGAGAAATTTTACGTTACAGAAATTTGTGAAAATTATCTATTTGCATTTTCTGTTTGTTGATTTATTCCTCCTCCAGGGTATTGAAATGCTTCCTTTATGAAATAGGGGGATCTTTTGTTCTTCAAAGGAGGGGGTCACGGGTACCCCAGGACCCCTCCACCCCCCAGCTACGCACTTGTTGGGAAATATATAAAAATCCCAAATTTCTAGGAGAAAGAATCCTGTGAGTTGCCAACTGTCAGCTGAAACATTTAGGACATTTGCAGTTCGCCGGGTTCTAGGTGAAACAACCTCTTGAGATGACAAGAGCTCGTACGATTTCCCAATGATTTTCCATCCAATTCGCCGGCAATTTTCCTTTTCCTTCCCGACCAGACCTTAGAAAATATTCAGAACTTTACAGTGTAACCAATTGTCTAATGGCCAGGGGTTTCACTTGAGTTTCAACATTTTATGACGTTATTTCTATGGTTTATACTGGAGACAGTGTAGAGAGTCAGAGTATACAATGAAAACGTGTGGTCGATTTGTTGAATAGATAAACTTACTTTGCTGTATTGCGGACTGGGTTTAAATGTAATGGACTCACGCGCAAGGACATCCCCCCATATCCACAAGAATCTGCCTGTAGCACGAACATCAAACCAACAAGAAGGAACGAAAGTACCGTGAACAAGTTCATGTCGTGATTCATGTCGTATTGAATAAAGATTCTCTCACGGCGCCCAAGAAGTTTCAACGCCAAGATTGACCAAAAGCAGTCGTGCTTGCAATCGCAGTTGATCTAACTGGGTGTGCAGCAGATCAGCAGCCTCTATACATCAAAAGGAATTTGACAGTGTGCCAAACGGGTAAACAATCTCAACTGAGAAACATAACACAATAAAGAGCAAAATTCTGCTCGGTCAAAGGTGATGAGGCTTTGTGGTGATATAACCTTTCATCAAACAAAAAGATTAATATTATTTTACAATCCACTTTGCCATATGTTTTGCTCATTTGTCTGTGTTGGATGACCTTGAAACTGTCTGGCCGGAAGCTCTAGATCTTCAGTAGATCGAGTAGCCTTCTTTCTTGTAAGCGGCCCGATGGTACAACAAAAAACCTTCCCTTTAGGATCTTCTGGATGATTACATTAGAAAAAATACCGTACTTAAAATTACCTTATTGCCATAGCGGAATCAAAGTGCGCGAACAGAACATGACACGAATATTAATTGACATTAGAAAGAGTGCTCCGCGGCCAACAGACGGAGCCCCATGACTTTTTTCATAGTCATTAGAGGTTGCGGTATGCATGGTTCGTGGGCGCGTACGTAAGGAGTGTACTAAGTCGCTCAAACATGGCGACCATCATGGGCCATGCTCCAGAATGTAGGTCGATCTTGGCATTTACAGTGGAACCCCGCCTTACAGTCCCCGGTTAGACGGTCTCCTCGTTAAAACGGGCCCTTTATTTTGACCCCCGGCGAAAGGCCCACACGTTTTCTTTTTCGAAAACCCGTTAATGCGGCCACCTAATGGCCACATTCTGAAGTCCCAATATATATAATCCTTTGTAATTTTACCCCGTCACTACTCCCACTCGAACCAAATAGGCATTCCGAAATTGTCTAAACTAAACGAATACAGTACTTGTCC
>OX393564.1:20838705-20921205 GCA_947652115.1 Blastomussa wellsi
ACTTGGCCCTCCTTTGAAGAACAAAAGATCCCCCTATTTCATAAAGGAAGCATTTCAATACCCCGGAGGAGGAATAAATCAACAAACAGAAAATGCAAATAGATAATTTTCACAAATTTCTGTAACGTAAAATTTCTCAAGGGCTTTTTACTATGTATGAATTATGAACACCCCACAGTGGTGATTTGTACACTAAAGTTATGTCTCTGTTTTTATTTATATATAAGACATTATCTCTTTAGAATTTCGAGGTTCCCCCCGACTGTAAAAGGTACCTTTGACGGGTGTCCCGTCGAATTCTTCCAACTTGTACGTGGGAACGACTCCCGGTACACTCTGTCGTACCGTAAACACTTCCTCCGTCCAACCTGGCAGATACCCTTTCTTAAATGGACGGAATTTTTTGTTGAGTCTCACCCGATCATTGGGTTTCAATGCTGGTTTGACTCTTTTCCCAGAGAGACGTTTGCCATACATTCGATTCCACACTTTTTTCTCGTTCTCTTCATTCACCTTCTCAGGAGCCATACCTATGGTACGGTGAGGGGAGGCGTTGTACCCTGCGACCAATTTGGGTAACACGTTCAAGAAACTCAGGGTGTTCTTTACAGTAAAATAACGATACAGTCTCTCCTTGAAAGTGCGGTTGAAACGTTCCGCGATGCTGGCCTTGGTGTCGCCAAAAGTGGAGAAATGATGAATGTCTTTTCGTTTCATCAACGCTTGGAACGTGTGATTGTAGAATTCCTTGCCATCATCCGTCTGTAGATTTTTAGGTTGACGTCCTTTAACACGTTTCAAAATCGTGGCAAACGCATCGGTGACCGCTTTACCCGTCTTGTTCTTCAAAGGTTCCACCCAGGCGTACTTGGAAAACGCATCGATCACCGTGAGCAAATAACGTATCCCCTTGTTCTGTTTGGCAATGTTTTGCACTTCGATCAAGTCGGCGACCCATTGTTCGTCGATTCCAAATACCAGGACGGGTAGCGTGGGATAACGTCTCCTTCGAGGTTTGTGAAGGGTATACCCCAACTCTTTTTGTAGGATCTCCTGGACTTTTTTCACGGAGGTGTTTTGAGCTTTGGCAAATCGTTCGATTCCTCCACGATAGACTTCGATCAAAGAAATCTTTTTCACCATGTTCTCTGTATTCGGTTGAGTTTCATAACACAATCGTGGACGAGAGCATTGTAATGTTCTCGTATGACGTTGAACCACTCGAATGCTTGAGGTTGATGTTTCAACCAAATGATATAGACCACGAAACGAAATGGGTTCTCACTCACGTCAGTGGCTTTGAATTCGTGTAAGGGATCATCGCTAGGGGTGAGAGGAATCACGATTCCTTGCCCGTGTTTGAGACACACTCGCTCACACAAGTCACACACCCAACACCAATACGCTTCACTACTCATACTGATACCAAATAAACCTTTTTATTGCAGGACAACATTAATAAAAGGTAGTTTACAGAAAAATAATGAAGTGGAAAAAAGCTTGTTAAACATTACAGCATTGTTTGTTCTTATCAAATTCTTGTCTTCGTTTCAGTACTTCCATGAGAAATACAATTTGTAGTAAATCATCTTTGTATTCGGGTTTGTACGTAAACCCTTTTAGTTCCGGTGGGTAAACAATCTCGTTGGTACCAACAGCAGTAGTGAAACTTGTGTAAGTCTTTACTTGATCCCATAACAGCTCTTGGTTAGGAGCGACGGAGGGTGTTCCCTGGTACTCTACTGTATTATTCATCCATGCCATGTTTTTGCTGCTAGGAAGCTCGTTTCCCCATTGGAAGAATTTGCAGCAGTTCCTTTGACACCTGAAGTAGATTCTGCCCGGGTTCTGTTCCGATCTTGATTCGCACAACACCAATTGTTCTGAACAAAAACATTTCAGCTTGTCTTTGTTCCATTTGTACCAGACAGGAATTTGATCCTGGACATTCTTCAAATAGCCATCAACTTTATCGAATCCCGTAAAGATGAAACAATCGGACATGGGACATTTCACATACTCCCATCCTGTTAGGGAAGTACATTTCTCCAGCTTACAATCGTGAATAAAACATTCCATAGGTTCTTCTTTTACTGTCTGATTCGTTTCTTGCTGACCTTCTTCTAACACTTCAAAACCCAGATCTCTCAATAAATCGTTGGTATCAATATCTTGTAGGGGTATGTTGGCTTCTTTCTTCTTTTTGGTGGACTCTTTCTGGGAAGACTTTTGTTTTCTCTTTTTACTTTGCGTGGGATATTTGTTGTTTGAACAAGGGTTCTTCGTCAGTCGTCGCTTCTTGATCATGAGGTGCTTTGTATTCCATGTTTCTTCTTCTTCAGCAGTAATCAGTAACTGATTTCAGCGAGAACGTGAGCTACATTTATTTCCATCCTGAACCAATCACAATTAAGGAAGAGGATGTCGTCAAACAGGTTTTTTTTTTACTGAACTAATGTCATTCTGACGTTGACGAACAGGTTTTCTGTCTGTTTTACTGTAATGATTTAATAGTGATGACGTCAAACTTGATTGACAAGGAAAGGGGATAGGGGTATCACCTACAGTAACATTTCATAAAACGGGTATGCCGAATCTTCAGCGAGATGAACAGTGAGAAGAGCTACAGAAAGGACCTTCCTTAGGTACAAAATCATCGTTATCAACTGGAGCAAACTATAAACAAACAACAATTCAACACACTCAAACTTGCTTTCAACAAATAAGAACGACATATATTCCTTATCAGAGCAAGTAGACGAATTGAGACAACAGATTCAGAAATTGTCAATACGGTGATTGGCGTCAGATCCCATAGACATAAGTAAATTAAGCAGAATATTTTGTTGCTTTAGTCAAATCGTTAGGTAAACTACATGACATATACGTTCACGTGATCTTAAATCCTCAGTACCAGAAGACACGATTCGTGACACCGTTATCTTCCACGTGATTGACCACGCTCGTATCTGTAAGAATTTGGGTGGTTTCCTGTCTCATGAGCAGATGTTATATTTGGACATGTAAGCTGAGAGAAGAAATTCCCAACCTTCCACAATTTTTGCGCCTTTTGAAAAAAACAAAGGAGCTCAACCTTCAGCCTGAAAAAAATGGAAACCTCTCCTGGGTCACTTTTAAGGGGTTAAGAGCACGGAAATTGCAAAACTCAAACCGCGTGACCTTATCAGCGATATTAATGATATAGGGACCTATCTATGCTTGTTCAAAATGGGTAATTAGACTTTGTAGTAGTGGTCAACTACAATAGCCAATTATAATCAACGTAAGAAGCGTATGTAAACATGGTCTATCAACGTAATTTAATCTTTCAACTCAAAGCTGCACTGTAATTTGTTGTAGGTAATGTGTACTCAAAGCTGTACTGTAATTTGTTGTAGGTAATGTGTAGGTACGTAAAGCGTAGTTTTGCTGTGTAATTTTAGTGAAATTGTAATTGTTTGTGGAAATAATAATAATAATAATAATAATAATAATAATAATAATAAAAAGATGGTGGTTTATTTTGCAGGATGTAGTCGCATCTCACTAAAAAAACTTTACCTTCCCTGACCATACGCCGTCATAAACGGGGATTCTTAAAAATGTTTATTGTTCATCGTTATTTCCAAGAGAAGATAAAGGGCAAGAGAGGTCTAGTCCCAGTCCCAGTCCCTCTTCAAAGAAAAGACGTTATAACTGAAAGAACAGAAATATATTTGAAAATCCCTGTTTGTTTTTCTAAACTTGGTGGATTTAACCATTCGTAGCAATCAAAATTAGTTTAACATTACATTTGCAAAAATGTCGTAAATTTGTTATTAAAATTTACAACAATGATTGGTTGTAGTATGTCACGTGACCAAGCAGCAAATATCTTATCGTCTTGTTACTTACAAAGAAATCAGTGGATCATTCGAGATGCTCAAACAGTTATTACTTTCGATGCTTTTGAAAACAGAGCACTTTATCAATCAGTATTACAAGATGGAGTGTACAAATGACATCAAACAAAATCGTTTACATGTACGAGGAAAGTAGCAAACAGTGGTACATCGCATCAGGGATAACAATGGGAAATGGTATACATGTCATTCCACGTAGAAAGCTGTATTTAGACTGTTGTAGGTTCTCGACATCCAATGATATATGAACTACGTAGAAGATTTGTTTGAAAGATTGCTCTTCCTTGAGGACTAAGGGGTCACGCAAACTGGAACGGAAATTGTAATGAAATTGACATTGTTAATAAAACGGAGTTTGCATACAGCTTAACGGATGGTAGTTATCCATTACACAGTAAACAGCAGACACCATTTTCATTTTAAACAAGTATAATAAAAAAAGCCTAGATGTACAAAGCGTGACATTTGCGCGACCTTAGTGGTCGAGCTAACCATTTAATATACAAAAAGAAAAACGAATAAACAGTAAATTATAAAAGATTAGACGAAAAAATTGAAGGAAATAGCAAATCCACATCAAAATCATCGATCACTTGATCGATGATGGCTCTCTCTTCTCTGTCTTCTTCCTTGTTAAAATCATCAATCAAGTGATCGATGATAGCTCTCTCCTCTCTCTCTCTTCTTCTCTTTTCTAATCCTCTCCTGCTCCTGCTCCTACTGCTCTGCTCTCTTTTCAGTTGTGGTCTTTTCCTCAACTACTGTTGCACAAAATTCTGCTAGCAGATTATTCATTTCCTTTAGTGTTTTCTTTTCCTTCTGTTTTCTTTTCTCTTTTCCAGTTCTCGTTTTTTTTTTTTTGCTGTACATATTTTTCTCTGTTGTTTTCCCTCCATCGTTTCACTTGTTGGGTTTTATTTCCTTTACTTCTGTTTAACTTTTTCTTGAGTATTTCATTTTCTGTTCTGAGTTTTTCAAGTTCCATTTCCAACTGTAAACAAAAGGGGATGTATTTAAGTTAAAAAGATAACATCAGTTATTAACAGACAGTGATAGGTAAGCGAAAAGTATTTTCAACTTCAGTTCGTTTTAGTCCCTATGGGGTTTCCTTTCTTCGGTTTATGAAAGATACAAAGAGGTGTTAATTTTTCATGCAAATTCAGTATCAAGCAAAATGGCGAAATGAATACTATAACAACACCTGAATTTAACAATCACGATCGATATTTGATCATAAACGAACTATCAGGGTTGTATCAATAGAACATTCTATAAACCTTATCTATCCACGGGCAATTCGCTGGCTATTTACAGAAAGATCAAACTATAATTACATAACCATAACTATAACTAAGAACAACACTATAGTTAAAAGTTGCTTTCTCTGAATGTCATGTCTTAGAGAGCTTTACTGATTGATCATTTGAAGGACCTCATAGATTCCGTGCAACTAACCGCACAGCGCTACTATTGAACTAAAACAATTTGTTAAAAAAGAGATGTACTTACCATTATTGCTGATTTTCAGTCTTGAGGAACCGTCCGTGAAAGTGTGTTTGGCTGTAAAAGCGTCCTTAGCAACAATATGTAGTCGTTTTGCTGTGTGGGATACCCGTTTCACCCGTTTTCTCATTGGTTCTTTACCACGGGCTGTGTGGGATACCCTTTTCACCCGGCTACTCATGAATACGGGAGGGGTTATTAATGGCGAACATCACCTTCATATTTCGTACACAAAATAACTAGCTGTTCGAAGAAACGTTGAAGAAGAGTCATCTTGAAAAAGGAGAGTTGTCTTGTTGTTTTGAAGAGGTGAGTCTTTGATCAAGTCAGATTTCGCTATGGAAATTGCGGAGAGAAGAAGAAGAAACAGAGATAATGCATTCAAAAGGAGGACAGAAAGAATGTTAAAAGAAGAGAGAATAAAAAAATAATCACAGAATATAGCAAGGTCAGTATGGAAATTGCGGAGAGAAGAAGAAGAAACAGAGAGAATACATTCAAAAGGAGGAGAGAAAGCATGTTAAAAGAAGAGAGAATAAAAAAAAATAACCACAGAATATAGCAAGGAAATGGATGCGAGAAATAGACAGTGGCTCGATTTAGCTCGCACGAACGAACAATTCAAACGAGAATACATGGTGGAGGAGGTAAAGGGAGACTATCAACGTACTCTTGAACAAACAGATAATGTGATGATGGAACTTGAAAATTTTTTATTTGGAAATTCCTTTCATTGATGTTTTTTTCTAAAAAGCAAGATTCATTGCAACAGGAATTCTGAAATTGTGTGATACAAACTCGTCTTTGACAAGCGTGTGGTGGACCCGAGGAATTTCTTCTCGTACTCGTACGGATACCTGCGCCCAGACCCCATGGCAGAGGAAATGGAGCGAGTGCTCAATGAACAGTGGGATAAACAGGATGACATGAACTCTTATGCAATTTGTAAATAGCTCCCGCACAAAACTCACGTCCAAGCACTACGCTCAGTCTAACAAAACACACTCTCTCCCCCGTATTCCCATCGCACACACCTTGCTTGTAACTATATTTTCTCGGGCGCGGGTCAATAGGATCCCAAACACGTCCCGCCGTGTACATAGTAGGAAATAAAATTGCTTTTTTCACTAAATTTCATCGTGTGACACGTGTTGCGTGACTCTCCCTATTCTCTCACCGTTTCCGTCACTTGCGTGACTTGCTATTGCGTAACAAAATGGCGGATTACTGCTAATAAACCTGTTGTGATGAACAATAGTGCATTTTTCCCTAAACAATAGTCTATTGTCTTTCTCAGCTCCTGATTGGTTACTACTTAAACCGCCCCCCCTTACTACTAGCCATCCTTGTTCCTTTTTGGGTTAGTATTACCTCTGTGGGGTTTTTCTTCCATAGTTAATTATTATTTAGTGGTTTTCTTTATTTTAAGGGGAATTTGGCTCAATATTGTGATGGAGCTCTTGGCTTTCTATAAGATTTGAAGCAGGTGACTGCTTTTGTGTGGCACTTGTTGGAGGGCAATTTAAGAAGCAAATCATGTCTCTCCTTCGTAGGGAACTGTATGAATTTTAGCTTAATTTGAAGTAACTTAGTTAGTTGCATTTTTGCCAGGCAGGTGTTGAATCAAAGATAGATTTAAAGCTGCAATCCGCCATCTCCACTTTAGGTAAGAACTGTCACAAATACCCACAACGTCGCCACACATCCGGGACTGTTGCAGCCTTTCTCGCGTAAACATTTAAAAGCTCATTAGAGAAAGTAAAAAAGAAATTATCGGCCTGACGGTCACCACCGCTCGGGAATTCTACTTTTACAAGAAAACGGTTCAGTTTACTCATTCCCATTCATATGGCTTCTTTAAAAAAACGGTTAATAAAGACAATGTGACTACTTTTACGTCGGATACTGTTTGGGAAGTATTATATTTTTCGGCCTTAAATGCAGCTATTTTGTAGCTCTAGCTGTATATAGGGGATCGGCGCTTTGGGATTAAAAAGCTTGAGAAAAAAAGAACTAAACAGGAAAGCATTCATATGGCTTTTTATGAGTGACATTTCAAGAGTCACCCAGTGTCTGTATACTGACACGTAAATCTGAGCTAAAAGTCAAAGAATTAAGCCAGTTTTCTTCCCAATGGAATGTATGATCTAGTGGCCAAGTGAGCTTTCAGCAGTTGACAAGGTTTTTTGATAACAAGTATTTTTAGCTAGCAGGGGGGAGGGGAGGCTGGGGGGACTATCCCGCAAAGAAAAAGTTGCGTCTTCAAACGAAAACGAGAGAAAACGAATACACGAGAACGGGGCCTTAGTTTGCCGGTCAGACGGTGTGCGGCACTTACCTTGCGTAGTACATGTCTCTGAATTTTTTATTTGTCTTGTTTCAGATGAGCTTCTAGCCGCAGGTGAAGCTGAAAGCTTTGACCTGGCTTTTATTGATGCGGATAGCACTTCTAAGGACCAGTACTATGAGAAATCACTACAGCTTATACGGAGAGGCGGGCTTATTGTAATTGAAAATGTAAGCAATGATGCTTGTTTAGAAAACATGTCAATGTCACCGGTCAATTTACTTAAATCGTATTGCCCCGTAGCCTGACTAAACAAGTTTCTCTTGGGCTATCCACAAGATTGCTCGATGGTAAAAAATGAGTAGCTAACGTTGATGAGAGAGCGATTCGTTTCAATAATGATTTTAGAACACCAACGTTCGCGCTTCAAGGAATCTTCAAAATCGTTCCCCATTTTGGTTTGTTTGTCTGGGTCGTGATGTCACTTGCGCGCTTCGCTATTGTGGACTTCCTTCTTAGGTAAGAAATTGGCAGAGAAAAATCCGTGAGCTGCGTGGCACTTGTACTAATATGGAAAAAAATGTACCTTCTTAGGTACTCGTCTTCTCTTTCTCCATGGGCCTTAGTCACACCGCCCAAGGGATTGAAAACTTTAGTCTTGCCACACGGGAACTCGTTCCCAAACATTTGAACTCGAGACTCGGGGTACGAAATCTATTGTCTATGGCCAATATGGCCGCCGTGTGATTAAGGCCCATTTGAAACGGAACGTCGGAAATTCCCTTGCCATTCGACAAATCTTTCGTTTCCAGGCCCTTTTATGGGAAAGAAATCTTCGTAGCTTTACAACATCGAAGTCTGAAGTGTCAGTTGTCTTCCCGCCCTAATCCCCTGAGACTTCGCTTTTCAATAGGATTCGAACCCATGCCCACGAGTTTGAGTAAACAATTTATTACCTTGTTTTTCTGACGTTTAACGGTGGGATATTCGAAAGTTTTTATATTTCTTTTATAGGTTTTGTGTAATGGCAGAGTATGCGATCCTGAAGAAAGAGCTGCAGATAGAGACTTAAAAGCACCCCACGACTTGAACGCAAAGGTTCATGAAGACCCTCGCGTGGTGATGTGTTTGATTCCATTTGCAGATGGCGTTACTATAGCAATGAAGCTCTGAGATCTAAGCACTTAAAGGGTTTTTTGATTCTCATTATCCAGTAAAAAAAACTAGCGTTATAACTCCAACGGTTGTCACTTCGCCATGACGAAGTGAAGATACCTCATGTTGCTCAGCGGAATTTTAAATAAAAACAGAAATATTCTTGAAGAACATCGAAAGCGTGTTGGTGGATTTTAAGAATTTCCCGGTTAATCTTGCTGTTCTTGCTCCCTTGGGTATCAAAAATTCTTTTCGAACAAATAAAGCAAGTGATGGACTTTTGACGACGAACTGTAGTAATGTCCAAATCGATCTTGAGAGGTTTTAAGTGAAAAAGTTTTTTCCCAGCGGAATTAGATAGTAGCTGACACATTCTTACACGGTTTCGTTTCCATTGCTAGCAACACGCTTGCATAGAACAGCAGCTACAACAGAAGTTAGAATTCATTTCAGTTTACTCATACTGATAGACTAGCATTACAAGGCGTCATTCGAATACGCAACCAATACTACCAGAGTATGTTTGACTACACAACTTTAGCTGAAGTCTGCGGTAAAATAATTTTCAGCTTCACCCGAAGTGTTGCCGAGCACTATAACTTTGACGAGACGGACGAATGCTCGGACCTGTTTGGCTACAATCCTTTAGAAGACAAAGGGACGGAGTGGTACTGCCAACCTGTCGATGAAGTTATTTACCAAGAATACAGCAACAGAGAAGCTTCAACAGCAGATTATCTCGCGTCTAGTCATATTGAGGCCAGGTTTATAAACGCTTGCTCCATAGAGGACAGCGAACCAACACAGGAAAGACCAGAAGATAGAGGAATGGCTTGGAAACGGCTCAGGCCGTCGATTTGCCGCACCGCTTGGAATTCACTACTGTTTGGATTTCTTGTGTGTGTTTTAAGTGCCTTCGGTGTAGGGATTGTCTCTATTCTCTTCTACTACCTCAGCTATCAAACACAGCTTAGTTGTGAAGTTAAACCCAAGGAACAGATCCCAAGCAAGCTTCAATGGATCATAACCATTTCAGAAATTCCTTACGCCTTCATGCTTTACTGTTGGTTTTTCCTAGACATCTTGTTGTTTTTTCGGCTGTTTCAGTTATGGGGACAGAAACTTAGAATTTTCCTGCTGTGTCTCCCATTCTTCTGCTTGGATGCAGGTTATCGAATTGCTGTTCAAGCGCTCGGAATCTCTCACTCCAAGTTGACAACCGCGCAACGGATTCCCGCAAATGTTTTGTTTTTATCGTGTGTCAGTTTACAGGCCTATAACATTTCCAAGCATTTAGTTGACGGTCCCACAAAGAAACGATTCAAGTTATTTTTGCTTTTTACAGTTCCGTGCGTGCTAACTTTTGTTGTGGCACTTCTGGTAGCCCTTTTCATCTACCCAGCTTACAACAAGCAAGGCAAAGCTGGCAAAATATTAATCGCAGTATTTGCACCTCTTATTGTAGTGTTGCTCAAAGGGATTTCACGTTTATGTGTCCAACGTTTATGGAAGATAAGCCATCCGGGAACTTCATTCGTATTGTTGGTTCCGCTGTATTGTGGGTCAGCGGTGTTGACAAGGCTTCTGCAAGTAGACGTGAGCAGTTTAGAATCAGTGGCTCTAATTGGTGCAATTCATGGCATTGCAGAAGTCGTGGAACGTAGCACCCTAGCTTTTATCGATCACATTTGCAATCAAGTTTGGGAGAGAAGGCGATTTCCCTGGGGAGGTTTTCGTACTCCTCGTCGCGAGCGCCTCGCTGCAGATATCGCTATCATGAGTGTTTTGTATGAAGCGAGCGCAGTCATCTCCGTTAACGGCTTCTTGTATCTGTATCAATATTTTTACACGACCGGCATTTCTCCTTTACAGCTTTTACAGTCTTTTGCGGTCACCACGTCTGTTCCACTGGCTATTGAGTGGTTTTGCACAAGCATTTCGTTCGCTATTCAAACCCGATACCTAAACGTCCCTGTAATAGCTGTGTGGCGTAGAAGATGGAAGAGACATATCGTTGTAGCGATGATAAACTCGGTGGCCATAGCGCTATGGACGCGTACAAGTCTTCTCATTGCCATACAAGGACGTTTTACCAGCGTAACTAAAGAATTCTGCCAAATACCATTCAGTTGATGGGTCATTTTCACGGTGATTTTGGAGTGTTCAGGTCAATTCTGTGCTTAAAGGAGCTACTTCACGATATTTTGAGTCATTTCTTCGACAACCTAAATTACCCTTAAAATTTAGGAAACCTAAAAATAATAGCTTGCTAAGGACGAAAAACACCAAAGGAGTGATGCTAAACCAAAAAGGAACAAGGATGGCTGAGGATGGAGAAGATTGAAACGGATTGGAATTGACGATTTTGAAAAATTTATGCTTTTTTTTTCAAAGTGCACGAACGATGACGTAGCTTCTTTAAGTCATTACTCAATACATTTACTTATGCAAAAAATGCTCCAGCAGAATTGTGAAGAAGGTATCAAATGAAAATTTAACAGGGAAAGCAAACCATAATAGTTGGTTTCCCATTTTTTTAAGGAGATCGCTTGAGAATTTGAAAAAATTGGCGAATTTTTTCAATTAGCAATCCACTTCCACCCTCACCATCGATAACAACAGACGTCAGTAATTTTCTGTTTTCCTTTGAGCGAAGACGGGTTTTAGCTTATTAAAGTTTTGCTGAAATTGCGCGACAATACAAGGTCATTCCGCAGAAATCAGTAGAGCTGGCGCTGTGATTTTCGTCAAACTTTACCTATCGACTGTTTGTATTATAGAAACTTGCAAAGTTAATAATTTTGAATCAAAACTAAGGGGTCCGTATGCTCGTTTAGGAGCGACAGCACCTCGTTTATCTGAGTCTACATGCAGTAATTCGTTATATACCACTATGACGTCTACATTCACGATTGGCTTGCTACATTTTGACGATTGCTTCTTATTCTACACTGGAATTTGATTTATATTTATTTTACAGGGAGAAAGTTATTGCTCACTACAAACGAGAAAAAAATGATAGTTCACCATACTGGTGTGCGAGAATATGACTATTTACGTCTTTGTAGAGCTCCAGACGAAAAGAAAATCCGCCATGTCTCGACGCACGCGCGCTAATCACGCGTGGAAATATGCGCAGTAAGGATGCGCAATGGAAAACTGGGGAATGAGCTTGAACGTTTTGAATATAGAAACTGAAGCACTGATACACGTTTTAGCGAAGTTTCGTTCCTATTGTTCCCTACCCGTCATACAACACTACGTTTCTCAAACGCCTTTTATATGACTCGTGCTTTAATGTTTAATGGTTCTCTTTGGCGCCGTATGACCCATAGATGTGCATCATTTTATCATTTGTTATGCTTTAAAGTATTATGCTGGCCTTTTAAATTTGTAATCATGCAGGATTTTATAACGACAAACTACGACTTCTACGAGTAACGTTGCTTATAAAGCTTGACTCTTTTAGATAAAACTGAAACACCAAGCTTGTGACGTAATCATCAAGCTTCCTGTCACCCTGTACGATGTACATGTCCTACAATAGTTTAATCCTCTCTCGCGGACGAGGCGAAACTTAAGGGACACTACCACGCCTGATATATCATATTTTAATAGGCATGGTCTGTAGCTTCCTGTAATCGTGCTTTATTGTCTTGCAATAGAAGGAGAAAAATGCTAAAAGTGGTGGAAGCAAGGAAATATCAACTAAGAAGAAAAAATAACTATTAAAAGATTCAAAATTTGATCAGAATTTCAGCTTTTATTTCTGGACATCCTGCCCAGAAATCAATTTTGATGAATTGCAATCCACTTCCATCCTTATAATCCTGTACTGCTTCCCCCAAATACCTGTTCTATCTTGTTCTGTGGACTCTTTTTATGACATTTATTCCTGTATTGGGTGGCATTTGGTACAATACAAAATTCTATAAGTGACAGTGTCCCTTTAAGTAATAAAGCAATAATAATAATTACTTAGTGGAAATGAGAGTGATGGCAAATTTTCAGCTCGGTAAATTTAATGTGAAAGATTAATTAATCAACATGACACGAGCGTGGGACAAAGAAAAATTCTGAGTCCCCGACAGGAATCGAACCCATGACCTCCCGAACACCGGGCGGGCGCTCTATCCTCTGATCTACGAGAACTCCTGGAGAGTGGAGGAGAGCTAGGTCATTTTCACTGAGTTCTTATGTGACACATAAGAACTCAGTGAAAATGACCCAGCTCTCCAGGAGTTCTCGTAGCTCAGAGGATAGAGCGCCCGCCCGGTGTTCGGGAGGTCATGGGTTCGATTCCTGTCGGGGACTCAGAATTTTTCTTTGTCCCACGCTCGTGTCATGTTCATTAATTAATCTTTCACAATAATTACTTAATTGACACTCCCTATTGGGGTTTTTCAAGGTCAATGTAAAAAAAAATATTGGGGCCATTTATACGAGAGAAAATAAGACGCGTCTTATAATTATCTAAGACGCGAACTGATCGTATGAATGGAACAAAATCAGCATTCGTGTCTTATTTTGGATTCGACTGAGAACAGGCTTTCGCGTCCAAAACTTGTCCAAAATAAGACGCGAACTAGCAGTGCGCGTGTGTAACGAAAGCAATTTTCCGACTGGGTAATGGAAACGCGGGCTCTAGGAAGCGTAGAGAGATGGACTAAACGAGAAAGGGTTTAAAACGAGAGACGCCGAAAAAATAAGGTTAAAATACAGAAAATTAAAGATGAAGTACAAGTAAGACGTTGCCATCTTGAATTGATGGGTGGTTGCAGATTGTTGCTAATAGGCCATTTTACAGTTCTGTGCTTAGTTACCAATCCTTTGAGTGGAATTGAGGCTGAGGGTGACCTTGCATAGATACAAACCCTCTTTCTTTTAATATGTAAATCGTTTTGTTGTTATGCTAAATAGTTTCTGGTCTCCATCATGACAAGGTCACCCTCAGCCTTGCTTTCACACAGAGGCCTGGTTACATTTCACAGAACTGTAAAATGGACTACTGTAGCGGTATTTGGTAACAAGACAGTATCCATGGTAACGTTGTACATGCAAACGAGGCTGTTTCGAAAATAAGACGTGAACCATTTGTATGAGAGATCTTCGTGTCTTATTGCACGGTACAGTTCGCGTCTTATTTGGCCCCATTGTAAATAAACATAACAGGGTTAAGAATCCCAATTGGCAGGAGGCTATTTACAAGCGTAGTCGAGGAATTGAACTAGAGGCTACCGAGAACAACACCAGGTAGTGGTCAGAACGGGGCTTGAACTCGCGAGTCTTGCAGCATGGGAGAAGAGTTTTTCAAAACCAAAACGTATCTGAGCAACTTGAAGCCGCAGTGAACTGTCTCTACCCTTTTCAGTGCTCCATGTCTCCCGTGCTAGAGTTGCACGATTTCACAGGTAAGAAACAGGGACCGCGGAGCGTATTTGAAAGTGGGGGGGGGGGGGGGGGGGGGGGCTTGAAAATGAGTGCCGATGGCGCGAGTTTCTAGGGGGTCTGGAAAAGGCTCGGAAATGGTATTTTCAACGTTCTCTATGAGATATTTCTTAAAAAAAGACCACCTGGATAAGTGTAAAATGACAGGTACTTTTTGTGCTACAGCAATATTTAGGAAGTTTTGTAAATACGAAACTTGTACTAATTAATTAACTAATTAAACTTGTAAACTTGTACTCTAGCCTAAATTTTTATTATAAAAATATTGCTCCGCCGTCCCTTAGAAACACGTTATGAATGACTTTGTATCTGAAAATTATTAGGCTCGCTTCGTTGCTTGTGACCGTGTACAAAAGACATGAGATAGACTTTCTGGATGTCTTAGTTTTCGCCGAGGGAGGAACGAAGATGGTTTCTAAACGGCAGAAAATAATAATAAAAAATATAATCAATCACTTTATTTAAGTGTCAATGTATTTACAGTGTTACGCGCCTTACCCGTTGCCACTCGAAAAAGTTTTTGATTAAATTTTGACATCTTTTTGACAACTTTTTGCTAACTTCAAAGCGAGCCAGCCAATCAGAACATGAGCATTTCCAAGGGCGGAGATGTCAAATTATAAGTGCATTCACTCCCTTGGGAATTAACATTCTCATGTTCTGGTTGGCTGGCTCACTTTGAAGTTAGCAAAAACTTGTCAAAACGATGTCAAAATTTAATCAAAAACTTTCTCGAGTGGCAACGGCAAGGCGCGTAGCACTGTAACGTTGCTGTGCTAATTGGGGACATTGTAAATACGTAATTAGGGACATTGTAAATACGTAAACAAATATTTTAAATGAAAAGAAAGTTGTTAAAAATCCCATTTGGCAGACGGCAGATCAGTTGGCTATTTAGAAAGCGTGGAGGAGTTGAAAGGCAAAATCCGTTTTAGTGGCGGGGATGAGGACTGGAATCCAGGACCCCCGGATTACAAGTCCAGCGCCTTAACATTCTCGTCCCCAGAAGCAGTTAACAGAAGTTGTCCCCAGAGCCACTTGTCCCCCTTAGTCGGCTGGGCCTGTACGAGGAACAAGAGGCTCTGGGGACAGATGTTGTATGTTGCCCTATTTCCGGACACTTTTTGCATAAACCGTAATATCTTACCTAAAAACAACGCAAACAAGCTGAAATTCAGCCACAAGTTAGCTTCCACTTCAGGTAAGTAGGTCGTAAAGTTTCATCGCCTGAAGCTCTTTCGTCTCCTCGTAATTTTGGAAAGAGTTCGTCGAGTTGGATGCCCTATTTCCGGACAGGTTGCCCTATTTCCGGCCAATAGTTACGAGAAAAATACTCCGCTTTTCTTGGGAACATTCTTCTCCCTCGTGGCAAAATATATCTTATAAAAGTTGAATAAAGAAATATTCATATAAAAGATTATTTTTTCCGAAATTAAAAGCTTTTTCTTTCGATTATTTAGCGGAGAATTAAGTCACCAATGTTTTGAAACCACTCAAACCGACATGTTTGATTTGTATCACGGTGAGACGAGAAAGACTGGCGACTGATTTATTAGATACTGGACTGGACTTGGAAGACCTTGGAAAACAACACGCAAGTATTTTTTTCCAAATAATTATTTAAGGTGAGTTGAAATTACGAAAAGGGAGTTATAAAACCGTTGTCTTTCGACAAATCTTCGATAAGATTGCACTTGAAACAGAAACTAGTTTGCTATCGTTATAATTAGGTGTCCGGAAATAGGAACACCTCACCAAAAATGCAAATAAACTCTTTTGCGGTCGAAGTTCGAAGATACAAAACTGAAAACAGAAAATTCTTATATGCTGACAAACCTAGTCCTTTAAGCTTTACTTGTGTCCAAAAAAAGTTCAATCTGTGTCGCATTTTGCGAGAACAGACGGCTTAACTGTAAATAGGTAATTCGACGCGCTAATAAAACAAATTTTACCTACCTCGACTGAAAACTTGAATGTTCTCGCCTAAACGGAGCGTGGCTTGGCCACGAAGGTATCAAACAACCTATCGATCGGATTTGTTTTATTGTTTCAACGAAATACGGAATCGTTAAGGCGGAGTGTCCGGGAAATAGGGCAACATACTTTATAGTTGGACTGGTGCCAAGTACAGGAGCTGAACGAATCACTATTGTTTTAATGCCGGATCGATCGTGTTCCTGATTGGCCAGAAAGCCAGGCGGTAGGTTATACTTCCCACCGAGGCAGCACCACAGTTTCTTTAGAAACTTATCCCCTCTATTTCCTGATTGGCTAGACGGTCGGCGATGCAAAGCTTACAAGGGCAAAGTAAACACAATTAAGTTCGAAAACTAGAGCGCAAATGTTGAAAGACGGGTCGGATAAAAGCAGGTCAAAGAAACGCAAGAAAACCCAGTTTTAATCTATCCTTCGACGCTAGTAAACCCCACCAATCTTTCTGATTTTCGGGAATTTGGGGACTGAAGAACTCATCCGATCACGATGCAAGGAAATTGTTTATTGAAATTATGAATTCCCTTTAAACTCTGCGCTTTCTAAATACAAAAATTCCTGTAATTAATTGATACGACTATTTTAAACCGCCGTTCCACGGAATGTCTCTTCTCGTCTAAACTCCATCCTTCCCATACTTTGCTACTTGAAAGCTTAGAATAAATTCTGTCGCCCGCCAAGAAGGCTTGCGGTGTCTTTCATCTTTCACTGGCTTGAGGTAGACTCGTGATGAAATGAACGGCGGCGACCGCGAGATAAATCATAACCGAATCTCAAGCCGATTTTGTGTTGACAGGTGTAGAAATTTCGGAAAATTCAGCAAATTTGTCGAGCGGAAAACAAGAACATGATTGCTCTCAAGATAACGTTATTCTTTGCATGTGTCTGTGTTACTTTCATTCCATCCTTTCCTCAATTTACCACAAAATATTTTTCTCCCTATTTATGATGTGAAAAATAACCCCTATTTTGCCACCAATATAATGTTAATACCTCTAGTGATCTCAGCTAAAGCTATTTTCCGAAAAATTTGTGAAGTGAACAAAAAAAGTCACTTTTCGGCGCCGCTCTCGTAAATTGCAACAGAACCATTTCTGATCTACTTAGGAAAGATTTACAGGATCAAATTCGAGTTTTACGGTTTGCCGACTCCGCGCAAATACTATGGAGCAAATACAAGACTCAAAATTAATAAATGGCGAGAAAAGAAACCTTGCTGCGCATGATGGATCATGGCATGCATGGAGCTATAAGTTTGAGTAGCAGATGCTGTCGAATTTGATAGGTTTTCTTTATGCATGATTTAAGTTATACGTAAATATTAAAAGCATGGCGGAATTTTTTCATGGAACTTTTTATGGCTTGAAAATAAGAAAGCATTTTTGTTTAATGTACTGTTTTGCGATTGGCACTTTTACAATAAAAAACTTCATTAGTGGAACCTTCTCTATGCAAAATCATTATATTGAATAAAATGTTTTTGCTTTGAATTTTTACCTGTGCACAGACCTAAAAGAAACAAACCTTGACAAATCGTTCTTTTGCTAGCCTTGAACTTAACGCTATGAGAAGTGTTTACCTTGCTACGGGAGAATTTTCCTTGGTGTAAAATGTCTTCCGGCAAAAGAAAACTCAAAGGAAATCAGTTCGTAAACAACACTACCTTCCAATTATTGCTTCAGGAAATTGAAATTACAATCTCATACATCACTTGAGGAGGGAGCAACATTTACAAATAGTGTAATTTCGTTGTTTGAAAAAAGTAAAAAAAAAATAGGCTTTTTGGTATGTGTTTACTTTCTCATCTTTCGTTTTTTTTATCAGAACAAATTTCTGGAAACATGAAGCCATCGGTTGAGCAATATATCGAAGCACTGAGCTACACAGTAAGCCCAATACACGACAGTAACCTAACTTGATAAGAAAAGTTTTTCTGCATCACAGATCATTTTTTTGTAAAGCTATTCATGTGAGCAATTTTTGCGACTTGGTAATAGTTTCCCTCGTTCAAAAACTGGCGTGCCACCTTTTTAAACAAAATAGAGGAAACGTCCGAGCAACTGAAACGGAACTTGTTCCAAGAAAACAAAGAGAAAAAATAACTTGTAACTTTCTACTCTGATTTAATGTTATTCAGTCGTTTCTTTTTTTCTCCTGGATGGCCGTTGATATTTAAGAAATAAAATAAATTGCGCTATCTTTAAATTGAGACAACGTCTTCTCATTGATAGCTGTGTCAGATAATGAGGTAATCAAATTGTTCAATTTGGAAACAGATTTGAAAGCGCTTGAAATCTTACCTCGGCTGATGCAATTGACGCGTCGAAACAGGTGATTAAAATTGCATGAAAATTTAACACTGCACAAGACAGTCAGCGGTACCGGTGTCTGTGTTAATCAAAAGGTGACAAACAAGAAGTCAAGAAATGCGGAATCTCAAGTTTCATTTTTGGCCTGTTGTGTCAGATCTCCTTATGAAAAATATGAATGATAAAGAAAGAAAAAACTCGAGAAACAAATACAAAAGGACACAAAATTAGGCGCTGGGTATCGTAGAATTGATTTTTATTAATTTGTTTAGAAAAAGGTGTGCTTCAAGCTTATTCAATTAGAAAGAATGCGAGAGATTATATCGAGGGAAAGGATTAATGGCTCGCTCACGGATGTCACTTTCGAATTAATAAAATCGAGTACCACATTTTGGAGTTTTTATTTAATGATATTACGACATTATATTCTGGTTACGGATATGGGTGTTTTAGCATTATCTCGAAGAAAAATGGAATGACGCCTATCCATCGAGGCGATAAACTTGTTTTTGACAACGCACCACAAATTGAATTTGATTTTGCTGTGGGCACTACAGCGCATGCGCATGCGCATACGCCCACTTGCCTTAAAATGAATGAAATCAGTTAGTTTAAAGTGCTAACATTATACGCTCAAGCGTTAACTGCCAATCAAAACACATCAACTTGTCTGAATGCAGTGTGAAGATTGGCTTTTAGCTGAGAAGAACTAAGACCTGCCCCCTAGCGGGCAAGAGGTCGACCAAAAAAACACGAGCAATCTTAACTACGTTTTGCACGGAAATTGACCACAAATAAACTGATCCTTGCGCAAACATGGCTTAAATGAAAACTGTGGTTTCTTTTTTGCTGATGTTTTCTAGCACTTGTAGTTTGTAACGTAAATATGGTGAAAAGCGTGTATGGAAAAGTTGGTTTTCAATTTACCTTCACTGTTAGTAACCGTATTCACCATCACAATTTAAAACAGTGGTTACAAATTGCCTGCCTGTTCTCTTATCGCGGATTTCTAAAACCAAAATCGATCTAAAGGAATTGGATTCTTCAAAAATCAATTTATTTTATTTCGGTCACCCTTATTATGACACGATCACAAAACAAAAAGACAATGTTTTTATGCAAAATGAAGGCCATTTAGCAGATGCCCTTTCAGTACAAACATTTATTACTGTCTGACATTTTTCTACAGGTTGATAAGCGCCATATAACCGGGCCATTCCCACATAGTTTCTTATCCTTATCACTCGAGTATCTAGCGCCATTCAAGTCAGTTATCGGTCATTATTAATTCTGCGAAATCGTTTACGTAAGATATTACTCGCCCCCGTATCTATCTCCCGCTAAGCTCATCTCTTTTCTTGGCATGCCACCTGCTGGTGAGCGCTGTAGCGGCCAATTCTCGCCAATTTCAGTTAATTGCCTGATTTAGTTGCTAATTTCAGTAATCAGGCAGCTATTGTTTCATTTATTTGGGCCACAGTTAATTGATACAGCTACCACAACGCACGCCGGAACTGATTTTCATGGGCACAAAAGGCGATGTGGGTCACTCAAAGAATATATTGCGGTCTGGTAAGTGATCGCGAAACACAAGGTCCATAAACAGAAAGAAGGCAAGGTGGTGAAACAAGCCAGGACCAAAGTTTGCCTTCATTACTCACTTAAGGTCAGTTCTCTTCTTGTGATCATAAATTACTTTTCAAGTATAATGCTAAGTAGCCGATTTAAAGCAATTCCGTCGGAATGATTACAGTCTGCGATGTAGTTTTGAAAATTGAAAACGAAACGATCTTTTGACCACAAAACTGTGGCGCACGAAAAGCGAAAACAAAACGTCAAAGTTAACTTGAATTATTTTTCTTCTTCGGAAAATTTTTTTTCAGCTTTAGTTTTCGTCTTTGATCGCAAGATTTAGTTGCGCAGGAAAGATAATTCTTGGCGATTCGATCTTTTAGTCCAAAAATTCTAAGCTTATTTAGTCGGCTTGTTTTGAAAAAGATTCCGCCGTGCTTTTTTAACGTTAAAACGTTAGATAACGCTTCTATATGCGCTTGTTTATAATTTGTTGGATTTTATCCTTGTTGCGTTGTTATGCCCGTTATCTATAAAAGTCAGATGGAATTTCTTTTGGTTATTGCAAAATTGGAACCTCAGTCTATACCTTGAAAATTACGAAAATTTATCAGAAGAGACTGAGTACCGTCGTTTGCTTTGCGCTTTCAGCGTTTATACCTGAAAAAGGGAACTTTTAAATTCGCCGAAATATTAGTTTAAGACTACGGAAAGGCTGGGATTCTGAATAACCCGTATTCACACAAAAATAGATTACGGGACGGAATAATTTGGATCATATAACTACTTGGTTCGCCGTCATTTTTACAACAAGGGGAAAATTCTTTCAAAATTAAGTTGGTGAAGAACAGATTAAAAACCGTCACAACTATTAAATCTGACCCAGTTTGCCCGAGATTGTTTCGAGTTCCAAAGTAAAGTGTTACAGTGTAAAAACTGAACAAGTGTACAAACTGAAAGGAAAAGATAGAATTTCCGAGCAATATGTTAATCCAATGGGCGAAGAAAATAGTAAGTTCTTATAGTGGCACGTTGATTTGTAGTGGTAAATTGTTATTTCTGCTTTGAAAAAATGGGTGCTCTTAAGTTTTCTTCCATAGAAGCACTTCGAAACTTCGAGAAAGAGTTTAGCTTCCTTAATGAAATATTAATATTGGCTGTGTTTTCTTGCGCGTAGGAGAATAAGTGTTAGGCATCTGTTTCTTATTCACCTAGTTATACAGTTTATGTAATTTTTGAAGTTGTAAAGTTTCTAAACGTCCCAGCAATAAAAATAACGCTCACTTGTTAGTTTTGCCCCACCCCAATGACAAAGCGCAAAAGTAAACTGCTTAGAGTTAGTTTAAAAAGGTTATGGGAATCGAAAGTTTAACATTTGAAGCTCTCGAGTCTTTCCGAGACTAGGGTCTAAGAATGTTTGTCGCAAAATTAGATTGCATGACTGGGCTTTCCTGCCGAACACTGATTTCAGTCATGCCTCCTTCCAGAGTAGCGAGCGCATCAGTGAACTAGCCTAGGAATTTCGAAACAGCGACTGATTTTACCGACATTTTCACGGAAAAGTGACTGTTGTGCGAAAATTATTCCAGGAACTGATTTAAGTTCTTCAAGTGCTGCTGTTGAAGTGCTACAATAGATTCTATTGTAAGAATACATGTGGTATCAGATGTTAAAACTACGGGGTTCAATAATGATTACAAATATTCAGAATGCCACTGAGATCATTTTATCTTGCAATTTCTCGAGTGTTCCACCGACTGGCGGCAATACAATTTTATTCCAACAAGTACAAAGCAGAAATAATGTTTGTTGACTTTTTTGATCTCTAAATGCAGTTGGAATTTCCGGCACGAAAATTTGGCTTTGACCCACGTCAAAAGTCGTAAAGTCAAAGGTGGCAAAGGTCGTTTAGTCAAAGATAGCACGCCTATGATGTTTACCAATCTGTTATAACTTTTACAAACTTTGACGCGCGTTAAATCTGTTATAACTTTGACGCGCGTTAAATCTGTTATAACTTTGACGCGCGTCAAATCCGTTATAACTTTGACGCGCGTCAAATCCGTTATAACTTTGACGTGCGTTACTTCTGTTATAACTTTGACGCGCGTAAAATCTGTTATAACTTTGACACGCGTCAAATCTCAGGCAAAGGCGACGTCAAAGGACTTTGACATCTGTGTCAAAGATAGTCATCCATATTTGTCGTACTTTTGACTAAGCCAATTTTTCGTGCCGTGATGGTTTTCAGTTTTGGGCTAGCCAGTTGAGTGTTTTCAAAATTTTCCTCAAATTTTCAAATGTGATTGTCCACGATTTGTATTTTTCAAGGACCGAGTTTGAAGTATACAATAAAATATTCTCACAGGTAGCTTATAAAATAAAGCAAGTGATTAATATTTAAAAAAAACGGTTTATTGAAGATTTGAAAAATAGAAATTCACTCCGTAATTTACTTTGTCTAAAGAGAAAAGAAAAATGATCTGAGACAAGAAGTCGACTACTCCATTGAGATCAATGCAGGAAATTGGAATGCCTTTCTGCGTCCTGTATCCAGTTTTACGTTTGGGGTTTAGTTTACTATTATACTTCAAAACCATGAAGCAGTTTTGTAATAGACTTATCCAAATCAACATGTTCATTGCTTGTTACCTGTCTTTGTCTTTTAGTTATAACGGACCGTAACTTTGCAAGATGTGGACATCAAATTTAATTGTAGTAGCAGTGTTTTGCTGTCATTTTCTATTGATCACTGCAAAACCATTGGATGAAAAAAAGAAAGAAGCCGAAGACAGTGATGTGCCTGAATTTGCTGAAGGTAAATTCACAAGATCCGTAGAGAAACCCCAATATTGGAAGGGACGTTTCTCGGACATGAAAGAAGCTGCTAACGATCCCCAATATTGGAAGGGCCGATTTTCCGACCCTCAGTATTGGAAGGGTCGGTTTAGCGATTCTGATCCACAATACTGGAAAGGCCGTTTCTCAGACTTTGATAAGAGGGAGCCCCAATACTGGAAGGGCCGATTCAGTAGAGAAGAAGAACGCAAACAGCAGCTACGGGCCCTAGTTCCGGGGCGCTTTGGAAGGGACTTCCAAGGTCGCTTTGGAAGGAACCTACAAGGTCGCTTTGGACGTGGCATGCAAGGTCGTTTCGGTCGTGAAGACCTGCAAGGCCGCTTTGGAAGAGAGGAAGATTTACAAGGGCGCTTTGGAAGAGAGGAAGATTTACAAGGGCGCTTTGGAAGAGAGGAAAACCTTCAGGGCCGTTTTGGCCGGGAAGAAGATGCACAAGGCCGTTTCGGACGCGAAGAAGACCAAGGTCGATTCGGACGGGAGGAATACCAAGGACGCTTTGGACGTGAGGAAGACCAAGGCCGCTTTGGACGGGAGGAATACCAAGGCCGTTTCGGACGAGAGGAAGACCAAGGACGCTTTGGACGGGAATTCATGCAGGGGCGATTTGGACGTGAAGAGGACCAGGGCAGGTTTGGACGTGAAGAGGATTTGCAAGGACGTTTCGGGCGTGAGGACTTGCAAGGGCGGTTTGGACGTGAGGACTTGCAAGGGCGGTTTGGACGTGAGGAAGAAATACAGGGACGCTTTGGTCGTGACGATATTGCAGAGGATGAAGACCAGGGGAGGTTTGGTCGTGAGGATGATCTCCTTGCAGAGTTAGAGAAAAAACTGCTGGATGAAGAAGCTCACGAAAACAAACGTGAAGTTGCCGAAAGCAGTTTAGAAGAATCCAAGGCCGAGAGCACGGAATCTTAACAACCGAAATTAATCGGTAGGTTAATTGGTGTGGTATATTTAGTGGTTGGGGTTACCGTGTATTGGAAGGAATCAGAGAAGATGTTTTATTCCTTGATGGAAGTTCTTTACAAATGGTTAGTTTTAAGATAATTTCAACCAAACTCCATGCTACGAAAATGACAAAACAGAAAATTAAAACCTTTAATCAAGATCGGCTGTTGGGGCATTTTTTTATTTATGGCGTAAATTTAATTAATTTCAGTGGCATGCCAAGTATGTGAGCATGCCCAGCATTTCCATTGGTCCACGCACAGGGCACCCAAACCCTGTATCAGCCTCCGTTCCGTTCACAGGAACGCAGGAAAGTAACAGTATTTTTATTTAATGATTAGAAAAGCTGATACAGCGTTCGGGTTTCCTGTGGTCCAGGTGTGTAGGGCGATGCTAAAAGTCAGTAACAAGAAAAAGTAACTGTCGGTCACAGATTTTTTTTTGCTGTATTTATTTTTTTGTAGTTGTGCACTGTGTTCGGATGGGAGAATATTTCTTTACTATCTACCACTCAAAGCTATTCAACGGGTGTCCTTGAAGACTAGTCAATCTACTACCGAGCGCGAGCCGACTAGTTCACGATTGCAAGTTACGATTTCCTTCGGTTCGCGCTCGGAAATTTGTTGGCGATATCAAGGATCGTTTGTAATCCAACTCAATCTCTCCCGGTCTTATCCATCCTTCTTTGTTGTTTTTATACCTCAGTAATCTAGTTTTTTTCAGGTTTTCTTCGGTTTGAAGGTAATCGGTTCAGACTCATTAATAATTCAAAACAAAGGAAATCCGTAACCGTGGTTCATCACATTTCCAAACACCTCGAAGTTCGTCAAAAATACTCCGCCGCGCGTCGTATTTTCAATTCTCTTCTAGGCGTTTGGAAATGTGATGAAACACTGTCTCTCGTGTTGATATATTGCATGAAAAACTGCCAAGCTACAAGAATTCAAAAGACAATTAAAGAACATTTTACTAAAAGACTTCATGGACAGTACAACGTAACTTAATCACGTAATTTATTATATAGACTTGATTATATGGCTTTTGTAGATAGTACATAGCTCACGCTCTTTATCTTTTTCTTTCTATTTTACTTTATCAATATGTTTTTATTTAGATTTATATATCCTTTAGTATGTATTCTCTGAAAAGCCTTTTTGGGACGAGAATAAAGTTTGTGTGTATGTATGTATGTAAGCTAACAATCGTGTTGAACTCTATTTGCAGGAATTTCAATGAAATGGTGAAGAGAGAGTTCTATAAAATCTTGAACATTTATATCACAGTTGCATATAAATAGCGTTTAATGTAGTGGAGTGTTAGGTCTTGGGTCATATACCGCACTGAAACACGTGTTCACATTACATTGTACAAACCACTGTGCAAATATTTGAAATCTAATTTTGTTCCACCAAAATAATCCTGTATGACTGTCACGTACAAGCTTGTTGATGCTATGTAGTTTACGAGTGAAAATTTACGTTAATTAAATATAGATTAAGAGTGAAGTAAAGATATCAATAAACTACACTGTAAGAAAAAAAATTCTTGTCAGAGCCATGATAATAAGAGTATAAGAGTTCTTTTCACATTTTTCTCACTTTTGTAGCCTATAGCGGATCCAGAGGGCAGTTGGGGAACGGCTAACGAATTCTAAAAACTACAAGGCCAAAACGGCTGAAAGTGTAAAGGGTTATTCCTATAAGGTCAAGGACTCAAATAATAGGTACAGAAACGAATTGAAGGAAGAACGGCTGAAGTGACGATTGGATCTTTTTTGCTCCAATGCGGGAGGCGGCATTTGCCCTCCAGGCTGAGATTTTGCATCAGTTAATGGGGAAACAAGGGGGTGGGGGCTCTCCAAAACTCACAACTGGAGATGGAATATCGATCAACCTTTGATATCTTTTTTTGATGTTTTCAGCCTTGACTCTGGACCAGGCTCTGCCCAAACCAGTGTGTCCTTGTCCAGTCCTCGGCTGGCCCTATCTGTCACACAACGTTATGTTCTCGGGAGTGGAGTAGGGACTTTACGAAACCACGACGGCGACGCCAACAACAACCTCCCCAAAAAAATGCATTTAAATTTTGCGTAAGAATCTCGCAACTATCAGAATTTGTTTAGTGTGATTATCAGTATCAGCGCTAATTTCTACTTGGATTTTTCAGCGCTTATTTAATTCAAACGAGAAACATGAAAAACTCGCCGTTGCGGTTTAGGTTCTCAACACAACTCAGAATTTAGTCATTTCACGTCGTTGTTTTCAAGAGGACGACAAAGAAATGAACAAAGATGGTAACGCACGTGCAGGACTATTGTTCTGCTAATTAAATATTTTGTTTGGCGACGTCCTCGTTGACGTCGCCGTCGTGGTTTCGTAAAGTCCCTAGTGTTGCCCAGAGAGAGGGCCAGACTGCATGTGTCCGAGAAGCCCAAGATTCGGCTCAGTGACAATATCAAAGCGTAAAACAGGGCCAGGGTCATTTGTGGCCCATCCAGCATCAACTGTGCGACCTTTAAAAGCGCCTGTGAAGTTCGCCACATTCCTTCATTCATGATCAAGGCTTTCAAATTTCGCTACATGCAATCCCTCTTTTCCCTCAGGTTGTTTAGCAAAAAGCAAACTGAGAAGGAAGGAAAATTACCAGACCAACAATTGGGAGCGGAAGGCACATGCACAAACCATTCCCACTTTACCAACAACCATTTATTCTAAGGTTTTTTGCCTCTTCGAATTCCTTGGAAACAGAGATTGGTAATAACCTGTTAGATATTTAACAATTATCCTGCGAAATTGAGAGGAATAACGCTTGATACTTAGCTGACAAAGCCGCAGATCGAGTTGACTAAAATCAGACGATATTCTGCAAGATTGAGCAGGATAATTGTTTTATTCAACAGATTGTCTATAAAGTGCATTTTACAGCTAGAAAAGTTACCATTATGCGGTGTTCTGCGAGACTTCGGCCGAAAGTACAGATGAGGGATAATAATCGCTTCAGGACCATATACGGGCAACATGACAATTTGTTGAATACTAAGTATGAATATTGTAACGGGACTCACAAAAACACTGCTCAACTCTTGAAAATAACTTTATTCTATATCTTCATCATCAAGGTCAAAGTCATCCATTTCTTGGAAAAGAGATTCATCTACTTTTACTTCACCTAAAAATTTAAAACAACGGAATAATTAACAATTATCCAACAAAATCGCGCTAAATATCACCTGATACTTAGCCGACAAGGCCGTAGGCCGAGTTGGCTAAAATCAGATGATATAAGATTGAGCAGGATAATTGTTTTATTATTCAACAAATTGTTAACAAAGAGCAATTTAAAGATAGAAAAGTTGCCATTATGCGGTGCTTTGCGAGACTTCTATCAAATAATTTGATAGAAGTCTCGCAAAGCAATACCGCAGAATATCTGTCAGCTGCAGTTGAAGGATATTGAGAGCACAATGACCATATTTGGACAGTGTTACAATTTGTTGAATAATAATAATTATTAATAGGGTAGGAGTCTACGTTATTATTAAGATGAAATAGGAAAATCATAAGCAATCTTTATGAAAACAATAGAACTAGTAACAATGCATCTGCAAACTAGTCAAAATTGGTTTCAGGTTTGAAGCCAAATCATACAAAATGGTTATGTGTAAAAAGAACTTTACTGAGCTCATTATTTTACATGTGCGATTTACACACAGGATTTTACTTCTGATAAATACAATGTATAAAGCCAAATGTGTAGTTCCATAAAATTAATTGTCCATACCTCCCCCAAAGAAGGGATTTTTCCTAAGACTCCCTCCCTGCTCTTCTGGAAATTTTATGAAGCTTCATACATACATGCACATTTTCTTTAATTTTGTTTTGGCCCTTGAGAATCCCACCCCCACCCCCAGGAATTTCCAATCCCTTCTGTGGGGGGGGGGGGGGGGAGAATATGGATATTTTCTTGCACTACTCAATGGGCCAAAAGCAAGAAAGAACTCACCCTCTTCCTCTGGTTAATGTAAAGGCCGCAACAATGACACACAACAAATAGTGGGCAATCTTGGGCAGGGAATGTACTGGCAAGGCTCGGATAAAAACCCACCGACTGGATAAACTCACCGGATGAGGGGCCTTGGGAAATGGCGCCACGCCGAGGGGGTGCCTCATACCTGTACTGCAAGGTGGACATTGTTGCTGGCATAATGTCCTGGGGCCAAGTTAACCCAGTCCAGAGAACAAATGTCCCATCCCTGATGGGGCTTCAGCACAGGGCTGAAGGGGTGCCGCAGGCAGCAATTCCCCACCCTAAAGTTCATTAATAAGTCCTTCAGAGTTGTACACAAGTAAAAGATGCCAAAGAAGGATAAATAATTACTAGCAATGTCTTTGAATAATTACAGTTCCTATATGCAAGGGTAATAGCAACTAAAAACACCTATAAAAGGAGTGGTGGGAGGGATTAAACTTGCTGTGAAGGAAACTTGCAGCAATCTGAGAAGGGAGAAATGATTACTCTCATGACATGCTGTGCTTGATTGGTGCGAGCCAAATATGGTAAACATGCATGGAGGAAGTCCGCGGAGATATATGGGAGTAAATATGGTGGTTGCTTGCCCACATTAACCTTTATATTTTTATGCTACAAGTATTTTTATTTTCATAATCCCACCCATGATATCCTATCTTCCTACCACAGACATTTGCTTGGGTAATTACACAATCTTTCCTCTAAAGAGGGGAGAGATTGCATAGCAAGCTAAAAGAACACCTATGTAAGATGCTACTGAATTCACGCTCTTAAAGAACTTGGAGCACCCGTGAAACACAAGATAACTTACTTTCAAGGAATGCAGCATCTGAATTTTCCATTGAAGCATCCTGCTCAAAAAGTTGTCTACCTACCAGTAGATATATTTAAAAAATAAATATTAAAAATATTAAAATATTAAAAAATATCTAAGTTTCTAAAAAATGTCTTGCAAAATCAAACAGATTACTATACGTAGTTAATGAGGCCATAGGCTGAATTTGGTAAATCAAGTGGTACAAGTTCTATACCACAAAACTGAACAGGATTTCAACTAATAACATTTATTGTGTAATTTTTCAGTGTATTGCAATAGGCCATTTCCGAGTTCTCTTTTTCCTCTGTTTCAAAATGAGTATAAGAGCGAAACTATTCATATGAAAATGAGTTTGCTTTGCATGAAAACCATTGAGGTGTGTACAAGCGAACAGCAAGCTTTCACACTTTCAAGCTTTCAGAGAGAAAAATCGGTCTACTTGTTACAATGGGTACTGTAGACAAAAAATTTGGATTTAGACTTGAAGATAGGCTAGAAGCAAAAGCACAATCCAGAAGAAACAAAGAAAGCAAGTTCTTGTCGTCTTAACAAGAAACATTGTTCGCTTGATTCCTATGGTCGAGCAAAATTAGCTTGGCTGAAGTACTGTGGGAATTTTACACCAAAGATCAACTGGAAATTGTAAGTTCGTTAAATATTATGATTATCTATGAGTTCTTGACTCATTGGCGATTATTTTCAGAGACATTGTAGCTATATTGGCAAAGTTCTGCACCTGTTCAGAACATATTGGTCTGACTTTTATAACATTTTCAGCACGAAGTAAGTTCTTACTTAAATTTGTTAGTCATCTGGATGTTATTTGGCCTTGTATATTGATAATGACATTAACATGACTTTTATTGGCAATATTGTTTATTGGCACCCTTGTAGTGTCATTTGCAACCCTCGCGCTTCGTGCTCGGGCCCCAAATGACACTACATGGGCGCAGACTCGTACCCAGCCGCTATTTACAGGTTCAGGGAATGAGAGAAGATTGGATACTAGTAAAGACTGAGGTCCCCGCACCTCAGTCTTCCCTAGTATCCAATGTTCTCTCATTCCCTGAACCCGTAAATAGCGACTGGGTATGAGTCTGACGCGGGTGCCAATAAACAATAATCCCTCAAAAAGTCATGTTAATACCCTATTGTTATGATACAAGATAAGACTGATTTCCTGACAATAACTGGACATCTTAACAATGTGTTGAATTGTATTTGTAGTTGAACTTCAGTCCAAAGTGATTACCAAAAATGCTCAATAAGGATACAACAACAAATTTAACTAAATAATTTGTTTATTTATTAATTTACTTACTAATTAATTATATTAAGTGTTGTATAATAAAAATGACTTTCATAACTTTTATTTATTTACGTCATTACATGAAATCTTCATGGCACTGTAATTTCATGAATTTTGCTATTTAAAAAATTCACAAAATGAAAGTGTCGTGAACATAACTTGACATGAAAATTAAGTGACTGTCATTGTGGACATCATGATTATAATAAGTTTTTGCATAAATTTCAGCCTTGGGCGCCGTTCCCAGCCTCAACATTCTTACAAAAAGGTTCTTATAAAAAAGAGTGTATAAAAATATGAATGACTTCTGAGAACTGTTTCGTTGTTACTGTTGATGCAATAAGCTTGTTTTGCTTTTGTTAGCGTTGTTTCTGAGTAAAGTCATTCATTGCTAGTGTTGTTTCTGAGTAAAGTCATTCATTGTGAAAGAAAAATTCAAGCTTACAAAGTTGGTAAAATTGTGAAATTAAAGTGACTCTGGATGCAACATTTTTTCAAAAATTATCACGAAATTAAGTTGCAAAATATGCTACCTCTGAAATCACAAAATAAACGTGTCTTGAAAATTTGATACATTTACTTATTAATTAAATTTATTTATTTGTCTGATGCCTATAGTCACCAATCAGCAGTTGAAAAATGCCCCTTAAGGTAATTAATCTTCATCATTATTTACAGACACCCTACCTGTGAGTTTCCCTTTAAATGTTTCTGCTTTAGCCACTTTAGTTTGCATGATTTCTAGCTCAAAAGCTCTTCTCCATGCAACAAATGTCTCTAATGTAACTGGCGTTCCTGTAAATTTGTTTTTTTCTGCCTCTTCGGCTTCTTTTTCCTTTCTTAACTTCTCATCTTCTTTGCCACTTTTTAACATATTCATGAACTCATTGAGTTTCTCTTGTGCAGCTGAAACTATTGTGAAAATCATTGCCATACCAAGGTTTTCCTGTGCCTAGATGGCATTCAGTAAATACAGTGTAAGATGTAAGTGTAAGATAAAATTCTCAAGTTGGGTGAAACATTTCCCCAATAACATGCTAATGACTACATGTAGTTTATTAGGGGTAACTCAGTTATGATGATCTTGTTTCCATAAAGAAAGGAAATGAATTCAGTGCCCTATTGTGAGTAACGCTCTGTCTCCAATATTACGTACACTTCCATTAAGAAACACCACCTAGTGGCAGAGGATACGCCATTTTCTGGGTAGCTTTAAGCAACGAGGGTAAAAAGAGGCACTATGAGAGTGATTTGTCTTGACAAAACTCAACTTACTGTACACAGTGCACACAGCCAGGGCTCGAGCCTTGACCATTCAATCAAGAGTCCAGTTGCTGCTCAGATTCTACAATAACTGAGCTCCCCAATTCAGGTAAGTACATGTACACATTATTTATTCATCTTTGTGTCATTTGTGAACAAAACTTTCGAAAGATACATTTAAAGCTAGCAAAAATTCGCTCTCCACATCCAGCTCAATGGAGATAATTGAAAAATTGTCTGGGCGAGATATTTTTTGACCGGATGTTGCACTTTCACTCACGTAACTAATCACGACACACAGTTTAATATTGCCTTTGTTTGTGACCAATCAGAAAAAGTACAGATGCTGGACTAGTTACAGGCGAGTCGTCAAACAATCATATCAGGTGTAATTAGTTTTTCTCCGGCCTTGAAAAATAAAAATACCTGATCGCAGGTTACCGCATACAAACACTATATTTTTAGCTTCCCACAAGCAGACACCTGTATATGTAAGTCAACACTTAGTCGTGGTCCCAGCCACATACAAACACTACATCTGTTAACCTCCCATAAGCAGACACCTGGTCTAAGCAGACACTTATTAATGGTCTCAGCTACATACTAACACCACATTTTTAACCTCTGTAAAAGCAGATTGTTCTCCTAAGCGATGAACACTTAGTTGTGGTCCCAGCCACACAAACACTCTATTTCTTCCCTGGGGAGGGAGGGGGGGTATTCGTATTATACATGACAGGGGGGTCTGACGGAGCTTCATATTGCAAACCCCAAAAAATACTTAAGCCAGAAATTTTAGACCAAAAAATACCTAACTCTTCAAATGCATGATTTTTGCATCAATAAGCTAATGGGATCGGAGATGTGACCCAAAAAAATATGCGTATTTTTTAAGACCTAAATAAATATGTGACAGATCTCGACTCCAAAAAAATACCGAGCGTGTGAATTTTCAACCCCAAAAATATGTTGGGCCTACCTGCCATGTAAAATGCCAGTACCCCCCTGGGATTTTTTCATCTCCCACAGAAACTTAGTCATAGTCTCAGTCTAGACCCTTGGGTTTCTGCTTATACAGGAGATTCAACTTTCTATGTAAAATTTCAATCACCTCTTCTTCCAAAAACTTTTTAAGATTCTCTGCATCTGAATGTTCAATTCCTTCATATGACGGCACTTCAATGACAGGGGCATCATCAGGATATGTGTCTACATAAGTGAACTGCAATGTGGCACAAACTGAAACAGCAAATAAGCATTTTTACAATTTGTGGATCATATTTACTGCAGGTAGTCGGTTGACAGTCGGTCAATACTCGGTCGACAGTTGTGTGATACATCAACTGACTCTTGACTGATACTCGGTTGAGATATAGCGACCAACTGTATCAGTCGATATGACGTTGGCGTTTCTTGGTCAAGTATCGGTCATATGTCGGTGGTACATGTATATCGGTCAAGTGTTGGTGATATATCGGTAAACTATCGGTGATATATTGGCCAACTGTTACCGGTAGTCGCATATCGGTCATGTGTCGACCTTAATTTACCTTACTTGAAGTCCGAAATCATTTCGCCTGGTTTGAAAATGAGCCACATTTCTTGGCATTTCGTTGTTTGTTTCTGTTCCAGAGCATGATCCCTTGAGCTTGTGCATCCAGTAGAGAGTGCCCGTCATTTGTATTGAAATGCTCTGCAACAGGAAAGTCAGGCAGGTTCTTCTCGATGGTGCAGAGATCGATGTCCACTGAAGCGTTGCCCTAGTGTGCAGCCAGTCTAGCCGATGTAGACAGCAGAGGTGGCATATTAGACTAGTTGATTTGCAAGTGAATGCATCATAGATGGATATGGAGCATATGGAGGTATAGAGTATTGGCAAAGTATCAGCGAAGTATCGGCAAAGTATCGGCAAAGTGTTGGCAAAGTAGCGGTGGACTAAAAGCTATATTGACCGACGTACATCTCGACCGAGTATCGACCTATTGTCCACTGAGAATCAACAGATATATTAACAAATGGATGGATGAAGCTCAAGCTCGGCACAAGAATGAAGAAGTTTGTGCTTGAGCAGATGCCGGCATTTTCGAGGTGAAAATTATGATGGTTTAACGTCAGTGTGCGCTTGAACTGGACAAGGCTGTGGTCGCCGGCTGTTGTGCTGCCTGCCTTGTCTTTCTTTCTGTTCTATGGGTCGATCAATTATCTCGCAAAATGATGCCTTAAACGGCATAGAACGGAGAAAAAATAGCACACAAGACTCATTTAACATTTCATCTGAACGTTTATTGAACATGTAGGATAAACGTAGTATTTAGAGCAAATCGCGGCCAACTTTATTTATGTTCATCTATATTTCTTTTGTAACCGCCACTGATCGGTGTCACGCAACAAACTCAAACATCTGGTAGTCCACCTGTGGTTCGACTTTTCACTTTGGAAAATCAACTTTCGCATTTGAATTTTAACTTTTGAAATTGACTTTTGATTTTGAAATGCCACTTTTGATGACCACTCTCGGCCACCGTAGAAACCTCTGCAACATTGCAACAACAAATTGCCACTAGTTGACACCCACAATTTTTACTGCAAGCTTATGTACGACATAGAAGAGTGTACCAAAAATCGCTGTGTTAGCAGGCCTTAAAATGAATTTAATCCAATCAATTCTACTATGCACTTCCTGTCGGTTTTGTTGCCCTGGAAACAAACCAATTTTAGCTATTTGTTGCAATCACAGTGCTGTCAATAAGTGTTGAAGTAGACGGCGCCAATGGGAAAGTAGGCGGCAGCCTACGTTTCGAGCGCCGTAGGAGCGAGCCTCCTAGGGGGGTCTGGTCCCCCAGAAAATTTTTAAATTTAGATGCTCGGAAATGCTATTTTCAACGGTTTCCTGACAGTATTTGGGCCTAAAGAACAACCAAAATTAAGACTATATCAACCATGTTTTATGTTTATTACAACCGTTCTTTTCCTCAAAATCTCAATCACTGGCTTTTAGAAAAGAGCAAAATGATAAATCTTCAAATGCTGATTAAAAAAATTAAATTTAATGTTTTAAGTTCATTTGGCATATGCGAAAGTCTGGGTTCTAGTCTTGTGAAAATGTCCCAGGCGTTCCACGACTCTTCGATCTGCCGTCTATCTGCTTCGACTTTTCACCGCTTCCACCGAAAGGTTAATACGTTTAAAACTCCAGAAATGTGCCTTTTCTTAGGCTCAGATACTTGATCCCGATGTTTTGCAATTATTTTTGCAGGATCTTTTCATTATTTTGAGCTGGTTTCTTGCTGGATCCTGTTCTGTGAAAATGTTGCAGGCCTTCCATGATCCTTCGATCAACTTCCATCGACACGGGAAAGGTAAACACGTTTAAAACTCCTGAAATGCGTCTTTATTTCGACTCAAACGTTTGAGGCAGTTGTGGCACAATTATTTTTGTGGGATTTTTTCCTTATTTTAAGTTTCTTACCAAAATTAACAGTAAAATGAGACTAAAGTAGCCGGCCAAAGATTGGTCAGTAGCCGGCTGTTTCGGCCGGCTACCGGCCCTTATTGACAGCACTGCAATCAACCTCATTAATTACCTCTACAGTCCTCATCTTCTGACTTTTCTGGTTCGCAAGCAATTGAAACTTGAAAACAACATGGATCACTTTCAATCACTAATGAATCAAAAAATAAATAGGTCAAATATACTATTTTAAGTTTATATATTATTTTTTTTAAGGACCAAAGAAGGGATTTCCGCACACAACAACCTTCACAACAACTGAAGTGTTCTTTTCTGTTACAATAAGCCTACAAAAAGTGAGATTACAAAATCGATTACAAAATCCTTCATAGTTTATACTCACTGGAAAATTCTTCGGGATAGATAGAATTTAGAGCTTCAAGTTCAAGCTCTTGCTCTTCTTTGTGGTCAGTCATGACATTCAAATAATTTTTAAATCCTACGTTGTCCAAATAACAGTTATAGCCTTCAAACTTTTTCACATTTTCTCATTTTTCTGATCGTAAAAAAATCCTCTTCTTTTGAAAATCGTCCGCCATTTTGATTTTTTGGCACCATGTGCAAGCCTCGTTTTCAGGCTGCCACGATTTCTTTCCAGGGGTGTTTGCCGGGCAGTTTTACTCTGTTAGTCAATAAAATCAACATTGCCTGACCCGTTCTTAGTTTTATCCACTATGAACCGAAAAAAAATAAGGAAAAATCATAAATTTCATTTTAAGGATTTTTTGGTCTTACTTAACAAGGAAAAAAGAGTCACTGAAAGTTGTTATTACCACTCCCTCAGTAATTTCGTGTCGTGTACTTCCCATATTGCCTTGCAAGATGAAGTGCAGTTGCATATGGCGATTTTTGTCATGACATGACAAGCTAACTGTTAACGTTAAACTACATGAAATTTCATTCTAACCATGGCGGAAACTGAAGAAGGTAATAATAAAAATAACGCTTAAAACTTCCTGCATACGTTGAGCTAAGTTTTATCTGCACTTGTTACAGCGAGCAAGAGAAAAAACGAAGAAGAAATGGACACCGCCGAGGCTGCACCAAAGCGAGTAAGCACGCCTTCCGCCTTGAGATTCTTTTCTCAATCCACCTAGAAGTAATTCAAACAATCCTGGAGGGAATTATTTACAGAAGAGTTTAAGGAAGTTTTTCTTATTGCAGGTACGATTGGAATCACAAGATCTGAAGGACTTGTCGAAAGAAGACGTTTTGGAAAGGTCAGTCGCTTGGTACTTCATTTAACACAGCTGAGATTCATGTGGTGCAAGCTTACTTATAGTTTTGCAGTTGGCTGACTTACAGTTTACTATTGATTCCCTCAATTAACTGATTGCATCAGAGTTTATTTCTCGGCAGCTTTTAATACTTTTATTTCACGCATTAACGTTTTTAGAAAGGCCGTGATTGACTCGGGCTGATTTTGGGGTCGATTTTGTAAGATAACGGTAAAAATGGGCCATTCCATTTAATATCCACCCTCCCCCCTCACATTGAGGTACTTTGGTGTCTGCCCACTTTTGTAGACCCCCCCTCCCCTCAGATTTTCCAGTCCCTCAATAGGGTGTGTGCAGGTATTAAATGGAATTGCCCAATGTGACCAAAATGTTGTTCATAAAGAAGCAACACAACTTCTTGATTTGCATGAATTTTGCTATTAACTTATCCCCTTTTATTACATGAAATTGAATAGTGTGTAAGTATTTAGCTATTTACTGGGTAAGTAAAAATATCAAAAGAAAGGTGGTGAATCTTTGGGTAGCAAAAGTAAATCACCAAGTATATTTTATAGTTGGTGCAAATACAAGGGATTTATAACTGATAGTAGATATTCTGGGAGGAACTGTACTACTAAATTTAGCAACTACTTTTTGATTAATTCACAGCCTACATTTGTCAGATTCCCCTTGTGATGTTCCAGAAAATATATACCACAGCTTTTCGGTTATCACTTACTTACTTACTTAATCCTCTTCGTGCTCAGTAGCACATAAGGCCAACACCAACTCCAGCCAACCTCTTTCATTTCTTTCTCTACTGATCTTCTCCATGTTGTCTGGTAGAGGGTCCGCACATTCCAGCAGCCCACTCTACGCGTTGTTTTTGGTCGGAGCATATCCACTTTCGAGATGTTAGCGTCCTTTCGGCTTTGGCTATCGTCTGTCATAGGTCCAGTTTCCTGGCTAGCTTTTATCCTCCTACCAGCATTTTGTTCATTGGTTCCGGTTTCTGTAGCATGCGGGTTTTTTACGTGGCAGGGTCGCTGGCCCTGCGCACAACCCTCCTCCTTTCGCATCCTGGGCTTGGGACCAGGCAATGGCGGAGTTTATCGTTTCGGTTATCAGGCGCATGGTTTTTTCGTAAAAAATTTGTTTTTCTGTTGCTTTTAAGTTTCTCCTAAAATTGGGGTGCAACTTAAAGCCAAACATTTTTGCAAAACAAAATCCAAAGACTGCAATTAACAATGAGACAAGTAAAAGACACTTCACGTTGGTTATTGACTATTTTAGATTTGCTGGTTTGGAAAAAGAACCGGGGTGGCTCTGAAAAGAGCCATTGAAGTGGTTCTGAAAAGAACAAAAATGGCCGCTGGTCTTCCTTCTTGCTATCCATGTCAAACTCATTTTGCTTCGCCACAGTGTCCATCAAATGTCCACTGAAGGAATCCCACACAAGAGGAGCCTCTGGTCTATAGTGTAACGAAGATTGCAACGAATCCACTCCACTTGAAAGGCTGCGTTGTATCGAGCAATGATCGACTGCATGACTGCAAAAACCAAACAAACTAAAATTTGTATATGTGCTAAAGAGCACATGCTCAGTAACATGATCTGTCAACAGTGAAATTTGAACCTTGTTTCCAAAAAAATTATTTGTTTGCTTCCCTTACCTTAAAGATCCCATGAAGAATAAATGATGTGGAAATAATGCTTACCTTCCTTCTTTGTGAACTGAGTCTTGCATCCTTTGTGGCACGTTGATGTTCAACTATTTAACGATTTTAAATATGACCTTTGCGAAATTTCCTTGTCGTTTGCTTATGGCGCACAAGTCTCTTTGAGCTCTGAATTCTAGGTGCATCTTATAACTAAGTATTTTAACATAATTTTCAGTTTGGGAATTTGGCATGATTACTTTGCGAAGTTTGGGGTTGGTCTTATAGCCGAGTGCACCTTATAGTTGACATTCCCATTTTGAGAATTGAGTCAGGATTTTTGAGCTTCATGTTTTGGGCGTAAAAACTAATGAGCTTGTCGCTTGACTGATCACTTGAGAAATACATTGGGTAAATGGACCGCACTCGCAAATGTTATATGTCAATCTTCAACTCGTATCATATGAACTCCTGTGCAAAGCGATCATCTTGCTCACAATTCATGCAAATGTAATCAATTCAATTCAATTCTTTATTTGCACTACAAACAGAAATTAAGCGTGCCGTAATTTTTACAGTAGAAAGGAAAAATAAGAAGATGTTAGGACAAATAAAAATAAATTAAATGTGTGAGCGGTTGTCAAAGAAGCAAAGGCTTTCAAGTTGGCCACCGCCACAATTAAGTAGAAAGGCAAATTGCTTTGTGGTAATGAAAGTTTCCTAGGCGAAAATAACCTTGAAGATACTGTTTTGATTATTTGAGGGATTTATTTTTCTGCTTCTTTCGGCCGATAGAAGAATATACATTTTTTTGTCGATCTTTTGAATCACTGATCAGACTGATTGCGAGATGTTGGTAGCAAATTGTCGTATTATAAAATAGAAACGTTTCAAATTATTTTGAATCCAAACTAAACTAAATCCCAATGTAACAGACAAACAAACAAATAAAAATAATTTTGTTGCTGCTAAACTGAAAACTTTACTCCGGCTCATTTTTCTTGAACATACCTAAACTCTGGGCCACTTGTTTCTTGACGCTTCATGGAAAGCAAAGAATTTGCATGTTGCCGATTTCACATGTTGGTGATATATGCATGTATCATGATATCTTCCTGTTAGTCCATCAGGAGCATTTTAAACCCCCCTTTAAAGGTACCAGATAATTTTAGCAATGAATGAAGCTGAAAACACCAAAACCGTTGTGACAGTGCTCCTTTAATACTTTTGAGCAGTACTGTAGACGGTTTAGGCTGTCTGAGAATTTGTCAGCAAGTACATTTTTAGGCTAAATTATTTTCTTGAAGGTTAAAGAAATGGAAAAGATGAGAGGAAAGTTTCTTGCAGGAAGCCACATGTAAAATTCTTTTATTTGAAACAAAACTGATTCTTGAGCATGTACATGTATTCAAAACAACACACTACATGTAAAAGTTAATTTCCTGCTGGCAACTAGCCTTGAAATTGTGGTTGTCAACACTGAATTTTCAGTTACAGTGGCGACCAGCGAGTGGTAATTCTGACCCTGTTTTTGCTTGTTAGAACTCGTGCCCCTTGAAATTCCACTGTCCTTACATGAAGTCGAGAAGGATATTTTCTGGATCTGTACATTTAAAAAATATAGGGAAATCAAGCAAATGTAGGATAAAATCCAGTTTCAAGTGAAAAATAATATTCGCTAGCCCTAGCTACATCGATAAATATTAATTGCACTACAGGAAGCACATTTTTATTTTGTTTTATTCTTCCTTTAGGGTTAAGCAGTTGAATGATTATGTTGATCACCTGGAAAAGAAGCAAAATGGAGAGCAAGCAAATAGTGAGTTGTTTGTTTTTTCTGCTGGTACAGTATACTGTACATTAAAGGTTCTATGTCATGTCACATCACTTCATTTTGTTTATTACAGTAATAATTCTTAATTTGTAATAACCCTTTTGCTGCCACTTGTGCCTAAGTTTTAATATCATTTTGTAAAATACTGCTCAACATTGAGTGGAATTTCATGCTGTCTATCAACTTAAGTATAGACAAAACAAACTTAACAGAAATTGGCTAGATTATTTTTTTTTTCTGCATGTGGTACTGTAGCTTTTAGTAAGAATTTATTTTATATCTAATTCAAAGAAGAGCTAGCTGGACTCTTGGAGACTGGAGAGAAGCTAAAACAACAGCAACAAGAATCCACGAGGCGCGAGAACGTTTTGGTGATGAGGCTTGCTACCAAGGAACAAGAGATGCAAGATCTACTGGTGAGGACAACAGAAAACAAGGCTTCATTCATAATGTACTGTACAACCACAACATGTGTGCCATGTAATTAATGCCACGTGACACTGAACAGAGACACTGCTTAAGCAAACAGCCAAGTGTCTGTCTGGTAACGAGTGGTACGGGAGGGATACATCCTTCAGCGGTAACAGACAATTGTCGTATCGTGATCCCTAGCAGCCAGAGAGCAGTGTAGAACTGTCCTGGAACTTTCATGAAGACTTGTATACATGTTCTATTTGGAACTGAATTAGTAACACTAGAAAACATCCAAGAATTTTAAGGTACAAGAAGTACTTTGGTTTTCCTATCATCTGCATTACATGTACAGAAACTAAATTTGAAGAACTTGATAATAACTGTATCTCTGTTATGGTTGAACCTGATCTTTGGAATGCCTCCTGTAAAGATATCCATAAAATAATCACAGGACTTCCCAGAAACAATGCAAACACCTATTAATGTTGTTTGTGGGAAGTTCTTTCAGGTGTTCAGTGCTGATTATAGTGTACATTGTTCAGTGCAAGAAGTAAGAGGGAAGTGTTTATCATTGTATTCCCTTAAAAATAACGAAAAGCAATTTGTACTGTAATTTTGGGCTTAAAACCAGGAAGCCCTAATAACTGTACAATATCTTGGAACACTTTTCCCATTTGCAGCATCCACTCATAATAATTATGATTAAGTTTAAGACATTTTTCATTGCTGCTTATTCATCTGGCTTGGAACTCGGAAAAGGAAAATCTTTGACTCACAATCATGACAGTATGTGATGCATGGTTCAATGTCCAAGAAGTACTGTAAGGTTCTAGGGCAAAGGTTTTCCTGTCACTTTCATCTCCATTACTACTGTCAGAAAGTTTGTTTCACGCCTTCTGTAAATGCGCATTTTTGACTTACTGACTTATATTCTAGCTCTCCTCCGGTAGAATAGGGCCGTCAAAAAAATGTGCATTTTTACTACATCATTATTCTGGTTATAGTGTTTAAAAGCTAAAGGGCCAGTAGATTGCAGCGCGTACAGTTGACATAGACATGTATACAATAATTTACATGTGTGTGTTTGCCTCATGAAAGAAAGAAACGATTGCAAACAATCTGCTTCAAATGGAATGCATCTGGTGCATTTGGAAGCAGCTGTGCAATATCTAGTAGCAACAGTAATTTGGTGTACCATAATTTAAATGTGAAGTACATGTACAGTACTAGTTATAATTTGCGTGGATTGAAAAGTGTAGGTAAACTTAAAACATTGATTAACGTTTTGTCCTCTATCAGAACAAAGTACTATACGAGTGAAATTTCCCCACCTTTAATCTAGTTTTGTACAGAGTTGGTGGGCAGGTAAAAGTAGTAAATTATTGTAATGTTAATACACCACGCAATGTACAAGATGACTGAGTCCAATGTTCCCCAGAGAGGGAGCAAAGGTATGTAATCTCTTCCTTGTAGCAATTCTTTTTTGACCTACAGTAGTTTAAGGAATGGCTTCAAAGGAACTCGTTCTCACTCAGTGTTGTAGTGAAGGGCAAGTTGCTTTATTGGAGTGTGGGGCAACTCCTGTGTGAAAGTGACAAGGGTGATCTTCAGAAGTTTTGAAACGATGTGGCTCGAGTTCATTTACCACTTTCCACGGAAATATTTTTTTATTTTGACAAGCAGCTCCTAGCACATTTTCTCACCCTTTTCTCTTAGAGACACCAAGATATCAGTAGGGATAACCACGTTCATCCATTTTGACCTCTATACTGTTCACAGCCGCTCTATTTTTTTCAACGCAAAAGAACGCGCGCGAGCAAAAAAATACAGTGAGCGAAGCGCTAGGGGGTGCCTCACGTTTTGCGCCGAGTCCAGTTCTCTCGCGATTCATTCACCGCGTTCGCCAATTGAGGAAAAATACGAAGAAATAGCGGACTGTGAACAGTCTATTTGACCTCTAAACGGTTTGACTATAAAACCAATACTTGTCACTTATATAAATCATAGGAGTCATCCAAGCTCTCCAACTGGGTTTGCCTGCCCTATTCCATAAGTTAGTCCAACCATTCTTATCATTCAATCCAATTCCGCACTGCTCAACATCTTAGTTTTCCTTACAGTATCATTAAATTGCCAAACTAAAGATGATAACACGAAATCAAATAAGCAGAGACATTTTTCCTGATGAACCACCAAATTCTCATAACAAATGATAAATTTATAATTATCAGTAATACGAAAAATGGATATTTTTAATTTGGCGATGACAGAGGCAGCCAACGAGATAATACCGAATGTGTTATCAAGCGTTAATTTTGAGCTTTTGTTAAAATCTGCCTCGTGTTTTGGCGTGTAGTAAATCAACCGTTCAATGTAGAAGATAGGAGGTAAATACGTTTATCATTTTGCCGGCAGAAGTGATCAATGTGCAGCTTCTCTAAACGAGAATTTACCGAGACATCATCTCGAATCTCTAAAGAATATATTGTTCAAGGTGGAAATGTGTGAAAAATTGTAAGGAGAAGTTTGATGTTGGTCAGGTGATAATAGTACACGTGGCTTTCACACCGTAAGCGAGCAGAGAGGCAAACGTTGTTCTTTGTCGTCCACAGACGCAAATCCACGATTTAAAACAAGCTCAAAACCCATCCTCGATACAGCTGCGTTCAACGTTACTGGATCCCGCGGTTAATTTGTTGTTTCAACGAATGAAAACGGACGTGGACTCTGAAAAGGAGAAGCTGGAACAGGCACAGAATGACCTCAGCGCGTGGAAGTTTACTCCAGACAGGTGATGAAAAGCTTACAAATATCAGTATTGACTAGCAAACACCCAATGAGAATTGAAGGAAAACTGAGCATCGAACATGCAGGGCTCTCAATTTAACTTATTTTATCTGCGTGTCCGACAATGGACTCGTAGCTGGTCCCCTCTACCAACTGTGATGGACTCTTGTTGGATTGCCTGTGTATTCTGGGTAATAAGTGCTTTATTCACCTTAAACACCATAGTTTTGGCTGGATGTTGTTAAAGACCCAGTATTGGCCGGCATGATGTGCGCGCCTCTGTCATTGTTGTGGTTGTCACGGGAAAAGGAATTCGGCAGATTCACTGGTTGTGGAAAATAAAGTACAGGCTTTCTTTCGTTTCAAAATTGAGACATATAAAGGACCGGAGTCCTATCTGACGGGCATGAACCGCTAAGTAAAACGCGGCATTCCTCTCGAGGGAACAGCCATGACCTGACACGTCACATATTTTTTGGCCCCAGAATACGACAAAGTGATGGTGGTGCCTACTAAATGAACCTATTGAAACGACAAGTGAAAGAAATACAAGTTAACTGACAAGGGTGATGAAAACAGATTCTAAACAGCGACAGAACAGAATATTCGTCACCAAGAAAATGGCCGCCGACAGCTGACGCGCACAGTGGCCAAAACTGGGTCTGTAAGCAACGAACCGCGCGTCCTCATGGCGTTATGCTGAATCGGGAATTCTCAACCTCCCTCTGATTGGACAAGAAATTTTAAATTTTCTCGGCTACCTCTACGAAGATTTGCCGAACACAGCACTCGTTTCCCCGACTGCGTCGGTACAAAACATGCGGTAAAGAAGAAACTCTTTCTCACTTAAATGGTCTTTTCTTACAGCGTTACTGGCAAGAAACTGATGGCTAAATGCCGCATGTTGATCCAGGAAAATCAAGAGTTGGGTCGGCAGTTATCTCAAGGACGAGTAGCGCAGCTGGAAGCTGAGCTTGCTCTTCAGAAAAAATACAGCGACGAGCTCAAAGGCAGTCAAGATGGTAAGAACAGCAAAGGCCTTCAGTTGAATCGTTATAACTCGAACCTCCTCCTCCCCCTTGCCCCCTCCCCAAGGTTATTTCCGTGCTTATTTTGTTCTCGATGTCTCGATACCTAATACTCGAATTTTCAGTTCCCTTAAACAAATTACAAGAAGTTCCGGGTATAAAGGGTCTGGCAGCCAGTTGTCAGTCAACCATCTAAGCGTAAACAGCTGACAAACAACCCGCGCTTTTTAAAGACAATTACTGAGAAGATGTGTTTCATTTTTTGCTGAGAATGTTGTGTAAAAAAATAGCAAGCTTTATCTTGCATGTATTTTTGTCCAATTTATCGTTCAGCTTCATACGATTTTGTAGCTTGAGTACAATTTGAATTTTGCGCCCGAAAGGTGTGGGATGCGCGAGGAGCTATCCCTTTTATAGTGGGACTTCTTGTTTAAGGTTATCAACTCGAGATTGTGCTTGTTTGAGTTTTATTCCTGATTTTGAGGTGTGGGAGAAACGTTTGTTTTGAACAAGTTATAAAATTAAGCCTCACGTTGTGTCTTAAACTCCGATCTTTTTTTTTATTCAGTGAACTCTTTATCAGCATTGACGCTGGACGAATGGAAATGCGTAGTACTTTTTTAGTTTCTGTTGAGTGGCAACCCTGAATATGGTCTCTAATTTTTTCTAACCCGCTTTGTTTGCTCTCGTCCCGTTTTAGAGTTGAATGACTTCGTTATCCAGCTTGACGAGGAAGTCGAAGGGATGCAGTCGACCATCTTAACTCTTCAGCACCAACTGAAAGACTGCAAACAGCAGTTGGCTCAATCACAAGAGAACGCGCAGCTTTACCAGGGAAAATTAAAGACCACAGAAAGGTTGATCGATGAAATGCGCCAGCAAAACCAAAACTCGCCGGTCAGCGTCAAGTCAGAGGACCTAGACGAGCACGCGCAAACGCAAACACAGCCGCCGCAGGCAGATGTTTGGACCGCTGGCGTTGAATGGGCGCCAAGCGATAGAACATCCCCCGCCGCGCAAAGTGACGAGAGCAAAGAAAGCGAAGAAAGGATACTGCTTAGCGCTGTTGTAACTGTCCCTGTGAAACCCGCAGCCGCCGTGCCCTCCGCGTTTTCTATCAGCCAGTTGCTAGCGACTGACTCAAACCTTGGGAAGGAGGATAAAGAGCGAAACACTTTAGAGAACGGCGGGAGCCAGCACGAAAGCCCGCCATTAGAACCCAGTGAAATGAGTGAATCCCCGCTAGTCGCGGCCATGGGGTTGGTTGAGAGGATTGGGTGTGATTCAAATACTTTCAATGGGGAGGTTACGGGTTAATCGCGCTCTATTTCCCCACGTATCTCCTTTCTCCCGGCCCGGCTCGCCTCCCCTCCCCTCCCCTCCCGTCCCCTCCCCTCCCCTTTCCCACTCAAATCACCATTATCTTCTCCGTTGCGCATTCGCACATGAGAAGCAGGACTTTCTTATTGGACGTTTTGATGTCATAAATTATCCGCAATAAATATCACTTGTTTTCACAATTTCATCTGTTTAATGCCTGATTTCGCACTCGATGGGGATCGAAAGCGCACTCGAAACATTTTGGGTATTGTACCTTGTAGACGATCTTACTTATTGTGTTTGATCAATCAGCGTAGCGCTATTTCTTTTCACAGGGTTCGCATGCACCTTTGAAGTCCTTGAAAGTCCTTGAATCTCAAAATAATATTCAATGCCTTAAAAGTCCTTGAAAATTGCAGTCAGTGCTGAAACGTTCTTGAAATTTGAAGCCAATTTCAATCAACCCAGACTTGTCTTGTAGGCACACTCGCTACCTCGAGCAGCTGATTAACGCTGGATTTTGCAGTGCGTGGAGTCCTTGAAAAGTGGAAAATGTGCCCTTCATAGTCCTTGAAAATTCCTTTAATTTTTCGTCCAAAACAGGATACGAACCCTGTAAATTTCTTCTGACCCGTTTCTAAATTGCTGGCTACATAGGGCAATCGTGAATGTTCTTGTTTTTATGTACATGTAGGCCATGCAAGAAAGACAATGCAACCCCTTGTACTTACCGGATTACCTTCGAGTCTGCAATCGCTGAAACATCGTTGGAGCTCTGGAAAGGGAATTACTCTTCCCTAAAGGAACCCTTAACCATATAAACAAATTCTTAAGGATGCAACACAAAATTCTCGGACAACGAAGACACGCGCAACTAACAGTGGGAATTTTAGAAAGGGTTTCTTGTAGAAACTAAAACAGTTATATTTGCATTTATTTTTCAAAAGGGCAGTAGCATTTTTATGCGTCACCAAATCTCCCAGATCAGAAGGAAAGTGTTATTACTAAAAATGTACTTATTCTGGCCGATTTTGGGGAAAATATTGTACTATTTGAAGCATTTTTGTGGGTAAATCGAGAGAGCTCTAGCCTCCGCCATTTTTGATGCTATCGAAATTATGGAAATTGTACGGTGAAGCGTTACATTATTGCATTGCCAAAGGTTATGTTTATGGCGTGCTGAAACTATCTTCAGCTTGTTTCTCAGTGATCGCTTTCGTTTCGACACGCTCCGCGTAAATATAATACTGGAACTCTCACGTGTATATAACAAAGGCGTGGCTGACTTAAGGCGCTTTCCATCTGTTTTACAGGCCGGTCGGAAAGAACTGGTCCTCATCGGTCTAAATGGAATGTGTAAAGGCCAGTTCGCGTAATTACCCACGCGATCCTTGCGTGATATACACGCAAGACACGCAAGAGCTGATGTAATATGGCGGACTTAGCGACGCAAATTTGCAACATTCCACCGACATTTTTTCTCTACTTTCTTTCGTTGAAGGAGGAGAATACTCTTGTTATGAACGATGCAGCAGACGAATTTTTGTTTCTTTTCGATTATGTGTATTTTTTCTCGGCGCAAATTAGCGAGAATTTCCTCGTTCTCGAGTACTTTAATGAAATACAATGTGCTTATGAAAACCTTCGTAAGGCACTTCAGGAAAAGCAATTTTCCTCTACGTCAAAACAATGCAAAAAACCACCACAAGTCTGTGATGAACCTGCCGCCATTTTCCACGCGTAAAATTCCCGCGCAATATTTCCTCGTAGCGCGTCGGACCGGGAGAACTGAGCGGCCCTACTCCATAAGCAGGGCCAATCTGGCCAGAACCGATTCTGACAGTTCTCAGAACTCACGCATACCATTTACGGACAGACCAGTCCGACCGGCCAGTTCCAACAAATGGAAAGCGCCCTTAGCCTCTACTCAGACGTCCTTAGGGAAGAACGCGTGAGTCGAAGCTCTTGGACGTCTGCGTGGGAGTCTATGGCTGACCAGGCCCTTCAACGCAAAACGTGGCGCGGCAGATTTGGACTTTTTGTTATGTTGGCATCTATGATCGCTTTATTCCAAATCTGTTGTACACGAGATGCGCGGTCGTTTGGAGCATAATTTCGTACGTGTACACTGTGATGGCCGGCAGTATCTTTGGGCTGCTATGGAGACAGGCGCATAAATCTCAGTTTGTTGTCCTTGATTTCGCGCGGGAGCGTCATGTTGGGTTTTGGTGGAGCCAGGTGAGATGTGAGCCAGTGGTCAGGATGAGCCTTGCATCTGTTTCAACTAGTTTAATTTGCTGAAAGTTTGGAAACAGTGTTGAATAACCAAGAAGTCTGCTCTGATTCCTAATCGCATTATAAAAAGAACTCAGAAACCCTAAATCTGGGCTTCTGATAAATTTAACTAATCAGTAGACTATCAGTGTCTCGATGTTTAATTCAACAAATTTCAGTTGGTACTGTAAAGAATATACTGAGAACTGAACTGTAAAAACGCAAGTGAGATCGACCAAGCATGTGAAGGTTGCTTTCTGAGACTACTTTCTTTATAGACGACGCCCCACGCACGGTGCACTCTCGGCCTTGTTCTTGCAAGTTCCCTTGTGAGAGAAACCACTGCGCAAATGACCGAGATGCTCTCTATCTTAAGGACGTTCGCGCCAATTGTTTGTGCTCATCGCTACTGCGCACGGAATTCGTCACGCCACGTCATCCATCGAGCGCGCGCGCTGAGGAAAAACAAAGAGGCAGAAGCCGTTTCGTAGCTTTGCTGTTAGTTTACTCTCTTAAATGGTCGGTGACCCCTACTTTTTATTCTATGAATTGATTTTATTTACAATTCTCGGCAGATTGTCAAAAAATGAACAAAAAATCAATGTGGGAAAATTTTGAAGTTTTCTGCCCAGAGGACATCGAATCCTGTCATCTTGCGACTGTTAGGCGAGTGGAAATGTGGACGCTAAATGCGAATTTGTACTTCAAGGAACCACACCAATTGAATAAATTCACTTTATGGGTCCATTTAGACACCATTTGACAGAGATACGTTCATTTCAAAGATTTATTTGCAATATTTTTGTGCTTACGGACACTGTAGCCGTATCCGCTAACGATGCGCGAGTTTTCAGATTGCCGATGTTCTTCTGGGCATGTTATCTCCAAAACGAAGTCGGTGACCCCCAATTGTTTTTGCATTTCTGACATCAGTTACTCATTATCTTACAGTGGTGAGAGTTTCAGAAAAAAATCAGTGACGTTCAACGTTTTAAAGGTTAAACTATTGTACCCCTTCATGATTATTTGTTTTTTATTTTTTCGCTCTGTCTAAATGACTGGTAGCCGGTCAAGGTTTTGAAATTATGTGACTAGTACACACTTCATCAGTTTGAAAGCATGTCGATTTTTTCTTATATACCAAGATGGTTTAAATTGATGAAACTTGTTTTCGTTTCTCTTCGGGGTTGTTACGCAATTGTCCGACGTCAGGCGCGAGCTCCTGAGTCTCGTAAACTCTGTAGTAAGTCAGAGAGAGTTTGGAAAAAAAGAACTGCATTCACTCTTTTTAGGGAAAAGACTGAGAGTTTTTTGCGTTTCGTGAAAAGAACAAGTGTTTTGTTGGATGTAATGTATCAAACACGAGAGACAGTGTTTCATCGGGATATCCAAACACCGAGAAGAGAGTTGAAAATATGACGCGCAGCGGAGTATTTTTAACGAACTTTGAGGTATTTGGATAGCCGATGAAACACTGTCTCGATTGTTTCATATATCTTCTCATTCGAAACAAAAACTAAGGAGTAAACGGAGAAATAAAATCGTCAAAATTTATGCTAATTAAGATCGGGTATCCAAACCTCCTTCACGGAGTTTGAGATATAACGGTATTAATAGACCAATTTCGATATTTTAAAATTCAGCCAAAAACAATAGACCTCAGAACGAGGCTCCGGGGTATAAATTATAGAGTTTGTGGGATTTATTCCCCGGAGCCTCGCAGTGATGTCTATTGTATTAGGCTGAATATTAAAATATCGAAATTGGTCTATTCTTCCGTACCCTTCACAGTATAGTTGTTTGAAATTCGCAGCTAAGCCTTAGTAGTCCTCAGTTCGCCGCCTCCTTCCTTGGGGACTTAGGGAATCCCTCTGTGGCCGGTTATAGGTCGTTTTCACGTGGTCAGCAACTAGCCCAAATGTTTTTTGATAAGAAAAGAAGGTTCTTGCACGGAAGAATACTTCATTTCTCTTCATAATTTTCTTCTGCCGTTTCATTGAACACCAATAAGCTAAGGCCTTCGACGTCTGAGAAAACACCTATCACACCAATCCTAAAGTTTATTTCAATTTAAATAGCAACACAAAAGAGTTATAGTGAAGAATACTTGGGAGATACATTTTTCCTTTGTCCTAAACAGGGTAAGTGTCTGACGTTATTTGTGTCCTAAATATAAACCCCTAGCGGCACACCCCTACATATACCCAAACATGGGTCAAGTACCCCTCCCACCCTACAGCAAATACAGAGCTCTCTGGAAGCGTTAGCATTTCGTAATCGAGATAGTGTAGTTTAAATTGCTTAAAACTTTCGGTTTTCTAGAATTTGACATAAATATCGGACTGCCGGTCACTTAGTAATTTCAAAACCTTGACCGACTGTCGGTTATTTGGACATGCACAGCGTTTTTTTTTTTTACATTTCTTCCAGTCTTCGTTCATTAGCTAAGAGGTTTTATGCCGCAAACTTAATAAACAACCTAAATGCAACGTGTCAGTCCGAGTGAGTTCTAAAACTGCCTGTTGAGCGACGCGGAAACGAAGCAAAGATAAATTAAGAATCCCCGTTTATTCTGAATGGGCGTTCATTTTTTTTTTTTGCTTCTCTTCCGTTTGTGCGGGACAAAGGTCGTGTCGGTTTCACTCCCTCACACGAAAGGGAGAAAAATAATACCGCTATTAACACGGGAAAGACCAAGCTTGGGATACCTGTGGTTTCTCTTTCAGTTTCGGCAGAGTCCTCCATACACCAGGACCTACACACACGCACTTTCAATTTTTAACATAAGTTTCATCAAGCGAGTTAACCAACCGGAAACTGGATTGTTTCCATGTTCTTTATGAAAAGACAAAAGAGCTTTTGTTGATTGACTTTTGTCGTGATTCAAAACGTTCGTCGTGATGCGATCCTCGTGTGTTTGGCTGAGCGAAGATTCAGAAGTAACTCGGAAATATTTCTAACCGGCGTTTAGGAACAGAAAAACTGATCTTAAACAGGGATCACGTGACTGGGTTACTTCGTAGAAAGCTGCTTCAACCGACAGCACCGGGCAAATGAAATTTTGAAAGCTCGACGCACATGGCTAAACAAATGAAGATCAGAGAGTACCTTCATCGGATTCTTGGCCTTCTCCGGAATTTTCTCGGATCGGTAAGTAATGCTTTCCGTTTGAACGAAACCCAGCTGAAACCCATAGCAGTGATATATATATATATTGGTGAATACTATAATTATCCCTTGCCTTTGGTAATCACGGACACTTTAATTTCATCATTTGGTGTTACTGGCGCATAGATAACGACTTGCCTGGTAGCTATCCTGGTTGCTAGTTTTCTTTTTGAGAATGCAACTGGCCCTTGAAGATTTACGTTACTGGAAGCCGGACACGTCTGTTCTATCTAGCTAGTTTGATATCTGCTTTGTTTATCAAAATTCCTCTATAAATCTCGGATCTCAAAGGAAATATTAAGGACGTCAAGTTCGCTCATTAATAACAGTTTGAAATCAAGGGTCGGTTTGAATGCCTTTGAACCGTAGAACTAGAGGGGGGTTTGATTTAACGGCATGTACGATTTTTCTATCGGCCCAGCGACCAAACAACAAAGGGAGGACGACAAGGACATTTGTACGAGCCGAACGACCACCTCTGAGCTTTAATAACGTTATTGTGGACAAGTCTGACAAAACTAAGACAAACTGACAAAGACTATTAGCCGGATGGAGTAAATTATTATTTTTAATGAATGTCGACTTAAAATACGCAATGCAAAGATATTCTCCAAATTCTGTTGGTTAAATAGTATAGTCCAGAAGAGGGAAACCTAAATGGTAGATTATTTGATTAAAAGACTGATTCTTTCGCCGCAACAATGGGCATTTTTTATTAGCAGAACTCCTCTGAGTGATGCCCCACAATGTCGCTTTATTTATCTGCTTTGTTCTGATGCCAAAATAAATTCGGAACGTGGTTTTCGTTGCGGTTAATATTGATAGCTTGGACAATTCAGTTCGTGAGGAAAAGGAAGGTGTTGTTGCTCCCCGGGGACCCGCGGGTTTGGCAGGAAAACTATGTGAAGTGTTTACAAAATGCGGCGATTACGTCACGCCCTTGTGAAGTGCCTAAATCCTGCGACGGAAACAAACAAGTAAATGAAAGTGAAACTGTCGTGTTATGCATAACTGTCTCGAATTCTCCCAACTCCCCTCGTGTTTGGATGAGACTATGTAAACACGGAAAAAGTCCTCTATTGCTTAATTTCAAAAGACTAAATGACTGGCAGTCAAAACATTTTTTTGTAGATTAGGCCAAATAGCACTCCAGTTAGCCTAAATAATACTTCGTTTAGCCAAAATAGCACTCCGGTTAGCCTAAATAGCACTCCGGTTAGCCTAAATAGCACTCCGGTTAGCTTGAATAGCACTCCGGTTAGACTAAATAGCACTCCGGTTAGCCTAAATATCACTCCGGTTAGCTTGAATAGCACTCCGGTTAGACTAAATAGCACTCCGGTTAGCTTGAATAGCACTCCGGTTAGCCTAAATAGCACTCCGGTTAGCCTAACTAGCACTCCGGTTAGACTAAATAACACTCCGGTTAGCCTAAATAGCACTCCGGTTAGCCTAAATAGCACTCCGGTTAGACTAAATAACACTCCTGTTAGCTTAAATAGCACTTCGGTTAGCTTGAATAGCACTCCGGTTAGCCTAAATAGCACTCCGGTTAGCCTAACTAGCACTCCGGTTAGACTAAATAACACTCCGGTTAGCCTAAATAGCACTCCGGTTAGCCTAAATAGCACTCCGGTTAGACTAAATAACACTCCGGTTAGCTTAAATAGCAGTTTACGGTTAGCTTTCAATCATAGTAAGGGTGATACCAGCCGGTTTGCGTAACGCAGTGGAAATGAGTATCGCTTGCCATGCACGCCACTAGCCGGGTTCGATCCCTCTTGGGGTCGTCTGTTAAAAATTGCTAACCAACGTTAAAGACAAGGACGACTCTAACAACAGTCAAGGAGCAGTTTAAAAGATCGAGTGCTCCGACAGCCAAGCCCCTTACTGGTAGGAACCTCAATACGAGACTGACTGGACACAATCGAACGACGAGGAACTGTGACGTCAACAATGACATTGCTGAGCACCGTCGACTTACGAACCACAATATCGACTGGGACTCTGCTTACTGTTTGACCTACAGCACTAAATATTTTCAAAGACTGACTTTGGGAAGTGAAGTCAACAACTACCGGCACCGTACAAACGACTAATGCACCAGTCATGTGAAACCCCCGCCTCCCTCCACTGGGGGATACCCGGGGCATTCACTTTTACAACCTCGTTCCCAGGGTCTCTCATCTTTACCCTGGGAACGAGGTTGTCACTTTTACTGTCAGTCAAATGCAGTGAAAGCCCCGCTTTGCGGGAAAAAATTAAGAGTGAACTCCCCCGCACTCTAAAAAAAAAGCAGATAAAGTTGACTAATCAGTTTTCACGAACCAGACTTATAACACTCGACTGACAAACAACTCTTCACATTACTCTGATGATGACTTCCGCTCAGGTCGTCAAAACGTCAGTCACTGTCATCGAAACAGTCTTTCTCAAGACTACCCTTACCCGGACGATCAAACTACACGATCGGTTAAAATATTATGTTCAATAACGACTGCCAAGTCACTACAGTATCAATCGTAAAAAACTATTCGGAAAAAACTTGAATGCTGTATTCAAGTGCACAGACCATGCATAGTCTATTTCAGATCAAAATGGTACCTCCCCCGGTCTCGCAACCAGTTTAATTTGCCAGTGATTAATGAAGTGTGGTTTAATTTGATATCACCGCAAGTGCTCGGCATTCGGGAAATCAAGTGCCGTTCTTTGTTTAGAAATGAAAAAAAAGATCAGTTCGGTTTTTTAGCAACTTTCCTAGCGTATTTCGTTCAGGGTGCATGCTTCCGCCGTAAAACTCATGTTTCCGATCTGGTCTGCTAATCCAAGGTAACCCCGTTAGCCCAAACGCGTGCGTGGTTTTTATACAAATGGCTGACTTTGCTTTTCCAATTTTGTTTTGCAGGCGATAATCTCAGCGGTGTCTCTGGCAATATTCCTGAGTTCTTACTTCAAGTACAGATCTTGCCCTCAATATTTTTATCTTTATTCAATGCTGGGGGTACGTACGTATAGTTATAAAAAAGACTCATTCATTTAAAATGCTATTGATTTAATGAACAATATTAATTTTGACCCGCCTCTTTCAGGACAGTCTGTGTTGGTCACGTGGTTCAGCGTCAGTTCTATGTGTCAGTTGTAGTCTTGTACTGCTTCCAATGTGTCGTAATGTCTTGGCGCTGATCAGAAGCTCTAACAAGGTAAGACATCAAAACCGAGCAACTCCGGCACAAGTGTATGTGCTGCGCATGCTTAATCAGTGGGTCGAGTATTTGATCTAAAATATTACAAAATATATTTTGCTGCGTGGCAATAAAAAGGGGTAAACCGTATTTTGAGGTGTTAAAAATTACTGGAGAAACAGTCAGTGTTTGATCTTCTCAGTCTGATTGGATCAGTTTCACCCTTTAATGGATGAGGCGGTACGCAGCTCTTTACAAGGTCCCACAGTATTGGCTGAAAAAATGATAAACAAACAACAGTAACAATGGACCCTAGCCCTAAAACAATAGAGCTGATTAAGATCCAATGAAATTAGAGGTTCTAGAGAGCTGCGAACTATCCCTAATGGATGGACATCTGGGATGTGCTTTTTCTATTTATAATTTTCGAATTTTTCCTCAGTCCTGCTATAAAACCTTCTGAAAAACAGCTTACCAGGCGCCTGGTTGCATGGATATGAATAGAGCGATTTTCATTTGTGTGACGCAAGCAATTTGCTCTGCCTTGCATTACTACGCTCAGTGATTGGTTCAAAAATCTCGCGCCGCTTTCTCGTCCAATCAGAAGTAAAACCAAAACCAATCGTGACTCGCGCGCGCAAGTTTTCCCGCGCTTCTCATGCACCGGCTACGTGCAGTTGTTTCGAGTTTTGATTGGTTCACGGGACTGTCTGTGCTCTTTGTGATTGGCTAGAGCTATTTACTTTAGTTTTGAATTGGCTTTCCGACACTGTCGCACAAAACAGCTCTAAAATTACTAATAAACGTAAGCATAGTTTGAAAACCGTACATTTAGATTAAAACTTTACAAAGCTCAATAATCGCGAATTGTTTGTTGTTCAATTGCATGCATTGCAGGATGTAAGCCGTTTATTTGGACGTTTATTGGACAGAAATGTCTGGTTTCACAAGTTATGCGCGCTTGTGATCATTATTTCAGCAGGTAAGTCACGTGATCGCAGATGATAAATGACTTTTTATGTGTTTCTTTGCTGAAACCTATCGTGAAATGTAAATATAACTTCCCAGCTCTTTACTGCCTCCAAGTTAAAAACTTCTCAGACACTACTGTCTCAGCGTTCTGCAGTTGGCCTAATCAAGGCAGCAAACTACTTAGGTGAATGTACATGCACGAATGACCCATTATTACGCATGAACAAACGCGTTGAACAACAACAAATAAGTGCATTAACGCACTCCTCTCCCTACCCAAGAACACAAGAAGTTATACGCGAAGAAAAAAACCATTCGCTGCTCGTACGTTTTCATGTTTGAGAAAATAAAACCCAATTTTCCTCGGCTTTGTGGTTCCCTCAGCCTTTTCTTGTGGAACCGCTATTTGAAGTGCATACACCGGTTTATTATTTCTTCAATAGTGAAGTTAAGAATCTACGTTGATACATGTATTAATTAATATTTTTCTCTCTTTCTTTCTTCAGGGATTCATACCGGAGCTCATTTTGTAAACGCCAGGAGATTTTCTGTCAATTACAACTCAAACTTCACGGAATTAAACTTTGCCTTGTACCCAAATCAGGTAAGAGTTTGAGTGACAGTCATGAATAGGCACAACATGTTACTTCTCGCAAAGAGTAGGGCACGGAGTTCCCGGTGTTGTGGTCTGGCCTTGTGTCATATTCTCATGATGTTTCATGGGTTGGTGCTTTATAAGGGCTGTATAGTCTGTTCGCGCCTTTCTCCATTGGACTGATTTGTCCAGAAAATGCTTCAAGTTAAAGTTATTTTCAAGTATGAAGATATCATGTTTTCGCGCGAAAGCTCACCTGGTATTTCACTAGCGTTTATGTAATAAAATCGTATATTTTCAGGGTTCTTACAAACTAAGAAACCCGATGTTAAAAACTAGCCTACTCGCGAACGAAAACGCACGCGTTTTAATACCCAGATGTAGAGTTATGGAATTGTGTGTTTCTGACGTCCCGTACGACAAGGTGGGATGTAGGTAGCGTTGAATGTATCCAGGATTCTAATTGATCAGATTTCCCTGTTATCCATCATATTTCCAGGAGCCACTAGAACTGTTTGTTACCTCAGGTAAGAATTCGATCAGATGGATTCCTTGCATATCCGGCTGTTAAGGTGGCCCACAATATAGTTGCCAGCACATTCCAGCTCTTAAATTTTGTTGTTTCAGTACTACCATTCTTTAACAGTTGTTGTTACAATAATGGTATCAAACAAATGCCCAGTCATTGATGAACAAGTTGCTATAATTTTCGTGACATTCCTGGTTACCATAACAACAGTATAGCCTGTTAAAAACACTGTTAATCTAGCCTTAATTGCTTATAACTCAAAAACGAGCTCGGTGGCCCCCATTTTTTATTACTGAATTTTAATCAGCATACTAAGATGCAACTTTTTGCAAAGTTAAAAAAATTCCTAGGAGTGGTTTCAGAGCCAGCTTAAATTTTCAAAAAATTAAGGTGACTCTGAAACCACTTGTAGGAATTATTTAAATGCGCAAAAGTTGTTTCTTGGCAAGCTGATTAATGTGCAATTATGAAAATGGGGATCACCGAGCTCATTTTTGAGTTATAAGCACTAAAAAGCGTTAGGTTGCTATGGTAACCAGTAACGTCAGAAAAATAGTCACAACTTGTTCACCAATTATTGGTCAAATGTTTGATACTCTTGTTGAAACATCAACTGATAACGATCGGAAGTGCTAACCCAACAAAGTACAATAGCTTGAATGTGCTGGGAACTGTTGTGAGCGTTTCTATTCTCACATTTGTTCAGTTTCCGTTAAAGTGCATAAGAAGCGAAATACTTTGAATATATATTTCTAAAGTTTAACATGTTGAAGGAAGAATCTGAAAGTTTGAGAAGGAAAGAGAACAAATTGACGATTTAATAAGCCATGAAAGTTACCGCATTTTGCTCCAAAAATGTCCGCCAATTTGCGCGGTCAAAATACCAGATCGTGACGTCACGTTGGTTGCATCTCAGATCAAGGGATGAGTCGGACAGTGAGAAAACAAGGCGTTGAGGAGTTAGAACCTTATCCCATTGGGTTCGAACGGTTAACAAACGTCTATTCGTTTCGAGAAGGCTAATTGTTCGGAACGTCTTCGTATGAGAGGTTCCTACTCAGCGCTTACCCAAAACGGCCCTTTGCAACCAAAGTGACGTCACATTAAGGATTTCACAACAGAAACTCGATCCGGACACTTTTACACCAGACAAACTGCATTTTATAGCCCTCTAAATCACTCAAATCTTTATTGAGTGTAATTTTTCTACTTACAGTAGTTTTCTATACATGTAGGGGAACTGAAAATGGCAAAGAAAAAATTCGCTTCATATGCACTTTAAGAAACGTCTCTTGATATAAATGGTAGTAAATATTTCTTTTGCAGTCGCTGGAATAACAGGAATTTTAATGACGCTACTTTTGATTGCTATGGTAGGTAGAATATTAGGGATGGACCATTATAAAAGTGCTGGGGGAGTGGGGTGGGGAAAAATGTAAAAAACAGCAGTAAAAGTCCAGTAGGAATGCAAAAAATCCTGTTGTTGTTTCGTTCGCTCATTCGTTTCTGCCTCGTTGCCGATAAAATGTTGTCTTTCATGTCAATTTCTTTTCTATTGTTTTCTTTTTAGATTATAACTTCTACCACTGCTGTAAGGTAACAAATTAAGAATACATACTGTCTACAAGAAATTATACTCAATTTGAATTATGGATTTCTGCCTGTATCGATAAGAGGTGCTATGAGATGCCTGTTCGCAAATAACTGGTAAACGTCCTTGGTTTGAATTTTTCTTTACCGTTTTTGTTTGTAGGCGCGCATCATATGAGATGTTTTGGTACACTCATCATCTGTTTATTGTGTTCTTTTTCCTTCTGTTTGTCCACGGTCTCGGGTAGGTAGAGTCACTTTTTTCTATTTGCAACTTAAAGTGCTACTGCGATGAAAAAATGTTGTTCTTTTTCTCTATCGATTCCGTTTTTATATTTGGCAAGAATGCAGCATGCCAATTATTGTGCCTCAATTTTCAAAATAAGTCGGTTTTTTTGGACGACAGTCGAGTTGCATTGAGAGAGCTGGATCAAGGGAAAATGACGTCAGTTTAATTTTTTACTGTGTGAACCACAGGCGGCCCATACGTTGTATGTGATTTATGTGACATTATGCAAAAGAATATATGAGAAAAGTTCGAAAATTGCCCTAAATTCAACATGTGGAAAAGAATGCAAATAAAAATGACTTACCTTGTGTTTTCCTTACGTTATTTTGATGTCTCTGTGGTCCTGGAGTCGATTTAAAGACATTTAGGCGAGTTTACCTTCTGAGGTTTTGCCTACGAGTAAAGCGAAGCGAAAGGCTGGCAACTTAATCCGCCCACGGTCCAACACTCGAAGCTCCATAAATCCCACGAAAATGGACTAATCTTGCCAAAACTGCCGCACGGAAGCCGTCGATAATTTTTCTTCCTATAGGCTTTGCCTCGGGTTTCAAGGTTTATCCTAACCTTTTGAAAAACACTTCTTTTCGGACTCTAAATTTCAAATTCTGCTTTCGTTGGATGTGCATTCAGCTGGCTTGTCCGCCAAATTCAAACTGTCAGCGTAGCGACCGAGCCATTGTGACAAAATCACTCTCAACACTGGAGAGGCACAGGACAATTTTTATCATGAACACGGCGTGCTCAGTCCTGTCTCGGAGGCGGTATTTCGTCATCAACTGGTAGTTTTTCTCCGACTGTATTCTTCGCGCCCATCGCCGAAAAAATCTAAATGTAATTTGTTTACCCACCGTACCCCTGAGAGCTCGTTCAACATCTGACAGTGCGTTCCAGATCGAATTGGAATTTGGAAATGTTGGGTTTTTGGGGATTGGGGAAAACAGGACAAAAACCTCTCAAAGCAAGGCCGAGAACTAATAACAAACTCAACCCACATTTGAAGTCGGGTCCGGGAAACCAACCCGGGCCAAATTGGTGGGAGGCGAGCGCTCTCACCACTGCGCCAACCCTGCTCGCCACAGTCATGTCCAATACACCCGCACTGTATCGATCCGTTGAAGTCATATTCAGTTCGTTCGATTCGTACGGATCGTTTAAATGTTCTACGCTCCGTAGTACATCTCAACGATCCGTAAATTTCAAACGGATCGTCATCCCTTCTTACGGAACGAAAAGGGCAATCAACGGTCCGTACGTTTCGCACGGAGCGAATAGCTTTCATTTGGTCCGACGTGCATCTCATTAAATCGGAGGCCATGTGTGTGTGTTAACGGATCGTTCAATTCGTTCGATTCGCAATTCTTGCATCTCATTAAACCAACAGAGTGTAGTCGTGCGGCTCGTAATTCTTGCTTGGAAGGGAATACTGTATAAATGTATATTCTTCGTTCTAAATATGGAAAATACCAGCGATGAACACTGCATACATGTATATTCCTCGTTCTAAATGTGGAAAATACCAGACATGCTTAATTTCTACCTGTGTTGAAGGAGTGCGATTCGTAATTCCTGCTTGGAAGGGAATACTGATGACATGTACATTCTTTGTAATTCGAAGGGAAAATACCAGCCATGAATATAGTATACATGTATATTCCTCGTTCTAAACGTGGAAAATACCAGGCATGTTTTCAAGCCGCGTTGAAGAAGCCGAAACGCAACGAATTCAGTCACTCTTTAACATGTACTCTAAGTGCGTGTTCGCGTGCGTTTCGTAATTCTTGCTCGAAAAAAGTCGGCAAATACTGTATACATGTATATTCCTCGTTCTAAACGTGGAAAATACCAGCGATGAATACAGTATACATGTATATTCCTCGTTCTAAACGTGGAAAATACCAGGCATGCTTTCAAGCCGCGTTGAAGAGGCCGAAACGCAACGACTTCAGTCACTCTTTAACGTGTACTCTAAGTGCGTGTTCGCGTGCGTTTCGTAATTCTTGCTCGAAAAGGAAAGTCGGCAAATACTGTATATTCCTCGTTCTAAATGTGGGAAATGCCAGGAATGCAAAACGAGCTGAAACGCACGAGTGCGGTTTGTAATTCTTGCTTGGAAGGGAATACAGTATACATCTATATTCTTCGTTGAAAATGTGGAATATAGATCCGCAAAGGATAGTCATTGGATTTCGTGGGGGGGGGGGGGGGGTGGATGGTGTGTAGGGTCTCTTGCCAAAGTGATTTTTGTAAACTTAACTGTTAAAATGAATAATTGTCTGTTTATTGAAAAATTATGTGTTTCATCAGAAGATTATAAAAATGGACATTCAAAATACTGCATTGCAACGAAGATGTGCAAAATAAATTGCTAGCTATTGCTGTGTGATATACATATTGATAAACACCCCAAAGGCGGTGGGGGTGGGTTGGTCAATACTATGGTGGCCGACTGTTCTCACAGAAAAATTGGGCCAAATTCTTAAATATCCGAAGAAAAAGCGAAGAAAAAAACACTTTTTCGTTGAATAATTTTTTTTCTGAAAAATAAAAAGTATATATATACTACAAATGTTTTACAATAAATTTAACTTTGGTTTAAAGAAAAGAAAAAAAAAGAAGAAACATGTTTCGGAAATGAAAAAACAAAAATAAACTGGACTATATTAACAAAAAAACAGTAAATAAAAAAAACACAAAGAATAAAATCAGAGTTTTGAACATTTGAATTTCAAAAATGCTGTGAGAACATACAAAATTGTAATTGAAAACGAAATGTTCGAGTGTTCTCATAGCCCGCTTTTACTTTTGTTTTTTTTTTTTTCATTTTTTATACCAAAATTAAATTTATTTTAAAACATTTGTAGTATATCCCTTTTATTTTTTATATATATATATTTATTTTTCAGAAAAAAAAAAATTCAACAAAAAAGTGTTATTTTCTTCGCTTTTTCTTCGGATATTTAAGAATTGGCCCAATTTTTCTGTGAGAATAGTCGGCCACCATACAATAGCCAAAATTTTTTAAAAAAGGGGCTACATTGGAAATTCCGCGGGGGAGTAGTTCAAACCAAAAACCATCCTTTGGGGTACTATTTTAAATTTCTAGCATAAATCACAAATCTGAGTACGACACAAGAAGGAACAACAATACAACACCAAGAAAGCATAAAAGGGAAGAGCAAGACAACTCTCAATAAAATGATAAACAATTACAAATAACAAGTATCATAATTTCTACAGAATTGACATGCACAGTTCCAGTTTCATCATAATCGCGTATACATTTCTTCTAATAGATGAGTTATCTTAGAAAAAAAGTAATTATCACATTGCTGTTTACTTATAATTACATTAACTTCAATGCACGAGTTTTAAAACATGAAGCTTTCCAGGAAATAAATACTAACTGGCACATATATTCAAACATAATTCTTTTTTTTAAGCAACACACAACAGGGTTTTAAAACTTCCAGTCATCCAGCAGTTACACATGTTCCAATATCCAAATAAAAATAAACAGTGTATAAATTAAATTATTTATGTAAGCATCAAGTGGTGAATGAACATTTTTTTCCAGTCAACAAATAAATAAATCTGGTTGCAAAAGCAGTTCAAAAAATTAGGACACACAACAAAACAATAAAACATCAACTTGGAAGAGACTTATCTAAAGACCCGCTTTTATAAGGTGATTAAAATATCATGTAACTAATATTTCAGTCGAAAAAGTATTCATTCAATAGATAACCCACTAAACGGTAGTACCCGAATTGAAATGTTTTCAAGACTAGCGGTTTGGCAACTATACTATAAACCTGAAAATTCTCCTTCCACCCTGATTTTTTGAAGCAACAATTATTACAGGTCTTTCTGATTGTTGTTTTTCTTGGTAAAGCAATATGGACCAGGTTGATCTACATTTCATACATTAGAATTAAACAACACAAATATTTGAATTTCGACTGAATAAAACTATTTAATGAACTAGTCGGTTTTAACCTCAGAAAAGAATTGATAACCAGTCTGGCAAACTAAATCAATAGGATATATCCTAGACATGAAATCTCGGACTCTGTCATAATAAGATATACCAATCCCACTTAACCATGAAAAAAAATTACAACAAAAATACTTGAATAAAATCTTACGAAAAGAAGACCTGTCCTTCATTCCAAATGTTGGTTTCCCAATCATTTATGCCATTAAAGATTTTGTTTACACAAATTGATTGTCCGTGAATGATAAAATGCTTGGAAATATCAATGATTTTCAACAACATGATATACAAATTCAGACATGCTGGCTTAGAAAAACCATTACCGTAAGTAAAATCAAAATTAACCTACCTCAAAATACCGCTTCACACTGCAAATTAACTTGTAAAGAAAACGACCACCATCTTGTCAAAGACCGCAAAGGATTGCCACCGTCAAACGAAGCGAGACTCGCACGATAATTTCCTCAAAAGAAACCCGAGTGATAATAAATAACCCGAGGCAATTTATCGCGAAATTAGTAACGAATAAAACTCGTTCAGCAAATTGGTAACGCATGCCGATCTGAACTGATCGAACGCCTCGTTATTCTCATTTAATACACTCTACTGCACTATACGCAACGATTCGGACAAATCGGAGCGAAGATCATTTACCGTACCGCACGAATCAAACGGGACGATAAGCAGTCTGACCAACACATTCATGAATATACGATTCGTAAACACTACTCTACGGAGCGTAGCACATTTAACGATCCGTACGAATCGAACGGATTGTCAAACCGTCTGCCCCACACACTCAAGATCATCAGAGGGGTGATTTTTTCCAAGTCCCCTTAATGAGATGCAATATACGATCCGTAAACTCTACTCTACGGAGCGTAAGACATTTAACGATCCGTACGGATCGAACGGATCGTCAAGCCGTCTGCCCCACACACTCAATATCCACAGAAGGGTGATTTTTTCTAAGTCCCCTTAATGAGATGCAATATACGATCCGTAAACTCTACTCTACGGAGCGTAAGACATTTAACGATCCGTACGGATCGAACGGATCGTCAAGCCGTCTGCCCCATGCACACAAGATCCACAGAAGGGTGATTTTTTCTAAGTCCCCTTAATGAGATGCAATATACGATCCGTAAACTCTACTCTACGGAGCGTAAGACAGTCAACGATCCGTACGGATCGAACGGATCGTCAAGCCGTCAGCCCCACACAAGTCCCCGTAATGAGATGCAATATACGATCTGTAAACTCCACTCTACGGAGCGTAAGACATTTAACGATCCGTACGGATCGAACGGATCGTCAAGCCGTCTGCCCCATGCACACAAGATCCACAGAAGGGTGATTTTTTCTAAGTCCCCTTAATGAGATGCAATATACGATCCGTAAACTCTACTAGACGGAGCGTAAGACAGTCAACGATCCGTACGGATCGAACGGATCGTAGAGCCGTCTGCCCCACGCACACAAGATCCACAGAAGGGTGATTTTTTCTAAGTCTCCTTAATGAGATGCAATATACGATCCGTAAACTCTACTAGACGGAGCGTAAGACAGTCAACGATCCGTACGGATCGAACGGATCGTCAAGCCGTCTGCCCCACACACTCAATATCCACAGAAGGGTGATTTATTCTAAGTCCCCTTAATGAAATGCAATATACGATCCGTAAACTCTACCCTACGGAGCGTAAGACATTTAACGATCCGTACGGATCGAACGAACTGAATATGATTTTAACGGATCGATACAGTGCGGGTGTATTGGACAACCCTCGCTCGCCATTAACGAACAGAAAAGGCTACCTGTTCTTCGTGTATCTACTTCTGTATTTACCCCTCCCCCCCAGCCACTCTCCATCGAGGATTATCTAAACTACATGCAAAGTTTGGCATTTTTCTCGATTAATGTTTTTACTGGCTAGTTATTTTCTTTTACAGCGGCGTGATAAAACACCAAGTAAACCTGGACACACACTCGCCCGGATGTGAGATGGTTAAAAATAAAACCAATCACAGTGGAAATATCAGTCACGTGGTATGGTGCTCGGAGCGTCCAGTTTTCCAGGCGGACAAACCAGAGGTAACTGCGTAGACGAAGGGACAAGGTGGCCTATAATTAAATGGTTAGCGCGGGGAATATATAGTGGTTCAAGAGGTACATTTTTGAAAACTAATTTTGTGTTTTCTATGACGTACAGGCGTGGATATGGTGCGCTGGACCACTTTTGGTTTACATAATAGAGCGGCTTGTAAGGGCGTTTAGAAGTTTTCAGAAAGTGGAATTAGTTCAGGTGAGGAAATGCATGCTATACATGTTGATGCTTTACAGACAAAATTGTGTCCAAGGAAAAGTACTTCGTCATTACATAGTTATTGTATTGACCTCGTTGATGCTACTGGAGTAACAGACAGTGTCATTTTCACCATTAAATGAGCTCGAGCCTATCCGCGAGAACAGACATAATAACAATATCTCCCTGGTAAGAGATTGTTCATGAGAATAGGCCATTTCCGAATTTTCTGTTGCCTCAGTTTCAAGTCGAGTCTAGGTCCACCTGCACTTTCACTAGTTTTCAAACAAATCTAACTCGTTCGGAATAAGGAACGGAGGGAAAACAAAGGCAACGCAGAGATGGCCCATTGAATAAAACTAGCGGTACTCAATATTTTTCTGGTGTAAAGCCGCGGCTACACGTTCCAACATTGTTGTACAACATTTCCAACATTGTTATAAACAAATGTCGGATACGTTTAGACGCACGTCTGACAAAGTTAGGCGCGCGGCTAAACGTCATTAACATCATTTCCGAAAGGGCAATCGCCCTTTTGTCCGAATGGTGGTATTCTTTGTTGAACGTATCCCACAGACAGGGCCTTGACTCGTAACTTTCTATTAATTTCACGACTTTGTCGTCTTTCCACGATTTTTTCCTCTTCTGGTTTGTCCTCTGACTTATTACTTCGACAACTTCATCCGCCATTTTGAATCTCCAGTGTTGTCGGCTGAGGGTCTGGGTGCTTAAATATGATTGGTTGTTGGCATGTATAATTGTCAGAAAGCCGGCTAAACCTTCCGACATTGTTTGATGTTGGGCGAAATGTTTGATCGAAATCAAAACATTCATCTGACAAAAAATGTTGTCAAAACGTCATCCAACATGGGTGCTACACATTCCAACATTGTCGGATTGACAAATGTTGCACAACAATGATGGAACGTGTAGCCGCGGCTTAAAAGAATAAAGCAAGTGAAACGAGGGCAAATGAGTCGCCGAGTTGCTCCCCAGTGAAAACAATCAATGCAACCAAGCAACGAAACACACAACCAATGAAACAGTTGAATGAAACCCAGTAGACGGATCATCCACCAAGACAGATCATGCGTGTAGACGGATCATCCGTCTAGTATAAATACGGGACGAACTTTGGGACGAACTATCTGTGTGTCTTGACGGATTATACACGATAGTTCATGGGTTAAGACGAACTATCGCCATAAGTTGTCTGGACATTATCGGACAGATAACCGTTCTCTGCCCAAATTCATCCCAGACGGATGATCCGTCTCTAGTATAAATCAGGCCAATTGTAAAGACTACGAGCAGTCAGTTTTCTCTTGATCTTAGTCCGTCGAGCGTGACGCGAAAAATAGCGCGAGCCGGAAAGATTCTCGTTTCACATTCGATGGACAACGCAAAAAAGGGACTGGTCCTAGTATAAAGAGCGGTTGTATATTAGGGATAACAGACACTAGGTAGGTGATTAAACTCTGACCTCTGTTATTTCCCCCCCTTCAAATTGTCAGGTGGTACAACATGGCGACAGAGTTGTGGAAGTGAAAATGAAAAAACGTCATTTTAGAGCTGCACCGGGACAGGTAAATTTTTGACAAACGTGTTATTGTTTAGTAGCTTGAACTTCTTTTTATGGAAATCATATCGAAAGAGAAAGTTGATTTTTGGTAGCTGTATTCATTAAATAAAATGATTTCAACCGTGTTTTGTTTTGCTAAATCGTTCGTATGAAATGGGGGTATAATAGGCAAAGAATGATGGCAGGTTTGAGCTTTCTGAAATTCCATTATGGACGTCGTTGTTTCTCGGCACTTGAAAGGTTGTATATTGATAGGCGTACGGGCCTGGGGGGGGGATTTGCAGGGTTGCCGCCCTCCAAAAAATTTCCCGTACGCCTATGTGTATTTTCAAAGGTTTAATGCCATACTGAAGCCAATGAGCTTATTGAGAATACTGGTTATGTAATACGGATCATCACTGACATATTCCCTCTGTTTCTAGTACGTATTCATCAAGTGTGCAGATGTATCGAGATTCGAGTGGCATCCATTCACACTGACCCAGGTGGGAGACATTCATTGGAACGAGTCCTTTTATAAGCTTATGTATGTACGTTTAAATGGGGGTGTCAACTCTAAGAACAAGGATGATTAAGGATGGAGGAGATTGAGGCGGATTGCAAATTAATGACGAATTTGAAAATTTAGGCTTAATTTTTCAAAATGCCCAAACTGTGATGTAGCTCTTCTTGAAAATGAAATCGAACCTTCCAAATAACCGGCAAGAATAATTTAATTGTCTTTGTTTCTGTAGTGTCCTGCATCAGAAGACGCGTCATTCTCCATACATTGCAAGATTATCGGAGATTGGACCAGTAAGTGGAAGAAACCTACTTGATAACCTTTGATCATTTTCCTAACGAGATCTCTATAAGTCTCAAAGTGCACCTAACCCCTAATTTTCTTTGATAAAAGAAAATCCTCATGTTTTGGTGGTGAGTCTTTCTTCAAAAGCATCTTTTGATTTGGTAAAACCCTCTTATTTTATGCCCCGTTAAAGTCGAGTTCCGAATGGACCACGACCGTAAATGGAGAGTAGAGTTGAGTACAGTTGTGACGTCACTTCGAGAAGACGATCGATCAAGCAATTCTCAGCCAGTTGTCGATCTGAAGGCTTTCTAGCACGAAAATTCATTCCATGGTCTTCATAGCCTCTTAAATTCAAGTGATATTTACAATGTCTTCCGAATTATCGGACGATGCTGAACACAATTCAAGAGAAAATAATTTCTCTTGACACAATGTAATACTCGACTATTGCTAAACATACGAGTATTTACCCTCCAACGTTGCTAGTTAATTATAACTTAGCTTTCTGCGCTGTTTATACGGTTTTTGCAAGATATATTTTTATTTTAGGACAATATTCAATTCTGGATTGTTGTGTGAGTTTACTAATCAATTTGTTATTTTTCATTCAGAGAAATTTGCTGATAAACTAGTTCAAACGAAGTCACAACAAAACAAGAAAACTTTAACCTATGTGATGCAAAATGGAGGGTACTTTAGTTCTGTAAGACCCGATGTTAAGTAAGTGTGCAAGTGAATTAGTTTGATAGTCGAGTTACAACAACTTTGAGGGTTATAGTCACAATAATGCGCATGTTGTGGCTTGATTTTGCACAGAAAGTGTTTTAACCAATAGAAATTTGGTAAGGTTGCACACTCCACGCTACCACCATGGCCCAGTCTGCAATTAGATTTTTTGGCCGGACGTTTTCACGTGCCCTCAAAAACCTCTTTGTCTAGACTCGTTTCGTCCCGAGCTGCTTTGTGCATCCAGTACCCCTTGAGAACATCATATTTCCTGTGATGTTCATACAAAAATTAAAGCAATTTAGTCGTTTATAACTTCCACAACTGACCAAATATTCCTTCCTCAATGTTTTTCGCTTTTGTAAGCTTCGCGTGCTCGATGGCAAGGGATTTTAAGTGCATAAATTAATTTTGAAATCAACTCATTGTCAAAGGCCCTTTAAAGAACTTGCGAACAATAGCTACGCGCGAATAATAAGAACCCGTCTCACCAACAGGACTGCATCAAGCGTTTTCTCTTTTATATCCAGTTATCATCCTTAATGGCATTGTCGTTTTCTACGGAAATGACAGATTTTTCCTCTAAAATCCAACAGCGATCTCCAGGTTTTGGATTGTGCGAAAGATTAGTGACTCACTGAGAATGATTTATTTTAATGCTACTGATGTCTGATATTTCAATTATAGACTTGCTGTTGACGGACCCTATGGAAGCCCATGCATGGTAAAGTGACATTTTTATTTATAATACAGTAAATGGTTGAACCCGGGGGGTAACAGTCGATCGTGTAGTTGGATCGTCCGGGTGAGGGTAGTCCTGAGAAGGACTGTTGTCGGATTATCAGAGTCATGTGAGGAGTTGTTTGTCAGTCGAATGTCATAAGTCTGGTTCGTGAAAGCTGATTGGCCTGTTTAGCCGTGATGTTATTGGCTGTAAGACTCGAGTAGTTGATGTCGTCGGTCGTGATTGGTCGGTTTCGATCCGTCGGTAAAGTTAGGTCGTTCTATTCGGTCTGTTTGTTATGTCTTATTTTTCATTTGTAACTTATTAAACTTTGGGTGCGTTCCTTTGGAAAGATCTAGATCACGATCAGTGATCTGAGATCTCTCGAATCATGGTGTATCAAAAGCACCGGCGAATCCACTCTGAGAAAGGGTTCGCCGGTTACCTTTGATGCACCATGATCTGAGTGATCTCGGATCACTGATCCTGATCCGGATCACCCCAAAGGAGCGCACCCTTATATTCAGGATGTTATTTTGTAACGCCATTCTAGTGCCGAAGCAGAGGTTTTTGTGAATGTCAAGCGCCTTTGCATGGGGTTTTGTGCGGAAGTTAAGTTTGTGTGGAAATTGATTCTGATGTTAAAGATAAGTTTCATGTGAAGTTTGCGTTTTGTGTGAGGTTTTGTGGATGTTGTGTTTGGAACGGAAATTGAGTTTTTTAAAGGGGAAGTCAAGTGGTGGGTTGCTTGTTCTTTAATAGGGAGCTTAAGCAAACCACGACGGCAACGTCAACGAGAACGTCGCTAAACAAAAGATTTAATTAGGAGTACAATAGCTCTGCACGTGCGTTATAATTCTTTGTACATTTCTTTGCCGTCCTCTTTAAAACAACAACGTGAAATGACCAATTTCTGAGTACTTTGGAGAACCTGAACCTCGAGGGCTAAATTTTCGTTTTTCTTTTTAAAAATAAACGCCGTCCATATATTTTCTACAAGAACTACGTTTGTAAGCGATAGATGCACCAAATGCCAAATTGCGAGATTCGTGAGTAAATATAAATTCATTTTTTAGCAAGCGTCGTCCTAGCCGTCGCCGTCGTCATTGCTTAAGCTCCCTAATATATTGTTTGAATCCTACACCATATCGTCATGTATTGCTCCCTGGGACGCCCTTGTTCGATGCATAGACCTGGCGCCGGCAGTTGTGCAAAGGTTGGATAACACTATCCAGTGGTTAAATCAATATCCAGTGGATAACGTACTATGTTCTACCAGGTTCTGCCAAAACTTGTTCCCTGGATAGTGCCGATTTATACGCATAAGCGTACGGGCAATTTTTTGCGAGGGGAGGGGGGGGGGGGGCGGTGAACCAATTGCCCAAAAAACTCTCCCAAGTTGCCTTGCCCAAATTTCTCTTGCTGCCCAGAAAATCTGAGTTGCCCAAAATTTGGGGTTGGGCTGCAGACCCCCCCACCCCTCCCGCACCCCGGCCCGTATGCCTTCCCTTTAGTACCGTATGACACATAAAACCCTCAGAAATGGTATTGTAATAATTTTCAACACTTATCCACTGGATTGTACCGCTTTTTACACTGGTGTCACTTCTCTTAGTGCGATGTGGCACATAAAGCCTTAGATGAAGATTAATCTGTATAGGTTGTTTTTTGTAATAAGTTGTAGCTTTTATATTAAATTATTATCGCCTGATGTATTTTACCGTGTTTAAATAAAGATGATGATGATGAGTGACGGATCCAGGGGGAAGGTCCCCCCTCCCTAACCGAATTTTTTTTACTTTTTAATTGACGCTGAAATTCTCGCCTCGACTTATTTTATCGCGATAATTTCTTTTCTAGGATGTTTGGATGTACGATGTCGGCCTTTGCATTGCGACCGGAATTGGTGTCAGTCCATTCGCTGCACTTATTAATGAACTCAGGTAAAGGGATAGAACACAGAATGCAAACCTTTTGCGCGATTAAAAGCTGATTAATATTGAAAACATTTTACCCCATCACATCAACATTTTAATAATAATACAACACTACAAAAACATAGCTCAGGGCGCGTTCGTTTGGGATCAATCCGGAATAAGAATAATTGGAATAATGTGAGTAAGCGTTTGTTTGGGAGCTATTCTCATTCCGGAATACCTGGATTTCCATTCCGGCTATTCTGCTCCCAGGAGCAGACTAGCCGGAATATATTCCAGAATATATTCTTATTCCGGAATATCTCAAACGAACGCGCCCTTAATGATGTTGGAATGATTTAGATTTTCGGAACTGTCTGAGGAAGACCGCTGGATTACACTACAAAGAAAAGTCCCACGGCCTAATGTCAGCCACTCTAGAGGTCCATGACAATATGTGGACGTTTGGGAACAAACATCGATGCCATGATTTGGCCGGGCCATTTCTAATTGCATTTCTGTGTGCTGTAAATGCGAATTAGCGATTATCCTGAGTTGTCAATCTCGTTCTTAGAGCCCGCTTTTCTTATGATCAGCACCAAAACACATCTGCGGTAGGTAAGTACGTTATGTATGGTGAAATTATTATGTAATCTAACCCTAACCCATATAATCTGTTATGTAGTCTAAAGCGATTTATTTATCCCATAATCTGTTTTTTCGTCTAAAGCGATTTAAATATATCTATATTTTGGGTACATAATGGTACATAATAATTTCCCCACACATCACGTACCTACGCATCTCAAATCAATCAAATCAAATCTGCGCGGATCTGCCTTGCCCAGGAGTCCGCATTCTTGTTGCTGACCAAAAGAAAAGCGGGATCGGGAACGAGGTTTGCGAGTTGTGTTATTGAACTGCGTGTTCGTCCTCCACAGCCACAAGATAACAACAAGGGAACGTTTAAAGCTTCGCAGATTGTATTTTGTGTGGATTTGTAAACACGTGGAATCCTTTCAATGGTTTGTGGACCTTTTACATTCCACCCACAATGAGGTACGAATTTCGAATGCTACATGTTGCAGTAGTTGCGTATATACTCGTTCAATATAACTGAGTGAATACCACCCCGAGTCCAATAAAATAAGAGACTTATAATATAATATCCCTTCCACGATCAGCAGAGTTGCGTCAGCCGTTTTCTTCAGTGGGAGGCGTGCTGGTCTGGTGACCCTTTGAACTCTGGATCGAACGGTCTGGGTTTGAGCCCTTGCCGGACTATCGTATTCTTGACCAAGACACTTTAATCTGATCGCATCTCTCGTCAATTGAATGCTCTCAGCTTTTTTAGTTCAGTTTTTGAATAATGGCGTCACTGACGCTAACTGTTCATATCGTATGCGTGTTTTGCAGCTTTGGGAGAGCAACAAACCAGATTTCCTTATTTGTAACTTTTACGTCACAGGATCACAGTCTGAAGATCAGGTAACGGGCATGTTTTGATATTTAACTGGTGCTATGGGGTGTGCGACCAATGCAGAATGCAGACCTGCAGACTAGCATTTAACCTGCGAACAGGCTCCTGTCTCGGAGGGGGGCTATTTTTCGGCGCGAAGCCCCGAGCAGTTCCCTTCACATTTTTTTTTCACATGAGTGTTCCTCAGTCTGGTTAGCCTAAATATCACTCCAGTTAGCCTAAATATCACTCCAGTTAGCCTGAATATTACTCCAGTTAGCCTGAATATTACTCCGGTTAGCCTGAATATTACTCCGGTTAGCCTGAATATTACTCCAGTTAGCCTGAATATTACTCCGGTTAGCCTGAATAGCATTCTTGTTGGCCTGAACAGCACTTGGATTAGTCTACTTGCGGTAAGCTTTCAATAATGGTAATGGTAACATGACATTTACTTTGAACAAGTCTGTCGGTTTGTTAGTCTGTGAGTCTGCATTTGTCGCATACTGGGTACAATGTGTCAGTTCAAATTGTGGGGACGCAACATCCAGTAACAGTTTTTGAGCCCGTGTGCGGTTTATATCAGAGCCCCGACGGCTGGCTTCTCGAGTGTCCAGATCCCCTACCTTTAATGTGGCTATATTCAAAAAGTGACGTACGAGATCACAGAGTGTGTTTGTATTTTAATGCTCATCTTCAGATCTGCACGAAACAGCCTTACAGGTGGCTCACAAGCAGACTGCATCGAAATAGACCTTCATGGAAAGCGGTGTTTGAACGAATAAGCAGGGAAAATCCAAGGTAAATTGGAATTCAATTAAACGTGAAGGGTTCATCGGCGATCATCAGCTTCTAACAACTTTTATATTCAAAAATTAAAACTTGAAATTGAACGAAAATCATTTTCAGGAATTGGTGCAAAACTGTGGAATGAGATACCAACAACCAACCGTATGATCTTGTTCAATATATTAGAATCTGAAGACTCGTACGAAGAATTAAAACTATTATCTCTAAAGTTAGAAAATACTCTCAGTAGCTACTTTTTGTCATTTTTAGCTATCTTATCCTATTCATTTTTGTCTTTTTATCTTTTTTTATATTCCTTTCATAACCTAATACGTTGCCAACCTCAATTAACTGCATAGCTGTTTCTGTAGACTCGTTCTGTTTTCGTATGTATTTTTTTAGCGTGTAAATCTTTGTCTTTTTTCTCTGATTAGCGCTGAGGTGCCAGGCGATTGATATTGTTGTTGTTGTTGTCTCGTAGGACTTCACAACATATTACTGTCATATCAATATTTTTAAATTGCGCGGTTAACTGTAACTGGATTAGTATAACCTTTTACGCAATGAGCTCCAACATGTTAAACTTGTTCTAAACTTAGACTGACTGGTGTAATTAAAAACACTGCTTTCCTCGCAGCAAAGTGCTGTACGAGTTTCAAGTACATTAGTGCAGATCGAAATCTTAGAATCACATTGGTGTTCACTGCATGGGTTAAAACCATTCGTTATCATGGAATTTTCCTTGTTTACATCCAGTTTTGTCTTTTTTAGGACCAAGGTTGGCGTATTTTTCTGCGGGAGCAGAAGAGTCACCTCGGTGTTGAAAAAGTCCTGTCAGCGATTCTTCCCAAATAGAACGAGATTCGTCTTCAATAAAGAGCTTTTAACTTAGGAATGACCTAGCTGGTGCACTCAACACACAAAAAAGAAATACGTTTAATTTATATCTCGCTGAGTTGTAATGCGGCCTTTTTATGCGAAGAACGTTGTAAACATCTGTTGGCATTCAGCGAGTGTTAGGATATAATAAAGGCTATGGTTGAGCCGAGTGTGCAGAACGCCATCTTATGCACTTACCAAAGCAGCCCTTTACTGGACACCACACGGTAAGGCCTTAAAGTGCTACTATGACGAAATTTCGATGTCTCCAAACTAAGCCATTTTAAAGTATTAAACAGTAGTCTGCATGAGAATAAAATTGCCGCTTACTTTTTTGAAACATCTTTTTTCGTTACAGAGATATTCAAGTTTTTACAATTTGCAAATTAGCTAAGTGATGACGTCATAGACTCAACTACATTTTAATCAAATAAATGAAGTAAAAGTATCTCACCCAGTTTGTATCAGAAAACATGCTGGGTCCCAGACCTCCCCAATGTTAAAGACTATTCTGGTCATTTTTGGCCGTCAATTTTTACATTTCTCAATGACTCCGGACCTACATGATTTCGCAAGCATATTTATGTGTTAGGTAGGTTCTTTGGCCTGGTTTAATTTTCTGGGCTAAAAATCACTCAAATACTGAAAACAGATTTTAGGGGACTGGAAAAGAGTGTGTTGCCATGGAAACAAGATTAAGTTACAACCATAAGTGTGTCGCATGACGAACTATTACTGTGCCAAGATTCAACTTTCTCTGTAGAAACATGACTGAGATAGCCCTATTTTTTTACTTGATATAAAATTGGGTTGAGTAGATGACGTCATCAGTCTCCTAATTTGCATATTTTACCAATTTTCAAACTTGAATATCTCTGGAACTTTTACATATATTTGAAAACGGAAAACGGCATTTTTAATCTCACATGAAGCACTGCACGTTTCCCTTCAAAAAGCAAGGTGTGAAAATTTGACCACAGTAGCTTAACAACAATTTTGAATTACGACTGGGACGGTTATCATCAAACACTCACCTTATTAGTGCTTTGGGACTAAATAGTTTCTATGCAAAGTAGAATTTACTTATTTTGCTTTTGTTTGCTGCTATACTGATATAGTACTAAATTACAAGGTACCTGCTTTCTTATCACAGTTTTCCTCACTTGCGGAAGACGATCTTCTTTGAAGAAGCGAGTAATTTGATCCACCGGCGCTAGACACAACCGTAAATGATTTTGTTATTTTTTCGGTTTTTTTTTTCGTATCGGAGGCGGTTTTCGGTTCTTGATTTTTTTCACCTCGATCGTATATTCGTTGCCAGCATTTTCCTTAAGATCTTTCTTGGCTTTTCTACGCGACTCGCGAATTTGCCTCTTTCGGCAGCTGTTGAAATGTTAGGAAGTGTGGATGATTCGCCGCGAAAATCACCCTCCGTTCTGTTGAAGTTTTCATAACCGTTTACATTCCTCTGGTTTATCGGAGTCAGAATACTGACTCCGATAAACCAGAATACTTGAATACTGATCATGGAATCAAACTCGCTTGCGAATTTCTTCTTTAAAATCCAGCGGTGTAATTACTGGCATAGTTTGACAAACAAATATTTAATCTGGGTCCCGAAAAGTGGATGTAACAATTTACTTTTACATTTTATATTTTGAGGGCAAATTAAGGTTTCTGATGTTTGTTCTGGCGTGGCAAACAACAGTTAATGTCGAACACTGAATTCGCCGATCGATTTGCTGTTTTTATGACGGAGGCTTAATAGCTATAGAACACTGATTTACGTCTGCAGCAGTTGACAAGAAACTTCCTTTGTCGCTAACACCTGCCAACGGAAATGAAAGAATAACAGATTCTCGTTTGTGGAGTTCCATTCTAGATTCCACACTTACACTGAAAGCAGTATTTTGCTTTTTTAACCTTTTGTTCTGGTCTTAAAGTGTTGAACTCATTTTTCGAAACACAGTTTGATGTAAAAACCCAATTTTAATTAAAATTTTCAGTAACTAAAATTTTAGTCGGAAAAGGAGAACTGCGCGGTAGTCATAGCAACCGTACTAATAATAATCTCACAGAAGTTCAGAACGAATTTCAATTGACTGCAGAAAGTTGTGATTTATTTACTTTTCGATTAACATTTTTCTAGTTCCATATTTGGTAAAAACAGGCTTGCATGTGCAACGCGTTTTCTCAGAGCAAACATTTTTACGTAATCACTTAAGCGTGTTTCTTGACTTGCAATAGGCTAGTTTCGAGTTAATTTTCACTGATCACAGACAAAAGAATCAAGTCGAGGTTCAGCGGACTTATTTGGGTTTTCGTCCCTTTTCATTCCCCGCAACCTCGAGTTCACCCCGTTGTTGTGCGGATCTTGACTTGACTTATTTCCTATTTCTCCTCTGGGAGAATAGGGCCGTTGATTCGTTTTCTCCATCCCACTCTGTCTCTCGCAGCGATGGCACCCTCGCCCCAAGTGTTGAAGCCCATCCTCTGCCTCTCTCCCTCCACCGTCCTTTTCCATGTCTCCCTTGGCCGTCCTCTGTTCCTCCTTCCCTCCGGTGTCCAGGTAAGAGCAATTCGCGGATTCTGATCGTATGCCATGCGTAGAACATGCCCTATCCAACGCCATCTCCGTCTTCTAACCTGCTCACTGATGGTACAAGTTTTTGCACGCCGTCTGACTTCTTCGTTCGTCACCTTCATTGGCCAATAGATCTTAAGTAGTCTTCGTAAACACTTATGTAGGAATGTGTCCAGCTTTTGTTCAGCTTTTGTTGTGCGGATCAGTAGGGTATAATTCGAAACTAGCCTATTGGGGCTTGATTAATTCATGTGATGCTCGCAACGGCAAATGACAGGTCGAGACTAAAACGATTTTATGCTAAGTATTTCGAATAACCATGAAATATTTCATATATGAAATATTTGTAGAGCAAGTGCGTTTCACCCTAATCTCGTCTCCAGAGCCTGAGTTGCAGTTCCCGCCATAATTTCCCCATACAATGTCACAAATTTCCGTAACATTTCTCTTTGAAGCCAAAAGTTAGCAAGTCCCTGAAAAGTTTAGCCTACGTGCAGCCGTGTATTTTTTCCTAAAGCAGAAAACTGACGTCTGCGAAACGGCGTCGCTAATCGTGTTCTGTTTCTCCAGAATCTGACCGCGCTCTAGTTGGTTGCTTGACAGTAAGCATTGTTGAACATCAACTATGATTGGCTCTCACCTTGAAATGCTCAACATAATAATATTCTCTGCAGTTTGTAGTTCACGACACAGAAACGACGTGCACTTCAGTGCTTTCAAGGCAGGATTAACCGTAAAGAAGAAGGATTCGACGCTCTTAGAGGACAGTGAAGGAAAACCAGCCTCTCCTTAGAAGCGAAATGTCTTGGATGAAACGTTTTCTTCGCCGAGTCGCCATTTACGTCAACTCCCGACTGAGCCAGCCGTATATTGCGACCGTTGATCAGCGGGGTTTATCAACATAATTTATGTGAAGTTTAAATCCGCACAGCAGGATACTGGAACACGATTGGCGACGCCGTTTCGCAGAGGTCATTTTAAAGTAGCCAAGAATTTTGCACTTTATGCTATCTGATCCACACCTCTTATGCCTGTCACGGCTATGGTGTTTTTTTCCATTGCCGCTTTATTTATTTTCACCGTAATTTTGCGGAACAAATAGCCTGTATACTTCAAAAACAAATGCTACAACAGCACAGGATTAATGAGGGAAAAAGAAAGCGACAATTCCTAAAAAGGAGAAAACAACAAAATTAATTTTCTTGGCCGACGCGTCTTCTGTTTCACACAAAAGAAAGAAGATATCCAAGGGGAAATACCCAATTACCCAAATGATGTTTTCTCGGGGTATGGTAACTTCTCTGTATTTATTGTGTACACCTATTTTTTTTGGCGGTGGCTAAATGACCGGCAGCCCGATACTTTTGGTTATGCTGGATGCACTATTAACAAACTATATGATCATTTTCAAAATTGCATCCAAAACCTAAATCTTCGTCATTATCACAATTCCACCAGTCTGTTCTAAATGACAAATCAGCCTTAGAACAACAGAAAGATGATCACAACTATCTAAATGACCCTATTTCTCTCAATGAAATTGATTATTTAGCACAAAGTGCAGAGAAATGATAAAATTCCTCTGTTGTTTAAAGCTGACTGGAAATTTAAACGATTATTTTGTTGCTGTATATTTAGCAACTCGGATTTTCCCAGACGTGCGTTTGCGTTTATAGCTTCTCTCAGAACAGTTGTCGATACTAGAAATGTTTTATAAGGGCTCTCAAAGCAAAAACCTGTTTCTTAAAAGTTCATATTAAACACAGGGCAATTTCATTTTATGAACCAGTGAAACAAAAACTTGTGTTTAACTTTCCATGAAAAATAAGTTGAACTCACCGACAAGAAAATCTATCCGTTCAGAGCTTCCACAGCTAAAAATAAACGACTTTTCGTCATTCGAATTTCACCCTTCTCCTCTTAAACCCTGTATTGCTTCCTTTTATGACTGGAGACCTATAAATTCTAAGATTCTTGGCTAATTTATGAAGGAAAAAAATTTTCCGACGCGAAATGCCTCTCACGCTGATAAAAACTTTGTAAGTTCGAGCTGTGGTGGCCCTTCCGGTAATAGCCTGAATCGGTGTATCGAAAAACCGGAACCAGGAATCCCTGATTCTGGCTTTACGTCACCCATTTATCATTGTAGATAAAATGATAAAGTTTTCAACAGCCAATCAGATTTAACCGTCTTTTTGGCGGGCTTTCAATCTCGCCCAATAATCTCAAATCACGCAGAAGCCCCGATATCTTTCAGATCCTCCTCTTTAATTTCCGGTTACTTAACCGTTTCGCTTCTGAATTTTCTCAAAAACACCGCAAAACGTTTCGGCCTCAATCTTTGGTTAAACCCGAGAAATGAGGAGCAGATCACTTATGGGTGTAATTATGGCCTAATTTTGCATCAGGTTTACACGAAAACTAATCAGGTTTTTTTTTTATTTTCGATTAGCTCTGTCAGAATGATTTCAATATCATGACAATGGACACTCGTTTGGAAAGATCTTTCCTAGCTGCATTACTGGCATATCACAAAACCCCGCTGGCATGCAAATTGTGACGTCACAAGTGGTTCATTGATCGCTCCTCCAAATGTGTAAATGTGGACATAAGTCGATTTTTGCACGAAGAGTTTAAGGGTTACTGTCACGATATATTTGCCTAAAACTGTTATAAATTCACGAAATGGTTCCTAAATGTTTGTAATACGAACTTAATTAGCTCTGACTAAATGATTAAAAGCAATTTCTTGAAGAAAGTCCACACCGCAGCAACGTATTTTTTTTTAAATCCATTTCCACCCTCGCCACGTTAGCCATCCTCACTTCCTAATGGTTCTAATCATTAGTCGAGTACCGCTGTACAAAATGAAACCATTACTGTTCAGCTTCCAAGGGTCGATGTATGTTTTTGAGATTTCCAAAATCATGCTAAAAATGGTGACAGTGTCCCTTTAATTGGAAAATTAATTGCGATGATAATTTCTTACTCAAACTAAAACAATTTAAGGAATAAATCCATTCAGTGATTCTTTTATTAAAGCGTTTTATTGATCTCTGACATCTTTGTAGTGAATGTTTCACATCTATCTAAGGCCTAGCTTTTTCAACCCTGCTATTTAAGTGAAACCGATTGAAGCTCACGCTCTTGTCTGCATAGTTTTTTCCTCTGTATTGCCTGCAAAACAGAACAAAAACAAAGGTTATCACACAGCCGATGAAAGTTCACTCAGCGTCAATTTGTTAAAGAAATTGTGCGATATTTTGTAGCTAACAAGAACGAAGGTGACAATCAGTACAAGAGACTTTGATTTAGCGTGCGTGCCAAATGTTCTCGCGCTTTTCACGAATTACTTGTTTTCAGTTCTAAGCGGCCATGTATTTTCAGCTGAGTGACAGAGGCGCGTATCTTTCAGTTTCTTATATTTCTATAAAATTCTAGCACCAAAAGTGCACATATATTCCGTACACATTTGAGCCATGCTCCTTGTATAGTACAATGCGTCAAGCATGCGAGACAGTGTTCCATTCACACTGCATAAAATGGTCTGTATAAGGGCCTTCCCCAAGCCGTACACACTCAGTATATCTATTGATATAAGGACGTGGCAGGATGTACACGGTCCGTTATAATGATCAGTATATTTCAGGCTATGCCAAAAAATATCAGGATCTTATACACTAGTATAAGGAAACCGAGGTATACTGTATACTGTTCATTATACAGACCTTATACCCATTTCATGCAGTGTCAGTTAGCTTGCCAGTAGGCTCTAGTTTTTTTCGTTTTTGTTTCGGGTGGAATTTCGCGCAAACGCTTGATCATGGAACGGCGAGGGAATGTAAATCTCCAAGCCAGAGAGCACGTTAACAGGCTAGTGATTCTTGGTATGACACTTAATAATAATAATTTTATCAAAAGAGAATAAAGTCAAAATTATCTTATAATGGGATCTGGTTCTAAGCGACCCAAACACAAAGTACACGCTTACTATTTAATAAGCCTCCTGGTAGCGCAAAAGATTTTAAGAATCTCTTGGATCTTTGACACAAGTTTGTTAAACTGAGACACTTGAACCACATTGCCTTCCTTGCCATCAGCGATCTCTAGTAACTCCTTTCTGTCCACTGACGGACCCACTCCAATAGCGATCAACTTAACATCCGCTTCCTGTTTGAATATGAGAAAAATTGTCACTTAAATGAAAAGCAACCAACCATCTAAGAGATTGACAAGAGGCCTGCGTCTGAAGCTAATCGTCTAATCTAAATATGGTATTTAAACTACTTAAGGTCCGTTATTTTAATCCAAATATGGTATTTAAAGTACTTAAGTTCCGTTATTTTTATTACCTTAAAAGGCTTCAACACCTCTTTGTATGCCTTAGACCTCTTGCTTGTTTTCCCATCTGTGATAACCAACAACACATGCGGAACGTCTGGTCTTTCGCCTTTACTAACTTGAAACATTTCAGACGAAGCCATGCTCATTCCTTTATCGGTCCTAGTCCCTCCCGGTATGTACTTTACGTTCTTGATGCCCATCTTGAGAGCGTTATCGTTTTTCGCCTTATCAGAGTTAAAATTCCAGTCCAGGAACGGTCTGTGGTTGTAGTGAATGATGGCAACGTGCGTCATACGAGAAGAGATGTGCATTTTCTCAACGAGATCAAGCAGAAAGTCCTTCACGATCTCAAAGTTGTCGCGTCGTACGCTGCTGGAGGAGTCTATTACAATGCCGACATCCATCACCTTATCGCAGTCTAACGAAGGAAACGAACAAACCTTTTACCACTCTGGCCATCTTTGAACCCACTAGCGTGACATGTTTGTCACACAACCCTTAGAAACCGTAAAGGAAAGTTTTGCGGAGTTTTATTTTGCTGATTGGCCGTTTTTGTGTTTAGCAGGAACAAATTTTTGTGGTTCGAAATGATTGAAGTCTCTGCTGGGAGCTAATTTTTGCGATTTTCTGTTCAAGCAGGAGAACATTAACAAGGAAGGAAACTTGTATTTTCAATTTTTAGTACTTGTTGTACGTTTAAAAAAGACTGCAAAAGACGTGTTCAATATTCGCGTAGTAGTTTTGTTTGTGATGGAAAATATTCAAGCTCGGGCTGTTGTTGTTTACACGTGATATCGCCCCAGTAACGCAAGTTTACATTAAAAAAGACCACAGTTGTTTATTGGACTGAAGGGAGTACATTTTTGCGGCAATCCGCAAAATCCGCAAAAATTAAAACCCGCAAAATTTTCCTGCTACACGGTGGAGCGTTTTCATGTGACTTCATGGCAGCCATATTGGTGTAGTTCCAGAACAAAGAAAGAGTGACTATGCATGTTGGTGTACCAAAGCAATCCTCCGAGAATCCACAACTCCCTCTGAGACTTGCGCGCAGGGAATCATGTTAAGACGGAATCCGTTAGGACTTCGAGTATTTATTGGACAAAATTATGTACCAAAATTATTTACACCTTATTGCAAGCTTTTGTGTTACTACTTCAAATATATTATCAAGAGAAATCTTTTCTAACAACACCAAACATCGAAAACAAATTTCGAAGTTCCACTGAATTCCACTGAATCGCTTAAAAGATGTGAGATTTTTCCTATAGCTTGCGAGCTTTGAAATTTCTCTGATAAGAAATTGTTGTACCAAAATTATTTACACCTTATTGCAAACTTTTGAGTTACTGCTTCAAATATCTTATCAAAAGAAATCTTTTCCAACAACACCAAACATCGAAAACAAATTTCGAAGTTCCACTATAATTCCACTGAATCGCTTAAAGACGATTTTACAAAAATGGCTACACATAAGATTTTGCCTATAGCTTGTGATCTTTAAAATTAATTTTCTTGGGCTCTGATAAGAAATTATTGTCGGTGTTATCACAAATAATTACTTACATCTGCACCTTTTATTAAGGGTAAAAAATAACGCAATATGATTTAAATTATTCTGGTACTCGATTTTTGTCCAACTTAAATAAATATTACTCAACTTCCTGATGGATTCCGTCATAATTCATCAAGCGCATGCACCACGTCTCCGAGGCTTGGCGCGCGAAGTTTAATACAACTACCATGATTCCTTGCGGGCAAGTCTCGTAGAGGGAATCGGAGATTGAACTCTCTTTCCGCAAACATCGTCTTTTACATCAGTATTCTGGTGTGGCCAATTATCATGTGAGTGAAAACGCTCTATTTGTAGAAATTTTCATGGACTTAATTTTCACGATTGGAAAAAAAATCGTGAAATTAAAGGCTCGCAAAAACATTTTTGCGAAAGTTTTTAACCTGCGGTAATAGTTTTTATTAAAAAAACTGATAACATCCAGGGGGGGGGCCGTAACCCCCCACTTCCCGTACCTTTTACTCCCAGTTACCCCCCCCCCCCCCTTTCCTCAGTTCCCGCCCCTTTGTGTCCTTCCTGTTACAAAATATTACGTAATGTTGCGAAATTTTTCCCAATTTCTCCTGGTTGCCAACACCTTCGAAATTCCATTTCCCGACTCCTCTCCTCTCTCAATATTGCTGTCAATCTCCTCTCTCAATATTGCTCCTCTCTCCTCTCGTCCTCCTCTCCTGTACCCCCTATTCTTTCAGGCTCCCCCCCCCCAATTCTTTCAGGCTCCCCCTGTCTCCCTCTACAATTAAGATAGAGATATAAAAAATACTCAGCCCAACCATCGCATGCCTGCTCGTTGCATTTAACGGATTCCTCCGGTTCTCCCTCGCATGGCCGGCCATTTCCTTGTGGAACAGGATTACTACAGGATCTCTCTCGCACCTTCTCCCCTCCACCGCAAGTCTTGCTGCATTCAGACCACTGAGACCATTTGGTGTATTCTCCATCAACATCTGGGGTTTGGGGACCTGGATCTAAACACGAATTGAGAATTTAGATGTACGAGCTGAAATTTGGATCGTATTTTGTTGTTTGATTTCCAAGTTAAGGGTGTTTTCTGCTTTATTAGGGACCTTACG
>OX393564.1:20923705-20935075 GCA_947652115.1 Blastomussa wellsi
AAATGATTAAAAGCAATTTCTTGAAGAAAATCCATACTGCAGCAACATTTGTGCAAAATTTCAACGATTTTCGAGCCAAACTTGAACCTTTGAAAAACTGACATCCTGGCACTTTTTCACACATATCAGATTTTTTGGGCAGAATGAGAAAATTTGGACAAGGCAACTTGGGAGAATTTTTTTGGCAAATGGTTCACCGCCCGCCCCTCCCCCTGGCAAAAATTGCCCGTACGCCTCTGCTTTTTCAAAAATCCACATCACAATCTGTTTCCATCCTCGCCATCGTTAGCCCTCCTCACTTCCTAATGGGTTCTAATCGTTTGTCGAGTACCGCTCTACAAAATAAAACCATTATTGTTCAACTTCAAAGGATCGATGTATGTTTTTGAGATGTATTAATATCCAAAATCATGCCAATCGTGTCCCTTTAAAAAGGGTTAGTTATGAGGTGTTCGTGCCTTTGCCATCTTTTTAATGAGGCTAATCGGGAACAGTGCATCTGGGTTAGTGTTACTTTGGTGTATTATTTTGAGATTTCAAGCATTCAGTTTTGAAGGTCTTGTGTACATCCGAAAAGTGACTTAAAATACGACATATCTCCGTTAACCAACAGGGGGTAATACTTTGTGGAATGCCCTGAACCCCTATTTTAAATTGAGAGACTCTCTTATTATTTTTAAACGCAAAATGAAAGCTTTCCTTTGAAATCAGTTTTTAATGTTATAAATGTTACATGTAAATAGTTTTATCAATATTTTTATAGCTAACTTTAATTTTCAAGTATTATTGTGTATTTTTAGCATTTTATCATTGTCCCTGAAAGGCCCCCATGGGGAGTGGACAATAAAATTTGTATTGCATTGTATTGTGTTGTGATCACGGGTCTCTACATGTCCGTACAGGACCACTCCTTTTTTATCTCCAACCCACCCACCGTGGATAATCAATCAATCAAACTGAAGAGGCTTCGAAAATCAATTCCGAGGGGTAGCATCGTCGGGGTTCTCTGATCTTTAGAATATTTCTGACGGGATAAGGGACTGAAAAAGTTGGCTTTTTTTCTGAAATAGTTCCTGCAGTAACAGCGTCGATGCTCATTTCCCTTTCGTAAACAAGCGATGCCATTTTTTAACGGTCGATGCCATAATTGGTAACCACGCTTTTCGGAATGGACAATACTATTTCTGGTCTAGTTTAGGCCTGGACTAGGTAGAGACTGGTTTTAATTTGCTGATAGACTAATAAACACTCTTAAAATGCTTAATTGCTCACTTTCTAACTGGTTTGCTTGCGGTTAGCTTTTATTTGTTGGCTGGGGCAATAGTAAAGTAAAATGGATTAAGAAAGTCAGGGGGAGGCAGCGTGGCCGAGTGGTTAGGGCGCCGGACTTGAAATCCGGAGGTCACGGGTTCAAGTCCCGCTCTGACCACTTAGCTGGAGTTGTTTCTTGGTGGACCCTAGTTCAACTCCTCGGTCATGCTTGTATATAGCCAACTGGTCCGCCTCCCGCCAGTTGGGATTCTTAAGCTTGTTATGTTTATTTGAAATATTTGTTTCTCTCAGTTTGAGTGGCATGTCTGAGAATTAGCTTGATGTAGCTAAGTGCATGACCACTATAATCATTCATTTGACATTTTGACAAAGTCAGTTTTTATAATTCAATTTTGAGATAACTTGGAGGATTGGCCTGGTAGTGTAGTGGTGAGATAAGAATGTAGACACGTCAGAGGTTCAGGGTTCGAATCTGGTCATTGACCTATATATTTTCTTTCTCTTCTGTGGGAAAAATTCGATGATGGCCAAAAATATTCCAAGTGTCGCTAAAATGGCATCGCTTGTTTACGAAAGGGAAATGTGCAGCGCCGATAAGCTCATAAAAGGAGCATCGCCTTCCTCTTGATACTTAACCAAAACGTTTATGACACTGATGAATACTTCTACAAGCGAGTAAACTTACATTCGACATACAGTAAAAACCCGCATAAAAGAAACTATGTTTTTCAGTTTCAGGTTGACGCTGTTAACTTCGTGAAAAATCAACCTCAAGCTGTTCTTAACATTTTCTTAAATTCTGTCTGAAATTTATACACTATATTGTACAACTGACACTGCTTTATTAATTGAATCCATCCTCTCAAATCAAGGGACTGGTTATCAATTACAAGGGATTTGCTGGCACAGATAAATGGCATGGTTATCCTGACCCAATAATGTTTAATCAAACTGGTACCCAGTATTTCTTTACACGTGAGAACCAATTGCATTTATCAGGCTGAATTGGTTCTTAAGTATATGGTGTTATTTTCACCAAATTTCAGCCTGGAGGTTCTTAATCCACTTGTTCTATTATGCGGGTTTTATTATATCGATCGAAGCAGTAAAGAAAAATATTAACGATCATTTTGTTCGCCACTTTAATCCTTGCCGAATAGTCAAAATTTAAGCTGCTCAGATCAGCAATCGTACAGCAAAACGGACCATTTGTAATGGGCAACAATGCTGCCCTCGATACTGCGAGCACAACGCAGACATACCTAGACTGTTCACAGTCCGCTATTTTTTCGTATTTTTCCTCGATCGGCGAACGCGGTGAATGAATCGCGAGAGAACTGGGCGCAAAACGTGAAGTAAAAGACATACCGAATCCCGGAGATCCACGCATCTCACTGGGGCACGATTAGAATAACTGCCACGTTGAAAATGTTTTCGACTGGCACTCTTCCTCTCATTCACTGCTATACGCCTGCTCTCTTGTTCACTGCTATCTTCAGATTATGAATCAAGCAAAACCTCAATTTTCCATTTGCAGGTTTCCTATAGTTGGCTTAATTAACCAGACCCTTGGATCAGACGGTCCGGGTTCGAGCCTCTAGCCGCGGCACTGCGTTGTGTTCTTGGGCAAGACACTTTACTCTCACAGTGCTTCTCTTCACCCAGGTGTATAAATGGGTACAGGCGAATTTACTGCTGGGGGTAACCCTGCGATGGACTAGCATCCCGTCAAGGGGGGAGTAGAAAATACTCTTTGTCGCTTCATGCTACAGAAACCGGGATAAGCTCCGGCCTGATTGGCCACTAGCCAAAATGCAGACTTTATCTTGTAGTTTTCCACTATCTCATTGTTTTGTAATTGTTGTTCCATTTCAACAATTAATGACGCTGATCGAAGCAATGCCAAAATTGCGAAATTAAAGGGGCACTGTCACGCCTGGTCGATATATCATATTTTAATAAGTATGGCCTGCACAGTAGCTTGCTGTAATCGTGCTTTATTGTCTTGCAATAAAAGGAGAAAAATGCTAAAAGTGGTAAAAGCAACGAAAAATCAACTAAGAAGAAGAAATAACTGTTAAAAGATCCAAAATTTCACCAGAATTTCGGCTTTGATTTCTGAAAATCCTCTCCAGAAATAAATATTGATGAATTGCAATCCACTTCCATCCTTGTAATCCTGTACTTCTTCCCCAAAATACCTGTTCTATCTTGATCAATGGAATCTTTTTAACAAATTTGTTCGTGCATTTGGTGACATTAATATGGAATAATATGGAAATTAGGACATAAAAGTTTTTAGAATCAGGCGTGACAGCTAGTGTCCCTTTAAATACCTTTTTTCTTTTTTTTTTCCAGGAACCTCTAACATATAAACTGGTGATCACGAATACAGCTGCCGAATTATCGCGACGCCAAAATTAGTAAGAATAAGTTATAAGACATTTTACTTACTTTCCTTCAATTTATAGATATAGTTAGTCTTTGGCACTCCCACACACTCCTGGTTCGATGACAGGTTACAGGCCTTTGGATTTTCAAGGTTCATGATGCATTTGTCAGAAACACCATCGCGGTTAAAGCTGAGCTCCGCGGACGGTCCACTCCAACACTCGCCATAAAACTGCAAACCAAATACGGTGTATCCTTTTTGAAGAGCTCTCTCAGCACATCGGCATGCCAGACTGAAAAGAAAAATATATACGCATATATTTACGTTAACTTTACTTTTTCCATTGTGACGTGACCATGTACGTGTTGCCTGCCTATAACAGCGCAAAGCCGTGTCCGCGAATCTGATTGGTTCTTCAACTGATATATCCAGTATTCGCTGATAGAACATGATCGACCGCACGCGGCACTTGACAGAAAAACCCATTCTTGATTTATGGCTTCTATATTTAAATTGCAATCGCTAAGAGTACGTGCTCCTGACTAAAACGATTAACTACACACGCCTTTTTCTTGTATCAGCGTTGGTTCACTCGAATGCGCCTTGTTAACTATTGGCCCCTTCATAAACTCGGGCTCGTGGGCCAATTGTTAAGTAGACCGCCCTTGAAGCAATACTTCTGTACCGGTCTATTCTTTTTCCTATAACATCTCGTGGACAGCGCAAAGATTGTCTTAGAGCCTGATTACACGGCAGTTTTCAGCCCGGCTGAGATTTTAGATCGCACTTCCAGAACGAATCATTTTTAAAAAGACGTTTGCAATTACATGACGAGAGTTTTGTAGCTTCAACACGGGCTGAAATTCACCATGTAATCAATTAGGCTCTTAATAGTGGTAGCGGAATTTTTTACTTAACTGTCGAAAGTAATTCACGTCTTCTTTGGTTTTGCATTGATACGCGTAACTGATTGGATTAAATCACTCGCGCCAAGTTTTCAACCAATCAGAAGTAAAACCAAAACCAACCGTGACTCGCGCGCGCACGTTTTGTGCCGGCTACGTGTATTTGCTTTGAGTTTTGATTGGCTCGCTGGATTGTTTGCGTCATTTGTTATTTCTTTGATTTTGGTTTTAAGGCAATCGATTATAAATTGCTTTAAGAAAATTTAAGATTTTTAAATCTTAAATTAAAATTTACCTGTGGGTAGATTCCTTCCACTTGTGCCAGTTTAGCCGGTAGCCGGCTTGGTGGTACCTGCTACGTCTATCTCTGTCGTTCAAAAGCATTTCTGGAAGCGGTCGGGAAGGTTTTAAGTTATCTTTGAAACAACCGATTTTCGTCCAGGCTCGGTCGCATGTTGCAAACTTGTTTTGACCTGTTTATCAATAGAAATTAAACACGCTAGCTAGAATGAACAACAATAAAGTTAATAGAATTTAAACCAGTAGGACGTATACTTTGCAACTACCTGTTGTTAAAACACAAAAGCAAGGTCTATTTGTTTCTGTTGTCTTTGTTAATTCTGACATATGAACCGTTCTTTATGTGAGCAGCCGTTACAATTGCGACTTAAAGGTCGGTTGCGTTCAGAAGGGATTTTGCTCTAATATATCTATATTTAAAATTAGAAGACGACGATATGAATACATACGTATGTGTGTTGGTTTCATTTGTTAAAAGTAATCAATAATTAGATGTCAATTTAAATGAGGTCGGTTTGATTTAGTTTAGTTTTTAAAACAAACGCCCATTAAAAAAACTGATTGACAACTTGATGTACAACTAAATTAGCCTCCTCAATTATCGTTATGATTCTCCGGTTTTCTTTTCTATTTCTTTGACATACAATTTCACCACTTTTGTTCGCAAAGAAAACTTTACACAAAAATTGCAACATTTTAATTTGATACAAAGATACTCGCCGGAAAGACGAAATGTCGCCAAGTTGATTTCAACGAAATTTGAAGATTTCAACGTTATAAAGAACTTTTCTTTTCTTTAAATTTGTTCTTTTCTATCAAACAACCGTATACAATGAAGGAAAGGACAAAAATTCTGATATAGCAGCTCTCGTAAGGTCTCACATGAATGGCTCGATACCCTGCGTGAAAACAATAGAACAAACAACAGGAACAATGCCCCTAGCCCCTAAAACAATAGCAACTGCTATCAGTAGAATTGCAAGCTTACGAGGGCTGCTACACAACGGGGACTAATTTCTAATACACAACGTGTTTCGTACGAAGCCAAGTCGACGGTGCCATGTCATCGGTGACAAGATTCATATTCGCACAACTTAACCTCTGCTAGAACAAGATTGAATCCTCTGTTGGCCGAAAGTGTTGCTTTACATATATTTGCTGCAGTCAATCATCAGAATCATATTAGAATTAAAGATTAGTAAGTCCTACTCACGCTACTGTTAAGGTAAAGTTTGAAAACTTCGTTATTCAAGATAATTTGGTTTAATCAACTGGGTTGAAAATGTGAATTGGCCACCGTAAACAGATTCGAAAGTTTGCATTGCTTGGGTGCATTTTTTCCTTCTTGGAAATATGGTTCGTCAGATCATAAAAAAAGTTAAAATAATTAAAATTTAAAACTTATAATCTCAAACGTTTTTTTCTTTCGATTGGCGGGAAAAATTTTGCATTTTCTAATCCACAATTTGAATGTTAACCCACCTTTGGCTTGCAATGTGTAGAGGGCAAAAACAACCGAAGCAAAAATAATCTTCATTGTTTTTCTTTTCCTGAAAGAAGCAAAAAAAATAAGGCAGTCATTGTAAACTGTCTAATCATTCTATTCCACCTGGAACGCGATTTCATTTTTAAAACTTTTTCAAGTTTGCTTTTAGGTTATTTATCACAGTTTCAACTTAATGGAATCTTCCTCACCTGAAAGTTCTCTCCGCTATTGCTTCGACTGAGTGGTCGGTTTTTTAATGCAAGACTTATTATATACTTTGATAGACTCGCCGGGCGGATAGAGAGGAAATAGCAATTATTTTAATTGGAGCAAACATTTATCAAACCTAACATGCATCATGTAACCAACAGTTTAGTTATGGCGTTTTTTAGGGGCAGTGTTTACACGGATCGGAAATTAAATTCGTTAATGGCAAGAACTGAGCAAATTGGGGTTCCTGTAATACTCCAGTGAAACGTGTTTTCATTATATTTTGATGAAAATATGACCTGTTTATGGCAAATTTTCTCTGAAGGGTCATCCATTCAAAAACATCGCGAGGTCCAAAATTAACCATTTCCTGTATTGTATGGGATCAGATTCTTATTTCGCCGAGTTTACGGATGGGTCGGAATAAGAGTAAACAATAATAACATACAATATAGGGCAATATACAGGCTGGGAAGCCCTTCGAAATCGACAGAAAAGTTTGGCATAAAGTGAATGATAGCAGATTAAACACGTTCAAACAAAACTTGTTATATGTTGTTTAATAAGGTGATTTTATGTACAATGCCCATTTTTGTTTTAACCATGCTTAAATTTGTATGAACCATTTCACATAATATTGCGATTAAAAATAAATGTCAAAAGCCGTGTTTTAGCAAAAGTATTGGAAGCGGAGAAGCGCACGTATATATTACATCTTGCTCTCTGTCTTTTCAAATCAAGAAATCTTGGTAATGTTAATTAAGACTGTATTTCCGATTTTACTTTGAATTTGTTGTAATATCGATGGAACAAAAGAATAAATATTAACAATGGAAAGCAAAGTGTTAGCTAGTCATCGATTAAGGCGATTTTATTTTAATTAAAAATGTCCACGGGGTATTCTCAGTGAGTTCATTTTTTATACAGCTATAATCAGGTATTTGCTTAATGTATTTGGCAAATGTATCTTTGCATGATTTGGTGAAGAAAGGTCTCTTTACTCCACAGACGAAAACAGATATATACAACATATTGCATATCTGTTTGTTAAGTTTCCTTCGTGTTGTGCGCTTTTATTTCAATTTAGCCATTCTTCCAAACAAAGAGCGTTAGTGTAATCTTATTGTATCTGAAGTAAAACATTGTTCGGGCTTTGCGAAAAAAGATTGTCACAGAGCGTTGATAGTATAAGACTCACTAGCTCTATATCCTGAAGATTGTTTTGGTCAGGTTGTCCTATATATAGCTGATTGCCATAAACACCTTGGCGAAGCTGAGGCAGTGTCGTAATAAAGCGCCTTTTACGCCGCGGCGACTGACGAATTTCGACCCGCTTGTCCTTGATAGGTGTGTCGATCTTTATTCGAATGATTAGAAGGGAGAGATGAGTTGGGAGCACGTTGGTGCGATTTCATGACTGCGCCTTATGATTCATTCCCACTTAAAGTTGATCCACTCCAGAGACTATCAAGACTTAATAAAAACGATGTTATGAATGGCCCCCAAAGGGTATCAGAAATGTATGTATTTGGTTGTTATATTTTTAATTAGCCTATATTGTTATAATTACCATTGGGGTGTCGTGCACCTTTATTTTCCACTCAGTTTGCAGCTAGTTTGTATATTTTTTCTTTATTCCTTAAGTTGTACCTCCTATTTAGTTGGTTTCAATAATTTTACTATGTTTTTTTTTTCTTTTCTATTTTTGCTTGAATTAATAAGTTAATTGTATTTGTTGTATTGAACTGTATCTTACATTTCGTATATCCACCGAACGTTACTTTGTTGTATTTGATGTAATGATCTGTAACTTATGTCACATGAATCACTGCACTGTACGGTTGTAAACTCGATTACTGGTGTGAACTGTTGTAAACTCGATTACTGGCGGCTCCCTTCATATTCCGTTGTCTTGTTTGAATAGAAATATTTTCTATTCGGCGGAGCGAAGCGAAAGAGAATAGAATATCACTTTCTGATTGTGACTCGAATTTAGTTCCGGGGGGACTCGCAAATGAAAGGGGCGGGGATGCTCGTTAAACCCCTAAAGGAGACCGATCTAAGCAAGTTTCCGTTTGGCCATATAATAAACATCTTATTAACCGAGCTTAGTCGGTCTGTTTGGGAGAATCTTGACCTCGGTCGTGAGTACTGAGCGAACGCAGTGAGGTCTGTACTCACGACCGAGGTCAAGATTCTCCCATACAGACCTCCCGCTCGGTTAAGAGCTAAATATTAAAAAGATATATTTTTTATATTTCTTTACGTGAAACCCTAAACGAGACCTTCACGGCTAAATATAACGGCGTTTTGCTCAGAACACCCTTAGTGAGACCAAAATCAGACATTTACACCCCTAAGCGAAACGACGAGCATCCCCGCCCCTTTTATATGCGAGTCATCCCGCCCGGGATTTAGTCAGTATTGTTTCCGTCGCCCCATAAGAAGCTCTAAGAAGAACCGTATAAAAAAAGCTATAATAAGCACGGTTATGGTACCGGAATAGCTCTAAAGGAGGTCAATCATTTTAGGTTTCACCCCCAAGCGGTGCTAAAACCCTAAAAAGCACGATGATCACTAGCTTGCGTGAAACCGTCTAATAGTAGACGCTTGCACGCAGGCTAAATAATCACCGCAACCACTTTTATCTTAAAGTAGACGTGAAAACTGCAAAGGACCGCGAACGATAATGCTGCTAGTTTACGTAGGATCTGCAAGACACCTAATCAGCAAAAAACTGACAACTTTAATTGAAAAAGCTGTATACGAGGAGATGCACAAATCGTCAAATGCATATTATATGCATTCTCCTCCTTTGTAACTCATTCTTATTTACGCGAAACGTGCCGGTTTGTGGTCCTTTTATTGCGTGGACGGAAATTTGATACAGTTTGGCACACAGAATTGATCTGATGGATAGTTATACGGCATTAATTCACCTACATTAGTCGTATTATTTTCGTGAATCACAAAGAAATCACAGACTGTAAGTGCAGATGTGTGGAAATAACACCTATATAGAGCAGGCCATAGAAAAAGAAAACAAGGCAGAACGTAGTCTCAAACATTGGTCCAAGATACGACAGGAACGCACATCTTATAACTCGTCGTATTTCACCGATGATTTGATTTCACATTGTTCATATGTTTTATCTGTTTTATATTTCTTGTTTATTTTTCATCGTTTTCGCTGTCAGGATGATCAGTCTGCAGTTCATAGTTTGCTTTGAGAATAATTTACTGATCCAGGTCTACAAGTGGTCCGGCACTTCTCATCGGTTTGTTGCAGTGGTCTTGCAGATTTCTATTACATTTATTCATATGCGTTTTAACGCCCAGAGTGAGCATTTTTCAAACAAGACTGAGCATGCTGAAAAGCCTGCATTCACGACGTGAAATCGTATATAACTGAAGAACTCCACGCCGTTTTTCCGTTTTCAAATATCTTGTCATGCTTCCACTCGCCTTGTGGTAAATAAATAAGATATAGATTTAGCCACGCCTAAAAGCGGGACAACAAATTTAATTTTTGTTGGTTCGTAGTACACCTTATTCCCTTATTCGAATTTTGCCCATGCTATCGAGGTAAAGAGGGCCAATTAATGTGCATAATATATAGATTTAGCCAAGCCTAAAAGCGTAACTCCGTATTTTTGCTGGTTCTTAATAATTTCTCTGAAATAAATAATAATTGAAAACGTCAACTCCAATTGCAGAATTTCCTCCGCTAAGAATGACCATAAAAAGTTAAAAAATACTACCAGAAGAAAAAACGTACCTGAGCCCGCGATCAATGAAGAAAACCAATGCCTGGTCAGCGGTCAACTTCAAAAAACACCTTACCTCGATGAGTTGTAACCTGAGCCCGCGATCTGATCATGTGATACTGGTCAGCGGATACCTCGATTTGACAGCTGTCAATTGATCATGGATGGCCTATAACAAAGATGGAAGCTGCTAAGGCTGACAAGGTGTTGACAAGCATGGTTATTTATGAATAGAGGGGGTAAGTTTCTAAAGAAACTGTGGTGCTGCGTCGGTGGAAAGTATAACAATATAATTTGGTTTTATCAACTGGGTTGATAATGTCAATTGGCCACCGTAAAGAGATTCAAGTGCTGACGTTTCGAGCGTTAGCCCTTCGTCGGAGCGAATCAAGGAATTGTGCGTCGTGTTTCTTTATATACAGAAAGATGGAGCTTCGCTATTGGCTGGTGCCTGGTAACGTGAAAACTTCAGAATAAATTAGTTGAATGAAAAGTGTTCGTTGATACCGTGAGGATTAAGAGTGCCGATTTGAAAAATAAATTTTTGTTCTAGAGTTTTACGGCTTTCCGTGTTTCCTTGGTGAAGGGAAAGGCCGCAGACTGCCATATGTTGCTTAGAATGATTTGGGAGATTGAAGTGTCTCGCAACCGGTTTCGATGCATTTTTGTCGTCTTTCTCTACGTCACGAAGGTGTTCTCGGAATCGGTCGCCAAGTCGTCTCCCTGTTTCGCCGATGTATAACTTTTTGCAAAGAGTGCAAGTTATACAGTAGATGGCATTGGCTGAGGTACAGGTGAAATGATCAGTGATTTTGATAGATCGCTTGGGTCCCGATATTTTGTCAACGTTGTGAATGAAAGGGCATGCTTTGCATCGTGCGCGAGCGCATTTAAAAGTTCCGGGTTGATCACTAGTTTGGAATGCACTTCTGACTAAAAAGTTACCTATGTTTTTGTCGCGTTTAAATGAAATTAATGGAGGTTGCGAAAAGATTCTACCAGTGTCGGGATCATTTTGAAGTAATTTAAAGTTTTTGA
>OX393564.1:20935275-20945275 GCA_947652115.1 Blastomussa wellsi
CATTTCACCCTCACAACCACGCAGTTAAATCCATCATTCTCAAAAACTTTAAATTACTTCAAAATGATCCCGACACTGGTAGAATCTTTTCGCAACCTCCATTAATTTCATTTAAACGCGACAAAAGCATAGGTAACTTTTTAGTCAGAAGTGCATTCCAAACTAGTGATCAACCCGGAACTTTTAAATGCGCTCGCGCACGATGCAAAACATGCCCTTTCATTCACAACGTTGACAAAATATCGGGACCCAAGCGATCTATCAAAATCACTGATCATTTCACCTGTACCTCAGCCAATGCCATCTACTGTATAACTTGCACTCTTTGCAAAAAGTTATACATCGGCGAAACAGGGAGACGACTTGGCGACCGATTCCGAGAACACCTTCGTGACGTAGAGAAAGACGACAAAAATGCATCGAAACCGGTTGCGAGACACTTCAATCTCCCAAATCATTCTAAGCAACATATGGCAGTCTGCGGCCTTTCCCTTCACCAAGGAAACACGGAAAGCCGTAAAACTCTAGAACAAAAATTTATTTTTCAAATCGGCACTCTTAATCCTCACGGTATCAACGAACGCTTTTCATTCAACTAATTTATTCCGAAGTTTTCACGTTACCAGGCACCAGCCAATAGCGAAGCTCCATCTTTCTGTATATAAAGACACACGACGCACAATTCCTTGATTCGCTCCGACGAAGGGCTAACGCTCGAAACGTCAGCACTTGAATCTCTTTACGGTGGCCAATTGACATTATCAACCCAGTTGATAAAACCAAATTATATGGTTATTTATGGCCGCCATGTTGCGCGACTTCCGTCGTCGTCGGTCCGTCGCCGTCGTCGTGCGTACGCGCACACGAGCAATACCGCTAGCCATGATAACCATGAGATAATCAATTCATGGGTTTCGTTTTCTTTCCCATATGAGTATGGGGCTCCGCATGGCGGCCCTTTGGGCCGCCACAGCTCCGCTATAAAAGAATAATTAATCGGCAGCCATTTTGGAATAAGGTCTATAATTTGTGAAATCAGTACTCGCGTAAAAATGAAAACAAAAATCATAATCGTTGCATAAGGAACGTCTCGATATCTCAGTCAGGGTAGAGAGTTTACTCTCATTGGTCAATTCAAATCACCAGCACCAATGAGATTGCAGTTACTGCAGAAAGCGATCAGCTGTCGTGTGCCCGTAGCCGCCGAAAAAGGCGAACGCATGGGAAGATAGCAAAACAGCTGAATAACATCCGAATTTTCTCGATCTAAAATCACAGTGCAATCACCGAGAAGAGAAAATACGATGGGGAAATTATCTGGCTAACATGGATATGGTATTTTTTTATGGAATTCTTTGCCTTATTTTGTGATACGAGAGTGATTTGCCGGATCGCCTCCGGATTACACGGAACAAACAAACACAATTCCATTTAGAGGTAGGTGAAGTTTATTTATGCATTCATGGTTGTATTTTGCATTTTGAGAACTGGAGTGAAGTTCCCATACAAAGTCTGTAAGTCAAATCGTAATGACGGATACATGAAGTAAGCTTAGGCCGCCTGTGAATGAAGCGGTAATTTTTCGCGCCTCGGGTGTATTAATACCCGACAACTCAATTTAGTCCTCGGTGAGCTCTACACCTGAGCTCGGGACTGCTGTGGACATGTGATATCTGATATCGGTTACTGAAAACTGTGGTATGGACGACGTTCGTATCTCAAAATCTAGAGGCCTTCTTGATGGCGAATTGGCAAAAGGAAAGCGATTGGTCGTGATGTGTGCGTAGAGAACGGTTTGAACGTAGAGATGTGAAAGACACTGGCCAATGATAGAAAGACCTGAAGAGCAGAGTGCACAAAGCACTTCTAGATGGAGCACATCACTCAAGCCGCAGAGGAGAAAAGAGCGAAGAGGAAGGACAATTGCGAACTTTCATAAACCTTACATGCACACGAGTCACAGAACTGCCAAAACTGAAGTCGTATCTGCACCCAATGCGCTAATCCATGGACCTCAAGTCCGAAGGATACCTATCTAGCTGGTCACACAGCTCTCAATTGACATAACATGGATGTCCAACATCTGTCGACCCGCGCCCTTGCATCATTCCGCTAGCCATTTTGACCGTGAATACTGAATTGCATGGTTTTCTTACAATAGCTCACTTTCAAAATCACGTGGTTTTTTTATTTTATCACGTCCAGTTGTATCGCGGGCCCATATTGGAAGGACAATTCTTTCCTTGTAGGTAGTTTTCTAGCTTTATAATCTGGTTTACTCCACGGAAATGTTGTCGGCAATTACCTGAGATACTTTTTCTTTCCTCCTTTAAATTCGTGTATGAAACGATTGAAGTTTCAATGTTTTGTTGCGGATTTATCTTATTTATCCCTTTTGAAGAGATTTATCTTTAGGAATGCGATGAAACGATGGGTTCGAATGTTTCGTTGAATAGTTATTGCGCAGCGGAACACAGCAGTTATGAGAAGGCATACCTGCTACGCAAGGTAAAATTCATTCACCACGAAAGCCGCAATTTTGAATTGTGTCCTTCCAATGCGAGCCTTCACTACTTTTACTCCGCGGCACCCAAAAATGTCACATGATTTTGAAAGTGAGCTATTTCTATGGCTATGGCGCCCCGCTGGCGGTTAAAGTCAGGGGGTTATGTGCCGAATTTTGGGCGAATTGTGCACTTTTGGCTAAAAGCATGAAATGCGGTGTAAGTGAAGGTTCTTTGTATGCTTATTAACATCTGATATGGAGCCACTCTGAAAATTCGCTTACAGCGAAGTTAAGGGGGTGTTTTTGAACCGGCCGCCATCTTGACCGGAAGTAAAATTTACCGTTACCGGAAGTTATTAAAAGACGGTCACAGCACCTTGGAATGACATTTCGGGTTGCTAAGGGATGAAGGAAATTCTTATTTTAAGGTTTGTATAGGAAATTTGAGCGGAAAACTCTTGCAATACACTCAAAAGCCAAAATCCTGAAATCAAAACCGGAAGTGAGGTGCCTATTTCATTGAAAATGATGTAGGACGGTTTGACCAAGTCATTATAAGCATCATCCCTTTGATACTTGTTTTGAACTTTACACTGTTGAGGAAATCTCTATTTTTTTATGATATCACACAAAATATATAACCCTACAATCATAACACTACTTACAATCACAACATTACGACTAATTACACACAGAAAAGAAACCTTTATGCTATGTGTATTTTTAAAATTAAAACAATTTGCAGAATATTCAAGGCAGTATTTTCTCCCCTACATTCAATCTCAGCTCTCCCATGCTAAGCGACTTGATGTAGTATGGGATGAATATGTTCCCAACAGCTTAAAGGCTACTACTAGAAGTAAACGAGGGAAGGGTGCTAGAAGACGCGTACAGGCAAGCAGTCAACTACCTCGCAACTGGCAGCAGTTCCTACGGAATGACGAAAACAAGCAAGAATTATTTCGGTTACTGGCTGAGTCTGTACTATCCTTGCACGAGGGAAAGCAAGTCATCACAACCAAAGGCAGAGAAATCCTGTGTACTCTTGCTCGTAGCAGCACCTCGAACCTGGCTCCATGTACACACGAGAAAGCTGACACCAGGATGATTTTACATGCAGCCGACGCTGTCCAGGAGGGTCACCAGAAGATTGTGATACGTACAGTTGACACTGATGTCCTTGTTCTAGCTTTAACACTTGCCGATATGCTTCGAGAGCAACAAGTAGAAGTCTGGGTTGCCATGGGCACTGGCTCGCATTTGTGATACATTGCTGCGCACGAGATCTCAAGCAGCTTGGGACCAGAAATGTCAAAGTCTCTACCCGTATTCCACGCATTCACAGGATGCGACACGGTATCTTGTTTTGCTGGACGAGGAAAGAAGACTGCCTTCACCGTATGGCGAAATTATCCAGCCGTCACGAATGCCTTCCTGCAGCTGGTGTCTTCGCCTACTCATCCAGTCAGTGAAGCGTGCATGGCAAATCTTGAACGTTTTGTCATACTCGTGTACGACAGAACAAGCAGTAAGACGAATGTTGATGAAGCCAGGAAGCAACTTTTTGCACAGAAAGGTAGAGCATATGATGCAATCCCACCGACAAGGGCGGCCCTATTGCAAAACACATACAGAGCAGCTTATCAAGCCGGTCACTGCTGGGGCCAAGCCGTCTCACCAAGTACAGAGTTACCTTCACCTGGCGACTGGGGCTGGATTTTCAAAGATGGAGAGTGCGGGCAGCCTTTTTGGACGACTCTACCGGAGGTAACAAAGTCATGCCGAGAGCTCATCCGATGCGGATGCAAGGCTGGGTGCAGAGGGAGATGTTCTTGTAAAAAGGCAGTACTGCAATGCACTGCCCTTTGCAGCTGCAGTGAACAATGTAACAACCGATAAGGATAAACGTGGAATGATTACTGTTGTTGAAAATGTTTCAATATATGAACAGCGGGGTGGTGTAAAGCCTACCAAGCACTGAATTAAACTGCCTCAAATTTTTGGATTGTAATTAAGTATGTTTTCATGAGAAGAGCCATTAAAAGTGTTAAGTATGCGTAATTTTGTTATTTTCAGCCTCTGAAATGCGCATGTCAACAGTTGTTTTCCCGTACAAGTTTTAATTAACAGAATGATTGATTGTGTAAACTGGAGTTGTTTACTTCAAGCATCTTATGTGTGTATGAGACAAAGTTGAACAATATTCGATAAGCAAAGTGACTTAGGTCTTAACAATTATGAGCAAGTAGAATAACAGCTTGTCAAGATTAAGTCCAGTACGATACTACCAGCATTTAGTAAATGGAATGATAAAAGTTTCTTATGAGTTTATTTTAATAAATTATGATATTTGTGGCGATTTCAAAAGGAAGAAACAGATTTAACAAGCACTTTCCCTTTTATAACCTTTCACTTCCGGTAAAAAATGGCGGACATTTTGAAAATTCATCATTTCTTAGTAAATTTTATCATTTTTTTAAAATTTGAAACAAATAATTCATCAAGGAAAGATTAAAATCACTGCAACATTAAAAATAAAGTTTTATAAGAGCAAGAAAAGAACATTTAATGGGATTATAATTAAAATAAATTCCACTTCCGGTTGAAAATGGCCGCCATTTTTAGAAACCCTCATAACTTCCCAAAAATAAAATTTCTTCGATGGCTCCATATCCACATTTTTTTATCACATAAACCTGGTACTTCATGCAAAGTTTCATGCTTTTAGCCCAAAGTGCACAATTTTTTCACATAACCGCCTGACTATAACAGTGTTATAAAATATTATAACGGCAATGTTATGCTACTTGAAATGTGCTACTATGAAATTTTTCGCGAAAAGTCTAATAAGAAAGACTTTATTATAGTCTACCTGGCCCTACATTATTTTGTATGCAAAAGTGCAATCCGGCGACTGAACTAGTAGATACTTGCTAGAGAGGGCGGCTGTAAAGGCCAATTGATAGAATTTATCGCAATGTTCAACTGTGCCTTTTGAAAGAATTTATTTGAAAAGCACCTTAAACTCTTACGTGCAGTAGTAAACTTGCCATCAGGTCGCCAAGAGACAGTTCTCGATTCTACATGGAATGTTTAATTCACTCTTTTGCAAGGAACAATAAGTGATTTTCCACTGGTTAATTTAAAAAATGGGTTTTCAGTAAATCTATTTCCCACTGTCTATTACGTGCGCCCTACACTTTTAGTCGATTTTTTAAAAGAGATAAATCTCCGGTTGAAAAGTGGCAAATTGACAAAAAAAGAAAATGTTTTCATAGATATTGAAATCATCAAACAAACACAAATACCTTTTTACGAGCTGCAATGTTCTAACACAATATGTAAATTTTCATAGCAGTCTCTAATCTTTATAGATATTAAAAGCTTTTACTAAAAGGTCCTTTCCTAAATTAAATCATGAAATTAGTTAAGGAAGCCCTTTGAAGTTACCTCATGCAGTCAGTCGGTGGTTTATAAACTTTCGAACTTCTATAGTTTAATACACAATCACGGAGAATTGGCGCCAACGTAAAACTTCAAGTTTCAGGTAAGAGAGCAACTGGACGGTTCTTCCTTGTCATTCAAAAAAGCCGTATTCATTGCAATTGCTATATAGACGGCATGCAAGTTTCTCATAAAAACTTTACACTTTAGACGCGATAACGTGACTCTTTCTCTACTGTCGGGAATGTTACAGATGCAAAGGGATTCTGTTATAATTTTCCGTTCTTCAAGAGAATTGAAAATGGTTTGGTTAGAAATAAGCTAAAAATTGTTTGAATCGTGCCTAAAGGTTGAAGTGTGTAATCTCAAAAGCCGTTGTTACTAATCGGGAAATAGCTTTTATATAAGTGGATAAGTAAGGAGCACTGGTTAATTGAAAAATGGTTTGGTTAGAAATAAGCTAAAAATTGTTTGAATCGTGCCCAAAGGTTGAAGTGTGTAATCTCAAAAGCCGTTGTTACTAATCGGGAAATAGCTTTTATATGAGTGGATAAGTAAGGAGCACTGGTTAATTGAAAAATGCGAACATGAAGTTCAAAGCTGTAATAATATCTTCTAATTTTGTTCCACATGTTTTCTTCAGTGCTTCAGATCTAGAGTAAAGATTCGAAAAGATGTACTTCGGAGTGGTTGTTTTTTTGCTGTTACCGGCTCTTACGGTAACAGAAGGTAAGTTAGTTGACGCATGTGCGCTTCACTTGAGTTGAGCAGTAGTGTCAGCTGTCGAAATTAACACCATCAGCAGAAAGCAGTAACACAGCAGTATTTTTTTAGACAATTCGTCTTAGTTTGAGAATTTTGTAAGCGTTCTAGCTCTAATGCATCAAAAATGTAATTAATTACGGCGTTTGTCATTCGGATGAGCGAGTCAGTGCATTAACTTTTCAGTAACGTTTTCTGTTAGGTTTTTTTTATCTTCCAGTTTTGACGGCAACTAATACAATCTCAAACTAATACGATAGAACCATGGTGATGCAAACATTTTAATACAAGAGAAATAATCACTCTTTTCCATCACGCTCTAATCCTAGCCTCCTACGCAGGCGTTATTAGAGGATTGCGTTACCACGGAACAAGCGTAACGCAATCCCCCAATAACGCCTGCGTAGGAGACTAGCTCTAATCCTGGATTAGCTATATTCGGTTTCACGCAACCAAGAAAAGGAGACTATCAAAGATTGGTACAAGTAAAAATCCAACGAAGAAAAATTAAACCGATGGTACTGCAGCTCAGTAATGTAGCAGTTTATCTGTGAGGGCGTCTATTGCCGGTGTGGGGATGGGGTACATGTTTTCCTAGAAGAGTTTGCAAGCTCCTTGTAGATCAATGTCTCTTGTTCCCTCAAACAAAATCCAAACACAGGCATCTCTTATTCCCATGAAAGAATCCCTTGAGGCGCGCAGGCCTAATCGTGGGGACCTCAGATTGGAGTACGAATACGAGATTGAGTACAAGTACGACTTTTCAAACCTAGTGCGCACACCAATCTCGTATTCAGGGGCAGATCTAGGGGAGAGGTGCAAGGGGTGCGCATCCCCCCACCATCCCCCTTGGTATGACCTGCGGCTTTCTAGTATAACTCGCATTCTGCTTACGTCACCCGTAAGTTACGTTATTCCTTAGTGGGGAACCCCTCTTAAGAAAAATTCTGGATCCGCCTCTGGTACTGATAGTCTCATGATCATCTGCTCTGCAACTGGGAGGACTGAACGTGTTGGGAACGTAACTGGATTGAAATTCGAAAGCTTAAGGGGGGATTCAACTTGAATTTCACTGAAATTTTTGAGGTGTTTAGAGGTTGTATAAAGGGAAGAAAATTAGTTTTGAAACACCCGCAGACAGTTGACCCCCACCCAGGAGCAACCAGCTTGGTAGGGGGACCGTTTGGGTGTGCAAATTCTAATTTTAAACTTCAAATTCTAATTTTTAAACTCCATTAAATCTTGACTATTCCATATTTCTCCAAATTTTCCTCCTCCTTTATAAAAAACTCCCTCCTCCAAAATATGCCCAAAACTCATCCAAAAATTTACAAAACACCACAAAACATTCGCTGGTGAGATTGGTGAAGGGTTTTTGCATTCCTTGAAACGCAAACGAGATATGTGCTTTAAACCCACTTTAAATGACGACAAAACGGCTTTCAGGTAGAATCCCGCCTTAAGTCGTACTCGTACTCCGATCTGAAGGTCTGTAATAAAGCGCTAGACTCCGAATCGGCCGGGCGGTCCGGATTCGAGCTTGTTCTGTTCTTGGGCAAGACACTCTCGCAGTATCACTATTAACCCGACTTTAATTCTGGGGTTGGCCATGGGGTAACCCTGCGATGGACCATCAAGGGGGGAGTAGAAATACTCCTGACGTAGACGTTACCTTTGTGAACAATCCCAGTGTGGTCCTAGACCGTGTGAAATCACTCATCATAAATTTCCAGAAATTGTAGCAATCTTTACGGTTACGCAGGTGCATGCGTGACGTCACAGGATGTAGCAATGGTCCTTGATGGCTCGACTAGCATGGAAGTAGCGGGATTCTTGTCAATAAAACGCTTCGCTATCGACATGATACGTGAAATGGACGTGAGACCCGAGGCGACCCATGTGTGCCTTTTACGGTTCTCCATGGAACCGACTGTGATTTTCAACTTCACAACCTTCATGTCCTCGAACGAAACGGAGTCTGCTATTAAAGAGCTCGTTTACAGCGGAGGAGCTACTGGTAAATATCGCTTTGCGTAGTTTTAGCTCAGCACATTTCTCACCCTGCGAAATGGAAAAAAGAAGTTAAGAGACTAATAAGCGCGCTTCATGATGTTATTTGATTTCAGAAGTTGCTACAGAAACTGTTCTGCTTCGCTTCGTCCACGGGCAAGTGAAAGCCTTAGTAGAAGGGCTATGTCACTCACTTCAGCTTTTCAAAATTCACTTCGGTGGTTTTCATTCTCTAACCTTTACCACTTGTGCTGTGCCTACATTGTGTTATTGTTTTAGGAATTGATGATGGTTTAAACCTGGCAGCAGAGGAGCTGTTTCGACAGGAGGGTGGCGCTAGATCAAACGTAACAAAGTTCCTTGTTGCGTTCTCAGATGGAGACTTTATGAGTTCATACTCAGTAAGTTATTCTGCAAAGAAGAAACGCTGGCAAATAGGTGCCCATCTGTTAATTATTCACTAACAAATCCAGAGGCTTTTCCGTCAGTATCGGGGGAGCTGGGCCGATGTGGCGTGGTGATGAAAGCGCCGCGTTCGATTCCGGCCTGGTGCCATATGTGGGTTTGAGTTTGTTGTTGGTTCTCGCCTCGCTTAGGGACTTTTTCCCGGCTTTCCTCCATCCACTTTTCTCAATTCAAATGCGACCTGGATAGGGTACCCGCACGAAAACCAGCTGAAGCTGATGTGACTTAAGTATCGTTATTTATTTTCATTTACTTTCAAATCCACTAATCCACCTTTCCAGTTGTTCTCATAAAACAGTTCAAACGTATTTCTCCCTTGACAGAAGAACAGAGATGGATTTTTTCCCGTTGCCTACATTACTCCCTCAGTTTTTGTCCATTCGCCCTCAAAACTCATATTGTCTCTCATACCCACAGGATCCCTGGATAAACGGCACACACGTGATTGCGATCGGAAGCGGACCGAAAATTTACGAAGAAGAACTTAAATCCCTTGTCAGAGATCCGAGTAAGGATTTCTTCACAACTGACGACTCAGCTCAAAGTGTCGTACAGCGCATGCGTGATTTGGCAAAGCAGGACTGCAGCGCACCATAAATAAGACCAGTTATCCAGCAATGGAGTTCAGCATCAAAATTGTATTATGTCATTAAAGGTAGCACGATGATCAGAAATCTCTAACTTTCTGGCCAGGGTTTAACACTGAATGATAATCTTGAATAATTTGATTAATCTGTTGAATAATTTCATCTCTTTCCCGGAGACCGGTTAACATTCGTGAATATTTACAAGCATCGTAAGAAATGTTACGCC
>OX393564.1:20950275-20990275 GCA_947652115.1 Blastomussa wellsi
TCGTATCCTATTTTAAAACTCTATGCTTCGTTTATATTTTACGATTTTCTTTTTATGCTATAGACTCGTCTACCTCCTCATCTAGAAGGGAATTTGGTTTTTCATAGACCAACTAAGTTCGGAAGACCAAAGCGAGCTTTCTTCGTGGTAAGTACAGGAAGTTGTACTCAGACGGATTTTGACAGGTTGTTTCCGGCAGAAATTATATTTAATGTCTGTTTAATATGATAGTGAAGTCGATACATCATCAATCTTCTAATAGTGGCGAATACTTGACTGATCGTCGGAAGGTACATTATTGGAAAGTGAAACTTATGTACCAGCCAAATCGAAGCTTCAACATCCTCCCCCCACCCTCTGGGCATTGAAACATTTGTGTGCAAATTCCCCCCTCCCCGGGCCAAAAAGCCGTTCGAATGCCCCCACCCCCGGGAAAATTAACAAGTGGCCAGATTACCATTTCATTCTTTTAGTAACTTCTTCTGAAGTCGTGATCAAATGCAGTAATCAAACGGAGAGTGTAATTTGCAGGTTGCAGGTCGCAGGTGAAATAATAATAAAAATAATAATAATAATATTATTATTAAATTATGACGTAAAACATGAAATAAAAGGTAACATTAACTTTATTTTCAAAGTTTATCACATTCTAATGACTTCTGCATTTGAAACTTTGATAGAGTTTCCGCCGAAGTTTGTGTTTTTCCCCAGAAGGCATCGTTTTCGGGATGGTAGTAAGCATTCTCTCTCTTAGCAGAAGTCCTCAGGGAATTTGTCCTGGGAGGCGTGAATGTTCGGTATTCACGTCTCGTCAAGACAATGTTCCATGAAGACGGTGTACGAATGTTGACTGGCGTGCGCGACTCCTACGACATTTGTACATTTGCCATTCCCTTTTCAATTTCAATCTTTCAACCGTTTGAGCATTGTACAGCAAATGTTAAGAGGTCATAGGTCTGCATGATTTCTGTTGTTAACTGACGCTTTTGTGTAGAGTCTGACACCTCTATAATTTATCATTTGCTGTTACATGTAGTTTATTTTGGATCATCTTTTAACTCTCTCCTAATAAATATTTGCTTTAGACAGACAAAGTTTGAGATATACCATGAGATTTAACTTACTTGCATTCTACATTGTGGGTCTGGCTGGGCCTGGCTGTTTGATTAAAACAAGCCAATTTTTTGTCCAAGTTCTAAAGTAGTCAAAGTAGTGCCGATTGTTTAAAAAGTAATTGCAATGTGATAAACTTTGAAAGTAAAGTTCAAGTTATCTTTTATTTCATGTTTTACGTCATAATTTAATAATAATTATAATTATTTTATTATAATTTTTATTATTATTTTTATTATTATTTCACCTGCAACCTGCAACCTGCAAATTACACCCTCCATAGAACCCTAAACATCTGTTGGTGCAGTTTTAGCTCCGAGAACGAGGTAATATTTCAACTGCTCAAATATCTATAAGCCTTAGTCCTTTGCTTTTTAACCAAGCCACCAAGAATTAAGCTGCAATCTTTGCCTTTAAAATCCTCAAAACTCACCATGTCGGCATACGCCATGATTTATCATCCCACATGGAATCGCCGGGACATGTAACACGAAATTGAGGCTAACGTTCAAATTCCCCACTCTATATGAGTGAGGATCAAATTCCCCATCCCCGGGGAAGGCAAGGGCGTCAAATGCCCAGGATATGTCCCGGGGGAATGTTGAAGCTTCGATTTGACTGGTACATTAATGGAGAACGGAAGGCGAAAACCCAATTGTAATGGGACACTTTGTGAATGATACATAGTGTAAGAATCGGATCTAGAGCACGTGGTGAGAGAACGAATCGACTCCAGTGTATTTTTGTTTCGTATGTGACTCGGCTACGCGATTAAAGTAGTTAAAACGACTCAGGAACCGTCAAAACCCTCCTGTGTGGCGTTTATTACACAATTTTCATAAAGTCATTGATACAACAGCACATGATAAGTCGTAATCAAATCGTATTCAAATGATATTTTAGGATGTGAACTTACCTTTTAACAATTGATTGTAGCGGCAAAAAGCTCCTTACCATAACAATTTGAACGTCTGCCATTTTGCAAGACATGTTAAAGGCTTGAGCGCATAGCATGATGTCACTGTGCAGTCACCTTATGGGATAAACGTGCGAATTTCAAGAGTTCAGAAGACATGATCAGTTCCAAAAATTATGGTCAAATGTGCTGCAGTTGGTTGTTTAAATAGAACACCCAGAGATTCCAAAAGAGGGATAAGTTTCCATTGACTACCCTTAAAAAATAGGCCGCTTAATCTCAAGGAGTGGAATGTTTTATTTATGGCTTCCTTGATCTCTTTGCAGCATAAACATTCTTTCTCTTGTTGCCCTTCCCAGTTTGCACAGCACTCACATACACACCACAATGTATTTAATTTCCTCTTTGTAGCTTATCTCGACTCTTGTGAACATTGTCTTCCTCTGACTCCGAACTGTCTCGCATAAGTTCAAAAGAATAACGCTGTATCTCTGGTCTTCCGTTGTCCTTTATTTTACAGAAAGCTGTCCAAATTTTTTTATTAATTCACATTCTTTCATGTAGATCTAATCCAACCGTAAGTCAACTGAGAGCTGATCTCACTTCTTATTGGATAATGACTGCATGAATTGGGTAGAAAGAATGCAAATTTTTTAAAGTGATCACTTCACTCCAGCTTTTGGCACCCTGCCATGCTGAGACACACTATGCAACAAGTTCTTGAAATATGGGCTCAGGGTGAGGGGTACTCCCATGGTATGTGCTACGGGATAGGGTATAGTTTTTTTGAGGTTCTCAGTCCTTAAATAGGTATCGGTTTTGTCCTGTTTGGCTTGTTCCTGTTGTGATCCTGAGATAGGTACTTAAATTGTATCAGCTAAAATTGCAGTGTGTATAATACGGTCAGCTAAACCAAATTGAAACAGGCTGTTAAAACTGAACTACCCTTGAAGAGGGTGTCACCTTCCTTGGGTTTGGGCCTTAATTTTCGTTTTCTTTTTCAGGGTTTCAGAGCCTTCGTGACACACACCTAGATCTAAAATTGAAGGGAGTAAGCCCCCCTCCCCTGACTTGAGAAATCAGGGCCAAACTGGGATTTTTATGTGAAGCAAATCCTATAGGGAACATCTTTTTATTCGAGGTGGCTTGAAATATAAAGGACTTAAGGAATAGGGATTCTTGTCAATGTTCCTTGTCACCCACACGAGAGGAGCAGTATAGCACATGGTGCTAGATAATGCTTTGACTCACTCCTACCTCCTGTAAACATGACTGCTTCAGTTGCTCCTTGTTTGTCCAACTTTCCTTTTTCCTTGTGGGATGGGTGGTACTTCAAGGGATTGTATTCAGCTATTCTTGCAATTCATAAAGTATGGAAACTGTTCACATAATTTAACATTATTAAATGAATTTAATAAGTTAATAATAATAATAATAACAATAATAATTTCCTTTTCTTGACAGCTTTTGGGAACAGTAATAAATCAGTATGAAAGCAGGGACAGTTATCACAGAGGACAGAGTTCTAAATATGACTTTAAAATACATCTGGGAGAGGTGCATTTTAAACACTTTTTACTGTGTGCAATTTATTAAGTTGTTTCAATAGTTCTTCATGATTAACCTCCTTAAACGTTAGGATTACTATTAGCCAGCTATATCAATCACAATGCTAGTATCTTCAAGTCAAAGTGTGAACAGTTGGAAGGTGAGAGTTTAAGGGTTGCACGAGTCCTATTGCTTGCGTGGTCAGGGGCTTTATGAAAGTTGTTGTTATTCAGGAAGGAGTATTACATTTTTGAGGGAGAATGCCAACTCAAAAATAAAACTCTCTTAGGTGTGTAAAATTAGTATGGGCTTTGATCTCACTGAGTGTTTTCAGAACAACACAAAAACTTTATAGCCATTCAGAGGTCTTGTATAGGCTAATGGTGGTAATGTCATCAGTGTTATTCTAGAATGATCAGACCTAAAAAAAATGGTTTATTTTAGGGGTCTAAAGCACTTGAGCTATGCCCAGATTGGTTTCATTATCTGTACTGTTGCCTTCAGACAAGTGAGCATGAAAAGTTAAATTGCCCACCAGCCTCAAGCGACGTAAGACCGCCTACCTCACAGGCCTGTGCTTCAAGGGTGCCTATATGCCTCAGGGGACTAACGTTTGCCTTTGGGAGACCAGATAAACTTACTTTATTCATAAAATTAAGTTTTAGTGCTGGGCACCCTGGATCTCATGGTTTATAACCTACGGGCTCCTTGCAATTTTTCTTTGAGCACAGCTTTGCCTCACCTCTCAAAAATTTTTAGGTGTGTGGCATCACAAGCACAGAAATGTTGCCGTCCAACAAACGGTACAAGAACTGCAGCTTCAAGCTGATGCTAAATGACAAACAAGCTACAGAGTACTTGTTTTCTGCAGAGGTTCGTAAATAGCCAAGTTGATCTAGAGATGCAGTGTCCTAGTTCTTGAATTGAGTGACAGTCCTGAAGTGGGGAGAGGGGGGAGACAATTTGTCAGCCTTTTGCAAAAATCCCAGTCCCATTCCTACTTTCTTGTTCGTAATTCCCTGTCCCAGTGATCCAAATCCCATTTTTCCATTAAAAATAGGGAAATCCCAGTTATCATGTAGTTCCCATCAGGCCCCTCTTGGGTGAATCAAATTCTAGCACTGGCTTGCAGGGTTGTTACGCTGACTGCTCACGTGCAAAATAATTTCCTGTCAGTATCTTGATCCTCATGCAGGATTATACAAGCAAACTGTTAGGGCATTGTGACATAACGACTAGGTAACCTTCAGTGGATTAACTCCTAATCCACAAGAAGAAGCATTGAGTCATTTTTGTGTCATGTATGTCAATCGAAATCCAGTAACAACTTACATTAGTCTCATTGCTTGTACCGTTGAATTGATATTTTAATCCAGAAGCTAAAATTATTATCCCTGTTGGTCAAGTCTTCTGTTTCAATAGCATACTTCTCTTAGATGTAACATGAGATGAGATAGGACACACATAATAACAATTGCTGCATGGTACCTTAATCATGACATTATAAAAATGGTAAAAGGTGAAGTTTGTATCCTGATTTCCTTAGCATGAAGTGACAGAGTATTTTTACTCCCCCCTGGATGGGATGCTAGTCCATCGCAGGGATACCCCCAGCAGTTAATTCACTGGTAGTGTCCCAGCCAGGGCTCGAACCTGGACCATCCAACCTTAATAGTCCAGCGCACTAACCGTTGGCCCACTGCACCTCCCACCGTTATTAAACAAATTTAAATATTACATTTATTAGTCCAGGCAAGCGATGGAAGAGTGGGTGAGTGGTTTAAGAGAAGCAAAAGAATTCTGGATACGGCATCATAAACGGCAAGAATTCACTCTGCCTGTCTCTGTCCAAAAGGAAGCAGATAACTTACATACAGTAAGTGCAGTGAAGTTGATGCCTACATGAGGTGGTTCCATGTATACATGTTAAAATGACTCAACAGGGTAACTGTCATAGCTTTAACAGATAATTTAAAATATGTGGTTTGGTATCACCTGGGGTAGTGCCATAAATGGCAGTTGCCCCCTGATCAAGGGCTGCCAGTGTTTTAAATATCTCAGAAACTAATAAAGATATTTGAAAACGGTAAACGACATTTTAAATCTTGCATTGAAATCTCTATGATGCAACTAAAAAAACCAAAGTGCAAAAATTTGATCACAGTAACACTGTAAACTTTTTTTTGGCTATTTGGGGTTCCGAGAACCTCTCTTTTGTTCATAGCGAGTTTCTTTGTCATGGCATATGGGGAACTGGAAAAAATGCTTCTCCATGTGCCAGGCTCCTGAAACTTTATTTGTGGGTCGTTTTACTAGTACTCAATACAGTAAAGTATGATTTGTTACCATTGACTAAAACGCATTTTCAGCGTCAAAGTGGCACGAATAAATTCAAATTTTGCTCTCTTATTTACGACAGCCAATGAAATGGGTGGAATTTTATTCAAATAAGTAATTAGCACTTTTGATCCCGACGGAGGGTTTTGCATTCGCGTGGCGATTTCTGCCTACTTCTATCAAATACAGGATGTCGGCAATATTATTACACTGTGCTACAGTAGAACAAGCAGATCATCAGCAATATCAGGGTCTATCGATAGCAAGCAGCCTACCGTGGTAGCATTTCTGTTCAGTTGAAGAGCACACGACAGGACAGTTGTCGTGTGTGGGGTGGACGTTCGGTTCGACCACCACCTTTTGATGGCAAACACCAGGCTTAAGATTGCAACAGGAGGGGGAGATTGACAGATTGCCTACCCAGCGATGTAGCAGCTTTCCTAACATATAATGTGATTGGTTTGATATCCTAGCCCTAAACAAAAGACTCAACAATTGAAACAATGACTTTGTCTTGAAAACAATAGAAGCTGCTTACAATAACAAACAAAAGTAGTTTTGGATAGCTGCTACACTACCCCCTCCATCTTCTTTTTTTCTTGCTAAATACCATATGATCAGAAGCTGATTTATAATGGTTGATCTAATGTTATTTTCTAGGAGAACAGCATTGCTAGCAGCACAAGTGAAAACTGGTAAGATATAAAGTAACTAACAATGGGCCACTTCAGAAAATACCATAATACTCTTTGTTTGTCCCCCAAAATTTTGCACAAGCATTGGTCCCAAGAAAAAACAAAAACAATGCGTATGCAAAATTTTGGGCGACAAACAAGGAATATTATGGTATTTTCTAAAGTGGCCTACGTGTTTCAGTATTTGACAATTCAGACAATTATTCCACGAGCACGCATTTGGTATGAGATGATAGATAGCCTGTGAACAGGCTCTCCAGTTGGAAGGTTTATATTATCATTATGTCACGGGTTTGAACTTCCGGTTGTGCGGATTTTCTCCGCGCGAATCGAGTCGAATCGTCAACCGCCTTAGACGAATCGACCCAATTTGGCGTCACGTTTTAGGAACGAGGAAGTTTTATATTATCATTATGTCACGGGCTTTAACTTCCGGTTGTGCGGATACTCTGTGCGAATCGAGACGAATCGTCAACCGCCTTAGACGAAATCGACTCAGTCTGGGTGTATTGGACATGTGTGCTCTCCAGTGGGGTCATTTGGGGACAATTTCAGGCTAGATGATAGATAGCTGACGAGGGGTTGAGTTGGCTGTAACCATCGCATATCAAACAAGCGCTAGTGGAATAGTTGTTTTACTTAAAACACACCCAAAAGATAAATTAGTGTAGCCCAAGGATATGAAATTTTTGCCGTTGTTTTGGTATATTTTGCCTGTCTGTGAACTTTGTATTGCATGCGATTTAAGTGAAAAGTGCAAATATATGAAAGCCGGTATAATAATTTTTTCAAAATGCTTGTAGAATTTTAGTAAGAATACGCGAAAACTTGTCAAGACTGCACAGCCGCCGAAGTGAGAGAACATTATGTAGTAAGATGCACATGTCAGTCCAAGCTATGCTCACACAATTAGGAGTCAACAAAAGCATTCAGATCTCGAACTTTGTTGTTAAAGTGATTCCTCAGTATTGCATTCGCATCCTTACTGCGCAGAATTTTGCTCGTGATTTGGCGCGCGCATATAAACAAAATGGTGGCTTTTTTGGATTAGCTTCTGAGGTAGATAAATGGTCATTTTACTCGTAAACAAACACGGTGACTTTGTTTGTCAACTTTTATTTCTGGGGAATCACATTAAATCTTATTGTAAAATATTTTGCTCCTTATAGTGAGCTTGTTCAAGTATGTGTCACTACTTGGGATGGGAGGACTCGTAAGGTTCTTCTATCATTTGTTTTTGACATGGAGGAGCTGCTGACTGCGATGGCTACCAAGTTACAGGACAAACAATGTGCTGCTTGTCCCATCTGCAAGCTTCAACAGTCCTCAATGGAAGTGTGGATAGTAACTGCCAATGGAATCGGTAATTTCTTAATTGGCATTTTTTTGGGAGTATTTATGACTGGAAAGAGTAAGATGTTTTTTTAGGATGGTAAAGTAAACAACATTCTAGAAGTTACTTTTATTTCGAACATACAGCCACACCAGGCTCTATGTGTATACAAAGACTTCACACAACTTGTTGATGGTGTGTTTGCTGCAATTCATTCTTTTTCTTTCAGGTCACAAACTAAACAGTGAAAGTGCATTGGATGTTTCCAAACATGGGAAACACTTTTATCTTTTAGTACACAATTACAAGGTGAATTATTTGTTGATAATTAGAATATATTATCATAAATTAACTTTCTTTTTCTTGTTTCAGAATGAGTCACGAAGATATTTTTACTTATCAGAACACTTTTGTTTAGTATTATTTTGATTCTGAAAATAAGTTGTGGCGAGTACTTGTTTCCATTCTTTTGCTTTCACTGTTTTTTTTTTTTTGTGTAATCAGGTTAGCTTTTCAATAGCCAAAATGGAAAATGTGATCAGGGACCAGACGCATGGTGCAACATTGCCATAAATTCTAAAATGCACCTGACGTCCACTCAGTTTCCTTGTGAAGTAGAATATGGTTCGGTATAATCAATTTATTCCGTGCAATCTTGCTTTGTGTTTAGAGACTGACACGCATGTACTATAATTTTTCTTGGCACCCAGCTACTGATTATTCACTTTGAAGATGGTACATTTCAAGTTCTTCCATGGGTGGTGTCCTTAAAGGCAAAGGAGGTAAGCTTCCCTTGAAAATATCTCCAGTTGAAACGTATCGACTTTTACCTCAACAGAGTGGGGAGGGAAGGTGGCACTGCCAGGTGTTTTATTTGTGTTTTATTTGAGTTTTATTTGCTCTGAATTGCCCCTGAAGGCAGTCAACTGTCGAGACTCGCTGCGTAATCAAATGACACGTTCTTCTTTTTGGCGTATTCCTCATGTTCAACAAAAAATGTAAATGTAATCTGTTTACCCATGGTACAGCTAAGAGCTAGAACTCATTTAAACATGACCGTGCGTTCCAGATCGAATTGGAATTGAGAAGGGAAAACCAGAGTACCCACAGAAAAACCTATCGGAGCAAGGCCAAGAACCAACAACAAACTCAAACCACATATGACGACGTCTGGGAATCGAATCCGGGCCACATTGGTGGTCTTGGTGGAAGGCGGGCGCTCTTGCCACTGCGCTAAAATCCTGCTCTCCTTGGACAACAATAAGGTGTACTGCAAACAAAATGACTTTCAACAGGAGTAAGTTTTGGCTCTCAATCTCAAATCATCTTTGTTCTTCGAGCCTAGCCGAGCCGAGCCGAGCCGAGCCGAAGAAAAGAAGAAAGTAGAAAAGAAAAGTTAAAACAATTGTGGGTGAAATGATATGATCTGAAATGATCAAACTGCTGTCATAGTATCAAACTGATGGTGGTAACTACATTTCAGGGATATGACGGAACTAACAGCCTTTCTCTACATACGTCACAGGTTCCATATCTTCCCATTTTTGCCGACAAACTTTCGTCTCTTGGTTACAGTAACTTTGGTCTTTTCCTGGTTAACGAGAAGGGAACATGTAAGTGGTGTTACAATAGATTTTAATCCGGTAAAATCTCTCTATATATAGCTTTATAACTATAATATAGATCGGACTCTGCGCGCGCTCTGATCGGTCAAAAACCCATGTTTTATCAGAGTATGAATCATAGAAAAAGCGTGTTTTATTGTTTTTCGTCAGCTTCACTCTAGTGAAAATTCGCAAAGGATGTTTTCTACTTTTCCCTCGTGTTCTCAAATGCCCGTCGTGTCTTATGACAGTATTATACATGGCTTAGGCTTCTTTATTTGTTATGTAAAAAGATCAATTAAATAATTACGGTCAAAGCTTGACAAGAGTGAATAAAGTTAGCTTCTTAACATTTTAACTTTAGTCATTTTAGTTGCTGCACACTTGTTGTTGAGAAAGATTATATTCTTGTTCTTGTTATAAATACGTTCTTTTATGAAAGTGGTAAAATTAATTTTATATCGTTGCTATCTTTTGTCTTGCTTTTTTCTTTGCGTGGAGTACCTGTAAACTAGCTGAAATAGCGTATACTAATCGTATCGTTAGCTCCTTTTATGTTTCACTTCGCCGTTCTGATTGTATATTCAGCATTTCCCTTCACTCCAGAAGAAGAACCATTAAAGCACTCATTTAAAGGTATGCTCTATGTTATGCGAATTCTGTTTGTTTTGCAGTACTGAGCACATACATTACAGTGCGGCTACTGTAACCGGGGTCACCCAGACAAAGTTAACCAATCACAAAGCAGAATGGAAACAATAGATTTCATCATTTTTTTAACTTCAGCCAATGAAATGTCGAGTACAGAACAACGAAAACAGATAAAAAACAGATAAATTTTGGCTGTATGGCGCTGAGTTTTCAATTAATTTCGATTGCATCCCTTTTGAACTTGAGTAGTTGTGACAGAAACATTTGGAAGGTAAATATTAGCGATGTTTATGAAAGAGAAGTTCGAAACAGCCTGGGGAAAGCAACGATCGTACCGTTTGTCTCGACTGTGCGTGGCGGAGTTCGCTCGTGACAATTTCACGTTTTCTCTACGGCATCAACTGGAGTTTTGGAAGTACCATTTGGAAAATAAATACACGTGATGCTAGTGAAGGAAGACTTTCTGAACCGCCTAACGTACAAGTGAAAGTGATGGTCATAGTTTAGGCAAAGTGCGTGGCGTATTTTCAAACAACCGCGAAAACACGGCTTGTTCGCCGCAGCGTGATAAATTTAATTTAGTTTTCTGCGCTGCCGGATCGTTGAGTTCCCCCGAAAGCGTATCAACCGTATACATCCAAAGTTTCGGCAATTCAGCGAGTTTGAATAAACACGCAAAAAAAACTCAACCGTCTGAGCAGAATATTTGCCGGTATGGGTTTTATTTCGTTTCGGAACGTTTTATGCTTCAACATGCATTTCAGCAATATGAACAACCAACAACAACACTTTATTTGCGATCGAAATATGAAGTCACAATACAACAAATATCGCTAAAAACGCATGTTTCAACTGCAAAATGATAATGATAATTTGTCGAGTAGAAGTTCCTGGATTGATAAAACTATATAAATGTGTAGGAATTTATTTCGGAATGAAAAGTTAAGAGAGAAATTTCACTTGTATGCTAGTCCGTGTTGAAAACAAAACCCGGATTTTCCTGTTAGGAATTCGCCCTGTGTCCTGCCTTGTTACATTTGCAAGAAAATACTGAAACGGCCGGCGGTTATTTTTTTTTCCAAGAATCAAATTCCGCCACATAACTTGCCAAATTAAACGAAAAATCGTCGCGTTCACTGCTTTCACAGAGATTGACATCGATTCTTGCAAACTTTCATGACGAATGAAATTCATTAAGCTTCACGGACTTCACGAGTGAACAAATTAAAATTTTATTGTTATTTACTCAAACAAAACAAGCTGGAATCTTAGCTTTCACTGGTGGATTATGCAGTGCAGAAAGTCTTCCCTCGCTAGCATCACGTGTATTTATTTTCCAAATTTTTCCAATAACTCCAGTTGATGCCGAAGAGAAAACTTGAAATTGCCACCAGCGAACTCCGCCACGCACAGTTGAGACAAACGGTACGGTCGTTGCTTTCCCTGTTTTGAACTCCCTTTCAAAAACATCGCTAATATTTACCTTCCAAATGTTGCTGTCACAACTTCTCAAGTTCAAAAGGGATGCAATCGAAATCAATTGAAAACTCAACGCCACACGGCCAAAATTTTTATCGATCTGTTTTCGTGGCGAACGAACAAGTTGAAATTTCATTGTTCTGTACTCGACATTTCATTGGCTGAAGTTAAAAAATGCTGAAATCTATTGTTTCCGTTCTGCTTTGTGATTGGTTAACTTTGTCTGGGTGACCCCGGTTATAGTAGCCGCACTGTAATTGTGATTTCTTCAGCTGGGTTTTAAAAAGTAGTGGTCGAACGCGTGGAGTTTGCACCAAAACTGGTTCCGGTGTCACAATGATATGTGCAACCCCGTGATATGTGTATCCCATACACATATCACTAGTGATAGGTGTATCCCCTCTAATATGGCGGCCAGTGGTATGTGTATCCCCCACCCCACTCCCCTCCAAAAAATAAACAATGCTTGGGACGAATCCCCTGCGTGAAAACAATGAAACAAACAACGGGAACAATGCCCCTAGCCCCTACAACAATAGCAACTGCTACCAGTAGAATTACAAGCTTGCGAGAGCTGCTACACTACCGTCTTTTTAAGCTTAACAATTTCCATTTAAGCAAAGATAATAAAACTATAAACGTGAGACTTATCAGCGAATAACTAACACAAGCACCTTGTTATTCCATTGCTTTCTGTCGAACCAGTTGCGACTTTGTAATCCTACAAACGAGAGGGTTCTTATCTTCCACTCAAGCCGCCATTTTAATTTTATTTCAAAAGGTACGTAGCTTGAGTGTTTTGTGTACCCCTACCGGGGAATACACATATCACTAGTGATATGTGTACGGGGATACACATATCACGGGGATACATATATCACTGTCACACCGGTGTTATTGTAGGCAAATTCCTGGTTCCGGTTTGCTTGCTTGTGCGTCCGAGATTGTGCTGAAATTAACATGTTTTCAACAGCCAATCAGATTTGGCCGTCTAGAGGTCTCGGTTCTTGGTTCTGACCGTAAGGATTGCGTCCTCTGGTGACGAGATTTTGCGATTTTGAAGAATTAATTGTAAAATTAAATTTCAGGCCCAGTATTGAGAAATATCATTGATTCGTCATAATCTAGAATAAGAGACAATTGCTTCTGTCTTTGTTAATATCAATTCAATTAATAATGTTTTACTTTATTAAGAGTTCTTAATTAATTTAGCTAAAGTTATCAGAGGTATGCACTATACACATAATTTTCCAATATACCAGGCACATGTAAGCAACTGAAAGTGTAATTTTTCTATTTTTTAATGCAGTTCAGTTTTTATGATTCTTTATTTTTCATTTCATTTATTTGGTGTAACTATTCAGTGTAAATGTGTTATGTTAAATAAAGCAATCAATCAATTAAAAAAAAAAATAATGGTGGATTCTTTAAAGTGGTATACAGCGACCAGTTGTTTGTGATGTGAATGTTCTTGCTTCGTTGCTCAGTTCTGTGTTCTATTGTTCGTTCGAAGTGAGCGATTCATGTGAGACCTAACCGACCCCTCCTTGGACTGATACTAATTACAAATCCTACGCTCCCGGCCCGAGCTGTGGGACGTTTCTACCCTCTCGGGCAGGGAGCAAAGAGAGACGGCTGTTTTCGCAGGCTAACGAAATGAAGAAACTGTAAAATTCCTGAACTCGTATGCCTTTTACAGGGCTGATCTAACTCACCTTTTTCCTTTTAACAGACATTCCTGCCCCTACATCCTCTCTCCAGTTCTCACTGTATACATAACAATTATTCCATGAGCCCGCGTTGGATATGAAGTGATAAAATAACCAACGAGCGCGTAGGGCGAGTTGGTTATAATCACTTCATATCCAACAAGGGCGAATGGAATAATTGTTTTAGTAAATTCTCAAACCATATCTCTTGAATTTTTGTGGGAGACAGCTCCTGAAACGTGCCAGTGTCGGCCATTATAGAGGCCTGAAGTTAAAAACTTGGCGCATTTTCCATATGACGTAAAACTCCGACTATTGGCTCATAGTCGGAGGTTTTTAGCCAATCAAAAAGCTAGAAATGCAATAGTCGGAGCTGAGAATATACTAAAAATTATTATTTCGTTTCTCCTTTGAGCGGGAAATTTAACTTTTATATTTGCGTTCCTGCTTACTTCCTTTCCCCGAAAAACTTTTTCTTCCATTAATTTAAAATAGGCTCTGCATGTGTTTATGTTAGTGTTATGTATGTTTTTCTTCGTAGTTTTGAGTATCGGCCAACGCAGCGTAAGCAACTCTATGTTGTTGTAAATAGAATATAATCGGGTATAATTTTTTGTGTTAATAATAAACAATTATTGGATGATGTTTTTGTGATATCTGGAATAATCAAGGTCGAGGTAAGTGTTACCAGCCGAAGCCGAAGGCTGAGGCTGAAAACACTAAACAAGACCTTGACAAACGCAAACACAGTTTATGATTTTCCAACAAGCCACTATTCAGCTAGCAGTTTAAACGCGTGTTTTCAGAAGTTGCAGAAATTGCCCGTGTCGCGCAGCTAGTCTAGCGAGCGGAACGAAAACATCACGCGGGAAAACAACATGATCAAAAAACGTTCAAAATACGCTAAAGAAGACAGTTATGTAAGCTGAAATGTTAATGTAAGTCGTGAAAATAAGAGTAACAAGCGTACAGGCAATGAGCGAAGAAGAGAATAACTTTATTCACCTGTTTGCAAGATTTTCCGCTGCGAACTGGTTGACATGTCAATTCTCAGACATCGATAGCAGGAAACGACGAGTCCAAACCAGACAAACTTGTAGAGATAATTTCTCTTGTTCAAGCATCTTCCTTCTCTGAACAAACTCTATGCTCTTTACTCCGAGTTGCATGTCTTAAAAGCGTATTTGACAGAAGCGAAACCAAGAAGTTTGTTGCCCGCCATCGCCATGCATTATATGAATGAATTTCGCCGCAAACTAGCTGATGGAGGTTTTCCAGTTTCCAATAAAAACATTCTTCTGTTTGCTGAGATTAAACTTTCTCCATTTCATTTTAAGCTACCACATGGATTCCATTCATTTTTCACCAAATAAATCGGGAAACTGAAGCAAATTCCGAAGCGACGTTCAAGCGAGCGCTCTGTTTGAATTTTTTTCTCAATATTCCGCCGTATTTCTACTCCCCCTGGTGCAGCACGCTCAACCAATTAGAAACGAGAACTTTTCCCGCTCGTCCAATCAGGATCAAGTGATTTTGCCCCGGGCAATTACCAATTACCTCTGTCTCAGCCAATCAGCATTCAGTAATTTTTCCCTCTATGTCATAATGTAGGTAATGTAAGTATTGTGAGCTTCTTTGTTTCATTTAAAAAAAAACTTACCTATTCCTGGTGTTATCAGCTGATTAGTATTCCTTTTCTTAAATATTTTAGGACGATTGGTCCTAAAGAACAAAGCACTGACTGTTTCATCTCCAATCATATCAACGAGCTTGGAAATACAAAGACAAAAGGTAAACCGAAACAAATACCCTTGGCACGAGGGGGCAATTATTGCATAGCTGGGCATGGTAAAGAAAGTCATCAAGACCTAAGTCGGTTATATTTTATAAGGTCTGAAGATAATTCTTCTTTCATTTTCTGATTATGTAGAAATACTGAATAACCTTTTTTCGGTCCCGCCATAGCTTAAAAAGAACCAGCAGAACAGAAAGAATCAAAAAGCTTTGAAAATAGCCGAGAAGGAAAAGTGCAAACAACCGAGCCATTTCCATAATATCAGCAACAATTTCAGTGAAGGGTTTTCTCCACCAGATGGTCTGGTGTTTGACTTCGAACATTATAGTGTTCCTGGTAACGAAAACCAACCTCCTGTCGCAACTGACTTTTTTGAGCAAACGGATGGTACGCAAGCATCGACAGATAGAGAACATGGCTCCACTGAGCCAAGACAATCTATTACGAGTTCTGGTGATGAGCGGCTTGTTTCTGATGAAGGAACTGATAATATCTTGCGGGAAGAAGGCGAAGGTGAATTGACTGAAATTCATACAGAAGTCAGTGGAGAAAGTGCATCCTTGATGCAAGACAATGAAGCGAACTTTGATAAACACATTTCTGGGCACAGTAATTCCTCATTCATGTTTGAACATGTGCCAAGTGACCAAGGAAAGGAATCGTCGAAGCCAATAAGCCAAAATGCTGTCGAAAATGGTCATTCGTCTGACCAGATAAAAGAAAGCACGAATGATGGAAGGATTGACGGGCACGAATCTTTGTCTAACAGCAGCGAAACATGTGAAACAAGACGTGAAGGGGACCCCGCGTCAACTGATGATACTAACGGGAAAGCTGCACTGGCAGCATCGATTAGTGGCGACAAGGAGGCAAGATGTGAGCTTAGTTTAACGAATGCTAATTTCGAGAACCGCATCAGCGAAACGTCAGTATTAAGCGATGAAACGTCCACTATACACGAAACCGTTGAGCAAGGGTCTAACGAACATAATGGAGAAAACGAAGAAATTCATGTACAGAATGAGGTTGCCGTGGGTAGCGATGAAACAACTTTTCAAGGCACGCCACCCAATGAAGTCCCTTTGTCAGCTCCAGATGAATCCGCGCCTAACCAGGAAAGATGTTGTGGAGAAACAGTAAGTGCAGGTCTAGAAGAGACTACAGAGATCCACGAGACTGATGGTCGTGGGTCTTGTGTTTGTGACGAGCCCTTGACCATAGACGTCCATCAGTGTGATTTAACTATTGTTGGCTCGCCTCGTGTGCTGGAGCTGGTGTTAAAAGTTTGTTCAGGCCACAGAGTTAATGAAGAGGAAGTGGGCGAAGCAAATACATTTTCAAGAATTTGTCTTTCTGGATGGCATTTACGGTGCCAAAACGGGTTGTGGATTGTGGTAGAACGGGGACAAACACAAAGAGGCGGTAATACTCTTGACTCTGCTGTCAAAATTCAATTATCAGAAGGTCTTGAAGCTTTGTTTCATAACGAAGAGAAACTTTGGACTGTAGTGGAAAATGTAGACGTCACTAACAAATCTCTTTTTGGAAAAAATCAGATTGAGAATCAAGATGTAAATGACATTTTTGAAGTTTCAGAAGACTTGCCAAATGTTTCCACGTCTTCAGATGGATCTGTGACGCCTGATCTTAATCCTGGTCCAAATAATGCACACCAAGATCCGAGTGTTACGTTTTCAATAAATAAGGCTCAAGATGTTGGAATTGAAAACTCAAGAAGCCTTAAAACCCGCAAACTCTCTGAAAGTCGCTCAGCTAACGCTGTGTCCAGTTCTAAGGAGCAATTGTCATTTCAGGACGCTCTTCACGCAGCCATTCAAGGAATTTTACAAATCATGGTCGAATTCAGTGGGTCGCCAGAAGATGCCTTTTCTACTACAAAAAATCAAAACATTACAGAAAGTATTTGTAAGCCCCTCTGCAGCGTTCTCTGGGATATCTTGTCAGTTGGACTGCGCAAACGGTTTCTTGTTAAATACACGGTATGGGATGTAGTTGAAGAGTTCACCGATGTTTCGAGACACGTGCGTCAAACTGTGGACTGGGTTAACAACAGATACGTCTCTTTTAGCGAAGAACAAAAGTTCCAAGCCTTCATTTGCGAATGTCTCAACATCGGACAAGGTACCTTGCACCAGTGGCTGGAAAGTCTCTTAACACAAAGCAAGAAAAGACTTGAGAAGTACTATGGCAAAGATGGCACAGTCTTTCACCTGTCCCGGGAAAAACTGGAAGAAATGGTGCTAGGTCTATCAAGGATCAGTTCCCTACCTTTTAATCTCCACTTTGAAAGCTGGGTTAAAATGCAGGGTTATGACCGTAATGAGTTGGCTTTCACATTTGAATGAAAATGAACTGTGTAAGAACGTATGCGAGTGGGTGACTCCAGTAACACGGCATGGCAGTGCCAACAAGAAAAACTTTATTTGAACCCAGCATTTACATACATTGTTCCAACATGCTGTGCCCATAAATTTTGCATTTATTAACATTTTGCAAAACTCTGCAAATGCAAACAATACGGTAGACATTCCAAAATTAAGACCTGGTTAAACGGTCCAATGTTTGAATCTAGTACCGCTCTTTAAACACAAGTATTGTTGGCATCCATTTGTTTCGACGTGCCGAGGTAAAGCGAATGCACTTACTTTGTGGAGTCGGCGTGGCCAAGTGGTTAGGCGGGGATCCAGGGTTCAAACCTTTCTTCCTGTCACTGGATGGATTTGTTTTCGTTGGTCCTGGATTCAACTCCGCCACGCTTTGTATGTAGCCATCTAATCAATCACCCATCAGCTGGGATTTTTAACGCATTTCTGTTTTACCTGCAATATTTTTTTGAGTAATTTATTTTTTACTAAGTAGTAGAAGTTGTACATACTGATTTTCAATTTGACTTAAAAGTATACACATTTCGTGTCTGTAGATACCAATAATAAGTATAAAACTTTCACTGACTTCTGATTTGATAATTAGAAGCTTGCTGAAGCTATTCGAAATTAATTTTAGACAAACCCTGTTTTTCTCATAATGTAAAGCCTCCCAAGACAAAAGAGTGGTTTTAACGTATAAGTACTCGGGAGGCCATTTCTAAGCTTCGTCTTACCTCAGTTTAAGACGGAGGCCCAATGCTAAGCATTTTATAATTCGCAAGTTAATCTTCGAGGTCGTTTAGACCCACCATTAGTACAAACAAGTTTCCGTTCTTATCGCTAAGCGTTTGAGTAATGGTGTTTTCGATAAACTGATTCACAAGGGCTTCCAGCTGTTTATGCTTTTCATATTTTTTAAATTCCATTCCCGTATCCGGGAAACCATTATTCTTGTAACTCTGCCACCAGGCCTTCCCACAATCTTTCTCATCTCCATTCCAACTGTCAATCACTCGTTGTACGTTGCATTCAAGTTCAACTCTGAAGCAAAGGCTTACGGGGCATGTTGATAATAGATGACTTATGGATAAACTGCGAGAGATAAAAGTCTCCCCGCACGAACAAATTGCTTTTTTCGTGTCATCATGTTGTTTTGGAAAGGACATGCTGTGAGTTTCTGTAACTCTGTCATCATTTATTAAATGGCCTGAAACACAAGCTCTGTGATGCCCATTATCTTTTCTTGGTGACAAATTGAATTGAGTTTTCCTGTTAAATTTTCTTTCGCAAAGTTGGGTCTCATTCGACAAACTGTGTTTACGTTTCCCTTGTGTTTCGTTTCGGTCATCACTGCTTCGGGTGCTTCGCTTTCGCTTAAAGCATTCAACTCGGTGTCTTCTTGAATGTGTTCATCTATCATCGGAATTTGGAAACATCTTTTTTGTAGATCGCAACGCTTCATAATTTTTACATCATTCTCTTGCATATTGGCTTTATTACTTGCATCTTTGTCGTGAACGTCATCCCGTAATGCTGCATTGTGGCCAGGTTTTTGAGTTAATTTCCCTGGTCCTGAACCTGATTTAAGCGGTTTATTTTCGCTAATGCTGCAGAAAGCTGGCCTGGTCCATTCAAGTGTTAAGGAATACTTTCCCACAGTCGTATTCAAGTACCAGTTTTGAAGGTTGGCTTCAGCGCTGATGGACTTTATAAGGATCTTCAAAACCGGCGGAAAAGGATTTTCCTCCATTGGACAGCAGAAAGCCAGCAAAGTTAAAACTTTAAGGTTACTTAACGTCGACGTTTATGTTGAAGCTTAAGCCATGATGTAATTTTGAAACAACAATGCTTGATTCGTGAGTCAAAACTCAATAATACATTTGTTAGGGAAACCTTTTTATTCAAGATTCATGTTAGGTTTGAGAGAATGAGCTTTGAAAAATACATCAATAATGCAAATTTTGCGTTGTGTTACGATTGGACAGACTAACCGAGGCAGGTGCAAAGTAGAATGGGCTTGTTCGATCAAAAACCGCATTAAATCCATCGATGAAAACCGCATTAAATCAAAATGCATCAAAAGCTGCTAAACGTTTATGACAAGAATTTCTTTCATTCGTTTTCCACAGTTGACGGAATGATCAAATGAAGAAAACTTTTGCTGTGTAGGTTTTTTGAGGTCAGGTCTAAAATGTCATGTAAGGGTTCAGGAATCGCGCTACACACCCCTACCTAAATGTCTGGTTAGTGTCTGGTGTTTACAGTTTCACACATTTTATTAATTCTTTCTCATTAGTTACAAAACGTACATTAAAAATGGACAAAGGTACGTTACCTGGTCATCATTATTTTTTTAGGATTTACTGCAATGTTGCGATCACATTGTTAAATGATATAAGTAAACAGTTCCAAAATCTTTAGAAAATTTAATAGAAATCGAAAGTGGTAACTTCTGAATTTTTGTCATTCTGAAAGGGTGAATATTCGACAATTTTCCCAAATTTACATTTATTGCTTTATATTGCAGGTGCTCGAACTTATTTCCCAGCCCACCGAAGTTTCTGGGATATTTGGTAAAATGCATAGGCCCTAGACCCATTCCTGGATACCCACAACCCCTCCCTTTTACCATAGCTAGTGTGTGACAGCTGGCACGCTTTTAAATGCCAGTGGGTGAGTCCGTACGTTTCGTTCAATTCGCTAACAAAAGGTAACAGTAAGCATCAAGAGTGCGCGGTAGCCGAAAGATAAAATGGATACTCGTATGTTTCTCGTTCAAAAAGTTTGCGACCGCGAGCACGCTTGTAAAAGCCAGTCCGTACTCTCATTTCGGTTAGCCATAGAGAATTGTCAGTACGTTCCGACTCTCACCTGGGTACAAGTCCTATTTAGCGGGGAGAGGACATTGATTTGTAGGTTCGGGGTTCAGGACATCAGGACTGAAGATCCACCAAGCAGTAGTTCCCGTGATGGAACAGTGTTTTTTGTACCATTGACCCGAACAAAAAAGCCCAGTGCATGAGTAATTTTTAACACTCAAAAAACGCACGCCACAGTATCTTTGGGTGAAGAATTGGTGATCGTATCAAAGGGTTTAAACTATATTTTACCGAAGTGTGCTTTATAATAATTAAGACCCAAGTTAGTTAAGGAGACCACGTTAGATACATTTAAACACGTCATTTGCTAGTTTCCACAGCACTTCCAAGATGCTACCATAGTCCAGTCAATTTGGTCAGCGGCCATCATGTGGATGCCAGACCCAGAAACTGAAATTTGAAAAGAAACGTCACATGATTTATTGATATTAAATTATTAAACTATTGAAATAATTCTTAACTTATTATTCGATATTTATTTGTTTATTTTATTTACCTGCCCACTTTTTCCCGCTTACTGTGACCGCTGACCAGAAGGAGTCCGGCTCAGTAGACACCATGTTCTCTGGGATTCCTTTGCTCGTTATCAAAGAAGTCTCGTTCTTGACGTGATGGAAGTACTTAGAGGAAATGATCTGCCAGGACATACCATGATTGGTACTCCGGTGAAAGTTCATTTTGCTGTCCACTCCAAAGAGCATTCCATTCCGGGGGTCCAGTGCAATGATACCAATGATGAACTCTTCGATATCTAGGGAAGTTTTACCGTACATCGTAATAAGCTCACTACCCGGGGTGAAACTCTGTTACGTCTACGTCACAGCATTTTGACAGACCGAGTTTTCTGAAGGCAATTCCCTAGTTTTGCATTGCGCATTCGTACTGCGCATAATTTCATGGGAGTCCAGCAGGTACGCGCGTATTGAAACATGGCGAATTTTCTTTGTCCGGAGCTCGCAAGAGTAAAAAATCATCATTTTCTCATAAACGAGTAAGGTGAACTATCATTTTTTTCTCTTTTTTTTTTAATTGAGAAATAACTTTATTCTTGTACAATAAATATAGACCAGTTTCCAATAGACGAAAACGTGTTTTTTTACAAGTCAGTCGTGAGTAAATATGGAATTACTAAGTATATATAAACAAGCGCCCGTCGCTCGTAAACAAGCACGGGGCCCCCATTTTTATTTCAAAATTTAAGTTGCTATAATGCAAACAATCGATAGGCAAAGGTTGAAAAAAATCGCAGTGTGGGTTAAATACTCGCACGTCTTTTGCCTTGAAATCAAACTCTTTTCCATGTGAAAAGTTGGGCACCAAGACTGAAACAGAGGTAGAAGGCTACTCGGAAATGACATATTTAGGGTTGAAACCGTCTAAAAACTAACGAGCAGTTGTGGAACATACTAATTAAAAAAGGTTTGAACATACTAAAAAACGTTTTCTTACATTCCAAAATTTCGCAGGTTGACAGTGCATCCGAGGTTTACTTTTAAACAGTGGCAAAATAGCTGATATAGCGATAACGGTTTCAATGGCGAATTCTATTTTAAAATTGTATTGCTTTATTATCACATTACCTGTCCAATCCTGACCATCTCTGGAAGAAAAACAGCTGCTTTCGTATCTACCGAAAGAAGAAAAAGAGTCGAGTTTAATTCATATGACCTGGCCAGATGCTTTTTGCTTTGCACACCGAAGGCTTTTACATGCATGTAAAACATGTTCGTCATATTTACCTCTGCTCGGTGTACATGCACACGTAAAACCATCCGGAGTCTGGGTCCAAGAGTACGGCTCTTCTAGAGTATTCTGGGACACCTGCCAATAAAATAAAGTGGTATAACTATTTGATCGTACGGGCATTTTCGGACTTGGGGATTCGGGGGGGGGAGAGGTGGGGCTGTAACCTTACTTCATGAAAAAAATTTACGCTATTTCCGAATGTGTTAGCATTAAACCGGTACACAACCACCCAACAATTGCAACTGCTGTTGCCCGAATCTTGAGCGTTTTGCCCGAGAAATGTCGACAATTTTGGAAACTGGGGGGCTGCAAACACCCACCGCCTTCGGCTCGCACGCCTATGCTCTGTATATATCTCAGTATGACTGTACTTGCACTGAACGCGCGGTGCCACAAACAGGCTTTGTTACTTGTACATTATTTTGAACTCATTTTCTTTGCTGACCCCGACGGAAATGATGATGATCACCACAGCAACAACACCGATGAGGAGAAAATTAAGTTTGGGTAAGGGGGAAGATTAATATCAATCGTCATCATTATCATCATCTTATCGTCATCGTCATCACTGTCATCCTTATCATCACTATCATCGACGTTATGATTATTGACATTATTATCATCCTCGTCGTCATCGACATCATCATCATCATTACTTTATCATTTCATCGCCAAAATCATCACCACGGCCGTCGTCATTATTATCAAAATCAGTATCATCATCTCGTCATCATCATTGATATTTACAGCGATGATGGTGTTCCATAACAACCGTTTTTGTTTAACAAATGGTCATGTTGCCCATTCATGGTCATGAAGACATAGACCCTTTTCATAAATGGCTGCCAATTAAAAATTCTTTTGTATGCATTCAAATTAGCCTCACTATTCTTACAAAAGAATTTATAATTGGCAGCCATTTATGAAAAGGGTCTATTGTCATCTGTCATCCGTGCATGACAGATTTCCTGCGAGATACGTGGGTTACCAAGACACCTCCGAAATCTTGCTGCATACTTTTCTGGCTGTAAAATCTATTTCACGGAATATCGCCTAATAATGATAATATCGGTGGCCACTATGCTGAAGATAATGGTACGATGAACAAGGAATCACGACAAGACACTTGTCCTAAAGAAAACGATGAATGGTGCGTTAACTTACCGGTATACCGAGGCATAGGTTCCGCAATACAGCCATACAGCTCAGCTCGCATCACTTTGAGGCCTGGGGCGGTGGTTGGAATGAAACGCACGTAACGTGCTGTGATTGGCTCAAGGAGTTTCACCACGACCGAGTATTTAGCTTCATGTGTATCCTTTGGACCGTTCAGCTCCTGAAACGCAAAAACAAAAGTGAGAAGCCAGCATTACACTGGCGAGTAGTAAACGAGTATTTTTTATAAATTCATCAAAACTAACGGAAGGATAAAACGAAAATCTGAGACCCTTTCCTTAGTAAAAAATTATTCAAAATTGGGTGGGCAGGTCACAGCCCTCCAAGTCCGAAGGTGTCCGCACGACTATGGTCAGTGGGAGACACGGTCACTTAATGCGCTGGACTCCGGATCGGATGGTTCAGGTTCAACTAGGCATTACATTGTGTTCTTGGGCAAGACACTTTACTCTCACGGTGCCTCTCTTCACCCAGGTGTCTAAATGGGGACTGAAAAATTTAATGCTCGGGCTAATCTTGCGATGGACTAGCATCTCATCCAGGGGGGAGTAGAAATACTCTCTGTTGCTTCATGCTACAGATAAACTCGGCCTGATGGGCCGCTAAGCTCAAACGCAGACTTTATCTCACTCGCCACAGGCCCTCTCTTAATTAGTCTTACCTTAACAAGTCCATTTTCGCTATACTCCATCCATTCAACACTGTTGTTACTGTATTTAAACTGAAATCTCTCCACATAAAATGGAGACGATGGGCGATAAGAACCCTGAGTTGCCACTCTTGTAATCTTCCGTAACGAGCCAAAGTCAACCTGAGGAAACAAAAAAGCGAACAAGATAGATAGACCAAATTACCATCACATAAGTTCTGTCTTTGCCTAACACGAAAGCCTCTCCTGCTCAGGGTCATTCCATTTTATTTCTTCCCCCTCCCCCACCCCACCATAGATGAGACTTTCTGAAGGGGCTTCGAAAGTCGTTTCTTAGTGGGTAGCTCCGTGGGCACTCTTTGATCTTGCGAATATTTCTGAGGGGGTAAAGAGGCCTTTTTTCAGAAGGAGTTATGAAAAATCAGGTATTTCTGAGGGGGAATCGTTTCAACACCTGTCTTTGATCTTTATTTTTTTCTTAGAGGGTAAATTTGGACTTACCTCGTCAACGAGGGGTAGGCGGGTGGATATAAAATGGAATGGTCCTCAACAACATTCCAAATATGATTTTAAGAGAAAGGAAACGAGAGGAAAACAAAAGCAACTTTCAGATGAAATGCTTTTAAAGTTAGCAGCCTTTCTAAGTTTCGTGCACGCTCTCTTTTACTTGTGGAACCCATTTTGACTAATGACTAAAACAAACATTTCCCGGGGTCGGCCGCCGTTTCTTTCTATGACTGCCGTGACGTCATATGAAAACGCGCTTTTACATTTTCCTTTGAAAGACTAAATCACATGACAGGCAATCGCGGCTCTTTAGAACTTTCTTTCGAACGCGTCTTTAAACTCTCTCAATTAATGATATACCTGCAGGTACTCTAGCTCCCATAGTGCAGCTTGCCAGCCGTAGGGAAACTCTTTAACTTCCTTGTTAAGGCGGATATCCAAGGGATTAGACACAGTACCGGACGACGGGTCTACACTGTGGCTGAGAGCTTCATCCGGGATATATCCAGACTCGAGACCAAGAGGGTAAATGCAATTTGCTGAATGAAAAGAAACACGAACTTGTGTCTATTTAGATGCTACAATTTGTCGCTTCCATAATCGGTAGTGAATTAGTAAACAAGCACTACCCACGTGTTTTATAATGATAGGTAATACATTAAAACAATCGTTTTCGCTTCGGCTAAAAAACGGTATATATTGTTTGTTTATGTCAGGAGCCATTCTTTTCCTGTCAGAACATCTAATCACTGATTCACAGTTCACACGCCCCTTAGTTCACTATTGGTAAATTATTATAATGAAATCCCTCGCGAGTGAAAGCCGCGCTTTCATTGACTCAAGTGAACTTTGAAATTATTACCGTGGACTTCAACAGAGCATTTTCACATGACGTCACGGCAGACATATTGGTGTCTCAAAACAAGGAAACGACGGCCGTGCTGGTCAGTGGTGTCCCAAATGAACCCTCGTAATTTTTATGCAAACTTCGTCTTTTGTTTCAGCAATCCAATATGGTTGCTTGTAACGTGTGTGAAAACGCTCTATGGGATTGGAACTCTTTTCTGTGATGGAATAGAAAAAAAGAACAATATAATGAACTTACCAGGAGAGCCTTCAAACAAACAGCCGAACACCTCAAACCGCATACAAATTTGTTTCTTCCAGGCCAGTGGTCGCACGCGAATGCTATAGGCCTCGATTTCATTACTCAGTTGATAGTAAACTGGGGTGGACTTGTCAAAGTTGCCAGGAAATTCCTTAGTAAAAAAAAAAGAAACTAGTGAAATGTGACCATTACTCAAATCAATGAGTAATGTGTAATGTGTAAGTGTATGCCGTCCGCCATAGGCCTGGGGAGAGTCCCATATTAAGCCTCTAAAGAGACTAATCTGGGCGTGGTGCAAGCGTATTTTGAACTCTAGAAGAAGCGTACGAATCCACCGTAAGTAAAAAGATCGATGGCCACTGGTACATTTACCTATAATTCTTTGCGCGCGAAAACCCTACAAACGCAAAGAAAACCCCATAAACTTTAAAACTTGGCAAGAATAATGTTGTTATTACAGGAACGAATTTCGTTAAATTGTAACTTTCTATTTACCCTGTGTGTTAGGGTCGCAAGGTATTGTGGTAAAATCTACAGCCGCCATCTTTTTTCCTATGATGCATTGCGAATGTCACACATTCGGTCACTGAGTATTCTTTCTTTCCGGCATGGAGTCACAGCCTCCCCACCCCTTCCCCCAAGCCAGAAGGTGCCCGTACGCTCATCATGCCAGTAGACACAAGGCCATCTATGAGTAAATATTGGGACGCTTTTCCCTGGTTACCTTTATAAAGCCGTTTTCCATATAGTTGTACCATATCACCTCATCACTGCTGAACTGTATCAGGTATCGCGTTACCCAATGTTCTTTCTGGCTTCTGCCATACGTCACGACTCCCGTCACACGTGCTTTCCTCGTGAAATCCAGCTGAATATATTGTTTATTGTTCGTGTTGTACGCGCACCATGCATCATTCCCTGCACCTTCAACAACAGAGAGAAAGTTGTCATGTTCAGAATATTTCCCTTTTTATTACAAGATTTTCACTTACTCAGCAAGGAGCAATAAGTAATGCTGATATATTCGTTTTCTGGCGTAATATTTATTAACAATGCCTTGTTTTACCAGGAAGTGACGAGATCGCGAAAGAGGTGGAGAAAACGCGAGACAACAATAATTATTCAAATTTATGTGTACTTAACGCACCATAGTCAAGTAGAAATTTGATCTACTGTCTTGCCATCCGGGCTCACCATATTTCGAGGGGTACAATGATGTTGGTAGTATTACCAGTCCTTTTGGTGCAACAAGGAAGTTCCAACATTCATTTAGTCACTCTCCTTGCCATCCGGGCTTACCATATTTCGAGGGGTACAATGATGTTGGTAGTATTACCAGTCCTTTTGGTGCAACAAGGAAGTTCCAACATTCATTTAGTCTCTCTCCCTCCCCTCCCTAAAGCATTTTTTGTTTCCTCCGCGACTGGGATTTTCCTTTTTCTTCCGCTTGCTATACTAGTAGAGCTCTTTCACGGATGACATATCTTGAAAAAATTAGCTTAAATTTTTCAATCTTATCAATTACAATCCTTCCTTGTTTCAGGGGTGGATCTAGGCGAGGGATGCAGCGGGCGGAGGACTAATTATAAGCAATCTTTATTTGCTGATTATAATATGAATTATCCTACGTGTCTTTCCTTACTTGGTCGGGCCTGGTTTGGTTGTGAATCTGAATATGTAGAGGACGCTGTCAGTTGGTAATCTCTAATGTCACCGGACGCCATTCCGAGTGCGGAGGTACATCCTGAAAAAATGGTTTTTTGCACAGGGTTAATCTTCCTAGTGGTTATGGCATTGTGATGGACGGTTTTGACTACATTTGTTGGAACAAAAACAAAAAGGCATGAAACGGCTTGGAGCATGCTACACTTTACTCCCCCTTCATTGGATGCTAGTCCGTCGCAGATTACTATCCAATACTCTGTCAGGTTGCGCCAACAATTCTGTATTACTCATTAATACTCCTCGGAGGAGTGAAGCACTTTGGTTCTACCAAAGAACAATGAAACATTTCCTGGAAATTCTATTCCCGCGCATGTACAGAAATTGCGTTATAATTAGTTTTTCTCTGTCATTTGTTTTGAACCCCGCCTGTAGGCAGGGCAACGAAAAAAATTAGTCTATAGACTCATGTAGTTGTTCTCCTCCACGGAAATCTTTAGTAAAAGACGAAAGATTTATGCGTGTTGAAGGCGAACCAGAGTTAACCAAAATCGCGAAGATCGGCGGTATGTAGAACGTGATGCGGCAAAACATGTGAGATAAAATCGAAATTTGTTAACTATTCAAATACGCATGCGCATTAGCACGCAAATGACTTGTGGAAACACATGCCAATCTCGTCCCAAGAGCCAGCTTTTCTTTTGGTCAGCACCAAGAACGCGGACTCTGGCCAACTGGCCAGGACTTTCGGCTGTTCTGCGCAGACCTAGAATTTGCTCGCTTAATCTGATTGGCTGAGAACAAGGAATCAAAACAATACACCATGCGCATTCTCCAGTAATCGGTCCTGGGGCCCGTTTCTTGAACGTCCCGTCTCGATGATTATCGGGCCCGTAAAGCTAGCTCTGTTTCAATTTAAGATCGTTGGTTTAATAATTTTGAAAGTGATAAAACAAATCTATAACTTAATGAGTTTGAGAGCTAGGGCTCGTGCTAGTACTCTTCAGGTGATGATTTCAAAGTTTGGCCTCGGGCCTGAAAAGTTGCCGGGACTTTCGGGAAATGGGCCCCTGGCGCGCCAGAATCCGCGTTCATGGTGCTGACCAAATGAAAAGCGGGCTCTGGGACGACATTGGCTACTGCGCCTCCCAAAACTCAAATAGACCAGAACAAATATGAAACAAATCTAATGTTATATTGCGTAGCGTATGAAGAGGATTAAGTAAGTATTTTTCTGCGTCACAAAGAGGACAGAGGTATGGCAAATCTTACCATATTTCTCACAGGTTTGTTGTAATATTTATATCAATATTCTCACCTGGTATTTCGATCTCAATAGTGACTGTCTGTAGAGGACTGGAGAAGGGAGTTCCTTTGCTTATCCCGTGACCGTCGTCGCTATATTCCTTGTAGTACAACAGTCGAACTGGTGTCACGATGTGGTGTGTGCCCGTCTTCAGTGAGCTTTCGCTGTCAAAAATGACACTGAAGTTAAAATTAACTTCTTCCGACCAGTGAATTTCATCAATCTAAAAAGGACAAAGTTAAAACGAAAATCTGATTAAAATAATCAGAGCAATCTAATATTTTATAAAGAGAATTAGTAATACAAATGGTTCACTTGGCCAGCATGCGATTAAATTCCATATTTAATCTACTTACCATGAATGTCACGCTATCTCCTTTCCGATCAATTCTATAAGACCCCGTCATCGAGGATGGCGTGACATCATTGATCTTGATAAATGGTGTCAGCATCCAAGTCACGTGAACACCACGTGCGTTTGATTGGGATTCAGAAGAGTGTTTCACAGTGAAGCCATATTTATATTCAGATCTGAAGACGGAAACCTCTCTAGATTATAAGCTCAATATCATTAATATGAATTCATTATATGTTGATGTCGATCGTATGAACTCGTTTCCTGGACGTTGTACATGTTCAGGAATTACACTAAGCTATACGTATTGGAGGTTTTGTTTTACTAACAACTGTGATTAGTAAAAATCTGCTAGTATACTAATGCAAATGCCGCAATCTGATTGGCTGAGCTACTACACGCTATCAGCCATTAGAGTGCAGTGGTTGAAGGTCGTCTTCAAAATGGCGACGTCTTCGCGCCTTAGCGAAGTTTCGCGGGAAGATTTAGAACTTTTTCACCGACACATGATTCGTTTATTATGATTTTTACTAAAACAATTAGATCATTCGTGCTCGACTTTTATGAGGTGATCAGTTGATTCGGCCTTCGGCCTCATCAACTATCACCCCATAGAAATCTCGAGTTCATAATCTAATTGTTAATTGGTTTTTTAAAAGCTTGCGCCTCCAATCAACCAAAGTTTGTTGGCAAGCGTTCCCTTCTCTCCCCTCCCCCTCCTCTTGTGTTTTTTGAACTTGTCCCATTTTTCACCCGGCCAAACAACGGGAAGCGGGTCAAATTACGCGGGCGGAAAGATCGTTATGAAGGCTAACTCGACCAATCAGACGCAAGACAAAAACAGGCGCAATTTTATAGTGTCGCGCATTTTCCCGCGCTTAGCGTTGGCTACGTGTGTTTGCTACTTATTCTCATTAGTCAATTAAGTTGTTTTCCTTCAATGTGATTGGTCATTGTAATTGCTTTTGTTTAGGTGTTTCCACACTCAAATCCAAACCGCGCTCGAAAGAAGCCATGACTACATTAACATCAAAACTAAAGGCTTTTTAGTTAAAAAAATTGTTTCCTAATTAACTGAACTGATGTTTGTCGACTGCATATTTGGCACAACGAAATTCGAAAGCATACGTTAAAATTCCGTCTTTTAGTTTTCCATTGCGGATTGTTATTTTTTATTTGGTAAACCTGGTTTAACTAAACATGTTCAATATGTCTTAATAGTATTAATGACAAACTTGATAAAATTGGGCAGTGTTTTAGTTGTTTTACAAAGTGCGCCGTCCTTAACGCAACTCCACAACTGATCCCATCGGTAAAATGTTTAATTTCATGGACGTAAAATTTAAGTAAACGTTGTTTTAACTTACCCGCGAGTCATGGTGACGTTTTCACTTTGGTTGAGGTAATGAGACACTATCATCTCAAGCTGAGGATTACCCTGCATAAAAATATTTCCTTCTTATTTGATTAAAAACAGAAAAGATATTAAAGACCAATACACAGATGACCTTGAAGGCGAAATGCAGAATATATCAATCGTGAATTTCACAATTAGGAATCTTGAGCCTTGAATTAACCTTAAAAAGGCCACTGTCACCAAAACTTCAAGAACCCAAAGACGTTTTGGCACCACGTACGTAATGGAATGAGAGCCCATTTTGTGAGAGCCCATTTTTGCCCATTTTGCTTGTGACAGTGTCGCTTTAACCAATGGAGGTTTTTACATTTATCAAATTCGAAAGTCACGAGCTGGTCAGCTTAGCTGATCAGTTGATATTTAACAATTATTCCACGAGCGCGCGTTGGATATGAGATGGTAGATAGCCAACGAGGCGCGTAGCGCCGAGTTGGCTACAACCATCTCATATCCAACAAGCGCGATATGCCATAGCTAGTTTTTAATAACAAGAATTATTCATGATATTGAGATTAATTTAAATTCCTCTTGAATTGTTTCTTGGCAGTAGTTTAAATTCCCCTTATTTTACCACTTCCAATTACATAACCATTTTGCGAGATACAGTCCTATAGCTTTTCTTACCCGTGCATTGGATCCTATAGTTTTTTTACCTGCTTTGGGATTTAATTTAGACTATTTATGAAACTTGAGAACCTTGCGAATGTGGCAACTTACATTGTTCGACCTTCGTTTAATTTGATGTCTCGCGCAACAAACTGCAACAAAGAGAAAGAGAATCGTTTTCAGGCCAGAGGTACATGAAAAGAGTGGGTTTTCACGTATTGAAGTACACAAAGTGAAGGTAAAACTGTAATTTAGGTGTCAAGGAAAGAAACCTGAATTTTTCGAACAAACCCATCGAACGGCCAAATCATCTAAGTATTCCTTTACTTAAAGAAGATATATATGTGAAAGTTGTACCATTTTTCGAAGGTATGTGAAAGAGGTGTCTTTTATGTCAAAAATAGTGTATAAAAGGGCAATTTAAAATGATTTTGAAACTCAAGGCGTAGCCTATAAAATATTTTTAACCCCACCCACTCATCCCCGAGCCACCGTTAAACGAGGCTACGCTTGAAAGTTCGTCCTTGAGACCTTGACAAAGTTTTGTCACGTCGAAATATTGGTAGCCTGCGAATACAGCTGTCGTCTTCGCTCCCGCGGCCCGAGGGTCGTTTCGCAAGGCCGGGAGCGGAGACGACGGCTGTATTCACAGGCTAAAATATTGGTGTTGGAAAGGACGAAAACAGGGAAATAAAATAATAACAAACTTACTCCTAGCCTGTTTTAGAAACTCGATTGTGCCAGGATACGATAACGCCACGTTTAACTTGGAATATAAACTCGATTTTGTCCGATGTGAACATATAAGGCGGCACAAGAAGTATACTATTATGTCATCATATTAAGGGAAATGGAACCAATGATTCACAGCGCAAAGTAGGGTGTGCCTGTCGAGTTAGTTCAAAGAAAATTTTGAAAGCACATTCGTTATTTTCTAAGTCAGTAAAAACTGACGAACTATGCATTTGTTTGAAGATATATTTGTTAAACCTAATACATAGCTTTCAATTTATCGGTGCTAAACCGCCGAGCCTCGGCAAGGCCCGAACAGTAAAGATACATTTAAAAAAATCTCAAAATATGCATGTAACTAACATATAGTCGCTTTGAATGATTCTTTACCTGACTGAAGAAGTGTTAAAAACAGGATAACAACGAGCAAGGCTTTTGCTTTTAACATGGCTGACTTGGTCTTCTCTCCGTTCATGGGTGAAACACTTCCTGTAATCGACTGCCACTAGACAATGAAATATTTCCTTGATAAGAAATTGCTACAGGTGAGATAAGATAATTAACACAAATACATAGTCTAAACAACATCGCTCCAAATAATATATACCCCCGGCCGGTGATAATTAGAAGAGCACTTTCTGGCGATAACATCAAAGTCTTTCATCAATTTAGCGTGAAATATTTACCATGTCCGCATTTAAATATTTATTTGTTTTATTTGTACTTGACGCCTTCCTGTTCGTTAATGAACGGTTTGATGCTCATTGCAGCTATTTAATGACTAATAATTAAATATTTCCGGGCATGCTAAATTTAATACTCAGTTAGCTAATTGTAGACGAGAAATATAAAAATGAATGGATGAATTCTTGAGGGACAGCTTTCGAAAAAAACAATTATGGGTAATAATCTTGATTTTAAAGAACTAGTAACCTTAATTTTCAGTGAAATTTCACAACACCTTCAATAGCCAATCGAAAGCCGCGAATAAGTGTTATAAATATTAATTAATGTCCTAAGAAAACGGCACAGGAAAGAAAACTCATAAATGACAAACTCGGTTGACATAAATCGGTGCTTTTAAACAAAGAAGAAACCTTATCATGAAACCCCACATTAATTAACACCACATGCACTTTGTTGAGAACTGAGATCCAATTAAGGGACACTGTCACACCTGACTACAGAACTTTTTATGTTCTAATTTCCATATTATTGGGCCAAATACCACCAAATACACGAATAAATTTGAAAAAAGATTCCACAGAACAAGATAGAACAGGTTTTTTGGGGATGTTTTACAGGATTACAAGGATGGAAGTGGATTGCAATTCATCGAGTTGACAGGATGTCCAGAAATCAAAGCTGAAATTCTGGTGAAATTTTGAGTCTTAATTCTTAATATTTGTTTCTTCTTAGTTGATATTTCTGTGCTTTCACCACTTTTAGCACCTTTCTCCTTCTATTGCAAGAGAATAAAGCACGATTAGACTAAGCTACAGGCCGTACTTATTATGTATCAGGCGAGACAGTGTCCCGGCACAGGAAAGAAAACTCATAAACGACAAACTCGGTTAACATAAATCGGTGCTTTTAAGAAACCTTATCAATTTCAGGCACGCCCCACATTAATTAACACCGCATGCACTTTGTTGAGAACTGAGATCCATTAAAGTCCAATGGAATTATTTGAACAATGATAAAAGAACTTTGTAACACATGTATGTGAAAAATTGTAATAAAGGTATTGTTTATGCGCCAAAAAATGCTTGGGCATTTTAACACTCTTCATAAACATTGACGAAGAGAGAGAGAATGTTTTAATTTTTTATTACTTCAACAATGCTGAGTTTTAACGCAGTGTTTCGTACGGATTGGACTCTTTCTTTAAAATCAACCTTTTTTGCTTCCCGTTATATTTCGGGTGCATTATAGTTCGTTCCACGAAGGTCCCGCATGCGTTATGGCAGACGTTCATAATTCCAGGTAGGTTCATCAGTAACTCTAGGTATTGTCAGGTGCGTGCTATGCCCTTCGTGAGTGGGCTATTTTGAGTGACAAACCTTTCCCGAGACGAGTGGTGTGTGTCGTGTGTGTACTACGCCGTAACTAGATAGCAGCTTTTGGTTTAATTTTGTGGATTAGTAATATTTAGTTTTTAGCTGGGATACATTTTTATCGGTTGGTGGTTTAATATTGGTTACTGGTAAATTGCTGTCCCGGTGTTCCTAGCTAAGTTTATGTTAATAAACTGGATTTGGTCGGAACAGATTTCTCCTTGCATTTTGCTGCATACTTGGCTGCTTAGTTGAACTCGACATTTTGAGGGAGCGACATTTTAAGGCGCGCAAGAAAAGCAGTTTAAAAATATCCCACTCGCGAAAAACGTATCTCAAGTCTCATTACTTTTTTGGAAGTATGAACTTCTGGCCGTGGTAAAAAAATTATAACTCTCCAGTGCCTGCATTTCCCGTTCGTTCCTGTGTGTCCCAGTGTCATACCATGCGTTCCATTTTCATTCATTTCGAAAAGAAATTAGCCCCATTTTCTATGAAACAGAATCTGGTGAGCTGTAAAGAGTGAGCTGGAACATTTAGGAAGAAATTGCCTACACATTCGGCGGCTTTAAAACTAACGGCTCGTGTTTCCGCTTGACGCTGAGGGAAAAGAGAACTCGGAATTCGAAATGCCCTATTGGCTAAGTCGTGCCTTACACCGTACGTTCCCCGCGCGTTCGATAGTACGTTACGCGCCGCAACATAGTGCGTTTCGTGCGTTTCGGGCGAACCAACAACGTGTTCCTTTTTCAGAAGTCTGCTATGTGGAACAGTCTGGAGTGTGTAAGTGCGTTACCTCTTACAATATTGGCATCTTAAAGGAGCTCAGTCGTCATGAATGAAGTCAACTTTGGTAATGCTTAAGGGACGAACCACACATCATATATGTGTGGAAAATTTGGTCTTTCCACGAGGGATTGGTAAAGTTTAAGAAAAAACCGCTGCTGGAGATATGAAGGTTCATTCGTATGCAAACAACTTGCTCGAAACCTCAAATTGCGAATTTTAAAGAATATTTAGCTTTCTCGTTCAAATTTCGTCAGCCCTTTAAATATGGCGTCACCATGTGTTTACGAAGAGGTTTCCTAGAACATTGAAGCGGTTAATATTCACATCTGAAAATCTGAATATTGAAACATCGAGGTCAACCTGAAAATAGCGCCACCTTTAACGATTCTGTGCAGCTAACTAATTAAGCGATTCTATTACTTCAATATTCAACAGACAATGCCTCATCTCCGTGAAAAGAGGGCTTTGCCAGTGAATTCTTTGAGCATTATAAAGGGTGTGATCACATATTTATTGGGAGAATGTTCAAAATTCACACCTTTTTAGAGCGGCTAATATCCACATCTGAAAAACTGAATGTTGAAACAACGACATTTCGCGCTTCGGTGTTAGCTCATTAAGCAATTTCTGTCGTAATATCCAAAAGGCAATACTTCTTCGAAATGGGGATTAAAAGGGGTGATATCATGTATCCATAGTGAATAATTTTCAAAGCCACATCTTTTTTAACTTGTCTAATAATTTCCACCTGAAAAATCTGAATATGGAAACAATAAACTCCAAAACTGCTTTTTCAATATTTAAGCGGTATTTTCGGTAAGGCTTGCTGTGGTGGTCGATGTGATGGGAGTGTTTGTTCAAGTTGTGGATTTTGTGTAAGTTCCAGTGTTGGCTGTGGTGCTTGTGGTGCTGCTACCTTTTGGTGATGGGAGTGTTTGTGCTAGTTGTGGATTTTGTGTAAGTTCCAGTGTTGGCTGTGGTGTTTGTGGTGTTGCTACCTTTTGGTGATGGGAGTGTTTGTGCTAGTTGTGGATTTTGTGTAAGTTCCAGTGTTGGCTGTGGTGCTTGTGGTGCTGCTACCTTTTGGTGGTGGTGGAGGTGGCACTGGTCGTGATAGTTGTGGTGATGAAGCTCACACTATTTTACTACAACGGCAACACAACAACCAAATAAGAGTAGTTTATTCTATTTTGCAACTAATTTAGCAGTCACCTGACCACAAGTCACGACTTTCTTTGAAAACCCTCAATAGTTAGATTGACTGTAAGCATGCAATGTTGAACGTACAACCAAAAGAACACAGATCATTACGTGAAGTGACAGAAACGTTGTTACAGTATGAAAGATGATGTTTCACCATTTTATAACACAGACGTACTAAGAAAAAGCAATTCTGAGAGCTCCCAACTGGACTGGAACCTGTGATATTCCAGTTGGTACACCAGGCGCCCTTCCCTTGACTAGTGGAGAAACATTTACAACTATCGCGAGATACTTCTGATTCCACGTGCAACCAATTTTGTCTTTGTACATGTAAAATGAAACTTCCAAGAAATATACTAATATAACTAAGTACGCTTATAAGGTTAAAGGTAATGCTCGTCCGCTGATCACAACTCGGATGCTAAGGGAAGACTAGGAACGAAAGAGCGTCCTTTGGGCTTCTTCGCGCGCCTTTCGTTCCCAGTCTTTTTCATGTACCTCTCTTTCGTTCGTTCCTAGTCTTCCCTCAGCAGCGGAGTTTAAAAATAGATTTCGAGTCCCCAACATAAACGTGTTATCAGTCAGTCAGTCAATCAATCAATCATTATTGACTTATTTTCCTTCTTGATCATAGAAGATTACATGCCACGAGAAGTAAATATTTCAAAGGTTTAACATGCATGTACAACGCTGAATAAAGCTTGGCTCCTTTCCATTGCCTGGAGTTATTGCCCGCAACATTTCCATGCGCCCACCAGGCTCCATGAATTGCTTCCAGCGGACATCACATGAATTCCAGCGCCGGAGACTACGGAATCAAATTAAGCACTATCAATAAATCAGTCCTCTCCTGAAAGTCAATTTTTTATTGCCACTGATTAAAGGGGCATATGTTACGCGATTGTAGTGTCACTTTAGAAAGCTAAAACCCGTTTATGCATCAATGGAAAAGGTAAAGCCTCTTGCCTAGTGGCTCATACTTGAGCTTATCCAGGTTTCTGTAGCATTAAGCCGTATCAAGAAAAGTGGCTCAACTTTGATAACAATAGGCTTTGTTATACAGTCCAAAAATGACCGTAAAAGGCCATTTTTAAACAATGGCGTCAGTAGCGGCTGATTACTCGAGGGATTTAATGATCACTCCGATTACCATACGAGCGGCAAATTTGAATTATCGGAAAGACTGAGGCAAAGACAAAATGTTACCCAGGGGAGGTGGTACCGGTAGGATTGTTTTGGTAAAAATGCTACGGTGAGGGGATGGGGCGGTATAATTGTTTTGGCGAAAAAGCTACGGTGAGGGGAGGAGGGGCAAAAGTTCGGAAAGCTGTATCGTGGTTAAAAGTTTGACTTGACCCTATTTACTTTTACATTGCTCCAGTAACCCAGTAATTAAGCTAGGCGTTGGAAAAGAGCTTGCATTTACTCCGTGAAGAAAGCGCTTGACGTTAAATCATGAACTGTTTTGCAGTTGAAAGGAGTTTTGGCAAGGGTAAATGGTCGCTTGAAGATTAGAGGCGGCCACTTTCTCTTCGACTTTTTATTAGAATTTTCACTGTTTTTTACGTCAACCGATTCTTAATTCACGACACTACCTACCTAATATTGATCTATTCTCATATATGAGAGCATTCAAATGTCGCGGAATATTTCTACTTCCCCTTGGATAGGATGCTGGTCCATCGTAGGGTTACCCCCAGCATTATTTCGCTGGTACCCATTTATACCCCTGGGTGGAGAGAGGCAGTGTGACAATAAAGTGTCTTGCCCAAGAACACAACACAGTGCCCCGGACGAGGCTTGAAACAATAATGGTCTAGTTTTGAAATGATCAATTGCGACACGAGCATGGGACAAAAAAAATATTGAGTTCCCGACAGGATTCGAACCCGTGGCCTCCCAAAATGCCGGTTGGACGCTCTAACAAACTGCGAGAACCCCTTGTGAGCAAGGTCATTTAAAAGAGTCATATATGACACGCGTCCTGTATACTGCTTGGATCAGCAATGTCGAATCATCACGAGTGTTATAATGGTCCAGTTCTGTTACCAAAGACTATAGTACTACATTGAAACTATTAACTCTTGTATGCTGTTATGGATGACGAGGATGGAAATGAATTGAAACTTGAAAACATTTGCCATTTTTCAAGTTTTCAAGCGATCACAGGCACAAGACAATGATTGTGGCAGAACTGACACGAAAACAGCAAAATCCCCGCGACAGTGCCTCTATAACTAACAAACAATGGAATGGATATCTAATAACCAATAAGATGATAAGCTCGCGGTTTCTATATGTTATAATTAGGTCGTGAGCTCCAGATTTATATCGCGTGATGGTTGATGGGACCGGAGCCTGAATCAAATATATTTAACAATTATTCCTCGAGCCCGATTGGGCTCTGAATCAATAGCCCATTCGGCCTTCGGCCTCATGAGGCTATGAGGGCGAGAGGAATAATTGTTTTAGTAAAATCGAACTAGAAAGTACAGATTTATCTAATACTCGTCCGAAACTTCAGCAAAACGCAATTCGGCCGCCATTGTTTTGGTTTTCAAAGCAGGCGCTTTCGCTACTAGTGGGCTATAACATATAGCCTGGTAGTAGCTCAACCAATCAGAACGCAGCATTGATAATAGACCACTAGTTGGATTTTACTAATACGTGATAGAAGTATAAATCTACATGTCCTTCTTTTAGGCCTCGGACTCAGAGTAACACTCAACCTCATTCCCAGGGCCTCTCTATCCAGGCCCCCAAGAGCTCTTGGGAGCTGAGAAAGAGACCCTGGGAACAAGGTTGAGTGACACTGTGGAAATTGTTAAGGAAACCACTGAAGATTAACCTCTCAATTTCCACCTTCATATTTTTTCTGCCAATTTTTACAATAAGCGTCGCAAGTTTGCACGTTTGGGTTTAAATTATGTCCTCGATGGATCATGACCTCCCTTGCTGACGATGTCCACCTCGAAAAGTCGTGACGTTATGCACATGGGCGGTGCGTTTTTCCGACTTGTCGATTGAGTAACACCTAATTGCACTCACCTCCCCAGGTGGTCCCAGTGGAATTAGCGACCGCGGTCAGGTTGGCCGTGGGAAAACCGGACACAAGGTTTTCAGGGAGAGCGGTGGTCTGAATCAACTTGGTTTCTTTCCGTGCCAAGTTCAGATAATCAGCCGTGACCTGTCGCCAAGATTCACCCCAGTCACGACTGCGATGGAAGTTCATTTGTCGATCCAAGCCGTAAATCTCCTTCAGAGTAGGATTGGAGGCTATCACACTGATAATTAAAGCTTTCATAGCTAAAAATAGGGCAAAATATGAATTAGAGCTCAAAATACCACCAGAACTATTTGCTAGCATGCACCACAAGGTTTCAAAACACTACACTTGCACATGGGCTAATGAACGATGAAACTTAAGCTAATTATATTTCCATTTTTGTCGTTATTTTTGTTACCATTTCTGTCTTCCATTATTGTCAACCAATCATATTTCATCTTTTCATTAGTATACTTTTAAATTTTTCAACCGTTTATTCTCATTTTTACTTAGCTTTTCAGCCCCTTAAGGTTAGTTTTGTCTAACCGAAATATTGGGCAATAAACTCACCCTTTTAAGCTGTCCGATCAGTCTTGTTTTTAGTTTCACGACTAATGCATTGAGCTAGGAGTGCCATTTTTCAGATCAAGGAATTCTCGGGATTCTAATTGGCAAGAAGGGACAATAAGATTAAAATAAAGCATACCAGTCCATTCCACACCATCTACAGTCGAAAAGCAGCTGCTTTCGGTTCTACGAGAATAAAACATAATCATAAAGTTCACAATGGATTAATCCCCTTTTCTCCACATTTGAAACATCAGTCGCGGGTTTTAGTTATCATTCGATATCATCGTTATCACCACACATGGCTTTTCGAGTTAGTTTTTCTTAAGATAGAAAGGAAAATTAAAGCCAATTTTTGATTTAGTTTACGAGCGTTTTCCCGCCCACACACAACCGCAAGTTTTGCTTCGAAGCCTGATTGGTTGATTGTATTATCCTCCTTTGTTTTGATTGGCCAAGTGCTTATGCTTTGATTCACAAGCTGACAAGAACAAAGATTGAGTGGAGTAATCATAAAACTCACGTTTCAGAAGTGTACATGCAAGCGTAAAACCAATCAGTAACAGGATCCAAGAGAAAAGAGCGTCTATGGTACTCAGCGACACCTACAGCGCAACAGCACAAGTAC
>OX393564.1:20992775-21046275 GCA_947652115.1 Blastomussa wellsi
ACGCTCTCTAGTTCAGTCAATGACGTCACTCAGTGACATCTCTATCATACCTGGTGACCCGGAGATGTCACAGCCATACAACTCGAACCGCAAGCATATTAGCTGTTCAGACGCCACCGGACGCAGACGAAGACTATTGGCTTCGATTGGGTGGCGGAGACGGTGGACGATCATTTCAGTGTCATCGACAGACTGTGGGCCCTTGAACATCTTCATAAAAGGAGAAAAACGAATCTTGTTAGAAAAATCCTAGCAGATCTTCGCGCCAAAGTCTTCATCCCTGACCCCCGTTTCCAGGGGGGCCTCCCATGTGATAGAGACGGGATTGCTCGTCGTCTGGCTTAGGTTGTGTAAATTTCGAATGTCTGGTCTTGCTTCGAGTATTCCAGGCAAAACGGCAATATTTTTAGCCTTCAAGGTCTAGTTTAGGGTTGCACGTGAAGAAATATGAACTTTATGTTTTAGCAATTTTTTAACTTTTTAGGGGTCAAAAATCCTTGAGCCACGCTCAGGTTTGTCCGCTTTAATCTAAAATTTCCGTCCCATCAGGCCGGAGTATTTCTACTCCCTCCTGGATGGGATGCTAGTCTATCGCAGGGTTACTCCCAGCAGTAAATTCACAGGTCCCCATTTATACACCTGGAGGAAGAGATGCACTGTGAGAGTAAGCCGCTTGAATTGTTCTTCGTGATCGAGCACCAATTACACTTTTTTCGTGCTCTCAAAACGACCCGCTTGCACCTTATCTAACCTTAATTAACTCGATGGTGTACGCTAAAGTTAATTTAATCGCTCACCTTTGTGGCCACTGCGTTGTGTTCTTAGGCAAGACACTTTACTCTCACAGTGCCTCTCTTCACCCAGGTGTATAAATGGGTACCGGCGAATTTACTGCTGGGGGGTAACCCTGCGATGGACTAGCATCCCATCCAGGGGGGAGTAGAAATACTCTCTGTCGCTTCATGCTACAGAAACCGGGATAAGCTCCGGCCTGATGGGTCACTAGGCCCGACTGCAGACTTACCTTGACATGGCCGTTTTCCAGGTAATCAATCCAAGTGATGTCATCATCACTATACTGCAGGTAGTATTGTGTGACCCAGTGGTTTTTACCTTTACGCCGCATAGTACCCACTCGTGTCACGCAAGTTTTTAGTAGGAAATCGACTTGAATGTATTGATTCCTTTTCTCCTCTTCAGTGGCAGCTCTTGCGCACCATGCATCTTCGGCTGTAAAGTAAGCATCAAGGAAATTAACAGGATGCAGCGGTGAACACAATCCGGACAGGTACTTACTTTCTGTCTTAGAGAGGTGTGTGGCTTATAGCGAGTTTAAAAACCAACACCAGTGTCTGTCTTTAGGGATGTCCGGCTTAAGGAGAGTTTACATAAAGTAAAATGACTGAAAAACGGCGCGCAGGGACCAACACCAGTTGCCCGTCTTTTAGAGATGTCCGGATTATAGAGAGTTGTGATACAGTACAATGGCTGAAAAAGGTGCACAGGGACCAACAATAGTTGTCCGTCTTACAGAGGTGCCCGGCTTATAGAGAGTTTTGGTGCAGTAAAATAACTGAAAAACGGCGTGCAGGGACCAACACCAGTTCCCGTCTTACGGGAGGTGTCGGTTGAAACAGAGTTGACTGTACTTGGGTGTTGGCGAAGAGGGGGGGGGGGGAAATTGACCCATCTTTGGGTATAGGGGTGCTGCTGGCGGTTTGAAACCCTTACCCTGTTCTGGATAAATAAGGCTAATAAAAAAAATTTGGGGTATAACAACTGCTCCCTTTGCGAGTAGCTTCGCACGTTCGCGTTCTTACTTTCACGCGCTCTCGATGGCTGAGCCTCATCGTAACTTGAAGAAGCTGAAAGTTGATAATCATTGATCCTTCCGCTTTTCATTCCCAAAGGCTCTGAACAACCTGTCATTGAAAAGTAATAAAAGTAAAGTGGCAACATGAGACAGAAGGAAAAGAGTTAATTATATTAATCTTCGCTAGAAACAGGGTCTCCGTCAATTGTGAAAAATGGAAAAGATTTAACCCACAAAACTCGATCCACTGTAGGATAAAAACGGTGGTTGTACATTTGACCGCAATACCTTGTGAATCTAAAACAGACCACAGGGCAAAAAGAAAGCTATGATTTAACGAAATTCGTTCCTGTTCTAACAACATTTTTCTTACGGATTTTCAAGGTTTTGAAAGAGCTTTTCTTTTCGTTTTTGTAAGCGTTATTGATTTTTCGTGCGTCAGTTAGCTCACCCATTTCGACCCTCAGGAAAGGTGCGATTAACGTTCTTCTCATTAATAAAGAGGAGTATAATAGAGCAAGAAAGTAACCACCGCAAATAGCAGAGCTTATCTAGGCGGGCCAGGAGTATTTTTTAAAAAGGATACTGTACAAAATGAGAATGGAAAAGGTGAGAAAAAAGGAAAGTTCATCAGATTAAGGAGAAGAACAACATATGAAAGAGGATGCATTTAAAACTTTGAGGAAAGGGAATGAAAAACATTAGCTCGCTGTTTTACAGGCAGGCAAGTTACAAAACCATTTGTTCAGCAGGTGTTTGCTTTCTTCATTTTCAGAATAATTTCATCTATCTCATAATAGGTATCACCGGTCTCCAAAATATCTAGCAATAATGCACGAATGTTACATTTGAATTTACATTTTGAGAGTGTGCGCAACTTAGCCGGTATCTCATTCCACAATTTGAAACCAAGTCTCGAGAAGGGGCTTTTTAGGATTTTAAGATTCGATTTTTTTATATAGAAGTTTTGAGAAGTGGACGATCTAGTGCCATATGAATGTACATGAGAAAGTTGAAGAAACAATTGCTGAGTATTTGTAAGTAACCGAGAGCTTAGCTGGAAGGAGTCCTGGGGTGACCGTGTCCCCTCCCCCCACCTTGCCATTTATCATCCACGACACCTCTTGCTAATACACATCGTATCTTGACTGAAGAGAAGTGAAGCTAGAATAAAGTAATTTATGTTACATGGAACTTAACTCGTCCATGCAGTTATTGTGTAGGCGTGTCGCTCCCCACAAACAAACAAAAAACACAACCTGGATATCTACATTATAATCTGGTAAGTACCCGGGTTGTGGCAAAATGTGACACCTCTCCCCTGCCCACTGTACCCCGCTTCCCCTCAAACCAAACTGCCACTCTGGTAACAATCTCTTTTGCTTTTCTCGTTCATCATGTGACCTTAGTCGTGCATCATGATATGTCACACTCAACAATTTCTTACCTGGTAATTCGATGCCGAAAGAAACTTTACCAAGTGGGTGAGTGTACAGTTTTCCTTTGCTCAGGACCACGCCGTCAGCGTCTTCTGAGTAGTGGTCGTAGTAGAGAAGTTGAACTGGAGTGACTATGTCATAATGCTTAGGCTTTAAACTCTTATCTGGGTCAAACTGAACTTTGAAGGAGATCGTACTTACGGCTCCCCAGACAACCTCGTCGATCTTATAAAATAAAAGAGAATTAGCAGAAATACTATTTCATGATATGCGCTCTTTGGAATCATTTAGGCGAGGGTTTGGTTTCGTTTGGCTGGCTTGGGTTGCGGGGGGATTTTCCTAGCTGTAAAAGTGACGAATGATATATGGCTTAAAAGTATTGAAAGGAAAATAGAATGATCCTTTACCAAAATCGATTTGGGGGCAAAGATCGAGGTCATTTTCACTCTAAAATGGTACAAATTCTAAAACGATGTATAATACATGTCTTGTTTTTGGGAATAATATGCTGAAAGATAACGTGATGACAACGGTCAATTTTTATTTAAATTCTTTTAAAGAGTTGAACTTAAAGGATCACCCTCTCCATGCTTGTTTTTCAGAAACGAGTTTAGTTAAAGGGAACCTCGGCTCTTGAAACAAGTTGACGTTAATAAGTTGTCCAAAATAGGGTCTAAATTTCAAATTTTCCGGATGAGGGAGATAAAATCCGACATGGCGGCCCACGGGAATTTTAAAAGCGATAATGACCGATAATCTTTTCCATTTGTCTCCCTTTTCCGGTAAAATTTGGAATTTAGGCACTATTTTAGACTTCAACTTGTTTCAAGAGCCGAGGTTCCCTTTAAGATGAACACTGCAAAACAATTGAAAGCACAGCAAAAGCCAATCAAAATTCAAGAGGCTAAATGCCACTCAACTCAATCAAGTCGAACTTCTCCGCGACCATTTTAATCAAAATTTAGTAACAACTGCAAACCTTAATTGTGGTTGCTTTATTCTTCCGCTTCTGCTTACGAAACCGACAATCGGGCGCAATTGACTTTAACATATAATCTACCTCCTAGCTTTACACGTCTAAAGTTGTTCTATTCCGATACCAACCCCCACCCACCCCACCCCACTTGATCACTCAGGCCATCGCGGGGTTTCCTCCAGAATTTAATTCCCCGTTACCCACTTAAAAGCTGGTAACAATGTCACCGACAAAGGTCAAAACCAGGCTTGCTCAATCCGCAGTAGCGAAGTAACCATTAGGCCATTGCGCCTCCCAAAATTTGCATTTTAGCGAATAAACATTATTTTCACTTGATAGTGTCTTAGGGACGGACCATTTTATTTTTGAAGGGGGACGGGGTTGGGCAGTTTTTCTGGGCAAGAATTGTTTTTTCACCTTCAGGTTGTGGAAGATTTTTTTTTACTATGAGCTTGTGCAAGATTTTTTAACATCATCACACGACCTGGACAGTAGAAAGTGGTTGCTATATTTTTTTTTATATGGCTCCTTTTTGCACGATATTTTTTTGGGCGCCTTTTCTGGTAATTGCCCAACCCTTTCCTCCGCCCGCCCCTCAAAAATAAAATGGTCCGCCCCTTACAATACCTTGAGAGTAATACTGTCATCTTTTTGCACTACCCGCGGAGGACTGGGACCGCGGGGATATGACACCAAGTTACTAAACTTAATGAACGGTGCTAACATCCAAGTCACGTGAACACCCTTAGCGGAGGCCTCGGAATCATCTGCGTGTGTGAGGGTGGTGATGTAACCAAAATGGTCGCTATAGTGACAAAAACAAAGAATTACAATTTCGCTTATCCTCGTTCAAGATTTATATAATTATCCCAATAGCCACCATGTTAGCGTTCCCTGTACGTAACTATAATCAATACAGTTTGCATGACAGCGTGCTTTCTTGGAAGGTAAACGGTTTTGGATCGGCAAGTGCAAGTCTGACCTTTAAAGGACCCTAGTTATGGCGGTGTTCTACCCGAATTTGAATGAAATTTTGAGAGGTTTAGAGAAGATATAAAAGGAAGAAAATTAGTCTTGAAACACAAACAGGCAGTTGACCCCCATCCAGGAGCACCCCGGCTTGGTAGGGGGACTGTTTGGGTGTGCAAATTCTATTTTTTAATCTACATTAAATTTTCACTATTTCATATTTCTTCAAGTTTTCCTTTTCCTTAAAGAAATACTCCCTAGGCCTCCTCCCAAATAAGCACAAAAATCATCGAAAAATTTACAAAACACCACAAAGCATTGATTGGTGAGATGAGTGAAGGGTTTTGGCATTCCTTGAAACGCAAACGAGATATTTGCATTTTAAAAATCCATTTTAAATGACGGAAAAACGACTTTCAGGAATAATCCCGCCTTAAACACGACTTTATTTTTATTGACACTCGGGATTTTCGGTTTTATAATTGAGGCGGAGAATGTCTAAACGAACGAGATCTCGCTGTCTTCCAACTTCCGCTCGCGCTTTCGTGCTCAATCCCAGTCTTCCAAACACCATTTAGCCGCTTTGCGCTAATAAAAGAAAAAGGCCAGTGGAGGAGGCAGGCAAGAAGTTATTTAAAAAACTTCAAGTAACACAAGTTGCGGCGAGGCGATAAGATTTTGCTTCACAAAACAATTTTCATAAAATCGGTGCCATCAAATATGACGGATCTCACATATTTTAGAATTGTCTTGTTTCCAGTAGTGCTTGCTCCATAATTTATCGCATGGCTGATGAGCGTTATATGATGTAAACCAATTAGAGAAAGCCAAGATGTTAGTACAAAACTGCCCCTTGCTAACAAATAAATCATTTTTCTCTTGTGTAAATTTACTTTCAAATTAAACGAATCCTCACTCCTCCAAGAACTAAACCCAAAATTGTCAATAACCCGAGACATCACAATTTTGTCAGATTAGAAAAGTTCCGCCATCGTACTCTAGTGTGGTGTTGCTCCTTTAAGAGACTCATCTGGGGTTAAGGGACGACAGTAGGACAAAGTTTTCTTCACTGACTCTCATAGACTACCATTATCAGCGGGCATTGTAACCAAATGACACTACGCGTGAGATTTGACATCACCTGCCTGTCAAACGAACGAAAATTCTCTTGCCTCTAAAAATTTGAGCGGCCGGGTTCAAATTTGATGTATTTATTCGAGGTCTCCCGGCATTCAGAAAAGGTTAGCATCGACTTTCACTCTACAATGCATAGGAACAAACAACTTATAGAAACAAAGAAGTCAGGCTTACCCGTGCCTCAAGTTGACGTCTGTCACGTTCACGAACGACGTAAACATCTCAAGTTTAGGAATCAGACTGGCTAAAGGAGATGAAAATAGGAAATTCCATAGTGAGGTAGGTAATATATCAAACACTCGAGACAGTGTTTCATCGGGATATCCAAACACCGAGAAGATGGTTGAAAATACGACGCGCAGGGGAGTATTTTTAACGAACTTCGAGGTGTTTGGATAGTTGATGAAACACTGTCTCGAGTGTTTGATATATCTTCTCAATCGAAACAAAAACTAAGGAGTAAACGGAGAAATAAAATCTTGACTATCATGACTATTAAGACATTATATAGTGTGCCGCATCACTCACTACAGGTATATGTCATCGATCTTGTCGCATCTAACGAGCCCAACTATAGAAGTCGTGTACTGAGTGATACGAAGGCATTATTGACTAAAGTTGTCGGTAACTTTTTACAAGTGTTAAATCTATCAAGCCCAGTATGTTAGGTTACAAGGACAATAAAACAGTTATACTTAGTCTGGTGTTGCAAAGGCAACTATATAGAAGATTTGCGACTCATCTGTATTCCGACCTATTAACTGATTAACGCTGAAGATCTTTAAAATTGAGACAGTTTCAAAATGTCCTGTATTTAATTTGCTTTCAGTAGTTTTAGTATTTTCAATTTAAGTTCTACTTTACTACAAAATAAGTAAGCATGTGAAACCGTTAATTCCAGTCCTGTTAAGTGATATATTATTTATTGCAAAACCTTTAACTACGTTTACAGGCAGCGAGGTTCTTGATCTCATTAAAATTAGACGTGCCTATTTACTCACTAACAACATTTTTTTTTCTAAACTAAAACTGAATTCTTACCTGATACAGAGCATATGGCGTTAAACGCCAAGAACAACAACAAACTTCCAGGCATCATCTTGGTGATGAAAAACTTTCCCTTGGAGAAAAATGTTGGGAATAAACTAAATTACTTTAAAACTTCGATAAATGAAGCTGTTAAATATTTATATCGAATATACAAGATAATGTGAAGAGGAAACAAGAGAACTGAAAAGCAGGGCAACCGCAAGACATTTGATAGGCCAGATTTGCCCCGGACTAGCCGCAATAAGCGATATTTAATGAAGTCTCAAAGAAGTTGAACCCGTTTGCTTTGCTGGTCCAATTATTCAATTGGATGAGATCAAATTAAGGATCTCTGATTGTTGAATTGAGCCAGTCAGCGATTTTTATTGAACCATAACGTGAAGATTCTGAAACTTGAGGTTTTTCCTATGCCAATAATACCGAACTTGTTAGCGGTCATAAAACTGTAAATTAAGTTCGCAAAACATCCATTAAAACTATTATCCGCAAATATTCGATTAATTTGACAAACGCTCGCAACAAAATACTGCTAAATTAAATTTATTTGAAGGGGCACAGCGATGTTACTTACTTTGAAAATGTAATATAGAAAAGGGATTTATTTGCATATAGATTCATCAATACTACTGTAAACTATTCGGGAAACTAAACTATTTGTAATATTTATCATTATACCACTCGGCTAAATTCAGAACGCCCAGGTTGCTGACGCAGACAACAAACGATCCTGATAAGGAGAAAATTAAGAATTGCTAATTAGCGAATCATGCTACTTACCACTATCACAACCGACAGTGACGTAGTTTGGTTGAGCTGAGGTCTTCGTGCGAACACGAGCACCAGGGTGAGGGGGTATTTACGGTAAGAAATTTTCATTGATTTCAAGGACATTGCCTCTTTTGACCAATCAGTATGTCGGAAAAAAGTATTCTTGGATCACAGTGTGATTAGGCCAATTTCAATACAGTCTGTAGATCTAGGTTAGGAATTTTAAAATTAGCTTTGAGTGTGCAGAATATTGTCCTAATTTGCAGTTTACCGTATTATTTCCGCTTTAAAAAAAATAAATATGGCTCTGAGCTCCTCTGATGGAATATTTTTAACTTTGCACAAAGTTGTATCATGACGTGATGCTGATCATAACCGAGAGATCGTTACGGACTTATTAGCAAAAACGTTTAAGTTAAAGGGGCATTGCCACGATGATTTTGGACTGACCAGGTCAATTCTGTGCTTAAGTCATTCCTCAAGACCTTTAAGCTTGTACACACAAAAACATGCCCCTGCAGAATTGCGAAGAAGATACCAAATGAAAATTTGTTATGAACAAATTTAGCTGGCTACGACATCAAAATTTGTTGCCATGGCGACGTCGAAAAAGGTCAAATATACCCTTCAAAATTATTCGGTGAAAGTTTTCCTTTTCATATGTTTTGTCTAATTGCCAATTTGGAAAAAAGTCAGGCTGTCGGTAGGATTCAGGGCATTAGGGTAAGCTGGCTCTGAACCCTACCTACAGATTTTTAAAAGTTGGTTAAAATGTTTGTCTTGTTGATCAAACAAAAATATGTCGAATACTTTGGCCGAGCAGCTTTCAAGTTATTAGCTAAAAACTGCCCAAAACAGGGTGGTTTTGACCTCTTTTCACGCTAACATTGCAAGGATTTTGGCATCATTTGGATCCCGATCTAATCACTGCAAAACGATTTACTGGTTTTCAGTAAATGTGTTTTATCCACACCACCAGGTTAGCTGTAATGGGTGTAAAAGACGGGAAGGTCTAAATATTTAAGAATAGAGGGGGTAAGTTTCTAAAGAAACTGTGGTGCTGCGTCGGTGGGACTAAGGGCTAACGCTCGAAACGTCAGCTCTTGAATCTCTTTACGGTGGCCAATTCACATTATCAACCCAGTTGATAAAACCAAATTATATTACTAAATATTTAAGGTCGTTTTTAAATACAATTTTTTCACCAATGAGTGGGCCTTTTCTTTTTATTCCATTACTATAATACCAGTTTAATTGTGCGCATGCGTCGGAAATTATGAATGAAACGAACATGTTCATTAGGTGTTTCTATTGAATGCAAATTTCGCGTGCTACAAGCTCTCGCCAGTTTTATTACCATTTTCATTTAAAACATAAGAATCTTGCATGTGGTTTCGGAAAAATTAATCAACTCTGTGGTTTGTTCACAGCATGTTACGGGCACTGCTTTCATGTTGCACGGCAGCATGGAATTTATCTGTTTTATGAAATAAAGAAACAAAATATAAAAAGCTTCTGCGTGTGGGGAAGGGACAAATTCAAATGCGTCCATAATTAGGCTTAGTATATACTTAATCAGTGGATAGTGCTATTTAAAAACGGAGAGGTCACAAGTTCTATGGAAAAAGGTTTGCCACTGACTCTTGATAGGCCGGGTTTCAACAGACGTTTTAGCTAATGCTTAGGCCTTCATCAGTGATATAAACGCGAACTTCACTTTACATCACTGATGAAGGCTTAAGCATTAGATGAAACGTCTGTTGAAACCCGGCCTATCAAGAGTCAGTGGCAAACCTTTTTCCATTGAACTTAGTGGATAGTGTTGTTGGCGCTCGCTGATTGGCTATTCAAACATGGGATGTCCTTTGCTATTCACCTCCGAGCAACTCGTGAGCCTCACGCGGGCCCTCGCGTAAATGATTGAGTTGAATAAATGAGTTAAAATAATCACTACTTTTGAGCTATATTATCGCACTGTTTTGCTTCGCGGCTTGGTAAATATCCACCACTAGCCACCTACACTTGAGTGAATGGTTGTTAATAATTATATAATTGTCGATATATGGCCGTGAAGCGATCATTGTCCTCCGTCATCTATACATGACAGATATCCTGCGATATACTTAAGTTACAATAATTCGTTCGAAACTTGCAAAGCGTCGCATAACGACAGCTTTTCTAGCTGTAAAATCCTGCTCGATCTTGCAGAATATCGTCTGATTTCAGCCGACGAGGCAATTGTATCAGGCGATATCGAAGGATAATTGATAACTAACAACGCGTATAAGTCCTTTTATATGAACTCTACCGAACGGGTCTTCTTAGGTTGATAAGAGCTAATTTTACGCAATGCAAGGCCGGCAGAATACTTTCGTAGCTTGTCGAGTTTTGCATGAACGATAGAAGCGTTACTGCAAGTCCTTGTACGTGGTTTCTTGAACACAAAGGCAAAAACCACGTGTTACAAGACACCTGTCGCCAGCTGAACTCGTGCTACTGGAAAACAATGGTTTCAATAATCAAAAGCGCTGTCCAACTGTTATCCACCTGAACACCGGGGTCGAACAAGTAAATGGATTCAGGATTCATTTTCTTTTACAATAGCTCTTTACCGTCCATTGTTGTTGTTTTTGTGAAACCAGTCTTAATTCTTGTTATTTTCACACCACACATCTAGAAACAAAAGCTAAACTTGATAGGGGTCACTGTTTAAAAGGACAATGGTACACACTGCATGCATCCTTGTCAAAACTGAAAAGTTGTTGTAAAGCGCGAGACTGAAACAGCTTTCAGTTTTCACTCAATATTGTCGGTCGTCGGTGGCGAAATACGTCCAACTTAGCCCCTGTTTTCTGAGCTCCGCACTTGCAGCCCACGGCCTTTACAGCTTACATGTACATGAGTGGAAATTGGCTAGAGTGACTCCTATTTTCAAGAAGGGAAAAAGGGGCGACCCGAACAACTATTTAACAATTATTTCACGAGCGCGCGTTGGATATGAGATGGCAGATAGCCAACGAGGCGCGTAGCGCAGAGTTGGCTATAACCATCTCATATCCAACAAGCGCGAAAATTAACTTTTTTTTTAAAGGAGCCATCAGTTGGAGCCCTAAATTTTCAATGTTGCGAGCCCGCAGTATGCGCTGTTAGGAAAAGGGACATTTCATTTAACAATATACAACGTAACGTTTGGAAAATCCAAGATGGCGGATGTTGACATGTTCGCTTCGCAGCATTTGTGACGATTTTGCTTAACAGACCTCATCGTTCGAACCAATTCGTCTACCTTAAAGCTTTATTTAGTTGAAAAATACATCAAGGTAAGATATACGAAGCCCAAAGAGTTCTGGTCGCCAACTTGGCGACTAATTTTTGAATCTTAGTCGCCATTTTGTTTATGAAGGGGTGATTACCGATCGGGTAAGAGGTTGAACATGAGGAAGGTGATCTTTTACATTGCCAGTCAGTTCCGTAAAGACAAGATCTGGCTGAGGAGGACTAAGCCGAGCAAGAGACAGTAGCATAAATGACAACCACTCAAAACAGGTAAAAAAAAACAGGGGAGGGGTGGGGTGGGGGTGGTGCAGCATTGGAGAAAGAATGGGGAGTTCTAGTGAGGAAACTGATCGGAGTTGTAATGAGTAAATAAACCATCCTTTCGGATTTTAATGATTCAACGTATCAAGGAATACAGTATCTTCCATGATTCGCACATTGCAATATAATTAAGGGACAGTTTCACGGTTTTGTGCAGTGCAAGCTATAGCGTCAGCCCATCAGAGACCATGTGTTTAAAGAAACAACCACAAGCGTGCAAATGACTTTTGCGGGAAAATTGCCTTTGAAAATTTCGCAGCTATTTGCAATTCATATTTGTACTTTAAGTACCTTTTTCACTTAAGGTGGCTCATCTCAGTTTTTTAGAACCACACCAACCCAGCTTTAAAAGGCTATAGCTTCGCTGTCTTGCGTAGGTCGGGGAAGATTGAAGATTGAATAAGGTTTCCAAAAATGTACATTTCATTGGCATCGGTGTTACCATAGCAACGAAATGATGATGTCATGGTTTCTTAAAATCAGCATTTTTCTAGAAATCCACAACAATATGTTCTTACGCGTGATAATTTAACATAGGTGAAAAAAGCAGCGAACTGAACTAACCTGCATACATCCAGATCCCCGGCTTCCAGTCTGGTTAGCACATTGCTGATCACTGCTAATGACTCAAATGCCAACTAAAATAATACCGAAACAATAAAACAACATTACAAGTAAACTAAAGAAAAGATAAGAAAGTTTCATGTTGGTTTTTGCACTCTGCCAGTACACATGTGTACATTAAATGGAAATTAAATAGTAAAATTTCAGCTAATTTCTTCTGGAGAAAATACTTTCTAAATTATAAAATGAATGTTGAATTTGACCTTTAAGGGACAGTTTCACGGTTCGGCGCATGTGCAAGCCAACTCGACTCAATTGCCAATCGGACCAATCAAACCAATCGGTTTCGTGTTGTGGACTCGTGCATCATTCTTTCAAGATGTACTTATGGTAGCCTGTACATACATGCATAAGTACATAAACTTTTTTTAACTCAAGTTTTCTGGGATTTTTGCAATACTGATTAAGGTGGCTCATCTCAGTTTTTTAGAACCACACCAACCCAGCTTTAAAAGGCTATAGCTTCCCTGTCTTGAGTAGGTCGGGGAAGATTTTTCACACATCAACTAGAGATTGAATAAGGTTTCCAAAAATGTACATTTCATTGGCATCGGTGTTACCATAGCGACGAAATGATGACGTCATTGTTTCTGAAAATCAGCATTTTTCTCGAAATCCAGACCTAAACTATTTAAACGAATCTACGTCCCTTCGAGTATACATTTAGATCTTCCACACTGCAAAGTTTGAAAAAATTCTATGAGAACGTTTTTGAAAAAAAGCTAGTTGAATATTTTGCTGTCAAAATTTAACAAGTTGGCCTTAGTATCTGTTATTTCGAGATTCCAGTGACATCCTGTAGATTGTAACAATGTCCTTTCCTTGTTTTATACCTTTCCTGGGCTACAACTTTCCTGAAAGGTTTTATCTAGTTTGCTTCACTAGATTTCTCTCTGCGAACTCAAAAGTAATGTCTATAATATTCACATTTTTCTCATAGGAGGAACGTCTTTGATATGGGAGCATCTATGTAAAAACTAGTCGATAGAATTTTGTTAAAATCTCTAGATCGAAAGTCTAGCATGTTATGTGTCATCGTTGAAAATTTGAAAGGCATTGAACCATTTTAAGAGCGCGAAATATTAATAAAAATATAGGGTACTTTTGCATTCGCTGCGGAAAGTTTCGTTATCCGATTACTTGTTGACAGCTGGTTTGTTTCAGAAGTTTATCTTTTGTCTATATTCTTCATATTTGTGTACTGCGGCCAGCCAGATTCATTATGCCACACTTTCATCGAGTGCCACCTTTCCAAACAATTCTTTCATAATGTCTTACATCATTTCAACGAAGAAAACGTCACCTCTTTTACACAAAGTGATGAAGAACTTCTCTTTGGTAAATCTCTAAATACTAGTGGTCAATTGCAACGACCCCTACTACAAAAGAAATTAAATTATTGTATGCTATTGGCAAAGTATTACCTTTACAATCAGAAACTTAATCAAATAGAGCCTGAGTTAAACGAATTCAAAAACAAACTTAATTTTAAATACCACGTTGAGAAACTTGTATAATTGTTCTAGATTAGTCAAAGTTTTTTTTTATTAGTTAGACTATACTAGTTAAATTATGTAACTCGATGTTATTTTTTTCTTTCTTATAATTTATTTTTTCCTTTTATTTCCTTTTATTATTTGTACTTTTTTTTTCCTTCTGTAACTTGTGTGTGTGACATTAATAAAAAAAATATATATATTTGTGTGCTTTGGAATCAGCTAGTTTGCCATGCTTGACTTGCCGCGCTTGATTACAGCCTGGACGATCGTGAAAATTTCATTCTTGATACAATAGTAATTAGCCAGTCTGGCATATTAGCATTAGGCTGTGGTGATGCCTGTGAGACTCGGAGGCTGTGAGACTGCGATGAGCGATGCAGCAGATCTTGTTTTTGAAATGACAATAAAACAAGCAACAGGAACGATGCCCATAGTCCCTAAAACAAGAACAACTACTAGCAATGTAATTGCAAGCTTACGAGAGCTGCAACACAGCCTTATGCTAATTGCTATTGTATTAAGAATGAAATTTTCACGATCATCCAGGCAGTAATCAAGCGCGGCAAGTCAAGCATGACAAACTTGCTGATTCAGAATCACACAAATATGTAGAATATAGACAAAAGATAAACTTCTGAAACAAACCAGCTGTCAACAAGTAATCGGATAACGAAACTTTCCGCAGCGAATGCAAAAGTACCCTATATTTTTATTTATATTTTCGCTCTTAAAATGGTTCAATGCCTTTGAAATTTTCAGGGATGACACATAACATGCTAGACTTTCGATCTAGAGATTTTAAAAAAGTTTTAGTTTTTACATAGATGCTCCCATATCAAAGATGTTCCTTCTATGAGAAAAATGCGACTATTAAAGACATTACTGTTGAGTTCGCAGAGAGAAATCTAGTGAAGCAAACTAGATAAAACCTTTCAGGAAAGTTGCTCTATGCCAAAGGTATAAAACAAGGAAAGGACATTGTTACAATCTACAGGAAGTCACTGGAATCTCGAAATAACAGATACTAAGGCGAACTTGTTAAATTTTGACAGCAAAATATTCAACTAGCGTTTTTTCAATAACATTCTCATACAATTTTTTCAGACTTTGCAGTGTGGAAGATCTAAACGTACACTAGAAGGGACGTTGATTCGTTTTAAAAGTTTAGGTCTGGATTTCGAGAAAAATGCTGATTTTCAGAAACAATGACGTCATCATTTCGTCGCTATGGTAACATCGATGCCAATGAAATGTACATTTTTGGAAACCTTATTCAATCTCTAGTTGATGTGTGAAAAATCTTCCCCGACCTACGCAAGACAGGGAAGCTATAGCCTTTTAAAGCTGGGTTGGTGTGGTTCTAAAAAACTGAGATGAGCCACCTTAATCAGTATCGCAAAAATCCCAGAAAACTTGAGTTAAAAAAAGTTTATGTACTTATGCATGTATGTACAGGCTACCATAAGTACATCTTGAAAGAATGATGCACGAGTCCACAACACGAAACCGATTGGTCCAATTGGCAATTGAGTCGAGTTGGCTTGCACATGCGCCGAACCGTGAAACTGTCCCTTAAAGGTCAAATTCAACATTCATTTTATAATTTAGAAAGTATTTTCTCCAGAAGAAGTTAGCTGAAATTTTACTATTTAATTTCCATTTAATGTACACATGTGTACTGACAGAGTGCAAAAACCAACATGAAACTTTCTTACCTTTTCTTTAGTTTACTTGTAATGTTGTTTTATTGTTTCGGTATTATTTTAGTTGGCATTTGAGTCATTAGCAGTGATCAGCAATATGCTAACCAGACTGGAAGCCGGGGATCTGGATGTATGCAGGTTAGTTCAGTTCGCTGCTTTTTTCACCTATGTTAAATTATCACGCGTAAGAACATATTGTTGTGGATTATTGACATGAAAAAGTTTGGTCATCATCCTTAACACTCTACAATGTTTCATCTTTGAGGTACGTTCAATAAAAGTTCTTACTCTTCTCGTAAACTTGAGGAAATAAAACAAAACAAAAAAAATCAGTTTGCTTTTTAGGGAAGGGGTTTATTCTCTTTATGAGCATTGCTTTTGTTCTGTGACGGTGCGTACCGTTAAAATTCCCAGACTTTGCAAAGGCTAGCATATTTCCTTCATTTCAATCTGTTTTTAAAATGTAATTAAATGGTTTTGAGCATTAATGCAGGATCTGTTTTTCTATACTAGAATAGGTAAGTTGAATTCTGCTTTCCAGCCTAGCAGCCCATCAGGTCGGAGATGATCACAGTTTCCTTAGCATGAAGCGACTGAGAGTATTTCTACTCCCCCCTGGATGGGATGCTAGTCCATCGCAGGGTTTAGATTGGCTGAAATATAACAAAGGGAGTCCAATCACATCAGCTGTTTTAAAATACCTTTGTCAAAAGCAAGTTTAAAACAGTTGATTTGATTGGATTCCCATTGTATGTTAGATTGTAGCCAATCAAATCATGTTTGGCGTTAGACTTTGTGTGACTTATCAACAACTGGGTTTAGTTCCTGACGGCAAGTGATTTGCTTCAGTATGGTAATACTACACTGAAGCAAATTACTTTCTGTCAGGAACGGCACCGAATTGCACACCCAGGGGGGGTACTCAAAATATTCATGACGGGGGGGTCCGACATATTTTTTTGGGGTTAAAATTTACATGCTCGGTATTTTTTTGGGTCGAAAAATCTGTCACGTATTTTTTTGGGTCTTGAAAAAAATTGTGTATTTTTTTGGGTTATAAATTTTGTCGCGATCAGTAGATCAGAAAAATATTCATTCATCATTTATACAGTACACTAGTCTCTTAAATGTAGATTACCGAGAGAAATTAACGGAAACATTTCGAATACTTTATAATTTTGTCAAAAGTGTATTGTGGTATATTTTTCAACACTCGTTACAGTTCCTGTTTTAAAATGTAAATTTTTATTTTTGCGTCATGACTACAATGCAATGATAATGTATGCTGATACTGTCACAATGAGGACCTATCTGTAAATGTGGAGCAGAAGGGAGGATGAAGAGACACTAACGGACATATCAATTTCATTAGCTTATAGGTGCAAAATTGTGCATTAGAAGGTTCTGTTTGATTGAATAAATCCAAATTGAGGTTTTAAAGTCGTGTATTTTTTTGGGTATGAAATTTTGTGCCATGTATTTTTTTGGGTCTAAAATTTCAGGGTCGTGTATTGTTTTGGGTTTGCAGTACGAGGCTCCGTCGGACCCCCCCGTCATGTATTATTTTGAGTACCCCCCCTGGGATTGCACATCTACTTCCGATGGTTCTCAGGTTTTCTCAATACAACCAGTATTGTAAAACACATGATATGGAGTGTTCCAGATGTACAGCTTTAATGTTGTGAGAAAGGTTACCGGTATGTGAATAAAAGAATGTTAATCAAAAATAACCATTTTCCAGTTTTATACTCGTTTGTTGGTTTGCTTGGTGTGGTGTAGTCAAGTGTGGTGTAATATAGTATAGTGTGGTGTACTGTAGTGCAGTGTACTGTGGTGTGTAGTGAGGTCTAGTGAGGTGTAGCGTAGTGAGGTGTAGTGGGGGAGTTGCGTGGTGTAGTGGGAAGTAGTGAGGTGTAGCATGGTGTGGTGAGGTGTAGCGTGGTGTAGTGAGGTGTAGCATGGTGTAGTGAGGTGTAGCTTGGTGTAGTGAGGTGTAGCATGGTGTAGTGAGGTGTAGCGTGGTGTAGTGAGGTGTAGCTTGGTGTAGTGAGGTGTAGCTTGGTGTAGTCAGGTGTAGCGTGGTGTAGTGAGGTGTAGCGTGGGTTAGTTTCCTTTGGAAAGCCGAGGAATAAAAAGTTTTATTCAGGGGGACAATGGACCCTTTGCAGCTAATGGTTACATGGTGTATCTTGATGGAGGCTACGCACTGAGGCATCCAAAGGAAAGCAGCTTCTCCCAGACATCCATGTCTTTGTTTTGGATGTCGCAGAGGGTAGCTGTAGGTTCCAGAAACCACTAACAACACATTAATCATAACAGGGTCCAATACTTATTTTTAGTCTTAGATACAATACTTCTTTACTCAGGCTACTAAAGCTTATAAACTATATTTGAAGAGTCATCTCAAAACGACTATTGATGAAAATGAACGTAGAGGATTTCCGAGTGTCATACTCCAATTTTTAAAACAAACTGATTAAAAATTTTGGCTTTGACAATCCGATTCAAGATTGTCAAAGTTTGACCGTCTGACATCCTTTGCAAGGCTTCAAACAATTGACCAAGTGACGGAATAGCATAAAATCCGGTGGACGAATCCCCAAAATTGGCCAGTTGCGAGTTGCGTTTTGCCTCAGTGTCATAGCAAGTCTTCACGCAAAACCATTTAATATATGAAAATGTGTTTCACCTACATGAGGCATCACCCAGTGGCACCTACTGTAGGGGAGTTCAGGAAATGTGGCCCGTTGATGGCCATCGAAACTACAATAGTTCCTGGCCAACGACTGAGAGAGATGCTTGGCAGTTGCCAGTTCAAGTCTCTGTATGTTTTTCCTCATCCGTTTTGATGTAAATAACTAATTTATAATAAACATCAAACTTTTTCACGAGAGCTCTCGTTGGTAAAAAGATTGCAAAGGCAACTCGGTAATGCCCCATTGGCTTGAGCTAGCACGATTTAAAATTGAAACATTTTAACCGTAAATCAAATCTTAAGATTCTTCCTTAACTTTCTTTATCTCTAGGGCTATTCGTTTTATATCTTGAAGTCCTTCTTCCAGTTGTACTGCTGTGGTTCTTTCTTCTTGTTCCTCTGCATGTTCATGTTCGTCGTCATTCTTGACGGCACTGTTCTCGCTCCCTGACAGTTTTCTCATAACCAGTGTCATGTAGTGGTCGGCCCAGTGCTAATAATGCTGACTAGAATACTAATCACGCCTATCAAAGGCCTATTCACGCTAAAACTTGTACCACAACATTATACCTCAAAGATCCCCTATAAAGATGACAGTTTACATGAAGGTCAGAAACTGAAAGCAAAATTAAATAGAGAAAAACCATTCAGATTCAGCAATTGTTATTATTTTTCTAGTTATGCACGCCCAACAAATGTTTGCATATAAAGGAGTGCACAACCCTGTAAATAAACACTGTTATTCTAGAAATCTAATTTTTAGACATTAATCACACCCGCCAAACGGAGCCCCAGCTTGACAGTGCAACCCAACAGTGTGACGAGGCCAAGGTAGCCAAAACTACCTCTCAAGCGCTTCTTAGGATCTGAAATAATAACGAATAGTCACAGTCAAAGGAGCAATGGTGTCGATTTTTACCAAGCTGTTAATGAATGAAAGTCAAGGTTACTTCAAACCTTAGCAAGTGCCCTCCAGAAAAAAAATTTGTATGGTAATGGTAATGGGTTTATATAGCGCATTTTCCATATACATGTTCCAATGCGCTTTACATTTCTTGTCATGGTGAGATCGGACATCAGCAAGTTAAGGCGCCTATGGAAGCCGCTATCAGTCCATTCATGACCTCACCCAACCAACCAAACCCATGAGTACATTATGCAAACAGACCAGACCACAGCACCGGGAACTCCGTGCCCTACTCTTTACGATTAGTGTGTGGGTTCTTTAATGTCCCCTGCTGACCCGTAACATTGAAGATGCAGGAGACGGGACCTACGGTTTTATCGTCCTTATCCGAGAAGACTAGAACATCTAACCATTTGCAGATGTAATTACAAAGGCAGCACGTTCTCCTCAGTTATTTTAAGACCCTGAGTGTTGGTCCGATCTGGGACTCGAACCCAAGACCTCCCGCACGGTAGTCCGGCGCTCTACCAACTGAGCTAACCGGTCGGCTGTTTTCAGTCAACAGAAAGGTTATAAAATGCAGAATTCGATAAAATTATGTTTTGTTTTGGCTTTTGCTTTCCAAAGGCGGCAGAGGTCGTCAACTCCAAAATGACCGACTGACGTTCGAGTGAATTAATAGGGTATACAGATTTGACGGTTTTACATGAAATTTGGTCAGAACATTCACTGATAGATATGGAACAAATTTTTCGACAGTCGACCTTGACAGATCTATAAAAAGATAACCAATAGAAATAAACGAAAATGCTGACACGTTTTTAAAGATTGATGCTTTGTGATTAACATTGCACAGTTATTTTGCATAAATGATCGCATTTTGATACCCTACATGTATTAATTCGCTGGAACGTCAGTCGGTCATTTTGGAGTTGATGGCCTCTGCCGCCTTTGGAGAGCAAAAGCCAAAACAAAACATTTTATCGAATTATACAGTTTATAACCTTTCTGTTGATATATATAGTTTGTGGGGGTTTCCTTGAAAACAGTGCGCGTACAAATTTTTTTCCTGGAGGACACTCGCGAAGGTTTGAAGTAACCTTTAAAACGCGATTCTGGTTGGACCATGTTTAACACTTAATCACCAGATGTCACATTTTCTCAGCAGTCAAACCAAACCTGTGGGGTATGGAGACAACTGAAACCTTGAGCTACAAGGCCAATCACAACGCCTCTACACCCATTACATATCATTATCATCAAATATTTTTCGCATACGTGATTGGTCTAAACAAGTCACATGATGTACAGCCAAAACTGGGGAGTAGCAGATGATTTCCCCAAGAGAGAGTTGCTACTCAATATCACTCAATAGATAGTGGTTGTATTCATAATGTCAGTTGGACATTCACCTTGCTATATGATAATACACCTTATTCATAAATGGCGGATGTGTGCGGAAAAACTGGTAGCTAGACATGAAAATGAGACGTTTTAGGATAAACAACTCTCGTTTCACAAGCCTGTCAGAAGGAATTTTGCGTGTTTCATAGTTCAGAACCTATTTTTTAGCCGAATGGGGCATTTAGAGTGTGATCGTTGAAATAAGTAAACTCAATGAGAGTTTTGTGACCGGTTATACACAAGGGAACTGTTGATCCAAAGGGAAGAGAGTTCAGTGAATGTTTTTGGTTTCCTGAAGGAGTCACATCTTCGACAGGAATGGCTAGTGAAACTATGGTGAGATGTTGGCCCTCATTTCAAGCTTACAAGGTGCTTCAGTTGTTCCTAGTGTTGGTGGATGGCGCTTTCGAGGAGAAGTTCACCAAGGAAACCTCGAGAACCAAGCTCCTTTACACAAAGCCATTTTTGCCTGCGATCTTTTCTTCACATCATTAGGGTAAAAATGCATAGAGCATACCTTTGTAGCCTCCGTAAGCTTGAAATGCGGGCCAACATTTCGCCGTATTTTCGCAAGCCATTCTGTCAAAGAAGTGAGTCCTTCGGGAAACCAAAAACTCCAACTCTATTCCCTTCCGGATCAACAGTTCCCATCTGTGTACAGCCGGACGCGCAACAATAGATATTTGATTTAAAACTCATATTGAGCTCACTTATGTCGAAAACTGATCATGAAAAATGCTCTAAACGTCCCGGTTGGCTTAAAAAAAGCTTCTAAACTATGAAACACGCAAAATTCCTTCTGAAACGCTTGTGAAACGAAAGTTGTTTATCCTAAAACACCTTGTTTCCATGTCTAGTACCAGGTTTTCCACACGCGCCCACCATTTATGAATAAGGTGTATAACAGTCATAACTGGGCACTAGAATTCTTATAATTTCACCTTACTTACCTCCTGTGTAGTATCCATGGGCATAGAACAAGCGTGACACAATCCACACTGCACCTGCTACAGAGCATATAACCTATAGACAGAAAAAAGAAATGCAAAATTATGGGACTGTAACAGGCACTGTAGGAGTAGGGATTTAACTAGTACGTACCCTAAAAGCTGGTTTTAACACATGACAGAGTCAGAGCCAGAGTCATAATTGAAGTCACAGAGAGTGATAATCAAGTGAAAAATTATTCAACTGACCTAGTTGAAAGTGTATCGCCTTGTGTGACACTCGGCATGAAGATAATTAAGTAGGTTGTAAGTGTGGAAGGCATGGTGGCCTTTCCGTGACTTTAGTGAATTTTTCGGGATTCGTGAAATCGAAAATTTACTATCACAACTCCGTGACAAGACCCCCCCTTGCCCCCCCTCAGTAAAACATGAAAGAGTTCGAAATCATAATAGTGCCAAATTAAAATTTGATAGCAGACGTTTCGGGCCTAGCCCTTCATCAGTGCTGACTTTCGTTTGGTTTGAATGGACTAGGTTCGAGCCCCAGCTGGGTTCTTGGGCAAGACACTTTACTCTCACAGTGCCTCTCTCCACCCAGGTGTATAAATGGGTTCTGGTGAATTGTTGGGGCAACCTACCAGAATGATGCGATGGACTAGCATCCCATCCAGGGGGAGTAGAAACACTCCTTGTCGCTTCATGCTACAGAAACTAGAGTTAAGCGCTGGCAATTACAGTTGTATGAGCCAGTTTGGCTTAAAGTGCACCTAACCCCAAAATAATTTTTCGCTACAATAAACCTTGTACCAGTTCGAAACGTGTTACACCTTTCGTTTCTCCTTCTTACTAAATGTAGACTATTTATAGCATTTAAAAGTTACAAAAAACTGTATGTAATTTGGTTCACGACCGAGTCAGAAGGGGTGTGGGTCTTCCTGGGTTGACGTCACAAACTGATTTGCATGTATGTTTACAAAGAATTGATGCAATGCAAATCAGTTTGAGACGTCGGCCCAGGAATAGACCCACGCCACTTCTGACTCGGTCGTGAACCAAATAAAGTAAAGTTTTTCGTAACTTTTTATTGCTATAAATAGTCAGCATTTTACCAACATACCATGGACCCTATGAACAAATGGTTACCAATTTAAAATTCTTTTTTGAGTATTTAAATTGGCCTAACTAACCTTGTTTAAGAGTTAAAATTGTTTTGAATTACCAACTCAAAATCAAGGTTAGTGAGGCTAATTTAGATGGATACAAAAATAATTTTAAACTGGCAGCCATAGGGTCTACATGTACAATACAATTTTTTTACTTACAGGATGTTCCAGACCACCAAGAAGCAGTAGAAACAAAAATGTTGGATAATTTTCAAGCCTAGAAAGCACAAGAAAGTCAAAGATACTAATGCATAAAACTGAACAAAGTGCACACAGCTTGTTTTAAATAATTATTATAACGTGGTCATACACCTTGCTTGGAAGCTGATACTGACCAACACCTTTCCAACCATATCAATCAAATTATGAGTGGAGGTTAAAATACCAGCTGGCTTGGGACAAACCAGATGGTTATAACACCCAATAATCTGAAGCCACCACCACTGCCACAAAGTACAAGCTACTCTCCATAAATTTTCTGGCAGGCAGCTGGGATCTCAATAAGACATTGTTCTTGCAGATATATACTGTCATGGTTTCCAGCTAATAGTCACCAGGCTCCTGATGAAGGGGAGAGGTTTTCAGCTTCTTACATTGTTCTCTAACAGATGCCACACAAGGATGGCCACATTTTTCAGATCTCACTGAAAGCCTTGATGGCATCTAATGAACTTGTTGGTGATACTGTTAATCTAGATATGATAGTTGTCATTTTTGTAGTATTGGAAATGCATTTCTAAAAACATTTCTCGGCTTTGTTTTCAAAACATTTGCCATCTGTTAGAAATTTGAATGTACATGTATATGAGAAATCATTTCATTATTGAATCAGGAAATTTTATAAGCCCTAGGATTCCACAGTAACGATCGTTTCCGGTATTGTGTCATTACCGTGCTTGTGAAATAACAGAACAGAAAAATTGCTTTCCAAATTCAACAGTTATTGGCGTACCAGTCAAAATTAACTTGATACGAGCTTTTTTCTACTGTAGAACTTTGTCAACTAATGGAGCAATTCTTTTGCTACTGGTGGTCCTTCAGCGATGACTACAGTACGTAGTAGAAATTTGCTGGGGGAGGGGGGAGGTGATGGTAAAATCACTCTTTTGAAACTTGTGCAAAATGTGCAACAAACATTTCACTTGAGTATGCTTCAGTTCAAAGTCAATTTGTTACGACTTCTGTTTGTCTGTGTTTAATTAAAATTCGCCTCTTTGTCTCCTGGCGTTTCCTTTCTGACTCATCTTACCTTGTTAGACATCTTGTGAGACAAAACCTTCAGTCTTCTCATAGCATGACAGTAAATAAATAAACGTCTGAAATTGCATGTGGCTTGTTGTCGGGAAATTACAGTCACTGTTATTGAAAATGGGTTGCCATAAATTTTCACTGCACCGAAAAAATAGTTACTGGTGGGTTACTGTGATCTCTGGGCATGGACCCGAAAAATTGTTATCCATGAGATTTGAAATCCTAGGGCTTTATTTTAACTGATGACCCATTAAAGGCCATTTCCAGTCCGTACTGTGCAGTCTCTGGATTTGTTTACATTTTTGTTTTGAATTTGTCGATATGTTACACTTCGGTAAATGTGAACATGAAGTTTTTGAGTCCTCCATTTTGAGTCGTTTTGTTTGGGAGTTTGCGATGAGCTGAAACGTCTACTCTTTATTGTTGTTTTGCAAGTATATTGAATGTTAATATTGACGAGAAAGGTAAGTTTTTACCCCTAATTGTTATTTTGGTTTGTTTACATTTCGTCGTGTGAGGCTTGATAAACATTGCAGGCGGAGATTGCACAGTACTGATTGGAAATGGCCTTTAAGGGTGTGGGCCCTCCCCCTAGATTTAGAATGCTCAAACTTCATCTGTCTCTCTTTATTATTTTTCCTAACAGACTAACATCCTGGGGTTAAGTACAGGTAATAATATAAACTTGCTAAACTTACGTGTTTAAATGTGCCCTTTGAATGCAGTTGAAAATGGGCTTGTTGTCATCATACATCTTTGGATACTGTCAAAGAGAGGGATAACACAAGATTCACTGTAAAATCATGGAACAACAGAACATGCAAATAAAACAAAGTTATACTGAGAATAGATACAAATTCAAATACATAGTTATAAGGTTAATTACTTTCCACTGGCTAGGAAAATCAGCTACATTTCTTCTTCCATACATCAACAGAGCTCACATGTAAGTTTAAAAGGGCAGTACCATGCTACTTTTAGCAACACAGTGAAAATTCAAGGGATGCTTTTCGGTTAATAGAATTTGCACGACAATGATAAAAAATCCTTTGAAAGACTGTGATCATGCTGTATAGAAATGTTTATACATGTGGATGTTTTTGCAGGCGGATGGCCAAGATCGAGATTGGTGCCAACTTGAAAAGGTCAGGCCGACGTTTTCAAGTTTTCCCATTGCATCTCATGTGAAATCAGTACTCATATTTTGCCTCGTCCTTCTGAAGAAGTCTCTCAGCTCCATCAAAGCCAACATATGGGACTTGTTACCATTCCCGGTTTCAACATGAGATTAAATGTGGAAACACTCTTTTCACATTGAAAATCAGCATGCCGCAACACATTTTAAGAGAACAAATTTTCATTAATGTATGAATATGCCTGGAAGGGAGAGTTCAGGGCCTGGACTAGCCAAAATTATGCTTGATAATGCCTTATTCTACCAGCAGAATGCTATCCTCAAATTCCACTGCAGGCAGAAAGCTTGTCTCAAATTCTGCCGACAGAATTTTTCCAAAGCTAGTGCAAGGACAATGATTCTAAACAAGGCAGCACAAAATGAGGACACTTGTACGATTTATTCCCAAGTCCTTGGGTGCATTCAACAAATTTTCCTTGGAAAGGAAATAATTCTTTTTCCAGGGACAAATGAGCATTTCTCTTTGACAGTTCTGGACGAATGGTCAGAGTTGTTGTCTATTGAGAATGATAAAGGTTTACAAATAGCAATTTGCATTTCTCAAGAAGGAGTATTTAAACGTATTTCTTCTTTGCCACTTTTCTTTACATAAGAGTGGGATAACTCCTCGCTCTCTTATTTTTCTGATTCAGGAAAATGACATTTTAATATCTGTGATTTGCTATTTTTCCACTCGTGAACTGTGGTTGAGACCCCCCGCCCCCTGTATGGCCCTCAAAGTTATATTATATCTGCAAATTGTACGGTTCATTAAAAATTGTTCATTCATAAAATGCCAGGATTGTCCCTAACGGCTGGTAGCCAGCAGAATTAACCAGCTACTTTTGTGATTTTTTATTCCAATAATGGAACAAAATAATATATCTGGCACAGATAAATGAAATTGATAATCACCATCTGATTTCTTCCAGTTTTTTGCCAGCTACTTCCAAAGTTGTGGACAACCCTGAAAAATTATGCATGTGCAAAAAAACTGGTAATATATTTTATTTACCTACTAGAAGATGGGTATCCATGTTCTATAAGAAAATAATGCCCGCTTGAGGCCTAGAAAAGTTGCCCGTGGATGCCCAAGACGTTAGGCGAGGGCATTCACCTGCTTTTCTAGACCTCAAAAGGGCATTATTTTCTTATAGGACATCGGGAAACCCATCTTCTAGCTGGTTTAGAATATAGCATTAAAAAGTCCTAAAAAATCAACAAATTTACGCACGCAAGCAGCCTCCTTGTTCGTATTTCTGGCACTCGCTGGTCAATAGCTTGTCCATATTTCCGTCTCCCCAGTCACCTGAACTTATTTCATTAAAGCAGCCATAATAAAGGAAATTCGCAACACAACATAAACTACATCCGGGGTACCGGGCTTCTACAGTTTTTGCCCATGTTCTATTGAAAATAAAGCCCGGTAAGATTCCATGGTGAGCATACAGGGCTATATTCTAAAACAGCAATGCGGCGAATGAGTAAATTGCAATAAAAGTAAAGACAAAAGTGAGAAATATAATCTGTAGGTCTATAGATCTCCAATAATGATAACAATGCATATTGCCAAATATGGTAAAAATCCTAAAACCCTGGGATGAAATGCATAAATAAATTATAATAGAAATTGACAGCAACTGCTTTGGAATGGTCACAAAAGAAAAACATAACTTAATTTGAATTTAAAAGGTTAATTATTAACAATGAAGTGGAAAGGTCCGTACTATGAAATTGGAAAACTGTACTAAAGTTGTATTTTAAGCTTTTACATATAATTAAGACATAATGGCTCAAAAAAAGAAAATTCCACTCAGTCCTCAATGGAGAAAACACTTTTTAAAAAGCAAGTTTCAAAGCACTGGACAAGTAAATTGTAAGCTTTACATGAAAATTTAATACACGATAGAGAGAGCCTTCTCCACGTGCTATACAAGACTACAAATAACCTTATAATATACCGCCTGTTAAACTGCAATCACGATGAATATTGATATTGCTGGTAAAATCCATAGCCCCATACCGTGGAATCGTGGAACTCGCTATTCCTGCGCTAAACCGTAAAATTAAAAAGAAAATAGTATACATACAGGTATATTGTACTGCTTTCTCGCTTTCCCCACGTTCATCGACAAGTAAGTAATCATGAACCCAGACGAAACGGTCGTGAGGACAACATAGCCGTACTCCTTGGCCACAACTAAGGACGCCATTTTGGATCCCAGCTGCCTTTGAACGAAGTCGAGGCTTGAGCGCTTGCGCTGGCTTCAGCCACATGCTTTCCACGTGCATTGAGCGTTTTGATTGGTTCAAAATTTATCACAATCAAATCCAAAAACCAATCCGCTTTGATAACTTTGAAATTTTAAATGACGTACTTGTCACTTTCACACTATAAGTGCTCTTCTGCTCGCTCAGTTCATTCACTTCCCGCCGTTAGAGGTTTTTGAGAAAAGAGGAGCGTTTGCTGAACGTGACATTCAGAGTTCGAAGGCTGTGACTCGGAAGAAACGAAATCGAAAATGAAGTGCTTAGTACCCCTCGTTGCTGTGGTCCTCTTGACAGTGATGGTTAACAACAGCAGCGGAACGACTACCGTTGTAGCGCCGTCAGCAACTGTCGCCGCCGCTTCCAGTGCCGTCTCGAACAACACTCAAACTGCATCGGTCTCGCCTGCACCAACATCGCAATCAACAGCGGAGCCCACAACGGAAAGTTTTGGAGTTCGCGCTTTGCCATCCGTTCTTTTGATGAGTGTGGCCCTCTTGGTAGCTGCTCTCAAGTAAACTTCATGCTCGCAGTACATGTTAAATGCAGTTGCCGCCACACCTACTTTCGACTGAAGAACTTACAAATTTTAACGTTTTGTTTGGCTCTTTCCTCGAGCTCTGGACTATTTTCATAGCGGTGCACAGACTGTGGATTATAGCATTTCCTGACGAACTACAATTTATTTCATTCACGATTTCTTGGAGCACATGGCGTTATTACGAAACTGAACTTGGCGAGCACATGAAGATGGCGTGGCCTCCCACAACACTGCTGTGCGGCACTGCAAGAACTGTCTTCAACTGTAAGCTTTTTTCGTTTTCAATATTTGTCGAGACCAAACTGTTATTTAATGTTGTCTGACGTTATTGATTATTTGGCATAAGTATTCAAATATTTCCATATTTTGTAAAGAAAAATTACCGGCTTTGTCGTTTCCACGCCGCGTGATGTGAAGTTTGCGGACACCTCGTGTTTTCTGTATTCCGTTCTTATTTTTGTGTCTTCTCTCTCCTATGTGTAATTCTTGATTGTTATCCGAGAGAAAATAAACCTTGCGCATTTTGAATTTGGGCGCTGTCGAGCACCTTTTAGAATTATCTTCCGTCTGGGCGTGTGAATTGAAGAAGTTCTTATTTGGGGATTTTGTCCGAGTTTTGTGAATATTCTCCCTTCATATTGCAATAAAATGTTTTTTTTGCGAACACTTGTACTTTGTTTCTGTTTGAACATATTTCCCAAATGTTCGATGAGTTAAAATTCATTTATTTTGGCCAGCAATCGGTCGCCGGTCGACCACACCGCTTGTAACCACCTGCGACCTTCTTGTGATCTTGCCGTCCATGCGGCAGCCAAATTTTGGAAAATCACAATTTCGAAGTAAAACTTTGAAAATACGCCTGGATTCGCTCGCAATTCAGAACCAACATTGATGTAGTGATCGTGAAATATTTTCCAGATTGTGCGGTAGCGGTACAATATGGCTTACTTTTCCTGCCGTCGATTTTCAGAGTACATATCTTGCTTTCGCTTACAGTTCGACTAGATTCCCTGGTTAATAAATTGACTCGGCGTTAGTGTGTTCCGAAGTTAGTTTTTGGTAGAAAATGTGTTCAGTGCGCGCCCTCCGCTGATTTTCAACATCGAACGTTACCAGAGAAATATGCAAATTTTTATTCACGAAGGACTGCGTGCGCACTTCAAGCATTGGATTCTCCTGGTATCACAAATGGAAACCATGGCGTACAAAATTTTCCCTTTATTGTGCATACAGTTAAAATCACACAGGATGATAACGTTCAGGTGCGGCCATCAATTTATTCGTGGAACAGTAGCCAACTTCTGGTGATCGTTCATAGTGAATCTCGTGAAACGGGTTTTCCCAGTACCTCTCTTGTATTTGTTAAATAGAAGCGATCTATTTCCTGTTTTGATTTCCTTCAAATGAGGCAGCTGCCTTCATTAACCATTCATGACTTTCGTCTTGCTTTGAAAATAATGTTGAGTCTGATGAACCTCGTCCAGCTCCAAATGGTTGCTGGAGCCGAAGCGAATCTGTAAACAAAGGGAAATTTGAAAAGAAACATTTTAATTCTAAAGGACAGTTTACCTCTCCAGCAGAAATGAGTACATGTATAAAGAATGGAACTGTAGACAATTGCCACTGCTGAAGTCCATTTTGTTCTGTTGCTATGGTTTTTTAATTTCCCTAATATTTTCCACATGATGTAATATTTATTTTTGGTTACTGTGATTCAAACTTAGTGATCACACGGTTCGGCGCATGTGCAAGCCTAATCAACTCTATTGTCTATGAACCAAGCGCTTGAATTCGACGGGTCGACAATAGATTCGAAGTTCAACACCAAGTTTCACATTTTCAGTGAAAACCGTTGACATTTCCGAAAAATGTTTGCATCATTCTTTTAGGATGTACTCATGGTAGGCTGCACATAGATGCATACATACGTGCATAAAATTTTTTGAACTCAAGTTTTTCGGGATTTTTGCGATACTGATTAAGTGAAGAAGGTACTTAGAACATCAGAGTTGGAACAAACAAAAGAATTCAAATATGAAATAACCTCTATTGCCATGCCACGGTTTCGCAAATGGCTGCAAAATTTTCAAAGGCAATTTTCCTGCAAAAGTCATTTGCATGCTTGTGATTGTTCTTAAAAAATGGAGTCCAATGGGCGTTCACTATAGCTTGCACATGCGCAAATTTAATTGCATTAAATAATTTTTATGCAAATTAATCCACTGATTAATGTTTGGTCGTACGAAATTTTGCTAAAATTGGCTGATTAGTAAATTATTGGAGCTGTGAAAATATATGGAAAAGAGTTCAAACCTCATGCGACTCGAAATGGTGAATAATGTATCAGCTAAAAAGGGAGGTTCCTAATAACATTTTCAGCATTGGGTGTTGCTCCGAAATAATTTTCATAATAAACGTTCTTTGTGCTCCGCGTTAACATTTAAATATAATTTGGTTTTATCAACTGGGTTTATAATGTGAATTGGCCACCGTAAAGAGATTCAAGAGCTGACGTTTCGAGCGTTAGCCCTTCGTTGGAGCAAATCAAGAAATTGTGAGTCGTGTGTTGTTTATATACAGAAAGATGGAGCTTCGCTATTGGTTGGTGCCCGGTAACGTGATAAAAAACGGAATAAATTAGTTGAATGAAAAGCGTTCGTTGATACCGTGAGGATTAAGAGTGCCGATTTGAAAAATAAATTTTTGTTCTAGAGTTTTGCGACTTTCCGTGCTTCCTTGGTGAAGGGAAAGGCCGCAGACTGCCATATGTTGCTTAGAATGATTTGGGAGGTTGAAATGTCTCGCGACCGGTTTCGACAGGTGTTCTCGGAATCGGTCGTCTCCCTGTTTCGCCGATGTATAACTTTTTGCAAAGAGTGCAAGTTATACAGTAGATGACATTGGCTGAGGTACGAGGTGGTTAGTGGAGGTGAGATCTATATCGACTTTAGCATAAAAAGAAGGTGTCAGAAAGTTGCCGCAAAGCTTCTTTTTGGTAGAGGTCGGCCCGCCAAACAACTAAAGCGCCGCCTTTGTCGGCCGCTCTGATAATTATGTCTTTGCGCTTGCTAAGGTTTTTTAGCGCCGCCCTCTATTCCGAAGAAAGGTTGGAAAATTTGGTGTTACGATTGAAATTAAGTTTATTGATGTCGTGACGGCATTTTTTCATGAAAAAATCTAAAGAGGCAAACTGGCCCTCTGGAGGAGTCCACTTCGATTTTCGAGTCTGAAGCGTCTCGAAAGTATCTTTGTCCGAGGTGTTAGAATCATCCTCTTTGTCATTACCCCATCTGTTAACATTTAAATACGAGTTGTGTTTGAACGCACCGAAAGCCACGCGGAAGATGTCTCTACAGGCTCGCGGGAGACGGAGGCGATCAGGCCGGATGGTGTTGCGACCTAATAGAGAAGGTCTTGGCAGGACGAGTGAACAGAAGATCCATTAAGGGCCCCCTCCCTCTCCATATTTTTTAGATAACCGACCCTACCAAAAAGGTGTTAATAAGCTGTAAGCTCCTATGGAGAATTTCTTTCTATGTTTTCCAAAACAAATTTAAGCCGTTAAAGGAAGTTGGGCAAAGGAACTTCTATTTCGGCAATTATTTGACCGGTGATTTTTATTTAGTGAAGTGCTTCCAGCCAACTCGGTTTTCAAAACAAAGTTCCAGGACATCATTAAAACTATTGGATCGGTCTGTTTATATTTTGCGGTTTCGGACGTCGATTGGTTTTTTCTCTTTCTCGAAATGTTCACTTCCTCACGATTCAGAAGAAAAACAGGCTTTATTGTTATGCAGTCTGCTTGTGAGTGGGGCAACTCGTCCATAATTTCTCAAGATAAGAACAAGAAGAAAAAATTGCTTCAGAATCACTATATTACTGTGTAGTGCAAAATGCATTATGCCTAATATTTGGTTCGCTTGGAGTATTCAGCGTTCAGGTGCTTGGGTAGATGTCTTACAAATAAAGGGTGATTTTCGTCTTTTTTTAAGAAATTTTAAAACCTCCTTGCAAATCAACCGAAAGAAAAGCAGGCAGCGCTAATCGGACAAGGCGCCAAAACAAAGAATATTTTACTACTTTCATAGCTTACATCTCATTTACTCATAGGCGTACGGGAGGGGGGGAGGCTGCAATCCCCCCACATTTTGGGCAGCTCAGAATTTTTGGGCAGCAAGAGAAAGTTGGACAAGGCAACTTGGGAGAATTTTTTGAGCAAATGGTTCTCCCTCCCCCCCCCCCCGGCGAAAAATTGACCGTACGCTATAATTATATGTACGAGGAATTCATAAGTTGATCATGGGACAATATACTAAACAATTATTCTGCGTAATTAAGTCGACGAAGCCGTTACGTTGGCAGAGTTGGTTAAAATCAGACGATATTCCGCGCGATTTCGTAGGATAATTGTTGATTATTCAACAAATTGTCAATTGTAACGTTAAGAATAAATGGCAAACAGCGTGGATCACTTTTAATTGAAACGTTGCAAAACGGGGGATCAGAACTCGGTAGCAAACCTCGGAAGAGAGAGACCCTGGGAACGAGGTTGACCTCGCCGAACTTCACACTAGGGTGAGGCCATCCCCTTTTCTTCTTCGTTTGGCGTCGTCCGAGCGACCCAAATTTTCGCACGTTAACATGCGTGAAATTAACTGGCGTCACGTGCGTAAACTAAAATAGAAGAAATGTATGGACGACTTGCGTCTAAAGGAAAAAGTTAAACCTCATTCAACTTTTTCCGCAGACGCGAGTCGCCCATACATTTCTCCTTTTTTTTATTTTACGCACGTAAAGCCAGTTAAATTCACGCCCGTTAACGTACGGAAAATTACACGACAGTGGAAAGCCACCTTAACGGATTTGCAACAGTGCAGTTTTACGCGCTGCTGTGACTGACATTGCTATTGGAAAAGAGTACAAAAAGAAATCTATTTTACACGCATACGGAAGATTAATGGTTTTTCCACAACATAATATTTTCATTGGCCAGGATTAAAGAATTCTTTGAAATGCAAAATCTATAATACTTATGAATACATCGAGACATTTCCACACGAAGCAGGTGTTCTTTTGAAATCTTTCGTCTAAGTAAACTTTTGTACTGTAACTATTGTATTTTATGGCAATTATTGTTCGATAGTGATATACATATAGTCATATTTGGAGTGAAGGTCAAGACTACGATTGGAATAATCGACCTTTGACATATTTCTCAAAGTTCTTTCCTAAAACTTAGGTAGGAGTCTATCTAACTAGGACGGACAACAATCGTTTTATGACCATGTATGGGCAACGTGACAATTCGTTGAAGACAAAATGTAGATATCCGTGTGGTCCATGATTGGTGGTCAATAAATGGGCCCCTTCCGAGCTGCGCTTTGCCCCAGTTTCAGACTCAGGCTCGTGCGAAACATTTTATCACGAAGATTTGTTTTGACACAGGCGAAAGGCCACTTACGCTCCACAATTCATATTAGCGCATTCTGTCGATTTGACGTGCCAACGTTTAAACTCGCGACCTTGTAGCAAGCGTTGTAGACACTGTGTTAATTTGAACTCGGCGTTTATACGGGACCCGGGGTTTTAATTAGATTCATTGGAATATTCACCGATTTAGATCCAGGTTCAGCCTCGTGCCAAGTGGCACATACCGCCAAAGCTTATCCTGATTTCAATATATCACTGGAAATATTTCTACTCCCCCTTGGATGAGATGCTAGTCTGTCACAGGGCTACTCGATCCCCGTCTCCCCAGCATTATTTCACCGATACCTATTTATACAACTGGGTGGAGAGAAGCACTGTGAGAGTAAAGTGGATTGTCCAAGAACCCGGCCGAGACTCGAAGTGCTTAGGAGACCTGTCAAACTCTAAATGCTTTGTTGGAGAAGCTGACAAGTTAGTGGAAGAGTTTATATCATCGAACTCATTCAGCGTATAAGCACCGTCCGCTTTTCACAGACATTTACATGTTACCCCCTCCCTTAGGCTTTGGGTTACGATGGACTCCCCCCCCCCCCTCTCGCTTTGAAGTCTCCCGATGATTTTGTTTCCAATATGGAGTGCTATCTTCTATCTTGCACGAGCCTGAAATTTTAGACCCAAAAATACTTGGCAATGAAATTTCCTACCCAAAAAAATACAGGACTTCAATACCTCAATACGGATTTATTCAACCAAACAGACTCTTCTAACACATGATTTTGCACGTTGCTGAAAATTCGAATGAATATTTTTTCAGATCCACCGATCGCAACAAAAATTTCTCTTGGAGATGTGACCCAAAAAAATACGCGTATTTTTTAAGGCCTAAAAGAATACGTGACAAATCTCGACCCAAAAAAATAAAGAGCGTGTAAATTTTCAAGCCAAAAAAATAAGTCGGATCCCCCCGTCATGTATACTGTGCGAACCCCGTAGTTTTTTGTGTCTATGCTCCGGCGGCCCGAAGGGCGGCAGAGCGGAGCCCCATACCCATTGAAATAGGAGAACTATGCATGCATACAAAGTGCAAACAGGAGAATCATCCCTTTCATTTTCAATGGTCAAAATGGCAAGCGGTATGGCTCGGGGGCGCGTGCTATGTACGTACGACGTCACCCAAAATGGCGGCCATACTCCACTTTGACAAGCTCGACCGAGTCCTGTTATGGACATTTGACAGCTGGCAAAAGGTATCCGCTAACCAGGTATTGGTTTGTCATTGATCGCGGGCTCAAGTCCGAAATTTTTTTCTTGGATTTTAGCAGGATTTTGCAAGTTTTAATTGAATGTTTACAATTGGAATTAATGTTTATTCTGATTTATCTCGGCTGTTGAATCTTTCTTGAGTAGTTGCGCACTCAAGTATATTTAATGAAGGCATTTTTTGGCTCATCCTCGGTGTAAAAACCTGTGAAACTCACGAGTGACGTAAAACAAAGGACGAACAAGATAAAAAAAGAACTCAAAACAATATGGAGCAGAAAAACAATAGCTCAAAAACAAAGTCACAGGTTTTTACACCGAGATAAACCCGCGTTTTAACAAATAATTATTAAGAACCAGTTAAAAAGGAGCTCCGCTTTGAATTGCATAGCAACAACGAAGGCGACAGCGAGGACGACGCCTGGTTAAAATGAATTTAAATTTTACGTGCGAATTTCACATTTTCCTCGATGTATTCGGTGCATCTATTGTTTTCAAACGTAGCTCTTTTAGAAAATGCACGGACGGCATTTATTTGCAAACAAAAAGAACGGAAATTAAGCCTTCGTGGTTGTCATTTCATGTTGTTGTTTTGTAGAGGATGGCAAAAAAAAATTACAAAGAATTGTAACGCGCGTGCATAGCTATTGTACTGCTCATTTAATCTTTTGTTTAGCGAAGTTCTCGTTGGTGTTGCTGTCGCGGTTTGCTTAAGCTCCCCAATACTTGTCACTTTCACGCTATAACTGCTCGGTAGCTGCTCGCTGAGTTCATTCACTTTCCGCCGTTAGAGGATTTTGAGCAGAGAAGCTTTTGCTGAACGCGACATTCAGAGTGACTCAGACGAAACGAAATTGAAAATGAAGTGCTTATTACCCCTCGTTGCTTTGATCCTCTTAACAGTGATGGTTAACAACAGCAGGGGAACGACTACCGTTGTTGCGCCGTCAGCAACTGTCGCCGTCGCGAACGCTTCCAGTGCAGTCTCGAACAACAAGCAATCTGCATCCGTCTCGCCTGCACCAACATCAGGGTCGACAGCGGAGCCAACAACGGAAAGTTTTGGAGTTCGCGCTTTGCCATCCGTTCTTTTGATGAGTGTGGCCATCTTGGTAGCTGCTCTCAAGTAAACTTCACTCGCCTTACGTGTAAAATGCAGTTGCCCCCACACCAACTTTCGACTGAAGAACTTTGGCTCTTTTTTATAGTGGTGCACAGACTCGGGATTACGCCGTTTCCTGACGAACTGCAATTTATTTCATTTATGATTTTCTGGAGCACATGGCGTTATTACGAAACTGAAAACTTGGCGAGCACATGAAGATGGCGTGGCCTCCCAAAACTACAACTGTAAGCTTTTTTCGTCTTTAACCCTTGTCGAGACTATTTATTGTTGCCTCGGTCATTATTTGTTTCATAAATTTCCAAAACTTGTAAAGTGATTTGGGCGAATTTGGAGGAAATATTTGCTCTGCTGCGAACATTTGCGGATACCGTGTGTTTTCTGTATTTCGTTCTTACTTTTGAGTCGTAACCTGGTGTAATTTTCTTTATTGTTGTCATCCGAGAGAAAATAAACCTTGCGCGTTTCGAATTTGTCGCTGTCGAATTATTATATCTTGCGTTTAAAGCGCGTGTATTGAATAAGTGCCTATTTGGAGATTTTGACGGAATTTCTTCCTTATTGCAATAAACTTGTTTTATCTTTGAACACGTGTGCTTTGTTTATGGACTAACATTCCCGAAATGTTCGATTGAGATAAAATTATATTTATTCTTGGTCTGCAATCAGTCGCCGGTCGACCACGCGGCTTGCATTAACCACCTGCGATAGGCTAGACACAAATATCCCGGAAAATGCTCTAAAAATCTATCCGGAAATTCTCAATTTTTTTCCCCAAAAATCCCTCCAAAAATCTCTAAATATCCCCAAAAGTTTCTAAAAATCCATAAATAACCCAGAATTTTCTAAAGATCTCTATTTTTCTCACAATTATTTTTTAATGAAACCTTAGCGCTCCGGGCTCCGCCATGTTTGAAACTTACTTCCCTTGGAATGATGGGGTACATTAGATATGGGAAACACCGCTGCACAATTGGATTGCAATCTAGCAGTCACCAACTCACCAAGTATAGTAAACAATGGGACAAAATTTTTATTTCATAGGAATTTTAAATAAAACGGCAAAGAATATAGAACAACTTTTGTTCCAATTCATCTAAAAATCCCCAAGATTTCTAAAAATCTCCTGATGCTCTAAAAATCCCAACCTGCGACCTTCTTGTGATCTTGCCGTCCATGCAGCGAAGAATAGGAAAATGAAAATCACATTTTCGTAGCCAACATTGATGAACTGATTGTAAAATCTTTTCTAGTAGTGATTGGGCGGAAGTTTGGGTCTTTGAGAGAACTTCAAGCAAAGGAATAAAGACTTAATTAAAAAAATTATACCGAGATGAGCTCTAGAACCTTGGCCAACCCTGAAGAAGGATATCTATAAAAATGATTTCCAGGTCAATGTAAAGTTAAGATGATCTTTAACCCAATGAAAACAGGTACAACTGCGGTACAATATGGCCAGTGAAAAGTGATTTCGGCAACTGTCAGTGCATTTGAATTTCAATAACACGAAGGCTTTTACTTTTCTGCTTTTTGCTTTCTTCTGGAGGCGAGGGTGGCCTAGTGGTCAGGGCGCTGGACTTGTAATCAGGCGGTCCCGGGTTCGAGTCCTCCTCCCTGCCACTAAAACGGATTTGTCTTCGGTGGTCCCGAATTCAACTCCTCCATGTCAAAGAGTACAAATTTTACTTTTGCTCAGAGTTCGACTAGATTTCCCTGGTTAATAAATTGACCTAGAGTTAGTGTGTTCTGAAGTTAGTTTTTGGTAGAAATGTGTTCAGTGCGCGCCATCCAGCTGATTTTCAACATCGTACGTTACCAGAGAAATATGCAATTTTTTATTCGCGACGGTGTGCGCTCTTCACTCAACCACTGCGTGGGCACTTCAATAGCATTGTTTTAGGTATTAATAGGTGGATTCTTCTGATGTTGGAAAAGGAAACTATGGCTAGCAATATTTTCTCTTTGTTGTGCACCATTTAATAATACAGTTAAAATCACACGGATTAGAATGTTCAGGTACGGCCATCTATTTTATATTCCTGGTTTTCTCGTAGAACAGTGTACCAACTTCTGGTACTCGTGCATAGTGAATCTCTCGAGAATCTCAGTGAAATGGGTTTTCCCTGTATTTCTTTTGTAGTTGTTAAATAGAAGCGATCTATTTTCTGTTTTGATTTCCTTCAAATGAGGCAGCTGCCTTCATTAACCATTCATGACTTTCGTCTTGGTTTGAAAATAATGTTGAGTCTGATAACTTCGCCAGCTCCAAATGGTTGCTGGAGCCGAAGCGAATCTGTAAACAAAGGGCAATTTGAAGGGAAACATTTAAGTTCGGCCTAGACACAAATAGCCGGATTTTCTTTTAGGATTTTTGGAGCATCAGGAGATTTTTAGAACTTTTGGGGATTTACGCATGAGTCCGGGATTTTTTAGCTGATTTGGAAGAAAACTCATTCTATGGGGATGTATGTTCTTTGCCGCTTTATTTGAAATTCCAATGAAATAAGAATTTTGTCCCATTGTTTACAAATTGGTGACTGCTAGATGTGCAGCGGTGTTTCCTATTTCTAATGCACCAAGCTGGTTGGCCCTGGATGGGGGTCAACTGTCTGTGGGTGTTTCAAAACTAATGTTCTTCCTTTTATACAATCTCTAAACCTCTCAAAATTTCATTGAAATTCAGGTAGAATCCCCCCTTAACCTGCAACAGATACACGCGAATGGACACTTTGCAGGGGCATGTCGCAGTGTAAGGCAGAAGGCGGGAACAAAATCATAACAGGTATGGCAAACACACAAAGGAAAATGTAGCCTGCCCATTCAAGTAACAGAGCCTTTTCGCAGAAAATGTAATTTGCGATAATCCTGAATTACCATAAATTACTATTTTGTCGGCACGTATGAGAGGTCTGGGAGGGGGTAGGAACGCGGAGAGTTTTGGTATTACAGTTTGTAAGAGCCTCTTCATATGAGGCGGCCCGGTTACCGAGATCTCGCCTCACTCCCATTTCCTTTAAAAAAGTTTCGATGTGTTCATATGAGAAGTTGGGTCCGCCCGCTTACCGAGATCTCGGCAACCATATGAACACTCCTGCCCGGTTACCGAGGGGAAACGTTTTTTTGACAAAATAGCTTGACTTTCGCAACAGAGCGGCCAAAATGGCATAATTTTGCCTCGTTTGTATTATCTCTCCAGAAGTTCAAGACTTTCACGGGCGCACGAACACCTCTTTGTGGGAACATCATATTTCCTTTGATGTTGATAAGAATATACAAGCAATGTTTTCCGTTTAAAACTTCCGCAAATGACCAAATAATACCTTACCTCAATTTTCATAGCTTTTGCAAGCCTCACGAGGTCGATGGAAGAGGATTTTAATCGCATAAATTAACTTTGATTTCTGTTCCGTCGGAACAGAAATCATATCGCCACAGATGCGCAGAAAAGTGAAGAAGGCCCTTTAATGAATTAAACAAACATCAAAGTTAACACATTAACGCCTTGTAGCCTTAGTGATTTAGCGGTTAGAAGACGACAACCCACAAAACATCATCCCAATAGTGTACTCTGCACTAAAAATGACAATAAAAGAGGAATAATTATGTGGTATTTTATTTGTTGACACTTTTCTTCTATATTCTTTCACCAGTCTAACATAAAAAGTACAAACAATTTTACAAAGTAACGCAATACCATAGCAACGAAGACCTGCTTTCAGTAACAAAAAATAAACAGTTTCTTTAAAAATATCGATTAATTCAGAGATCATTTTCAAAAGCGAAAGTACAAAATACGACATAAAACAAAAAATCATCAATGATAACATGGATAAGAAAAATGTAATTAAAAATTATTCGCATTTTGAATGTGATTTGAAACTATTAAAATTGTAATAAAGCGGCGATTTTTTAAACCAGCCACCTAAATCTCTCAATGACGATTCACTAAAATTTGTAAAATAAATTCCGTTAAACTATTTTAATTATTTCTGGTCTGAGTGATTTTCAAACGTTCTTGGAACGAAAACGTGCACAAACTGTTCTTGAATCACACGTAAACGGCGGTGGATTCCGTGAAATGTACTTATCAATGATTCTGGCAGCGTTAAGCAATCCATTTGCGCATTTAATTAATTTATATCATTTGGGACTGGGAATCAAGGAGACGAACTGACTGGTCACATGATATAGTTCGTACGAAGTTCGCTTAAAGGGAACGAAAATCTGAAAGAAGCATCTGATCGCAATCTGAAGGATCCACCTTCGGACATGGATTGTGCATATTGTGTAATATAAGATTGGTTTTTTTCCACAAATGGAACGAGAAATATAATTCTAAATCGCAAAATCCGGGTTTTAGATTGGTTAAAAGGAACACTACCTGTACAATCATTCTGTCACTTTGCGAACTACAGCTAAAATAAACGAACAAAACTAAGAAACCTGCTCTCTCACTCGCCTCTTGGGTCACGTATTCATATTTCTGAGGCTGTTCAATTCGTCAGTTTTGGGGTCCCATAGGGTTTCAGGACCTCGAGGCTCCAGTTTACAGGGCTCAAATAAAGCAAAATAGGGCTGCACCGCTTCAAGGAAAGAAAAGGGGCATTTTTGTGCCGGTATCGAAGAGAGAAAGGCCGCAGGCGCAGAGCTTCAGAAAAAAAATAATCTTCAGGGCTACGGACAGGTAACCCTTTGGGACCCCTCCTATGGTTTACAGTGAGAACACTCGAACCGTCAACAATTGGCCTTCTTTGAGCCTTTTTTTATCATTATCCAATTCATATAAACAGAAGAATTAGCTTTCTTAGATGCTGAAAACACCAATCCTTTGGTCTATCTCAAGAGCTCTCATTGCATAATCATAAAAGAGTGTAAAAATGAATGTTCACGGTTTGATTATCCGCACTGTAGTTACTTTGTACTTCTAGCTATAGTTGAGATTATTGTACATAGTTTCGTATCTGGAATCAATTTCTTACGTTGTTACAGATATGTTATATCAGTTTCGGGATATATTGACCTTCAACTTTCTCTTGATCTAAATTAATACTGTGGTTAAAATCCATTAGTACCGATGGTTTTAACTAATATTGCACTTGATTGAAAACTGAATTAGACGCAAAAATCCAGGAACCAACAAAAACCTAATTTAGAAATATTTCTCTACAACCAAAAATTGTTTCAAATCGTTATGCACCTATCAATATTAAGCCGGAGGTGCGGGGTAGGCCGGGCATAGGCGGGGCATTTGAACTGAGCTGAGATTTTCTTTTCAAATGTGCTGCCCCGGGGCATGGAAGGCCAAAAGGTCAAAAGGGTCACTACAATGTTGCTAGAAAGTACACTAAAACGGTCAAAAGTCCCCACTACGGGACGATAACAACTGTTAAATCCCCCGCCTATGCCCGACCTCTACAACTTTGATTTCTGGGCTAATTTCAGTTCGTTTCTTCACTCTTATAGGCAGTATTTTATTCTTTATCCCATCACATTCACACGAGGTTTCCACGCGTATGCGAGACGAAGCAACCTCACTCATTCATATCAGCTGCAACACCGATTGATCTTGAAACCATCTCAAATAAGAAATGGATCACATTCATTTGATGGTTAAACACTTTCCTACCTTAACGAGCGTTTACTTAAATATCTACGACCATATTCCTTCATCAACTCTCCCAAACATCCGCAAGCCAGGCCAAAACAACGGACTCACTTTTCAAGACAGTTTTTTCCCTTCGACGGCTTGGGTACGAAGTGTGCCCATGTAGACTGGCGCCCAGACTGCGGTAGCCCCGTCCACAACTCAGCACCAGTGCCTTGGTCTGTTCACTCGCCGAGTGCGAAGCGACAACAGGCCTGGTTACCAATGGTAACAGGTGTTTGACCGACTCGTCGTGGCAGCGTATTGTTGTGTACACCATGAGAGTGAGGTTATTGCAGACCAGTATACAACCAAAGCTTGTACCAATGTACAGTTCTTTGTCCACCGCAAGCAGCGAATTCACCTGTGCGCGGGAAGCTGGCGGAAAAACAATTGTGATAGATCTTAGGGTTTTCGAAGTTATTGAGAGCAGCCTGCTTTCTGTATCGTCCAAACAATCTTCGCAGACTGCGTGCGTCGCAAGACATCTCCCTAACTACAGACAACCGATAACAAGCTACGGTCTTCATCATTCAATGAAGTTTTCTCTTCCTTTTTATTGGCCGAGAGCCCACTACACATTCTTCAAATACCTGCCTACAAACAGTGGTCTGCTTATGTGTATTAGCCTTTGAAAATGATTGTGCTGCAAACAGCACTCTGCTCATGTGCAGTTGTATCCACTTCCGGGAAAAATGGTAGCTCGTTTCCAGAGCTGCATGACAACAGGAGAACGATTTGAAATTGATACTACGCCGAACAAAAGCTCGGCCATCAAATGATAAAACAATTTTTTAACTCGCCAATCGCAAAATATCGTGATTTGTCAGGGGCTTCGGTAAATAATTGATAAAAATCACGATGTTTTGCCCAATAATTGTTTTATTTGCTTGTCACTCACCGCTCAACGGATTTGGGTCGGCGCCTCTTCTGACAGGTACTTTGGCTTTTGGACCTCCAAGAAAACAAAATGATTAATTAACCACTCGGAGAATGCGAAAGGGAATAAAAATTAAAAGTCTGCTTCTGAGCCCCACTTCTTGTCAAGCCCGGCCCTTCTTAAGCATTTTTGTCAGATTGAAGAAAGGCACCACGACCAAAAAAGAGTCACAACGCAGAGGCGCAACACAAGAACATCCGTTAAGTAGGCTTCCCTACAGAAGGTTTTTTTAAGTTCTTTCCTAAGCCAAACTTCTACGTGAGCGAGAAAGTGAGGGGATAAAGACGAAGATAAGAGCTTCGGCTGCTACCTTCAAATCGTGGTGGGTGTTGCGAGCAATCCACACTGCATACAATCTTCTTCTCCTGGGCATCCCACCGGAACACCCGAGTACCGGGGAACAAAGCCACCCATACGGACCTGCCGACGGGGTCATCCCTGCTGATGGTAGTCGCCGTCGTTCGACAGGTCTCAAGATGGGACACACTGTGTTCCCTCTGTACGGAGGAGTCGGGTTCACTGTCCTCAGCTGTTTTAGTACAGATCTTCTGAAGCTCCTCGCCGTCCAGAATTGTGATAATTCCTTTTTGTTGTCCGCACCAAACTTCGCATACGTACTCATCGCAAGGACTGTCCCGGTCATCGGAGTCCTCGGATGAATCCCTCGCAGCCTCCGGTCGGGCGTCTTCATTTCCCTGGGGTTTCTTTAGCAACAGAGCTGCCATGCAGTAAATAAGGATTCCGTTGCCGGTGTACACCCGGTTGGGAAGGAGCTCGTGAACTGGGATGTGCCCCGCCGAGTCGGAGTAATGGTAGTGATTAGAGATATTGTCATTGTACGCCAGAACAGAGCCATCCGCCAAAGCCACTAGAACCCAATTTGCTCGCGGCACATGGATCATGTTTAAGATGTACCTATTTAAAAATGCATATGCAGTGAGATTGACATATCTCAGGTTTGTTTGTGTTTTTTTTTTAATTCTGTTTGGATACTGCGAATATATTGAATAAAATCATTTTTAATCAAAGTACAGAAAAGTTAGACTCCAAGTTGATCCTAACCCACGATTAGGCGCTCTTTTTTCGTTTTCACGGCAGGAGGAAGGAAAAATGAAAAAAAAAAGAAAAATTATCATTTTCCCCTAACCACTAACAACTCTGGGTAGACAGAGGAACTGAAGGAGTAAAGTGGCTTGCTCAAGAACATAACACAGCCACCTTGGTTAGGTTCGGGCCCCAGTTGTTTACCACAGATTACAAACGGAAAACCATATTCGTGACTTTTTCTTCGTGGACAAAATCGTTTCAATACTTAAAACTCGGTTAACTCTTCTAACAGAAACAATGGGATAAATAAAAAAAATGCAAAAACCTGTTGGACCGGATAGATCCTTGACAGAGCTGTTTGTACGTCATTGCACAAAATACGTGGAGCGTTCCTGACTCGGTTCCAAGCCACACCGTGCTTCCAACACTGCAAGCAACCCGGATGCACGTCTTGCCCACAAAAAACTCCTGACGAACGAAAAAATTCAAAGTAACGAGTCTTGAAATTGAGGCTGGGGAGAAGTCACTAAACATCACAACAAGATCTGAACATTTACTTACCTTTTTGTGATAACATCGCCCACGACTGTACCCAACAACGTTGATTTTTCCTGTACCTATCCCAGCATTTAGTTCGCTCCGACATAGCCATACCTCTGAGCCCACGCTGGCCCTATCGTCTGCCCCGCGGCTTTGACTGACACGTGAGCCAGCGGTAACCGCGCAGTTCAAACCAAGCTAAAGACGACCGAAGAAGAGAAAAGCAAAATCTGTGTAAAAGTACGATCATTTATTTCCAATGCACAAAAGGCTACAGTCATAAATACCGAACACATTGTGGAGAAATCACCAGATAAAAAGGTGAAAGTTTGGCTTCGTGTACGTCAACGAAAAACAAAACTAGAACATGGTTTACGTCTTTATTGATGTAAATATGCTTTTGGCTTTTGACTTAAGAGGTCGTGCCCTTTTAAAAGCCAACTCATATTGTTTTTTATAGTTTTTAATAGCAGTAGCTAGCAGTTTTAGTTTTTGCTATTTTTTGAACAGTTTTAGTGTAGTCTTTATTTTAGAGTTGGCGTGATGCCCTAGAGGATTTTTGCCGACAAAACAATATTTAGATTTAGATTCATAATCGTACCTTTATAACAAGACTGTTTCCTAGTTGCCGGATAGGTTTTTCTTAAATCTCGACTCTTGCAATTTGAATGATATTGAGATATGCAGTTGATCTCTTTTAAAAGCCTGGAATACACTAGCGACAGAGTCGGAGTCGGGGTCGGAGTCGTAACAACGCTTGCGACCTAGAGAAAATCGAAAATCGGAGTCGTAAGCGGAGTCATCAGCACGACGGAATCGGAGTTCGGGAAGAATCAGAACGTTTCCATTTTCTTCCGATTCCGCTTATGACTCCGTCGATTACGATCTAGCAAAAACAAGATTGTCGGAGTCGTAAAAAGAAGCGAAAGAATGAACCAATCATATTGCTAGTTTCAGGCACTTTGAGTACTTCCCATCTGCGTGCGACTCCGATAATCTAGTTTTCACTTGATCGTAAGCAACGGAGTCATAAGCGGAATCGGAACTCTGCTCCGACGATTTGATTTTCGCTAGATCATAACGCTTATGACTCCGACTCTGCCTCTGTCGCTACTGAAAACAAGGCTTTAGGGCAATCAAAGGATTAAACTGACCTGTTTGTCAAAAGTAATGACGTCAGAGAGGCGAGGGAATTCAGTTGCAGAAGACAGTAGTGAAATGTGATGTGATGGCGGCCTCTTGTCCGCCTCCTGTTGCCAGCACCAAGACATGAGATCAAGAACAAACACTGGAGCTTTCTTATCCTGTAAAAATTCATTAGCCATTCGAGTTAGTAAGATGCCTGACTTCCAGTCAGGAAAACAAATGCTCGTTGATGACGAAATCCGCCTCCAAGACGGCACTGAGCCGACGGTGTTCGTCCCTGGCGTTGCTAAGCAACCTGGCGTGTTTGCTCGCGCGATTACTTTCGGTGTATTCGCGAGCTCTTGTGTTAGTTTTTGATTGGAAAAAAAAAGTCGGAAACAACTCGACTGCAACGAAGATGTGCCAAAACCGACACTTGTTCCCCCGACTGTTTTCGAGTTATTTGGATATCTGACTTCAGGGTCGTACCTTGAATGGGTACTCAAAATCACAAATCCGATGGGAGACTGGAACCCATTTTTGCGTATTCTGCTACGCTTATACAGTGGAACCCCGCTATAACGAACCCCGCTATAACGAAGACCCCGTTATAACGAATAACATTTGAAAGCCCGGCAGATTTACAGTAAAATATGTTGAAACGAACCCCGCTATAACGAACCCCGCTATAACGAAATCCCCGCTATAACGAACGATTTTGACGGTCCCAACGCACAATTTACCTCGCTATAACGAATATTTTGTCTGTCGCTCGCTCGCAGTCAGTAATAACGACAGATTTTAGTGTGGAGTAGAATTCACAGCTTGCTTTATTCCGGTTTTGTCAACACGCGACAGAAGATAAACACTGTACAGATCAACAGTCAACAGTGAAGAGACAGCAACCTTTCAGTCAACACATTTCTTGCCATTGATGTCGCGGGTCGAAAGCAGTCTACATTGGAAGATTTTTTTAAGTGAAACGAGGAACGTTTTTTGAATAGAGACAAATCGAGATGATTGCTAAACGACATCGTTGATTTCCCTCGGGTGTTACTGTTACTTCTGAATTTTAAAGTTTTAAATTGAGAATGTTCTTGAATTTTATGTCTCGATTGTCAGCGCGTTGCACTTATAGTTAACAATATAAAATGAATAAAAGTAATGATTTCTACGTGTAGTATTGAATTTTTGGTAAATTTAAATTACCCCGCTATAACGAATATTTTTGTTGTTAACCGGATAATTCGTTATAGCGGGGTCTTCGCTATAACGAAGACCCCGATATAACGAAGTTTTTTTTCGGTACCGTGACACTTCGTTATAGCGGGGTTCCACTGTACCAAGAAATGTAATTGCCAAAGAAAAGAAATTGCCAAAGGGAAACTCCTAAAGCTGATAAAGTTTTTTCTCCCATGTTAGTTTTGAATCGTGCTTTATAGAAGTTACCTTGTTTCGATACAAACCCTCTTGCTTTGGATATGCAAATCCTTGTGTTCTTATGCTCCCTAGTTTCTGGTGACAAGGTCACCCCAAACCTCACTTTCATACATAGGCCTGGTTACATTTCACAGAACTGTAAAATGGTCTGTTACAAACCTTCGCTGTTAATGGCGGTCGGTGGCCCTCCACGATAAGCTGTTTGACCTGGGCTGGACTGAGATCGTCAAACGGCTGATGAAGCGTCACAAGCTCATAAATGTACATTCCAAACGAAAACGAGTCCACTTTGTCCGTGTACAACTCCTTCCCGACATACTTTTCAATTTCAGGGGCCATGAAGCCCGGGGTACCGCCCAGACCCTTCATTCCCGCCAGCGCCGCTGACCGGCTGATACCGTAGTCAGCCAGCTTGATGGTGACTTGGTGACTCGATTGACCTGGACCGGAGGGGGCTGGGAACTGCCACACTAAAATGTTCTCTGACTTGAGGTCTCGATAGATGATGTGATGACGGTGTAAGTACTTCAACGCAGAAGCACACTGGAAATGGAAGAAAAAGAGAAGAACTTACTGAAAATAAACTAGTTTCAAAACGAAAATATCGATTAATAAACTCGCCTTTTTAGCAGTCGCTTTATTTCCAAGAGCGCAAGGTTTGTCGCGCACCGTAAGTTTTCACGTGACGCCACCTAAAGGAAACCGCAGGGGTGGGGGAAGCACTGTTACACTATTCATCTGTTACTAGTGGTTCTGACGAGATTAAAACAATTGCTGATTATTCGAAATTTAAATAAATAAATGAATAATAACGAATATTTTTACAGGATAACCCTTCAGTATATGAGTACTGTTATCAAAGGGATCCTGTTTAATCGCCAGGCTCGAGTATTAAGCGGACAAAACATACCTAAATATCCTAAGTACCACTCGAAAAATTAATTCTGTAGCCCACATTTGAGCGTCTAGAGCTTATTTTGGTTTTGAATTGAACAACTTTAGTAAAACTTTTCAAGGCTTTACCTGAACAATACATTTCTGCATGACGAACGCATTAAGACGAACTCCAGCTCTCTTGTAGTTGGCGAGAATTCGGTCCAAGGCCCCTTGCGGTGCGAACTCCAAGATCATACAGAACGGATTTAGACAATAACCTAGCAACGAGACGATATTCTGATGTCTCAAGGGAAGCAGGATGGACATCTCCTGACGCACGGTCCTTTAAAGAATCAATCAATCAATCAATCAATCAATCGGTCGGTCAGTCAGTCCATCAATCAATCAATCAATCAATCAATCGGTCGGTCAGTCAGTCCATCACTCAATCAATCAATCAATCGGTCGGTCGGTCGGTCAGTCCATCAATCAATCAATCAATCAATCAATCAATCAATCAATCAGTCGGTCAGTCAGTCCATCACTCAATCAATCAATCGGTCGGTCAGTCGGTCAGTCGGTCAGTCCATCAATCAATCAATCAATCAATCAGTCAGTCAGTCAGTCCATCACTCAATCAATCAATCGGTCGGTCAGTCGATCAGTCCATCAATCAACAATCAATCAATCAATCAATCAATCAATCAATCGGTCGCTCGGCCAGTCAGTCCATCACTCAATCAATCAATCGGTCGGTCAGTCCATCAATCAATCAATCAATCGGTCGCTCGGTCAGTCAGTCCATCAATCAATCAATCAATCAACCGGTCGCTCGGTCTGTCCATCAACCAATCAATCAATCAATCGGTCGGTCAGTCCATCAATCAATCAATCAATCAACCAATCAATCAATCGGTCGGTCGGTCAGTCCATCACTCAATCAAACAATTGGTTGGTCGGTCGGTCAGTCCATCAATCAATCAATCAATGGGTCGGTCGGTCGGTCAGTTCATCAATCAATAAATCAACCGGTCGGTCCATCAGTCCATCAATCAATCAATCAATCGGTCGGTCAGTCGGTCGGTCGGTCAGTCCATCAATCAATCAATCAATTAATCGGTTGGTCGGTCAGTCCATCAATCAATCAATCAATCAACCGGTCGGTCGGTCAGTCCATCAATCAATCAATCAATCGGTCGGCCGGTCGGTCAGTCCATCACTCAATCAATCAATTGGTCGGTCGGTCAGTCAGTCCATCAATCAGTCAATTAATCGGTAGGTCGGTCGGTCCGTCCATCAATCAATCAATCAATCGGTCAGTCGGTCGGTCAGTCCATCAATCAATCGGTCGGTCGATCGGTCAGTCCATCACTCAATCAATCAGTCAGTCAGTCCATCACTCAATCAATCAATCGGTCAGTCGGTCGGTCAGTCCATCAATCAATCAATCAATTAATCAATTGGTCGGTCGGTCGGTCGGTCGGTCAGTCCATCAATCAATCAATCAATCGGTCAGTCGGTCAGTCCATCAATCAATCATTCAATCAATCAATCGGTCAGTCGGTCAGTCCATCTGTCAGTCACTTAGGGCCTGATTACATGAGCCGGGCTGGCCCGGTTTGCAGGGATAGGTTTCTTTGTCGGCTAACCGACCTGGCCCGGTTGTCATGAAATCGCGAAGTTGATTTTTGTTGCGTTTAACAGAGGTACCGAGATCTCGGTAAACTGAAAGAAGCCCGGCTAACCGGGCCAGCCCAGTCCATGTAATCAGGCCCTAACTCAGTCAGTGAATAAATGAGGTGGGACAGACCATATTACATAATGATAAAATAGTTGTATAAAATAACAGATTCAATGGTTGAAATCAAAATTACATAAATACGGTTACGATTTCACCTAAGTTACTAACTAGTACACTGCAAAAAACTATTTACAGAAGACTTTCAAAGTAAATGCCAGTTATGCATAAATTTGTTGAAGTTAGGTAATAAAAGACTTGGTCGAATCCAAAAATACAAACATTGTCTTCTCACCTATACGCATCATTAAGTGTCATAGTCGGATTTTCTTTCAACGCTCTCATAGCCGCTGCAGCCATCTGCACTTCTTCTGGCCGCGCATCCTCTCCTACTTCATTGTTCAGCGGCATCTTCATGGCGATAGTAATAGAGCTCCCGGATGTTTGCTTCAGCTCCCCGCGGAATACTGAACCGAACGTTCCTTTACCCAGAAATTTACCGCGTGTAATGTTGGACGCTTGGATGTTCATGTTTGGAGCCATGTCTTCAAACATCTGAGAATTCAACAGAAGGTTAAAGGGTTAGCCTACGTTTGGGTCTAGTGGCATTTCAACCTTTCCTTGATTGATTGATTGATTGATTGATTCAATTTACTAGTTAATATAAAGTAACCAAAGTAATTACTTTGGTCAATCAGAAAGGAAGGAGAAAATCCAGTGAACCAATCAAAACTCGAAGTAATTTCACGTAGCTGACAGAAAGCGCGGGAAAACGTGCGCTCGCGAATCTTCTTCTGATTGGTTGAAAAAGTGGCGCGAGATTTTTAGACCAATCACTTAGCGCAAAAATGCAACACCACAACAATTCGCTGATTAATTGCGACACTCAACTGGAAACCGCTCTAACACCTTCATTAACACTTAGCACTTTAAAACTCACAGCATCCGGGGCGAGTTCTTTGAGCTCCAGCGGACCATGCACTGTGCATTCCACGGGATCGCTGTTATACGCAGCAAGCACACATTCTTCAAACTCGAATGAATAGATCACCGTGTCATCCTTCGTGGGCCGCTTTCTGAACGAGCCGTACTTACACGATCCACGTTTAAAGCTCTCCGTGCTGTCAGTACTTCCTGAGTAATTAGAAAAGGAAGAAGAAAATTATAAAAGGTAAAAGGAATTACCACGGTGTGAAACGAACGCAGTTTTACAGTGAGACTGCAGTAGTTCTTGGCTTCAACTTTATCGAAGCTAAAGACTGAAAACAGAAGATATTTCGCGATGCAACTTTTCGTGAAAGAAACGACCGCTCTGTAGCTACAGGCGGCATTGGTGATTTTCCAGTCAGAACAAAAACGTTTTGCGACCCAACCGAAGAATTTGCTGTAATTAAAATGGGATATAGAGATCGTTAGAGTTATTTTCTAACGAGGACGGAACGTTGAAATAAGCCACGTGCGCTGTGTTGACTTGCTTACAAACTTGCTGGTGTAGCGACCAAAATACAACATAATACAGAACACAACAACAAGACCAGCCTCATTTACGCCTAAAAACATTTTTGATTGACCACAACAAGAGTTGACACCGACTTTTACAAGAAAAAAAATGGCGAGCATACTCGTTTCTTCCTTGCCTGAATCCTGATCAAACTAAACTTACATGCATACATACGTACGTTTATTCCACGTCCCCATGGGGCTTTGTAGCTCTGTAGTTGTGACACTTGGGTGTGAGAAAGATGCTGAAAATTTGTGGCATTCGGGATTGTTGACAGTTCCTTACCTTTCTTTGGTTCTTCTTGACTTTTCTTATCCTGGCCAAGTTTTTTGGTCCTGGTATTCATATCCGCTACGTCACTTTCCTCGCTGTCACTACTACCTCGTACCCTGCGGCCTTTGTTGGACGCATTCCTTCCCCTGGGACCCATCTCTGGAGAGAACGATTGACTGCTTTCACTGCCACGGCTGTCTGAGCTCTGGAAACAAGTAGAAAATATTCATTTGTTCAGCGAATCTTTTCGAAGCTGATAGCTGTTTCAATGGCGTGGAGGAGAGAAAGGATATGGAAAGACTCTTTTTTACCCTTTGTTTACGCGTTTTTGAAAGATGTTTAGACTGTGTTGTGTTTAAATGCCAAAAACGACACGAATTGACAGGTTCAAACTTTCGCCCTTGCTTGGCAACAAAACTCCCATGCGGGCAGCGTTGTAATCGAATTACCTGCTCACCCTACTATTTGTTCTGTTAATTTATCAGGAGCCCCGCCGAAAAGCAGAGCGACAAAAAATTAGTCTATAGACTCATTCAGTTGTTCTCCTCCACGGAAATCTTTAGTAAAAGGCGAAAGATTTATTCGTGTTGAAGGAAAACCAGAGATAACGAATGAGGCGAAGATTGTTGCTAAGTTGAACGTGATGCGGCAAGACTTGTGGGACATAATTTTAGGTCTTTTATCCGCGCATGCGTATCGGATACACTCAAAGATCGCGGCATGAACTGCGCGTTTGTGCGGTTTATATAAAAAAGTATTGGCAGTCCTTAATTCCATCGCCTTGAAATTTTATTCTTCTCGGGTACTTTCAATATCTCGTCGGATCTAATTAGAACTTCAGGTGACTTATTTTAGGATGATAAAAGTTTCCTGTCATATCTTAAGACTAATGGCAAGATTTTTTGAATCCGGCCCGGGTAATGCATTCTGTTTAAGTGGATTTAAGGAACTTCTGACGACTGCAAATGGCGACCAAAAGCAAGACTTACACCAGCGTGGGTGAATACGCTCTGTCTTATAAGAGGTCGATAGCACTGCGACGGCAAACTAGTTTCAATTGCGTTCTTCGCTTGTTGGGAGCCCCGCCGAAAGGCAGGGCGACGAAAAATTAGTCTATAGTCTCATTCAATTATTCTCCTCCACGGAAATCTTTAGTAAAAGGCGAAAGATTTATTCGTGTTGAAGGAAAACCAGAGATGACCAATGAGGCGAAGATTGTTGCTAAGTTGAACGTGATGCGGGAAGACTTGTGGGACATAATTTTGAGCCTTTTGTCCGCGCATGCGTATCGGATACACTCAAAGATCGCGGCATGAACTGTGCGTTTGTACGGTTTATATAAAAAAGTATTGGCAGTCCTTAATTCCATCGCCTTGAAATTTTATTCTTCTCGGGTACTTTCAATATCTCGTCGGATCTAATTAGAACTTCGGGTGACTTATTTTAGGATGATAAAAGTTTCCTGTCATATCTTAAGACTAATGGCAAGATTTTTTTGAATCCGGCCCGGGTAATGCATTCTGTTTAAGTGGATTTAAGGAACTTCTGACGACTGCAAATGGCGACCAAAAGCAAGACTTACACGAGCGTGGGTGAATACGCTCTGCCTTTTAAGAGGTAGATAGCACTGAAACGGCAAGCTAGTTTCAATTGCGTTCTTCACTTGTTGGGAGCCCCGCCGAAAGGCAGGGCGACGAAAAATTAGTCTATAGTCTCATTCAATTATTCTCCTCCACGGAAATCTTTAGTAAAAGGCGAAAGATTTGTGCGTCTTGAAGGAAAACCAGAGATAACAAGAAAGGCAAAGACTGTCGCTAAGTTGAACGTGATGCGGCAAGACTTGTGGGACATAATTTTAGGTCTTTTGTCTGCGCATGCCTATCGGATACACTAACCGAAGCGTTTGTACGGTTTATATGCAAAAATGTATTGGCAATTCTATCGCCTTCAAATTTTATTCTTCTCGGGTACTTTCAATATCTCGTCGGGTCTAATTAGCACCTCAGGTGACTTTGTTTGGGGATGATTAAAAAGTTTCCTGTCATATCTTAAGACTTGTGGCGACAGTTTTTGAATCCGGCCAGGGTAATGCATTCTGTGGACTAAAGAAACTTCTTATAACTGCAAATGGCGGCCAAAAGCAATACCTATACGAGTGCGGGTGAGCTGCTATTTTAAAAGTTTTCGTAAACAGTGAACTCGCTCTGCCTTTCAATTGGTAAAAAACTGCTTCAAAAGTGTTTCCAAGGGAATAAGTAGAGGAATTATGAATTATAAGCAAACTACTTTCACCAGTGTGTGCGGTAACGAAGTCTACAGCTGCGTTCTCTTACTTGTTACTAGACTTGCCCCAAGTCGCTCGTTTTTACTTTGTATCGATAGACTTGACAGAGTTATTTGCAAAAGATCGCTTTGAAATCACGTGTGAATAAATAAAATCGCTTGGAAATCAAGAGCGAAAGGCAGTGCGGAACGCGCGAATGTACTCTACCAAGGAGTAGCCCGTATTTTCCAGCCCGCGTACGCCCTCCATATCCACCGGTCTCCCGCCACCATTTTCATTCGCACTCCCGCGCGCTTACCGGTGTGAACCAATCGAGCGACGTGGAACAAGTCTAACTTGTTACAAGCCGCGCCG
>OX393564.1:21046475-21088975 GCA_947652115.1 Blastomussa wellsi
AACTCATTTTCATATGAAAGGTTTCGCACTTGCACTCGTTTTGAAACAGATGCAGAACTTGGAAATGGCCTATTAAAATGAGGAGGAAGAGGTGGCACTTCTGGCTAAAGAAGGGTGTAACTGCTCCAAAAAAGGTGTAGGGTTTCTCCCTAAAGGGTCTCATGTTTTTGTTGTTGTTTGTTTTAAAAAAAGGAAGGGTGTCAGTCTCCCCTAGGCCCCTCCCCCTGCCCAAAGTCAGACAACGATATGGTAGGCAACATTACTTACAAGCTTGTGTGTTTTCCTCAGGTATGAAAAAATAATTAAACTGTAATGATTTTTTTTAAGTTATGGTTACAGAGTAAAACTTGAAATAATGATGTCACTTTATTTCTTACCTGTAATGCTGATACCAAAACGAGACATCCTTCTCTCTACTGTCCTTGTTGACACCCCCAGCAACTGGCCAATCTGTGGAACATTAAATCCACTTTCAACAAGACAAACCAGCTGTTCTTCCTTTATATCGAAGTAAGGACGTCCTGGGTTACCACTGTAAATTTTCGAACCACTACAATTGTTAGGTTGATCATGAGCGGCTAATGTGTCTGCTTCCTTCAGGTGGTTAATTGCCACACCAATGTACGATACAAACGACCCCGGAAGTTCCGCGTTGTTCACAATGGATCTGTTCAAATACTCCAAACGGAGAACTAAACTGCTACAGTCGTCAGGGCCTTGAAAATTGTCGAGCCTTTCTATCGTATCCTGCACCACCGATAGGATACGAGCAATGTTGTCAGCCATGATTGTTGGCAGACCGCGCAGGACCTGGCGCTGGACAGCGAAATAACCGGGTCAGCGGTTAACATTTTAAGAGTTCATAATCGATTGATTATCGATTGAGTTTGACGGATGTTGTAAACCCTATCGTGGCATGTTGTAAACCCGATCGTGACGTGTTGTAAACCCATGTTGTAAACCCATGTCGTGGCATGTTGTAAACCTATGTTGTAACCCGATCGTTACATGCAGCATAAAGTCGCGTTTGGAAAAATCTTGTGAAGTTCATCGATCGAGCCCGTGGCATGTTGTAACGTAAACAGAGACGTGGCGTTCGCTTCGTGATGATACAAGGTTGAAAAGTCAATCAAGAACAGTATTCATCGGCAACATGTTGTAAAGTCAGTTGTCACATGTTGTACGATGTATGTGAACATGTTGTATTGCGATTTAAGACGTTGTATTGTAACTTATGACATATCGTAGTCGTATCGAGAACAGCGCAGAGTGTTTGGGAATGTTGTAATGCTCTTGGGCATGTATAGCATTGCATGATTGAATGTTGTATTGTCAATTCGAATTTTGGCGGGGATGGAACGCCATAGTTGAAGGCAAACAAGAGATCGCAAGAGAGGCGAAGACGGCAAGACCTGTGAGACAATGCTATTAGCCTGTTCAAATCATATCGCGATTAGGCAGCGCATCAGAAACCACAAGGCGGATTGTATTAATGTGAAGATTCTGATACTTGGTTGGACTTTCTTTTGCCACTTTCCGTTTCACTGACCATTTCCAATTAAAACAGAGACTCGTTTGACCGCGCGCCGACATCCCTTCAAAGGCGCCGAAACATTTAAGTTCGACGAAACTCCAATTGTTCACGAATAGAGGGGGTAAGTTTCTAAAGAAACTGTGGTGCTGCGTCGGTGGGAAGTATAACAATATAATTTGGTTTTATCAACTGGGTTGATAATGTCAATTGGCCACCGTAAAGAGATTCAAGTGCTGACGTTCCGACGAAGGGCTAACGCTCGAAACGTCAGCACTTGAATCTCTTTACGGTGGCCAATTGACATTATCAACCCAGTTGATAAAACCAAATCCAATTGTTCACGTTCGTTTTCTTAGTTAACTAGGAGCCCCGCCGAAAGGCAAGGCGACGAAAAATTAGTCTATAGACTCATTCAGTTGTTCTCCTCCACGGAAATCTTTAGTAAAAGGCGAAAGATTTTTGCGTGTTGAAGGAAAACCAGAGTTGGCAGGTAAGATGAAGATTAGCCCTATGTTGAAAGTGATGCGGCAAGACTTGTGGGGTACATTTCATGAAGATTAAGTCTATGGTGTGCGCATGCGTATCAATTATATACCGAAAAATATAATTAATAACTTATACAATTAATTTTCCGCGCCATTATCGACAAGTGTAGATGCTTTACCGTTGAACTGAAAATATTTATTGCCTTGAAATGTTTCAATATGTCGTCGGATCTAATTAGCACTTCATGATCAGGCGACTTATTTTAGGATGATTAAAAAGTTTCCTGTCATACCTTAAGAATTGTGGCAAGTGTCTCCCCAGGTAATGCATTCCGTTTAACTGGTAACTTCTGACGACTGCAGATGTCGGCCAAAAGCAAGACTTATACGAGGGCGGGTGAGCTCATATTTTTCAAGTTTTCGTATAAATAGTGAATTCGCTCTGCCTTTTAAGTGGAGATCGCACTGAAACACGACAAACTATTTCAAATCTTTTTTGTGTTTTACCACTTATTAGGAGCCCCGCCGAAAGGCAGGGCGACAAAGAAATTAGTCTACAGACTCATTCAGTTGTCCTCCACGGAAATCTTTAGTAAAAGGCGAAAGATTTATACGTGCTGAAGGAAAACAAGAGTTACCAAGTTTGCTGAAGATTAGCGCTATGTTTAAAGTGATGCGGCAAGACTTATGGGACAAATAATTTTATAAGGATTAAGTCTTTTGTGGGCGCATGCGTATCAGAGACTCTCAAAAGATCGCGACACCACCTAACCGTTTTTGCGGTGAATACGAAGGCCGATTCTATACCGAAAAAATATATTGGCAGTCTTCAATTCTCCGCGCCATTCCCGACAAGTGTAAAGTTTTCGAATGAACAGTGAATTCAGTCTGCCCCAGTCTGAGACACGGCAAACGACTTCTAATGTTTTTGAGTTCTATCGCTTATTAGGAGCCCCGCCGAATGGCAGGGCGACGAAAAATTAGTCTATAGACTCATTCAGTTGTTCTCCTCCACGGAAATCTTTAGTAAAAGGCGAAAGATTTATACGTGCTGAAGGAAAACAAGAGTTAGAAAATTTGCTGAAAATTAGCGCTATGTTGAAAGTGATGCGGCAAGACTTGTGGGACAAATAATTTCACGAGGTCTTTTGTGTGCGCATGCGTCTCAGATACTCTCAAAAGCGGTTTTACGGTGTATACGAAGGCCGATTATATACCGAAAAAAAACACTGGCAGTAATTTTCCGCGCTATTATATTTTCCGCTCGACAGGTGATTTTGTCGAGTTGACAATAATTTTGTCCACTCGTACGACTCGTTCGACTCGTTAACTTGAGCGGTGGACCCTTGTGTAACTAATAAGATGTATTTTTCTAGTGGACAACGGTGTCTGTCGAGTTTAAACAGTTTGTCGACTCGTACGACTTTTCAAACATTTTTGTCGACTCGTCTCAAGTGAGTATTGGACATGTATGTCATTATCGACAAGTGTAGATGCTTTCCCGTTGAACTGCAAATTTCTATTGCCTTGCCTATGCCGTCGGATCTAATTAGCACTTCATGATCAACTGCAAATGGACACAAAAAGCGAGTGCGGTGAGCTGCTTTCAATTTGTAAAAAAAAACTACTTCAAAACTGTTTCCAAGGGAATATGTAAAGGAATTGTATTAAAATGTTAAATAAATAAGAAAACTACTTTCACCAGTGCGTGCGGTACCGAAAGTCCAAAGCTGCGTTCTCAAACTTACTAGACTTTACTAGACTTTTCCCAAGTCGCTCGTTTTTTCCCGGTATCGATAGACATGACTATCTGCCAAAGATCGCTTTTAAATCGCGCGAGAATAAAGAAATTCGCTTGAAAATCAAGCGCGAAAGACAAGCCCGTTTCCTGTTTCCCCTGCTCGCGCATGCTCAACCAAGCTAAAACGCCAGCTACACGGGCTACCGAAACCTTCAACATTTTTAAAAGCCGCATTAATTCAGTCAATGTTTCACTTATTTCACTAACTGGACTACAATATCTCGAACGGACCCTTGTTTGAGTAGCCCCTCATTGGCCCTTCAGTTACAACGTCTGCCAAACAGCCCTACTGTATTATTTTCAGTCAAAGAAAATCAAAGCGCGAGTGAAGTCGAGACAATCATCTTACCTGATCAGACGTGTAGTCAAAACAACTGGAACTCTCTTCCTCAGTCTCCCGCTCGGTACTCACGTACCCGAACGTGAATCTCTCAGGCTCCGATAGGTCACGTGAAGGGGCCTGGGGAGAGTCATGGCTTATTTCACTGTTCTGTGATGGCGGACTCACTAAATGAAACAAAAAAAGATATATTCATATAAAGCAAACGCTACAAAATGTGTTTGTTAAAACCTGAATGTTGATCATGCACACGATCTCCGGCAAATGCCGCAAACACCACCAATGGCAAGTATTCTCGTTCCCAGAGCCGCTTGTCCATCTTAGCCGGCAGGGCCTGTGTACAAAGAACAAGTAGCTCTGGGGACACATGATTTGATTGGCTGGAATCTAACAAAGGGAGTCCAATCACATCAGCCGTTTTAAACTATCTTACAAGAAAGGGATTTTAGAACGTTTCATTTGAATGGCTCCTTTGTTTGATTCTCGTCAATCAAATAAAGTGTCCCCAAAGCCCATAGTTCTTCGTGCACAGGCCCAGCCGGCCAAGAAGGACAAGCGGCTCTGGGGACGAGAATGGTTTGGTCAGGAGCTTCGTACCTTCTCCATAAGCACCAGGCTTTCTTGAAGCATGTACAGGACTTGGCCAAGGCGAAGCACTGGTACTGCTTCCGTCAGTGGTGGACAGATTTATACCGCTATCTGGGCCAGACGATGAAATCAAAGGAACATTCCTCGCTACGCTCTCACTTTCCTTCTCATTCTCTTCTCGATTAACTCCGCACACCGCCATGATGCACTTGGGGCACGGGATAATCCTGGTAACCAGGCGATAGCCGTGCACCGTGATGGCATCGAGGCCTGGAAACCAGTCGGTGATGAGTGTGTCCATATGCTCGACAGTAATGGCGACCAGCCGAGCAGCGAACTGGATACTACTGTCTGAAACGGACTTCACTTTGAAACCGATCACCTTTGATCCCTCGCGGCGGTCTGTAAAAAACATTCAAACAAAATCAGTTTTAAGATATGAACCTGCGTCCAGAACTGGCGTGAGGTGCCGAGCGGACTCGCAATTACACAGGTTATCAAAAGAAACAAATTCATTGTTGCCGCGCGTGTTGCAAGTACTTGAAGTAAACAACAATAGTAACCTAGCGGACAAACTGTCCCGTAAGATATGCCAGTGCCATATCTTTAGATCAGTCCACACGTGTTCGAGGCTCGAGAACCCCACAAGAATGCAGACTTTTTAGATGACTTTAGTGCAAGGAATGCGGACATTTTAATAAATTCAGATTATTAGGGTAGTTTTTGGTTCTCTGCCAATAACTAGAAAGTAAGATGGCAGAATTATTAGAATTTTTATTGTAAATAGAATAAAATAGTTTTATTTTGTTTCTTGATACTAGCGTACGATCACACCAAACGTTGTTACATAAAACAATATTTTTTGTTACTCCCTCTTTTTAAATCATTCATTCTTGGACCATTTTTGTGCTTTTTCCGTTTATTTCTGTTAATGAATATTCCTGTGATTATATTTTGTTATTCCCTTTAATGACTGCATCATCAGAACCGTTCATTGTAAATAGTTCTGCGCCATCGTTTAATTATCATATAAGACTTGAGTTGAGCGACGAAACGGTGAGAAAAATTGGCGTCCACTTACGAGTAAATCTTTTACAAAACAAAGGCCTGAAAAAAGGTCATTAGGTCAGGCCAGCACATAGTTCTTCGTCACGTTAAATTTCTTGCGACAACCCTTAAACGGCGCTAGAGCCTTTCAGTTCTATAAAAGTCCAGTTGTTTTCGTCGGTTTTTTTTTGTTAGGAGCCCCGCCGAACGGCAAGGCGGAAAAAAAATTAGTCTTTAGACTCATTCAGTTGTTCACCTCCACGGAAATCTTTAGTAAAAGGCGAAAGATTTATACGTGCTGAAGGAAAACCAGAGTTACCGAATTTGGTGAAGATTAGCGCTATGTTGAAAGTGATGCGACAAGACTTGTGGGACAAATAATTTCATGAGGATTAAGTCTTCTGTGGGCGCATGCGTATAAGATACTCTCAAAAGATCGCGACACCACCAAAGCGTTTTTGCGGTGAATACGAAGGCCGATTCTATAACGAAAAAAAATATTAGCAGTCTTTAATTTACCGCGCCATCGTCGACAAGTGTAGATGCTTTCCCGTTGAACGGAACATTTTAATTGCCTCGAAATGTTTTCTTCTCGGGTACTTTCAATATGTCGTCGGATCTAATTAACACTCCATGATCAGGCGACTTATTTGAGGATGATCAAAAAGTTTCCTGTCATATTTTAAGACTTGTAGCAAGATTTTTTGGTAACTTCTGACGACTGCAAATGGTGGCCAAAAGCAAGACTTATACGAGTGCGGGTGAGCTACTATTTTTAAAGTTTTCGTGTAAGCAGTGAATTCGGTCTGCCTTTAAGTGGTAGGTAGCACTGAAACACGGCAAACTACTTTAATTGTTTTTGTTTTCTATTACTTGTTATGAACCCCGCCGAAAGGCAGGGCGACGAAAAATTAGTCTATAGACTCATTCAGTTGTTCTCCTCCACGGAAATCTTTAGTAAAAGGCGAAAGATTTGTACGTGCTGAAGGAAAAACAGAGTTAGCAAATTTGATGAAGATTAGCGATATCTTGCAAGTGTGCGGCAAGACTTGTGGGACAAATAATTTCATGAGGATTAAGTCTATAGTGATAACTTACCTTCATCCGGTCTTGCTCTGTTCCTCTTTGAAGTCATCTTCTTACGCTGTTCAATTTTTTCCATCATGATACGGACGCATGGCGTGACAACTTCAATGGTGGAATACCGAGTAGTGTCGTGTACCTCACGTCTGTAGTGCAATGGATTTGCGATGTCATCTGAAACATAAAAAGATATGACATGGTGTTATGATTCAGAAGATATCTAAAGAATTACTGACAAGTTTCTTCCGCCTAATGGTCAGTGTTTGCGGCGTTAGGATGAAGACCCGACGATAAAAGGACAGTTGGAAGACCCAAAAAGACCTGGAGGAGTCAACAGGCAGGATGGAAAGACTGGAACTGTGTGAAGGCTGTAGCCAGAGACAGGATAAAATGGAAGAATGTTGCAGCCTTATGCATCTACTGGCGAACGCTTCGGGTTCGAGCCCTGGTGCGCTGTGTTCTTGGGACACTTCACTCTCATAGTGCGTCTGTCATCCCAGGGGTGTAAATGGGTAATGGGGAATGAAATGCTGGGGTAACACTGTGATGGAATAGCATCCCATTCAGGGGGAGTACAAATACTCCTAGTCACTTCATGCTTAGGAAAACAGGATAGTCTCCGGCCTGATGACCCTCTAGCCCTGCCCAAACGTAAACAACGGATACGGAGTTTATGAAGATTTGATATTAATGTTTTGCTACTTTGAAAGGTTTGTTTTAATAGTATGACCGCAATATCAGTGCTCACGCAATAGTGAACGACACACCGTTCCACTGGTTACTTGCGCAACATACCTGGAGCGCCATAAAATGGTCTTCCTTCCAGTTCGCATATCCGGAGCAACTTCACACCGAAACATGACAATTCAATCCCAGTCTTCCAGCATGACCACTCTGGCTGCGCCACAGACGTTAGTTTGTCTCTGTAGCCGTCCTGCACGGGTCCATCAGGAGACAGCTGACAACAGGACTTCACTGTATCGCGGATTCGTTCGTCCGGGATAACCCTGAGAACACAAAGAGTGAACACACAAACACCACTTTATGAATCAATCAAGACCCTACGACGAAACATAAAAGCGCGCAAAGATATGAAAACAGTCCCAAGAGGGGAGAAGTATAAATAAAACTGTGCTGGACGAGGGAAAACATTTAACCAGTCAGTACCTAGCGTGGGAAAAATACAGGAAAATATGTAACGGAGCCGAGCACGGGAAACGTGAAACTGGAACCAAGCGCGGGAAAATTCCACATATTTGCTGTGATTGGTTAGAGTATATCACACGGTGGTTGAGCTCGATAAACGTAGAACCAATGTAAAAAGCGCTCTGCAACTGGAAATGTTAATTTTCATCATCGCTAACCTGGTGATCATTCTGGGCCAGAACCCGCTGGGCACATAGGACATGACATACTGTCTCCGCAGAACCTTGCCTTTGGTATAAGCAGTCATATTCATGGCTTGAGCCACTGTAGAACTGACCCCAGCTGCCACGGGCTGGTTGGTTTCTTGCTGACTGTCAGGGAGTAGGGAGGGGACGAGTAGGAACTCCGCACTCCACGGCAACGCCACTTCAAACTTGCTCAACAGGTTAATGTACTGGCTCATCAGGTTTGCCGGGAACCGCTCGCTGCGGAAGATCTGAGATAAGTCGGAGCGCTTCATTACACCTAAAAATAAAATCCAATTCAAATTCGACATTTCGGAACCAATGTAATTCTATGCACTATTGAATTACACGCCCCCACCCGGATCCCCAGTAAATTTTCCACTTGGTCATTTTGCCATCGCAACTCTTGAGATACCGAAGGCGCTCATTTCGTGCACGAAAATCAAACTTTCTCCAACAGAACTCGTTTTGAAAAAGAAGCAAAAGGAAACTCGGAATTGGAGCAGTTCCGAATTCCTGGCGTCTCCTTTTGGACTTCTCTGAAAAAGTGTTATTTTTCACAAATCAGAATTCCCGAAGACTGCCGAGATGTTTCCGATTCCTATTATCCAGTCGCCATCAGGACAGGACCAACGAAAGTCACCTCAGCATGGCGTCAGTATACGTCATGTTACTTAGCAACGCGCCGGCCAAAAAACGCGGACTCAAACAATTCGCAGATTATTGCCTCTTACCATTGTTAATGTGAGGGTTTACTTCCCTGACCGTGACCACGTGCGCTAACATGTCACACAACCACTGAGGGTCCAAGAAGTACAAGTCACGCAACAGTGGGTCGTCATAATGCAATAACACACCTAAGAAGGCAAAAACGTTACTTCATAAACAAAGAGCTGGCAGTTCTTTTATCTCTACGCCACGACAATTTAAATACGGTCAATTGGAGATCAATACAAAAGTGCCACGCCATCAAAAAGTCGAAACGGGGTTAGCATATCAAACCACCGGTCGTGTTTAGCCACTGATAAGCACTTAATTTGGTGCAAACTTTCAGCGTTAATTTGTAATTTCACATGTGAAATTACAAAATTGCTATGGCAACGTTTGGCGCGAAATTTATCGATACAATAAACAAGTCAAAAACCCACGACTGCAAGCGTAATTTGTCACCTGTCCTGTGATATTGAAAGGTAATCAAATTGTATACTCGTGAAATTAGGAAATAATTTCACGAGCGTTTTGTCAAAATCCTTTGAAGGCTCGGGAAATTATAAGAATTTGGACAAAACGCGCGTGAAATAACTTGTCACCAGTTACTAATTTCATGATGTTAAGCTAACCCATGCGCCTTAAATAAAAATTATTATTTTTCCATACCATTGTCATGCAGGAATCTTGTTGCCTGTTGCAGCTCTTCTGGACCCCTCAAATGAATCTTCTGCCTCGTAAGCTCTGCTTCTACGGCAGTGCTACAAGACAAGAAAATAGAGATCTTTCACACTGACCTGTTTAATGAGTAACTGTTTAAAATTAGTGACTGTTGTTTTGATGTACGGAGTTGTAGAATTCGCTGTATACTATGTGCCTAATCCGTTTTAAACTCTCTTATAACAAAGGGATTCGATTGGTTAGATGTCAAATTCCACTTATTAAAATATAGCCAGTCAATTAAACATGTCCCTAGAGCCATGCCACCTGATTCGACACCGCGGAAAAACCGCACACCGCGCATGCGCAAGACGAGATGGAGATGGTCATCATCAACGAGGGAAGCCATGAGGCATCGATGAAATAATTTAGTCCATACGTGCGAACTTACGATGCTTATAGCAAAAATTGGAAGCAAAAGTATGAAAGCGGAAATTGAGAGGTTACTAAACATAAAACAATGTACCTTTAGTATAAATATTAACCTTAAATAATAAGGGGATTTCTTAGAAATTGCCAAAATGCTCCCATTTTCAAACATTCTCTCGTTTTTCCGCAATGTCCCTAATTCTCTTACACAGGCTCCGCGGGCTGAGAGGGGCAGGCGGCTCTGGGGACAAGAATGCCTGAAACGGAGTAAAGGTCAAGTCTGGACTTGGGCCAAGTTTCCAACAATGCCAAAATGTTTCACGGTTCAATGGCAGTTTTTCTCTATGGATCTGTCATTTATAATGAAGGAGTATTTCGGGGACTTGATGAGCAGGCTACCCCTTGGCATTTCTGCCAGGTTGCGGTATCTCCTTTAGACTCTTTGGGAGAAAGGTAGCCAGCCCAATAACTCAATACAACGAGTTTGTTAAGGGATCAAATCCAGGGCCCAGTTGTTCAAAGGCCGATTTGCTCTAACCAGGGGTTGAATTTTAATCGGCATTTTCTCCGATAATTTTCTCTATTCTTTTTACAGCATCCAGTCATCAAATTGTAGACACAAACAATTAAACTGAATTTGCTTTTTAAGCTTTCATATCCCAATTCACATTTCGCACTAACCATGAGTTATCTTAACCCAGCTCTTTGAATAACCCGGCCCAGACATCTCTATCAGATTATGAAAGCTAGCATCGAGTCAACGCGCTTCTCAAACAACATCGCATGCATGCACACCTGAATTGTTCGGACTTGAGGACAGGAGTCTGGTCGTCACGGTAACACCTCTCACGAATCACGCCAACAGCGTCTTCGACTGCAATGTAACTGGCTGGTATTGGAGTCTTCAATAGAGGCACACGACTTCCTGTTGAGGTAGGTCAGAGGGAGATGTAAGACGCTGCAAGAGCGATATCTCATCTATTGTAATAAATGTGAATGTCAAAAATTTGCGCCGATTTAATTAAGGTAAAAGGCTAAGGAGTAGGATTATTAGGAGTTCAGTAAATCATCGCTTGGTTACTCCCTCGCCCATCCTCAGTATGAAATCGCTGGTACCCATTTATTCACCTGGTTAGAATTAGTCACGTCCCTGTATTGTCTCGCGCCTGGGTTCAGCCGCTATGTAGGGTGAATTGACCGAACATTGTAAATCATTTGCAAATAATTCACAACAGCTTTCTCGGTGTGTCTTTAATCGACCTTGAATATATTTCATGTCCTTCCTTATCTCGATAATTGAGCTGTTCGGTTTCTTGCTGTTTTGCTTAGCCTGTCCAAGGCGATCAGTTTGTTGGGGATCAGCGCAAAGAACGGTGAGTGATTATTATATTCTTTAATTTGCTTATGTTGCCGCAAAAAGGAAGCGTTTTCTTCACGGAACTGCCGAAACAATTTAATTACCTTTCTCTTTGATCTCAAATGACGTGGAATAGATCAGTTGCCGTAATTCCCGGATGTGGTACCCAGTCTTACAGCTGACCTCGATCATGGCCATCACCTTGGGCAAGCCTCGTTCTCGTGTATTTTGGACTCTTCCGCCAAACTCAGTGGCAATGTAATTATCTGATATCATGGTCCTGAGTTCTGTGAGGTACTCTGATCGCTTGTCCGCGTCCAGCATATCATAGTGCGTTCCAACAATAATGACTGGAGAATCTGGGGCACGGGCCTTTCAAAACAGAATGCCAACAGACGAAAATTAAAGGGAAAAGCTTTCTAGTCGTCAAACATCCAATCCCAGCAAGAAGAGCCCCAAACACCCCCAAATAAGGGCCTGATTAGGTGGCGAATTTTGGCCCGGGCTGAAATTTCAAATTTCGAATTCCAGCCCGTGCTGAACTCTTGTCATGTCATCACGAACGCAAGAAGATTTGTTCTGGAAGTCGCGCTGAAATCTCAGCCGGGCTAACCGAGCTGAAATAGGCCACTTTACAGTTGTGTGCTTAGTGGAAGTGAGTCAAAGAGAGCCTGAAGACGATCTCGGCTTGTTTCGAGACAAACTCTTGTTTTTGATATGGAAACCATTGTTCTTATGCAATTAGTACCATGACAAGGCCACCCCAAACCTCGCTTTCATACACAGGCCTGATTACAATTCACATAACTGTAAAATGGTCTATTCGCCATGTAATCAGGTCAAAAGATATATATCCAGGATGGAACGCTAATGAGATGCATGCTCCTAATGTTGAGCATCACAAAGTATCCTCACGGATAAAAGTTCACCATGTCAAACACTGAAAATGTGAAAATGGGAATAACTAAGTCACATGGGAAGTACTTGGTAAAGTCTGCATCGAACCTAAGTGGGCCATCAGGCCGGAGCTTATCCCGGTTTCCTTAGCATGAAACGATAGAGAGTATTTCTACTCCTCCCTGGATAGGACGCTTGTCCATTGCAGGGTTACCCCCCAGCAGTAAATTCGACTGGTACCCATTTATACACCGAGGTGAAGAGAGGCCCTGTGAGAGTAAAGTGTCTTGCCAAAGAACACAACGCAGCGCAATGGCTAGGGCTCGAACCCAGACCGTCCGATCCGGAGTCCAGCGCACTAACCAATAGGCCACCATGCCTCCCAAGTGCAAAGTACTTATTGGACAAGATTTGCACCCAATCCTGGACATAATGTAACGATGAACGTATTTGTTCCATTGCACTGGAAGCAGTGTCACATGCAACGACAGAAAACGATTTCAGTTTGTAAAAGAGACATGGGCCATGATTGTAACGTAAGAGACACGACATTCATACAGAATTGTGGCAACAAACCTGGATATTCAGCAGCCACGGCTCAATTTCATTCACGCCTTGTTCACCATCAGTGACTTTCCACATGGCGATGTACAATGAGCGATGAGACAGAAAACACTGATGTGTGGCGTAATACTCTCGCTGTACGACAAGATGTGATCAACTTTAAACATGTTTGAAATAAGCTATTCAATTAAATAGGGCATAAACTAAGAATAATGCTATGAATACTACAATAGAACCCACACACTAATCGTAATCAGTAGGACACGGAGTTCCCGGTGTTGTGGTCTGGTGTGCTGTGATGTAAAGGTTAAAAGTTGTGGTGGGAAAAGGCTCGGAGATGTACTACCTGTTAAGAGTACTACAAAATCCGAGGGTAAATAAATATCTAGATTCCAGATTCCAGACAGAAATAAACCATGTTACAAGCACAATAAATACAAGTGTAACAGTAGGCTTACAAAGTGCAGAAAGAGGTGCTAATTGTGAAAGCGTACAAAATGGACAATTACCGGGTAACGGGCGCAGTTGCAAGCTTTAATGGATAGCCGTTAGTGTACATAACGTTTCCCGTGTGTCGTCAGTATTAGGTAAAAATGTTATTTTTTCCCACGACTAGTAACTCAGTGAAATATGCTAGTCTGTTGCCACTAATGACCTCTAATTTTACTTGTTCAGAACCATATTGCCAAAACTGCTTTCTGCCAACACATTTGGTTAAAATATGCCAATATGACACTTGTGCTTGGTATAAATGTAACGGCCGGAGCACACGAGGCAACAAATACCTGCAACAAGCCGCGTTGTGTGTACGTTGCATTCTGTCGAAAATTTCGACAGGTCGCAGCAACAAAAATGAGCAAAAACAGCATTGTCAGAGCGTTTGTACACAGGAGGCGACAAATCGTTGCGAGTGTTCCGACCTTAAAGTTACAATTTAATTAGTGCAACCACATGCGAGGTTGCTTGGCTTTCCAGATATCTCCCACCCCTTCAGTCCCTATCCTCACCTGTCCACCAAAGTCCCAGGTGCTGAATTTGATGCTTGGTCTGCTGTCTAGTCGTCCGAAGGCAAAATCAGTTTTCTTTGGATAGATCCAGTCACAGACATCAACACCAACCGTGGAGATGTTCACTTCAGCTTTCTTTGTTCGACCTGAGAAAGGGAACAAGTTGATAAGTTCCAGATAAATAGAAATAATTATCAGAGTCTGCAAGAGGGACTGATGTAACAACTTAAACATCGTGCCTGCAACGACAACGCTTAATATACATGTAACAGAATGACCACCTGAACCCACGATTTTCGTTATACACGTTGCAAAGCAACTGAACATGACGTCATCTGATGACGTTAAGCTGCGTTAAATTTTTCTTTGAGGAAAAAGAGCATGAATTTCTTCAGGCAAATGCTGTTTTTTGGCACAGCCATGCTGACAAGAGATGCAGTCCTTTACTTACTGATTGTTGAAGTAGTTCTCTTTTTCTTGACTTTCCTCTCTGTCCAGCCGACAGGAGGAGAATTCTGGTAGCTGCCTGTCCCCTCTTGCCTGAGCTGGTTCAACAATGTTGTCTTGCCAATGTTTGCAACTCCAACAAACATGAGTTTCATGCTTGGGTGAGGTTCAGACCTAATGAAGGCAAAAAACCGCTTTAAAGGAGAGGTAAACGGCCATCATTCAGTGTTATTGAAGAACATTTTCATATACTTTTAGTCTGGCATTCTAAACATAACTTTATGCAAAGAAAACCCAAAGATATCAGTTTGATTTAAAGGATAGTACTCAACAAGAACCCATTAGTAAGTGAGAATGACTAATAAATTATGGAACGGACGGAAATGTCAATTTCGAACAAATCAAATCTTAGAAAAAAAATCCTTCTTAATCAGACTCAGATCGCACGACACTTTTAACAGACGCTCAGTTTTGTAGAAAAACTGATTTGCACGCATGTTTACAAAGACTTGATGCTATGCAAATCAGTTTGTGACGTCAAATCGGGAATAGACCCACACCCCTTCTGACTCGGTCGTGCAACAAATGATGAGCACTCAGTTTTTCATAACTTTTGAATGCTATAAATAGTCAGAATTTGGTGAAAAGGAAAACGAAAAGTGGGGTTTACCTCGGTGTAAAAACCTGTGACTTTTTTCTTTGTTTTTGATCTATTGTTTTTCTGTTCTGTATTGTTTCGAGGTTCTTTGTTGTCTTGATGGTTCTTTGTTTTACGTCACTCGTGAGTTTTACAGGTTTTTACACCGAGGATGGGTGTAATGCGTTTCGAACCGGTGCAAAGGTCTATTTTAGGTGCTCTTTAATGTCTGAAATTTTTTTGCATCTTACCTTTCCAGAACTGATCTCAGATATCCTACAATATCTTTGGTCTTCTTTCTTTCGAGTACACTGGGTTCAATATCCTGCAGTTGTAGTCCCTGGTATTGCAAGTCCCACAGTTCCGACAGAAGCCCAACCTCTGGAGGTAGGCGCGTGATCTTTGTGTGGCTTATATGAAGTGAGCCCAGTTTAGAGAGGACACCTACATCCCTGGGTAGACTCCAAAGCTCGTTTTTACTGAGGGTTAGAGACTGCAAGCTGGGAAACAGAATACTTGGGCTACGTGAGTTCGCTGGTGGTGTGTCAAGGGCAGACGCGACTGACGCAGGCCGATTTCGAGGAAGCACAAAGTGAATTTCCTCAAGCTTGTTGTTGTTCAAGTCGAGCCGCTTCAAGTGCGGTAAAATTCTGTGCTTTGAATGCCGACAGAGACGCGCTCTGCCAACCTGTAGTCCGTTCTCTGCGCTTATCCTTCGCCTCATGCTCGGCCTTTGTCCTTCAGTGACATTGTAACATCGACTTTCTGTTCCATTTCCATGTGGGATATTGTCAGCAATAGGATGAAATGCGGTCAAGTTATTGTGCGACAAATCCAGTGTCCCAAGTGAGGTTGGAAAAAGAGCAAGGGAGGGAACGTCTGATATGCTGTTGCTTGATAAATTCAGCGTTCCAAGGTTGGTGGCCAGGCAAGACAAGCCTAAAGGAATCTTCACTATTTGGTTGGATGACAAATCAAGCTTTTGAAGAGACGATCCCTTTGTGGGTTCAATGTCCTCTTCTTCTGAGTCCGAGTCTTCTATTTCGTCTCCATGACTTGTTCCCCACAGCTGACTATGGTGATACATCTTCAGGGGGTGGCTTTTCTTGCCATTTACTTCAGAACTTTCCAATTGAATCGTGTTTGTTTCTAAGGTTCCATTCATTTGGCTGCAGTCAAGACAAAATAACCAAATAAATAAATGAATGGGCCAAAAAAAACGAGAAAAATATTTGATGAAGTCAAGCAAGAATTACCAAGGCTGAGGTTTGCGTGTCTTTGAGAAATTGCCATGCCCTAATATTTATTTTGAGGTAAAAATTCTAAACCCAGGAAAAAAGTATGTGCAACCCAGCGTAAACAATTTCGACCAACCCATTTTGAAAGTTAAGTTCTGATCCTCATGAAGACATGTTTCTGGGGTATTTTAACAGCCTGTGAATGGCAAAATGTATGCCAGAAAGAAAAAACAGATCTACAGGACAACTCGGCTGAAGCAAATACACTGACCGCTTCTGGAGCTTTATCATAGGCATGCAATACGTGCAGAGGGTATTGGATGCTAGTCTAAGAATACCATGTGTGGTGGTAATAGGACTGAGTGGAGTCCATCTCAGTTTGTAATCATACGTGCTAATCAGATGTCCGCGTAGCGGGAGTCTGGTTCCATTACTAAGCGAATTGGACAACAGAATCCTGTTACCAATAAATTAATCATAACTATCAAAAATTTGAGGGCAATTAACGATTTAAGACCTCTATGATGAAATTTGCAGGACAAACCACTTCTCAAAGGTTGTAGAATATCAAGGAGTATTCAGTAGCGAGAAGGAAGCAAATAAGACAACACGCAAACTTTGTTATTGGCCAGCTTAGCTTCTCGCCCTTCAATTTGGTGAAAGATAGTACATGAGAATATTGATAGGACATGACAATATAGTTATTTAAACCACAATAAATTCTATAATTAGCTCTGACCTAATGTCTGCAGGCAAGTTATCTTTGCTCAAAGACAGGAATTTGGCCCGAGGCAAACTTGACGCTTTGCCATTTCCACCTCTCCCTCCTCGTCTTGATTTCATCACTGGCAACTTCCTCACAAAATTTCCCTTCAAATCCAATGACTTCAACACTGGGGCAGTCCACATTTCAAAGGGAAGAGTCTCTATATCGTTATAGGAAACGTTCAAATATTTCAGCGTCGGTAATTCAAAAAGGCAAGTAGGTAAGGCTGCAAGGGAGTTATGATGTAATTCAATATCTTCTAAGTGAGGACAGTTCCAGCCTGATTCAGCATAAGTGAAATCCTGCTCGCCTTCCTCAAACGCAAGATTTTCCTGGATGTTCTCGCAAGAGCTGTATGGTTTCTTTCCAGCCTTTAAACTATTTTTCTGCGTCACTTCTTTCTTTCCTCCAAGCCAAAGGCTTGGCAGACCAGTGATAGTATTTTCAGAGGCATTTAGCGTCTTCAATGCAGGCATTTGAAACAACACAATCGGCAGCTTGGAGAGTTTGTTGGTTGAGACATCCACTCGTGTTATGGTTTTAAGTGATGGGTGCAGACCCGCAACAATCCCGTCGTAAGGATTTATTGTACTTGCCACGGTCAAAATCCATTGTTGCTCCAGTTTTGAAAGTTTCATGTTGTTCCAAAGTATAGAAATGGGTATCGCCGACATTCGCCAGATCTCTTCAGGACTGTTGCTTGTTCTTGATGGGTGGAGCTTATGCTCTTGGTCGACTTGGGCACCTATGAAACACAAAAAAGAGAAAACATGAGAACGGTCAGGAAACCAGTGACCTTGGATAGATACAATTTGAAGTAAAAGGTTTGGTATGTACCAGGTAACAATTTTGGACTGCAGATAAGGCAAAAGAAAAAATTCTGCTTTTCACCTTTTCATACACTTATCTGTGAAGCTTCCCATGGCCTTTGACTGGGATTTACATCGAAACAATTTTAAAATGAAAATGAATCCACAATTGACTCATTGATTGGTTGACTGACTGACTGACTGACTGACTGACTGACTGACTGACTGACTGACTGACTGACTGACTGACTGACCGACTGAGTTTTTGACAGACTGAGTGACCGACTGAGTTTTTGACAGACTGACTGTCTGACTGACTGACTGACAGACTGACAGACTGACTGACTGACTGACTGACTGACTGACTGACAGACTGACAGACTGACTGACTGACTGATTGACCAACCGAATAACCAACCGCCTGACTGACCGCCTGACTGACTGATTGATTGATTGACTCATTAATTGATCCACTTTCATGATGCATTACCTCGTTGTAGTAGGATCATTATTACTTCAATATTGTCAGCCAAAATAGCAGAATTCAGGCACTTGTTATCAGCATCATGAGCGCCGCTTCTTAACAACAACTTCAGCATTTCCAAGTCACCCTGCTGACAGGCGATCTCCAGAGGGGAAGACGCATTCGAACCAAGATTAGTGCGTGATGCAGCTGTGTCATTTTTTTCTTGAGAGGTCTCGACACCACCACAGAGGTTGACATCTGCACCATGTTTTACGAGTAAGCTAACAACATCTCTGTATCCAACCATGACAGCATTGTACAGAGCTGTATGTCCCATGTCGCTCCTGGCATTCACGGAAATTTTTAAGTTTGCCTGGCATGGCCCAGCACTGAAATAGTGCAATATAAATTTAAATAGGACCCTACTTTCCATTGACACTGAGGTCAGCAATAATTATTATAAAATTAATGGCTGTACAGCTGCAGATGAACCTTCCACAAACAGCCACCTACACTAACAAAGCCCCTTCCCCCTCGAAAAAGCAGATACCAGCTCCAAGCAGCAAAACACAACTCACACTGCCTCTCCCCATAGCTGAAACATGGCCCTTAAAGAAACCAAGATCCCCAGAGGCAACATCCCTCTAAGCCTGAATATACCCCTTAAGCCAGAGTCCCCCCTAAGCACTCATCCACTAAGCCAGTGTCTCCTCCAGGGCAATACCCTTAAGATCCCCCATGACAAAATCCCCCTAAACGAACATTCCCCTAATAAGGAGCTGACCATTTAACTTTTGAGGGGGTGGGGGTGATTTTGACAAAAATTTCCAGCAAGCGCTTGTCAGTAGAAAAAATTGCCTGGAACGCCACAAATGGAGGGAAAAAGTCTTGTACGGCCCTAAGAAAGAAAAACAATGTTACAAAGGGAAAAAGTATCCTGCAGAGCATTGGGAAGGAAAAAATATCCTGCCCACCAGGTTTTTTTTTTCTTGCTGACCAGAAATCACCCACCCACCCACCCCCCTCAAAGCCAGCATCACCACCAAGCCAAAAACAAGTCCTATATACATGTAGACCCAAGCCCTAAAGGCAGGTACCTCCCCAAATTGGTCACCTCCCAGAACCCAGGATTTCTTAAATCAGCTTTCAGAGGTTTGAGAAATCAAGATTCCACTGCAGCTATTTTTTCTAAGCTACTCACCACTTGTGATGACAATCTACCAGTTGCTCAGCAACCTTAACAAAACCTCCCTGAGCAGCACAATGGAGAGCTGTCATGCTATTTGATGTAACAACACTCATGTCGATCTTGTTACAAGGCATTAATTCCTCGCCATCCCTGTAAAATAAACCCAACGAAACAACATGAAGCTGGAAATAAGAATGCATTCACTACATCAGGGCTGACATGGTTATAATGTGAATTATACGGTGACCTAATGGTTGTGCTCTTGGGCAAGACATTTTACTCTCACAGTGCCTCTCTCCACCCAGGAGTATAAGTGGGTACCGGTGAATTTACTGCTGGGGGGTAACCCAGCAATGGGCTAGCATCCTACCCAGGAGGGAGTAGAAATGCTTTTAGTCACTTCATGCTGAGGAAGCCAGGATAAGCGTCAGCACTAGCCTGATGGGCCACTAGGCTTGTAAAGGTAAGTCTGCAGTCGGGTCTAGTGGCCCATCAGGCCAGAGCTTATCCCGGTTTCTGTAGCATGAAGGGACAGAGAGTATTTCTACTCCCCCCTGGACGGGATGCTAGTCCATTGCAGGGTTACTCCCCAGCAGCAAATTCGCCGGTACCCATTTATACACCTGGGTGAAGAGAGGCACTGCGAGAGTAATGTGTCTTGCCCAAGAACACGATGCAGTGCCCCGCCTAGAGACTCGAACCCGGACCATCCGATCCGGAGTCCAGCGCACTAACCATTAGGCCACTGCGCCTCCCACCCGCAATGGGCTAGCATCCTACCCAGGAGGGAGTAGAAATACTGAGGAAACCAGGATAAGCGTCAGCACTAGTCTGATGGGCCACTAAGCTTGTGTGCAGAAAATATTTTTATATTTTTTTTGTATTTTATATATAAATTCTTTCAGCTTTAGCTTTGTATAACTAAAAAAAAATTTAATGATGAGAAAGATATTGGTCAGTTAGGGAAATACATGTAGGCTTCTTTGAAAAGAATGCTTTGTTCTCCCAACAGGAGTCAAACCAACTCCTAGAAAACTCAGAAGCTTTGTTCTTCCGAGTAGCTTTCTCATTTCCCAACAACGCTTATACTGAATAACATTTCACCATCATTTTTCCACCAAAAAGACCTTCAATATATGAGATTTTCACAGGAAAGACTGTATTTTATAAACATTATTTCTTGGTTAAAAGAGTTGAAATTGGGAATCACATGCCTTAACTTGAGATTGAAATTGGGAATCACATGCCTTAACTTGAGATTGAAATTGGGAATCACATGCCTTAACCTGAGATTGAGAATCACATGCCCCTGGCTGTACTCAGATTGACAGATTGCTTTACTCGCAAAATAAAAAATGCCATAAGGGTAGTCCATAAAAGAGTCAAAGACCCCATACTCAGACAGACCACCCAGCATATTAAAAAGTACAAAAAACAAAATAAAAAAAATATAAATCTAAAAATTAAACATGATAAATATACAATGATAAAAAAGACCTACTAAAATATACTGTGTCAGTTTACAATTAATCGGCTTATTCAGTTGGTGTTCTCTAAAAAATTTATCACACCACGCTTAAAACTTGAGATGCTAGAAGCTGATCTAACGTGAAATGGAAGCGAATTCCACATGTCTACAAATTTTTTTCTTATATGCGTTTTGCTAAGGGTTTTGATCCATACATTTTGTCATCAGTCATGTTATAAAACACTAACATTGGCTTATATTTTTGGTCATGCACATTGAAGTTTGGATCTACACTCACAAAGGGTTCCACTTCTTTGACTCTTGCTTGATTTGTTCTAGTCACCGAGAACTCACAGTATAGAGCTCACAGTATAGCCCGTACTTGGTTAACAAGCAAATGTGTTGACTTATCAGGGTGCGACAAAAAGGGTGTCTGACAGCCTGGGACTAGTGAATCAATCGATTGGGCTAGTATACCTGGCATTAAATTCAATAGAAAATATTGGCGTTTTTCTTTTGTTCAACTGGCTCGACTGCCTTTTGTATATATTAAACTCCACTGGCTATCCAATATTGGGACACATCTGTGGGCTAGCATCTTCATGTTGCAAGTTACCCGAAGGTGAAGCTACATGCATGTTTTCAATGTTTTTTCTGATGGCAAACGACAGACATTTATGTTTCGCAGGCATTTCACACGAGAAAGTGGAACAATACAAATATTTTCTTACAATAAAGTAAAATGTAAAATTTAAGCGAACAAAATCAATTAAAATGATAATATTCTTTGCGCTAGCTCCTCAGAGAAATTATTGAAACCCCTGGGCTAGTATGATGAAATTACAGCTAACCCGAAGGGCAAGCCAAGTTTTTGAATTCTGTCTCCCCCAGCTTATCTATGTATGAAAATTATGTGTTAGAGAAACACCAACGTGTAAAAAGCTCTGTGGATTCTTCCAACATCCTGCATGCATGGCCAGTAAATTAAAACTGGTATCAAGTGAACTTACCTTGGAACTTGTAAGATGCTCTTGATAATCTCCTCATTGCCTTCACCTGCAGCCACATGAAGAGCTGTAGAATTGTCCATCTTAGAAGGAATATTGATAGTGTGTGGCATAGTTTGTACCATGAGTCTCACCAGGTCAACATTCCCGCTGAGACAGGCAGCATAAAGTGGAGCAATTCCTGTGATAGTGTTTGGAGAGCCATCTGCACCTCGGCCCAACAGCAGTTTTACAATCTCAAGATGGCCACCTTGGCAAGCCCTGGGAGAAAAGTCACAGTTTTCAATGACATTAGAAAAATACTGAGGAAAGATATTAAATTAACTTTATCATAATAGAAACAGTATTTCTTAAATGCAACATGTCTGATATGAAAGCTAAGGAAGGGGTAAAATTCAAAAGTTTGGCAGAGTATCTGCAAGTTTTTTGCTGCCAATAACTTTGATATACTGGTATCTCGCTGCCATGGATCTTTGATTTGCAGCAAGATCTTGGTGAGACCTCCAAATGTGAAAAGATCTTGGCATTCTTAGACGCATCTTGAAATAATCTTGGCAATCTTAAAGATTAGTGAGATCTCAGCAATTTCTCAACAAAACTTTTTCCACACGAAGTACGGTATGGGTATATTCTTCTCTAATTAACCATCTAGCAGTTTTTCATTAAATTTGTCAATATTTTGTCTATTTTGCTGACAGAAGCCAAGATTTCTGAAATTGAGCAAAAAGAAGGAATGATGCACTTTGGGTTTAAGAAGCTGTTAGTGGTGAAAAGCATTGCATGAAAACCTACAAAATGCCAGTGGGAAGGAGAGTTAAATATATCCAGGATGTTCATTATTTAATTTTGAGATTGGCGTTAGGAGGGATAGGAAAAGTCTGCCTCCAAGCTTAGTGGTGGTCCATCAGGTCAGAGATTATAAGAGATTATTATTCAACAAATTGTAATGTTGCCCATATATCTTGCCCATTGACAGATATCCTGCAATAATTGTTAAGTTACAATAATTTGGCCAAAGACTCGCAAAGTGCTGCATAACAGCAACTTTTCTAACTGTAAAATGTGCTTCATTTAAAATTTGTTGAATAATAAAACAATTTTCCTTTTCAATCTTGTGGAATATTATCTGGCTTTAGCCAACTCAGCCTATGGCTTCATCAGCCAAGCATCAGGTGTTATAGTTCACCACTAAATTTTCTCCGATTCTGATTGGTCTAAATTGATCACGTGATGCAATAGTGTTCATCCGTGGAGGGCACTATCAGTGCATAGTGCCCGTTCGAGGAAAATTCCCAGATGGATAGTGCCCGTCCGTGAAATTTTTTTTGTTAACAAGCAGTCTTTCGGTAAAAAATCAAACGCTATTTGGTTTATCTGCATTTCGAGGGTTTCTTACCTGATTTTCGTGTATTCAAACGTTTCGGCTTGCAGCAAAAAACTCAAGATGCTAGTTTGTGACTGTGTGCGCGGAAGAAAATTTAGTGGTGAACAATAAAGACAATAGAGTGTTTGTCTCGGAACTATCAGTCTGATAGTTGCCCCTTGGAAATTTGATATTCGTAAAACTAGCATATTTCCCCTCGAAGCTTCGCTTCTCGGGCAAATATTTGTTTTAAGAACATCAAATTTCCGCGGGGCAACTATCAGCCGATAGTTCCTCGACAAAAACACTCTATTGTTTAAATATTCCACACGATTTTGCAGGATAATAATTGTTTGCTTAGTATTATCATATGATAATCATGTCCCAGCCTCCTTAGCGTGAAGTTATTTGGAGAACGTATTTCTACTCCTTCCCAATTAGAATACTAGACAAGCATGTCGTAGGGTTACTCCCCATCCCAGAACTAAATGTGCCGGTACCCATTTATACACCTAGGTGCAGAAAGGCACTGTGAGAGTAAAGCGACTTGCCTCCAAACGCAACGCAGTGAACCCTTTGCACTGAACACATCACAGAAAACAAATAATTTGATGCAACATACCTGTCAGATTAGTGGGAGGTGCAGTGGTGTAATGGTTAGTGTGCTGGACTCTGAATCGAATGGTCCAAGTTCGAGCCTCTGCGCACTGTGCACTTGGGCAAGACACTTTACTCTCATAGCGACTCTCTTCACCCAGGTGTATGAATGGGTACTGGCAAATTTAATGCTAGCGGTAACCCTGCGATAGACTAGCATCCCATCCAGGGCAGAGTATAAATACTCCTGGCTTGTTGTTTCATGTTATGAAAACTGAAATAAGCTCCAATGTACCTTACTTGGCTGATTAGACAGTAATAGTATTATTGCAAAACACCAAATGCATTTACAAAATTAAGGCAATAAATTTGTTACACACTTGTAAAGGAGTGTACACCCTCCTTGGTACAATTTGTTGATTGTAACAGTACTTGCTTCTTCTAACAGCTTTGCCACACCTGGCAAATCACCAGTGGTACAAGAGCGAAAAAGTTCTGAGGAAAATAAGAAAACAACAAGACAATACAATTTTTTAAGTGTTGGCAACCAAACTGAGATTGATGTGATGGTCACTTGACAAAAGCCAGAATTCTAACCAATTTTTTTGTAGCTGCCTGTTTAGCTAATTTGTCCACGGTTAAACAAAAATTCTGATTGGCTTCCTGAGAGGACCAGATCTTAATACATGACAAATAGATTATCCTACAAGCAGTGGTTTCCACTAAGTGGAGTCAAGAGAGAAACCACTACAAGCAGCCCTCCGTTTTTCTATCACGCATGCGCAACCAACTTCATGTCACACATGATGTACGCAAACATGTGAGGAAACAACATGTTCTAATTGGCTATCAAATATTGATTGTTTCTTTGTTTGACATCAAATTTCAAGTTTGAAGCACCTCGAGGAGATGTTTCACACCAGCGATGACAAATGGTCTCACTGGCGATAAATAAATTTATTCCACAGCTATAACTCTTTACACAATTATTGAAGGGGCAGATTAGAACCTTAATATGCAGTCAAGGATGGTGCCTCCTAACAGTGAGGTATTTTCCCCAGCTGATGACTATGCAAAAAAGGAGATATTACCAAGGGCTATTAAATCCAAGACGAAAATTGGGGGTAGCCACGCAAATGTTCGAGATATTTCAATTCAATTTTATTAATGTTTATTTACCACATATTTACATCAATTCAAAATAAAACAACAAAAGATAAGAGAAATATGTGGTGAGGAGACCTCAAAAAACCCCAGGGCTCATACTAAGAGGTGCCCTCGTTGATACATGCAAATTCAATTGACTTGGTGAGACTGTGCATGCATGACAGATCCAGACATATCATACCTTTAATTACTTGTCAATATGGTTATTTTTATTTTTGAGTTTTGCTAACGTGACACTTAAAAAAGAAAAAAAGGAATAAAATTTTCCTGCAATTCCCTTTGAATTTGGCTTTCCATAGACAGGATCAACATAAAAATCATAAAAATAACTAACAAATACTGGAACTGCATGATCCATGTTTTTATTGACAAAATGATTACATTTGAGCCATTTTTTACTCTAACAACTCTCACTCACACGGACTAAAAAAAACACCCAAAACAACTTTTGCATTTAAATTAAATATCGATCTTATGTTCTATAGACTTACCACTTCCATTTTATAAAACAAAAAGTAGCGGTCAACATGCATTTTTAAAAGTTGTACGAGTTGTTTTCATTGAGGTTATATGGAGTCACTTTTGAGCTACTGCAGTGTTCTGTGAGTTTCTACTGGTGAAATATTGGTTTCAATTTTTGTAAGCGTACTGGTCTTCTTTTTTGGCTTGGCCTGTAAAATTAAGAAAAAACACTGATTTTAAATATTCCCCAGTTCAGATTCATGAGCCTACTGACTTATATAAGCCCAGTGGTAATTTCATCAGGTTTCCTCACCATTTTATATTCTATGCAATTAGCTACAGTATACACGCACCTATGGAGACTTCCTCTTCACGAGCTGCTTTTCTGATACCTACAATTGCAAATAAAATCACAAGCCTGCTGTTAAGGTAAATTCCCTAGTTTTGCATTGTGCATCCTTGCTGCACATAATTTCACACGTGATTGGTGTGCACGCGCAATTGAAACATGGCAGACTTTTCTTAATGTCTGGAGCTTGCCAGTGAAGTAAATAACCATTTTCTCATAAATTATAAACGTTAAGAAGTCATGTGACCAGTGTGTTGCCGTCAGGTTTGCGGTTTGAGGTTCACGTTTATACGGCTATACCACGCTCTAGAGGAAAGTGATTTACTGCAAGGTTTTTTGCACCCTAAAACATCAAACTCCCACCTTTGAGAAGAAATTCTAGTTTTCAGAACTATTCTGCTTTTTAATTATCAAATCCTTTTTCATAGAAACAAATGAATGAAAACAAACATGGCAGCTTGCTATTTCATCACCAGCACTACCACCTGCAAATCTTGACTCCCAAATATGGACAGACGGCTAATATGAAACCTCTAACCACTAACCGTGGTTTGCAGTTTGTGGTAAGATGGCCAAACCTCGATCTTAAGGTCGCTAATGGGCATGGGGACCCCTATTTCAAAATTTAAGTTCCAATGGATAGCAAACTTTGACAAAAATCTCAGAGTAGGTTCTGTTTCTGCGACTGACCTAAAAAACCATAAAAAACAAAAAAGTACCAACAAGCCACTCTCTTTCAACAATCCAACTCATGTCTCCCACCCCTCCCCTATGTGTACTTCCCGTCTCAACAAGCTTTGCATGTGAGTACATAAACAGGATCCGTTTTACAACAATTATGAACATCCACTGCAGGCAATTTCCTTGGTATACTTACTTTTTAAATTTTAATTCATTTGATAATTTTACAGAACTCTGAAACTACTCCCTCTAATGATCTATAAAATGAAGAGAGCTAAAAACATGGCATACCTTCCACAACCTTTAAGTACTCTCCACATTCATAATGCCGATTTTCAAACGCTATCTGCATCGCTGTCTTCTCCTCCTTGTTCTTAATATCAGCTCTTGCCCCTCCGTCAATGAGAACTTTTAGACAACGGCGATGACCATTACGAGCAGCGTGATGAAGAGCAGTCTGGGAAACAAACAAAACAAAACAAACTCATTTTATCCAAAGAACAGCCCTAGTTGACTTTGTAAAGCTGTAACTTGATTTCATGTTATTGGGAAAAAACAAAGAGCAATCAACAAATGACAAAATTCTCTCATTACCCATTACACATTACCCTGCTATTCTCATGGGAAACCATTACCTGAAGAGCGGTCAAATTATAAAAAGAAACCCTGTGATTTTGATGAGCTCCAAATTAAACCTGAGGTCGCGATATGGTTAATATGTGATGTTGGTAAGCGGATACTTTGTTTTAATTGACAGCTGTCAACATTATTGACCATAACATTAATGTCCTATATAATGTTAAAGATGAAAGATTAACCAGGTCAACTTATTTCTGGAAAATTATAGCCATCATGTTGCAAAATGTAGTTATACAATCACATACATTTATTTTTTCATACGTACAAGGGGTGCATGCACCCGCGAAACATGCCACTACTCCATTTTTACCATGAAAAATTACCTGCATTGTTCTCCTAATTCTACACATGCATGGTTTTCCAATTTCTATGGTTACAGAGATCTGATCTCTGCAGCCATTTGGGCCGCCAGAGCTCCACTATTAAAATTTAAAATTAATGGCTTTTTTTAAATTACATCTATCTCAGCTTTAAACAAAAAAGAGAAGAAAAAGAGAAAATATTGTCCCTAAACTTACTGAACAGTTATCCTCTGGAGCAGATTGTATGTTTACATCGCCTATTGAAAATAAAATGAATAAAAAAAGGAAATTATATAAAAAATAATTTAATAATACTATGACTATATAGAATGAAACCAGGCTGAACCCCTCTATGGGAATTTCTAAAGAAATTGAAGACACAGCAATTTGACTGACAAACCAAAGATCTCAAGATTAAAGCAAAGATTTGAAATTGGAAACTGACAGAAATTATGTTGTGAATTAAAATGCTACACTGTCATTTTCCAAAAAATGAATATTTGCTTAAAAAAATCAACGAAATTAAAAAAAATGTGACAAAAATGAAGTACATGTACCTACTATAATAGATAAAGATGACTCTCTAAAATCCCAGCAAAAAAATGACTCAGGAATTAATTAATTAAGTTATTATTTTATTTATCAAATATTTAATTATGTGTGATTAATTTGCATTTCAACCATGCATCATAAACAACTACATGTAGTGGGGTTATTATTACTATTTGCAATATTATTATAATTTAATTATATAGTTATAAAATTAAAAAAATATAAAACAAACTATAGTACAAAATACAGGCTTGGCTCAAATGATGATTCTATCTGAATGGTCGCACACAAGAATTTCATCAACAAGTCAGTAAATTTAAAGCCACCTTGCATGACAGTACTCTTCATTTAAAGGGACATTGTCACGGTATTTTGGCATTATTTTAAAATGCTGAAATATGTTCCTGCATCAATGGAAACCCAAAAATAATGGTGTAGTTTTGTTACCTAGTCCTGACTTTATATGTCACCACACTGAAACCGTTTGCTGCATATCCATTAGGATGGCAAGGATGGCAGTGGATTGAAATTTGAAAAAACTACCAGTTTTTTTCAAATTCCATGACTTTCCATGACCTTTTCCATGACTTGTCCAAGTTTTCCATGACCTAAATTTGACCATTTTCTAGGAAATCATCTTTCATTTTGAGTATGTTTTACGATTTTCTTTACGAAAAATCATAATCGATTTTGTACTTTTTTAAATAAACATAATTTTCCATGACTTTCCATGACCCACATTAAATTCCATGACTTTCCAGGCGTGGAAAATGAAATTCTAAAATTCCATGACTTTCCAGGTTTTCCATGACCTGTACAAACCCTGTTAAGGTACCAGGTAATGATTTTAGCAACGAATGAAGATGAAAACAAAATGCCTGTCGCAGTGCTCCTTTAAATGGTCACACACTTAGATTTCATCACGGCTCTTTAGAAGACCACTTTTTAGTGATAAGGATCCTGTGGTTAAATAAAGATTACATTGCATTACAATTCACTACAATTACTAATATATTTATCAAGTACACAAGTACATGTACCTTTCCATTCCAACAGCTCTTTCAGGCATTGCACACTGTCATGGAGTGCGGCAGTGTGTAGAGGTGTTAATCCCCGAGGATCAGGGGTATTTGCCTCTCCGTGGCCACCTGCTTGCAGAAGAGACTTTAGGAGGTCCCGCTGATCATAGATGGCAGCCTGATGTAACAATTCCCCTTCAAATACAAATACTGGTGCCGCCATTTAATAATAGACCACAGCTCTTGATCTCTAAAAGGAACATTTGATAAATCCTGGATGAAGCTATTAAAACTTTAATAAAATAAGATTAAAGGTATTCTGTTCCAGGATAAATGAGCCACACTGCCAGACACTATCCCAGTTTCTGTAGCATGAAGGACCCGGGAGTATTTCTACTTCCCCCTGGATGGGATGCTTGTCCATCATAGGGTTACCCCCAGCAGTAAATTCACCAGTGCCCATTTATACACCTGGGTGAAGAGAGGTACTTTGAGAGTAATTAAAAAGTCTTTTGCTCAAGAACACAAAGAATTGAACCTTTGCCAGGGTTTGAACCTGGACTACTTGATCCCGATACATGACGGGGGTCCGACACAACTTCCTCTTGCAAAACCCCCAAAAATACACGAGCCTGAAATTTTACACCCAAAAAATTACCTGGCATCAAATACGGACATGTCTGTCAAACAGACATGTGACCCAAAGAGTTACATGTATTTTTTAAGATCTAAAAAAATATGTGACAAATCTCTTGACCCCCAAAAAATATTTAGGCCACCACGTCTCCCACAACAATTAATGAGTCCAAGGTCTTTCTCCAAGAACCTGACACTAATTTCTAAGCCCAAACTTTCACATCTGAAGACATATATTTTCTGAAGAGACATTTTAATTTAAAGTTATTTGTCCAGTCTTGATTGAATTGGCATTTATGAAGGGAGCACAATTAATAAAGTTAAAAATCCAGGGAAATGAAACCCTTGAATCATTAACTGACATTTTGGCCATCTGATCAAAGAGGAAGTCAAAACAAGCCAGTAATCTCCAGGAGGCCAAAACGCTAACACATGACAATTGTACATTCATGTAAATTACCAAATGAGGAGAACACCGCTTTCTGATGCATTTATATGGTGTTTAAAGGGCACCTTACACCAAAATATATTTTTTCGCTTAAATACACCTTTGTACCAGTTCAAAACGCATTTCACCTTTCGTTTTTCCTTCCACGAAATTCTGGCTATTGATCACATTACGAAAACTCTTCATCATTTGTTCCACGACCAAGTCAGAAGGCGCATGGGTCTATTCTTGATTTGACGTCACAAATTGATTTGCATCGCATCAAGTCTTTGTAAACATGCGAGCAAATCAGTTTGTGATGTCAAATCAAGAATAGACCCACGCCCCTTCTGACTCGGTTGTGGAACAAAAGATGGACAGTTTTTTGAAACTTTTAAATGCTATAAATAGCCATTATTTGATGAAAAGGAGAAACGAAAGGTGGAATGCATTTCGAACTGGTACAAAGGTGTATTTTATCGAAAAAATATTTTGGTGTTAGGTGCACTTTAAAGCTAGAACTGCATCATAATTACCTTTATCATGGACATGACATCTCAATAATATATGTCCCTATAAATCACTTTATGCCACTATCACTATTAATCTCTTTTTGTGGAGATTTACTGGTAAAAAATTTTGAACACAATTACACAAAACAATTTTTGGCAATTATAACTCACATCCAGAAAATCCCTATAATTCCACTGAGTCACATTTCTTGACACTAGCGCAGTTCATAAATCATGAATGAGATTCTATTATATATCTAATTGACATTGTGTTCAGTTAATTAAAGATTTTTCAAAAAAATTAATACCATAACAGATTTACATTACACAGTATTACATCACCGGTTAGAACTGGCTTTGCAATAATATCTAATATTTATTCACCCGGGTGTAAAAATAAATCTACTGACAATATTTTTTTGGCTGTCTAGTTTATATCTATGGAAAGCCATAGCAATACAATATTTATTTTGTAATTTTCGATTTGTCAATTAAATATTTATCAAAACCGGTGGCGTGATCGGTACAAAATAAGTTAATGATAACAGGGAAAAACGAAAATACTGTATGTAGTTGACTGTAAGCATTACTTTCCAAATCCTTCATGTTCAATGTTTTTGATTTCTTGTAAATACAGCTGCTGAAATTTTAGTTTTCCAACATCAGCACCATGCGAGTCTGATTTATTGAGATTTTCAATTTCTTTTCATTTGGGGTATGCAAATATTTGAATCCGCTACAAATCAGGTTTTGAAAACGTCGACTGTGAAATTGTCATCTTAAGGATAACCTGGGATGACATATTAAACAAAGAGTCCTGATTATCAGATCAAACATCTTGCAATATAAAAAGAAAGTCGAAAATGGAATTTTTAATCCCTGTATGGATGTAGTCAAATTATTTTACAGAATGACAGTAGTTTTCTTCATTCAATTTTCTTTGAGAAAACATTGCCTTGAAATATAAACAATTTTCCAGTAAGAACGGTTTTAAAAATCAATTTTCCTTTACTCTGATCTCTCAATTTTCAATTTTAAATCTGTGATTCCTCTTGTTGAATGCATTTGAATCGCTCGAGTGTGATGTTTGTTTACAACCTCGTGATAGACGATCGAGCGGCCTATACAGAAGTTTTTGGGAGCGCTATTAAAACAGATAATGCCAGATTTTTAACACATTATCGAGAGCACTGCCTTTCCGGCTTATCGTGGAAGAACAAAAATCATTCTTCTTACCTCGTTATATTTCTCAAGTTAAATCAAGATGTCCGAGGTGGGAGAAATTTCACTGTACATTTTGCGTCGTTGACCGCATCTTTACCTCTCAAATTATCATTTCAGTGTCAAAAAATTATCTCATTTCACAACAATATTGCCAAAGCCACTGTATCGTGTTTTTAGGAGACATTTTACAGACGAATCCAACGTATTTTGCATACAGAACTTCGTAGATCGAAAAGAAAGATCAAATGAAATTGAGGGAAGGTTGGGGATAGGAAGACAGATTTTAATTACCGTAGGGAGGGTGGTAAATCAGATCACCCACGTAGACAGAGAAATCACACGTGAAAAGGGTCATGAAACTGAAACATTCAAGCTATTCCAATTTTTTGGAACACATATTGATTGAAAAAACATATATCCTTTAATTGACGAGGAAGCAATCGTGAATTAAAATAATAAATCTGTTGCAATTGACACTTCCTACCCCTACCCCCACCCCTTGTGACAGCAAAAAAACCACCGGAAGGACTGAAAAAAAGCTAAAAATAGAAGGGAAAGCGCAAAAGAAGTTGAAATAATCACTGATCACTAAACTGGGACGGCAAAACTTCCTTCCGTCGTAATTTGTTGAGCAAGTCTCCAAAGTGTTTCCAGAAAGATCTTCCATTCGACGCATCTTCCGTTTTGCGTGTTTGTGTCAGAGGTCTTGCAAACAACCGCATTCAAATTTCGGGAACCGAATATGGAAGACGAGCTCTCTCGATGGATTCAAGAAACCGTTTTTGCTTCTTACATGGAAGAGTGTCAAATTCTGAACCAGCTGGACTGCTCATATGGCTACGATTTTCCTCAGGAATTTTCAGATAAAGACTGTTCTTCGAGGAAAAGGAAGCTCGCCACCGGTGAAGATGTCGACACGGTTTCGGCGGGAAAACAAGCAAGATGCCAGTTAAAATCATGAAAATCCTTTCCAAAGGCATTGTTGTTTATCCGAACGATGAAACCTAGAAAATACCTGCAAAAAGAGTTGAAGTTTGGGAAAAGTGGAAAATACTCTGCAATGGGACCCAATAAAATTGTGGATATTTCAGCTGATTTGACCTGAAGGGCATAGCCTCGGCGGGAACCACAAGCTTATTTTTCTTCTTCGTGGAAGGTTTTCCGAAAACTCAATATTTCTACCTTGTAACCATAGCATGGTGTTGGAACTTCATGCTGCATGTTTTAGGTTTTAGTTTGGGTCGCAAACTGCAAAGGGCCAATAAGAACTGCATGTGTGTGAAGGGAATGGCCGCCATATTGTCAAGGCAACGCTTCAGCTACGTGCTTGGGTACACGCGAAGACGAATAGAATGTCAATAAGTCAAACGAGATTGTCAGTTTGTTTTTAATCAAATACACTGTAGTTCTTCTCAGCGAAAAAGAATTCTGTAGACTTTTAAACACGTTTTCATAGTCGAATTTCAGATTTTCATTTGTAAGTGATGACTCGCCACACTGGAGGGGCTTCTGATGTCTATAACATGCTCTGGTTAAGAGCAGGGGCGGATCCAGGAATTTGTTATTGGAGGGGGTCCAAACTGTTACTCAGCTGAGTATTAATAAGAGATCCTGTTGATGCGAGAATTTCAACGTCAAACAAGTAGTAAAAACATAAAATTCGGTTATGGAAGAGGGGGAGGGTACCCTCCCCTGGATCTGCCATTGTAGTGGAAGCACAGTTAAAGTAGAGCGCTGTTTTGAAAATTTCAAATCGATCTGTCGCACGAATTCAAACCAGTTTGAATTTGTGCGACAGATTGCAGTGACAAAATAAGCGTGTGTACAGCTTCTGCGACAAATCGCTGCAACAAAATTTAAATCAACCAATAAGGGGGCGTCAATTTTTTCTAGTTCACATTTCCCCTCTTCCAAATTCGCTTGTGTGCACCTAAAAAGTGTCTTGTCGCTGCAGCAGTACAGACGGAGTATTGGTATTTTAATCAGAACCAATGATTCGATCTAATGTTTAATTTAAACAAATTTTACTTTTGAGCATTTTATTGCAATAGTTGTTATAACTGAAATAAATGCCCTACCATAAAGAAAAATCACAAAGTTAACATTCTTAACCAACAAAGCACTAATTTGAGATTTTTGGAGAGCTACAGTGGAACTTGTCTAACCACTATCCTATCACCTTTTAGACAATTTAAAAGCTCATGTGACTTATCAAAAATCCCCCCAACTTTATTTCCTTTATATATTAAGCAATTCTACTGATGGTGACTTGAATGTCAAAGAGATGACCGAAAAATGCAAATATTAGCTCCGAATTACATCCATTGTATTCAGTTTCATGTACAATAAAACACACCGAGTACCTAATATCATCAGTTAAGGTCATTCCTCTGTACTGCATTGCGCATCCTTACTGCACACGATTTATTGCGTCATCAGCGCACGCACCTAAAGAAAACTGCAGCGTTTTATTTATGGCTTTGCTCGTGAAGGAGATAAATCATCGTTTTCTCGTAAACGAGTATGGTGACCTATATTTTTTTTACCCTTTTTCTGAGACTAGCAATCACTTTCTTCCTTTCACAGGAATATAAACAAATTCCCATTGCAGAAAAATAAATGATCAACGGAAACGTGAACTTACTGAACAGATATTGTGGCCTCTAGATCAATGCATACTAGTAACAAGTTGAATCAAGGTCAACTGGAAATGTGTGCTTTCATAATGAAACATATATTAAACTGTTCCTTGAAGGCAATACGGTATATCTATAGTTTTTTCCCTTGTTTTGCTTTCTCCCTATTTTTTCTTCTCCCATAAGACGTGGCATGAGCTAGTCAAATGAAAACATTTCTGAAGCTGATATTTTAATGAATTATGGGGTATTTTCAAGGTGCTCCTGCTCCTAAACGAATATGGGAACCCCTCTTTTTCATTCCAAAATTTAAATACCCTTACGATGAACAACAAATGGACAAAGCTTGAACGAAAATCTATTGTCAGTTCTATTTCAGGGGAATGACCTTAAGGACGTTCGCGCTAATTGTTTATGCGCATCGTTACTGCATATGCAATTCATTTTGCAATGTCATGCCATGTCATCCATCGAGTGGGCGCGTTGAGGAAAAACAAAGGGCCAGAAGCCGTCGCGTTAACTTTGCTTGTAGTTTCCTCTTTTAAATGGTCGGTGACCCCTCCTTTTTTTCCATGAGCTGATTTTATTTACAATTCTTGACAAAAGAAGGAAGTTTAAAAATTTTTCTGCCCACACACACACCGTTAACTTTTTCCTTTATGCACATTAAAATTTGCATTAATCTAGATTGCAGTGCCTCTTTCCAAGTTTTGCTTGATTTCTGCAGTGAATGGATCATAAAACCTGGCAAGTTTCTTGTTGAAATTCATGTTGCGTTCATTGATGTAATCGATGTCTGCTTCATCTTGGTGAGCTCGTCGCCGACTGTACTTCTCTCGTTTTTCAATTCTGCAAAGTAAAAAGTCTAAATTAATCAACTGGGGCTACTTATGCTATCACTATCATGATAGTTTTAAGGTTCTTTGATTTTTTTCACACAGCACATTTTCATCAAAAGGGACACTGGTCACCTGAACATGGATGTGGTTTTCAAATAAACATTCCTAATCCAGGATCTGGTTGGGATTGGAAGATTTGGAAATGCAATTTTCAGCACTCTCTGATTTGCTTTTAAAACAGCTGATATACTAATTTTTTATAAGCCAGCAGGAGGTGTTTCAGCCACAAATCGGCACAACCTTTCTTGGTCACTGCTGTTATAATCGATTATTCATTATTAGCAGAGCTCTAGTGGCCCAAAGGGCTGCCAGTGGAGCCCCATAGCCACAGAAATTGTAAGAGAACCATGCAGTTCATTTTTCGTGGTCAAAACAGCTAGCAGCATGGTTCGCAGGTGCGTACGATGGCGACAACAACGAAATCGTCCCCGTCACGCCAGCCACGCTCCAGAAATATGTTGATCTGGTTAACGCATGGGACATTGATGTCATGTTCAATTGACAGCTGTCGCAACAAGGTTTCCACTGACCAGTATAACATGACCATATCGTGGGCTCACATGTTTACGTTAAGTTAAGTTAACCGTTAACAATGTTATGGTTTTTACATGTAACTATTCAACCACTGCATCTCGCACTTTCAAGAATCATTGTCTATTAAGGTCGGTTAATTAAACTGTACTTACTGCTTTTCTAGGTTGGCAACCATCTTGTCTACTGCAGCCTCTGAAACTTTTCCCTGTCCACCATAATTAACATCATCCACACTGCGGTACATACCCTCACCTCTGTAACAATCATTAAATGTTAGCACAGCAAATTCCAATCTTGTCCCCAGAGTCCACAATCGGTTTCTACTTATTAGTATGCGCAAAGTACAGTTAGTACTTATTCTATGATTTTCAGCCAATCAGATTTGTCAGATTTGACAATGACTCTGTGAACTGTGGACTTCCAGTGTTGTCTCGGTAGCTCCTACCTTTAAAGTAGCCTCTTTAAGATAAAGTCAATTTTCAACCTTCTGCCATTCCAACCACCCTAACATAGTATACAATCAAATTTGTAACAACTAGACCCTTACTGAATATTACTGACATTACCTAGATAAATACACAAGTTATGTAAGAAGCGAATGGACCTTTTTGGTGGGCAAAATAAAGTTATTATTCTTGAGTATGAAAAGTTAACATTTCTCAGACATTCACCAGCAAAAAGCACCACTCAAATATGGTTCTGTCATTATTTCAAGTGGTCTGGTGGTCTGGGTGAAACATACAGTAGATCTAAGCCACAGATCTATACATGTTAGGCTAACAGTGAGGATTCTAGCTTTATAGAACTCCTTTACACTTGGCCTTGAAAGTACTAACTTTTCTTCCTTCTCTCTCTTGTAATCCTCAGTAGAAGGTTTCATCTGTTTGGTGAGACGTTGGTACTGTCTATACTGAGCTGCAGCAAAGTCTGATGTGGGAAAACAAAAATATATTGCTACATGTACATTTAGAAAATAATCTGAAACAAAGAGCTAAGCTAAAGTCACGAAATGTCAGCTACCGTGTCACTACTTCTCAGCAGAGGAAAGTCACTATTAGCAAGTATTGTATTAATATTTGATAACATGCAGACTTCCCTAATAGCGTAGTAATAGCATTTTTCCTCCTCTTTTCCTTTCTTTTTCTTTCTGTATAAATTTGTGCTATCTTGCTGACCTTTAATTTATTTTCTTTTCATGCTGATGTCTACTGGCTGCTTGGCTCTGCTAGCCCCTATGGTTATTCCAGGCAGCCAGTACTCTAATTTTATTTTCAATATTGTTTGTGATATTAATGGCAAGGGAGTACAAATAAAGATTATTGTTGTTGTTGTTGTTGTATACATGTAAGTCCTCATCACAAGTTCCTTGTCTAGGTAAGGAGAATGGAGCTGGAAATTGTACTCCTCCAAGATACCCTGTTTGCTGCTGCCAATCTTGCTTCAACCATGTGAAAACCCACTGCCTTTCACTCCTTCTCCAGGGTTGTCAATAAGATTTGAAGTATGCGGAGATATTTTGAAAGTAGACGGCACTGGGGGCCCTTTTGTTATGCGTTTTTGTAATGACCGCTTTTTTTCCCGCTTAGTTCCGCCAAATTGTAGCCGGGGAAAATGTTTAAGTAGCCGGCGATATCGCTGGTCGCCGGCACTAAATGACAGCCCTGCTTCTCCACGTTTCTCTAGGTCTTCCTCTCTTGCATTTCCCTTCTGGTACCCACATCATTTTAACTTGTGGGAAACAGGTGTTGTCCATGCACAGCACATGCCCTATCCATGTCTACCACCTTCTCCTTACTTGTTCATTGAAGGTCTCGGTCTTAGCTCTCCTGTCCACTTTTTCATTTGACACACGCATCATGTAGGCCAGTAGATTTGTAAAAGTTTACACAGGCACAACCGGACCGGACGGTCCGGGTTCGAGCCTCTAGCTGGGGCACTGCATTGTGTTCTTGGGAAAAACACTTTACTCTCACAGTGCCTCTCTTCACCCAGGTGTATTAAATGGGTACTGGCGAATTTACTGCTGGGGGGTAACCCTGCGATGGACTAGCATCCCATCCAGGGGGGAGAAGAATTACTCTCCGTCGCTTCATGCTACAGAAACCGGGATAAGCTCTGGCCTGATGGGCCACTAGGCCCGAATGCAGACTTTACCTTACACAGGCACAATACAAATACAATGCTGAACAAACCAATTGCTGCATTGCACCTGAAAAGCCTTGATCAGGGTTTTTCTTCTTTCTTTTCCTGTCCAATCTGTCAGCATCCTCAGCAGTAATCTCTAACATCTTTACTCTCTCATAATCCTCTCCACGGGATTCAGCTTCCTAAAACAAATTGGAACACAAGTAAGCAGAAGTTTGATTCACTAAAAATGTAAACACTATGTTTTCCTAGAGAGCTTTACAGGACTTCAAATAACAGTCAGACATCGCACAACAGAAGACCAAAATTTGCCAATGTCCGAATGTCCAGAAATTTTTTTTACACGTTCCAGGTCAAATGCCAGTGTTTTCGATCGACAATGCTTTATCAAGGAGTTCTGTAATATGACATCTGACCTCGCTACTGTTTTGTCAGATCAAAATGGTGACTTTGTCAGACACATCACAGGAAAAAATTCTTCACAATCCTGATCTCACTGAACAGCAGGGAGCCCAAACATATAACAGTACTTTTAATTAATTCTCATTATTTTGTGTAGTCATTTTTCAATCAGAAGCCAAGGACAGTTTCTAGTTTACTTCTCATTGGATAATGACAAAAAGTGGTTGCACATTTGGGCTCCTTGCTGTAAAAAGTAAAGTTCCAATAAATCGATTATCTGATTTACAGAAATCCAGCAAAAGGCAGTGTGCATGCTGTTTGATATTGTCTGTTCATTAGAGGACAGATTCATGTTGTTTTTTTCGTGAGTTGCTTTTGAAGATTTCAGGTATAGCACGTGTATGCAGGGGAGGCATGGTGGCCTAATGGATAATGTACTGAATAATGGATTGGACGGCCTCGGTCAGTTCCAGGCTGGGCCATTGTGTTGTGTGTTGTGTTGGGTTAGCAGGGTTCAAAAACTAAAAAAATCCTTTAAATGGCAACTAAGTGGTAAAAAATGGTCGCCAAATTCAAATTTTTAGTCGCCAGATTGCAGTACAAGAGACACAATCCATAGACATACATAACGTATTATAAGGGTGAAGCATCAGCATAACGTATTATAAGAGTGAAGCATCAGCAGCTATGAGCCATAATTATAAGTTTAAAAGGCTTTCATAATTACAACTTTGCCACATGTATGCAGAATTGTAAGTAGGTGGCTGATTGGACGATATACCAGCAGAGTACCTGGCCAAAAACATGAATTACAGCCAGTTTCAACAATCCTATACTAAAAGGTACCTTTCTGGCCTCTTCTTCCTTGTTCTCCCATTCTACTCGACGTTGCATGGCTTCCCAATTTGCAGGCAGCTTCTTTCTCTTATCTTCCTCTGCTACTTCTTGATGATTTAATTTACGTGCCTCATTCTGAGAAAATTAAAAGTATGTCTAGCCAATAAATTTAAAACTAAGGAATGATTATTATTATTATTGAGAAAGCTGCAGTACTCTGCATTGGTAATTTCGTTCAACTGGCCAATCTTGATACAAATCCTCCTGATTTTCTTTGAGTCCCCAAAAATGTGGAAGTTGATGAAATTGGTAATTGATGAGAATCGATGACAGCTGAGAATAAAAACAAGTTGATGACAATCGATGGCGGCAATTAAAAAACACAAAGTTTTGGTTATCGATTTATGATATCAATCGATCTATTGTTATTACCGTATTTATTCGCCTATAAGCCAAGCGATTTTTGCACCAAATTAAACTGAGAACTGGTAAAATTTGAAGAAGATTGAGGGTTCGGCTTATAGCCAAGTATTTCTACCAAAAAAATATTTACTACTCATTCTGCGAGAGAATAAATTGAATGTATATTTGGCTATAAGCCAAGCGATTATCGATCAACAAACACAAATTCCCAGTCATTTACTTTTATTTAAGTGATGGCTCCCAAAGGAGCCGTTTAGTTACTTGCAACTTCAAGAATGAAGTGTTTAGTCGTTTTCTTCCAGCATTTCATCGGCGGGCATCATCATCTGTGCCGTAAAGAGCATTTGAAATCCTGCATGTTTTGAATGATAATTTCCCTCATCATCTCCAACAAGAATTTCTTCCGAAGCCTGTATTTCCCAGTGGAGGACATTATGCAACAGTGGAAATCCACCTTTAGCCGAAGAATTACTAATCCGCTTCCCGCAATTCCTGTGAACTTTCGATCGATTGTTTTGACAACATCCGAAACTGGCCAATCAGAAGTGGCCATTCCCACGGTCAAGTAAACATTGCAACACGATCTGACAAAAATCAGCTTGTTACTCACCCCACTTCTCTTCTCTGCTTCAAAGACCACTTCAGAAGTGTTTCATCCAATTCAGGATACTTTGGAGAATAACAGCCCATTGTCTTTCGTTTTGCTGACATTTTTAGTTCACCATTGAAGAGGTTCGCTTGATCTTTTAGCTAGCGACGAACCATGGATTCACCCTGATTCACCAATCTCGTATTCTGAATCTTGGAGCTGTTCTTATGATCTCTGCTTCGGCCGTAACTTTTAATTTGAAGGCTAACTTGTACGAAGAATGAGAAGCTTTTAGCATGACGATCGATTGCCAGCAGCTTTGAGACAGGATACTCAGGTGAATTCGATGTTTTTGAGTATAACTTGCTGTCACATGGTTAAATTTTTGTGCTCACTGGATACTGCGTGTAAACTCAGATCACATTAAAGTCACCTTCTCTGTGATTTGCTGTTGTTTTCAGTTATCTGACCAATAACATAAATGCGATTCATTGAATAAAGAGGGAACTTCCTTTCTTTTAATTACGATTTACCACTTACGAACTATATGTTTATTAATCTCACTTTACAACGCATGTCGAGTGCTTTAGAAGTTGATTAAAAGTTTGGGTCTCGGCTTATAACCGAACGCTTTCCGTTTATTTTTCATTCGAATCTGACAGCTTCTGAAAGTCAAAAGTTTAGGGTCTCGGCTTATAACCGGGATTGGCTTATAGGCGAATAAATACGGTAACTGCTATCAACTGCCATCGATTATCGATTTTATCGATTGATCAGGCCGGGCCAGTGAAAAGGAAGCGATGACAAAATGGATTCCTTGATCACTTCCTCGATAGGCAATCACAAAACACAAAAACGACGGCCATACCCTTCTTAGATGCAGCTCTCGTAATCTTTTCATTCTGTCTGCTCGCTTCTCAGCGGCCGAGGATGATGAAGAAGATGACGACGGGCCGGATCCAGAATCAGAACTGCTGCTGGCCTGGTTTTCCATCGCAGTTGATTTCGAGCTTTCACGCTGAAGTAAAAACATATTGACAGTTTTTAAATCTGTGCTCCTTAAGTAAAAGGTCAGTGACTACAAAATAAAGCTAGATTAAACGGAAAATTGGAAATTTGTTCGTCAACTAACCACATCTACAACAGTTTGTGACGCCATGTTTTCTTGTTTGCGAGACACTTGAGCCTGCAAGGTTTAACCCAGCGGATTACGTTTTCGAACGCAACCTTATGTAAGACGACACGTGAAGTACCATCCTCGTTCCCAGGGTAATCCGCGTTGCTCTCCACACAGTTTCTTTAGCAATGGCTGCCAGTTCAGGATACAATAACTCAGATGTTGTAATTGTTGCTGCAGGGAGAACGCCAATCGGGAACTTGAACGGTTGTCTTAGTTCGCTTAAAGCACATGAACTAGGCGCCATGGTTATACGAGATGTTTTGGCGCGCGGCAACGTTTCAGCGTCTGACGTGGCCGAAGTTATCATGGGACAAGTTTGCACCGCGGGTTGGTACTGTCTATGTAAATATTTGCTTCTCGTTGTGTTTTCCCAAAGTTTTTGACCTCCATTGTTTTTTAAAAGGTTGCCGATTTTTTTTCAGAATTTGAAGTGGACGTAGCTAGTGAACAAATTAAAGTCACACGGCCTGCCATCTCCTCCGTACCCCATCCCCTACACCACAGTGTAAATGTTTAGGGCGCCCGAGTTCTGAGTATTTGTATTTTGAGGCGCTTAATATATAGGTTCAGAAAAGGCAGGGAGTAGTGGGGAGAAGAGGGTCCCCCAACCACCCCCCTCCCCCACACACACCTTAACTTCTAATCCCTCCCTCCCCTATTAGCTCTTCCCCCCCCCCCCCCAAGCCTGTCTTTTCTTTTTTCGAATTCAAGGTGGGGGTGTGTACTCCTTTGAATTATGACAGGCCCTTGGCCATCATGAAAATTTACTTGCATAGAAGGAAAATCTATTTGTGCTGGATGACTGGACAACAGTTTTTTTGAGACCTGATTAAAATCCCATCCCTGGAACCAAATCCAGAAACTGGAATAACTACCTACCAAAAGTCCATATACAAGGATGTACTGCCCTTTATGTACTTGTGTTAATAATATCTGGCTCACATTCAAATTAACCTTTCTTTGAGAAATCACAAAAGGGTATAATGAACAATTGAAATTAATATTGA
>OX393564.1:21093975-21121475 GCA_947652115.1 Blastomussa wellsi
CTAGAAAACATTTCCCCATCAAAATGTGCTCTCATTGGCTACTTCAAGGTCATATACAGTATCATCTAGCAACAAAAATTGTTTCCTGCCAAGTCTGAGTGAACAACATTGTGATAATGATTGCAAAATCTATGATGTCCGAGGGAAAGAGTACTTTATTAGTTGGGAATGTTGATCAACAACCGCCATTGCTCAGCTCATTGTACACAGATTTTCGAAAGTTTGGTGGACTATTTTATAATGACTTGTCCCTCAGAAACTAGTACATGTTGTTTTCCTAGAATCTCAACTCCACCACAGGAAACATTGAGATTCTCAGGAAACAAAATTAACCATTTCCGAAGTGTAACATGGGAGTCACTTTTATTTCAATTAAATTTCTGTAGGTAAATGTGAGTGGAGGTGCTATAGCTCTTGGGCACCCAATAGGAGCATCTGGGTGTAGAATTCTTGTCACTCTGTTGTATGGCTTAAAACGAACAGGAGCAAGAAGAGGTGTGGCAGCTTTATGTATCGGTGGTGGGATGGGTATTGCGATGTGTGTGGAAAGGTTATGACAACGATTAGAGGTCGGACTTGATGTAGAGAACCCACACAAAAACGAATTTTTAATTTGATTACAGGGATAAGATAGAGGAAATTGATCTTACATATTGCTTTCCATTGATTTCTAAGAACTTCCATCACGTAGGAACTTTTTATTTTCTTGAAGTACTCTGATTCCTTTTACTTGTGTTTCAGTGGTAACAAATATTTATTTAACATTTATTCCACGAGCACACGTTGGATATGGGATTATAGATAGCCAATGAGTGCGTTGCACCGAGTTGGCTATAACTATCTCATATTCAACAAGCGTGAGTGGAATAATGCAAAAATGCATTCTTTTACGCATACACCCACCATATTTGTAGGTCAATGTACCATTGCCTCTAAACCAAACAAAGCTCAGGAAATGCAATATACCATAGCTAGCTTTTAATAACAATAATTATTCCATGGGTGTGTGTTGGATATGGGATGGTCAGATAACCAACAAGGGATGTAGCAATGACTTTGCTATAACTATCTCATATCGAACAAGCACAAGAGGAATACTAGTGTTTTATTACAGTGCGGACACTCCAACCATGAACACTTGCCATTTGTTTTTACATTTTTTGTTATGATAATTCAACGAGAGCTCTTGAAATAGACCAAAGGATTAGTGTTTTCAGCACCTAAGAAAGCTAATTCTTCTGTTTATGTGAATGACCAACACTGGATAATGGAAAAGAAATGTAAAAATAAATGTCAAGTGTTCACAGTTTGAGTGACCTCACTGTGAGAACCCTCCAAGAATTGCAATATTTGAGCTTCCCTGTCGAACTTCTTAAATCTCCAATACCAGAGATGTAGTTAAGGGCCGGCTACCAGCTAATTTCACCGGCTGAAAGAGAGCTTATCACTGGCTTAAATTGTACTAGAAAATAAAGACTCAAAGAAATTTTCCAGGTACAATGGTTGTGAGCCTGCAATACCCAACCATCAAGACTAAAAAAATCAAAAGCACACAATCAATTAATGGCTGTTTCGTTTATAATCATGTATAAAATATTTATGTTGACTTTGGAAATTTACAGTGGCACAAGCTAGGCTTTAAAAGTCTTATTTATAATGGTGATAATAATAAATGTTATTTCTGCTTTCTTTTCTTAAAAGAAGTTTTGAAAACAGAATAATATAAAACAGTACAAGTTTATACTTGTGTGAAATTATAGATGATATGAATAAAGTTTACATAGCAAATATTGTTTGGTTTAATTAGTTGTAATATTAGCAACATTATCTTGACATTTTGATAAATACAAAGATGGTAATTTTTAATTGTTTTGGTTAATGTTGTGTCGTCATTTTGAGACTTGAGGGTGCTTTTATTAATCCAGTGAAATTGGTAATACTCTAAGATTCTGGTCTCTAATTTCAGTGTTTTTTTACTATTACACATTAACTGAAAACTGTTAGTTTTTCGTGGGTCTAATGAAATCACTCTTCCTTTTTGTCTGGGATGACCCCTCTTATCCCAATTAACCCCATAACCCAGTGGCACTCCTAAAGAAAATCTACTGAAACAGAAATACTTATTTACACCACACACACGTTTGTGACCTCTTTTGTAAGTTCGAATATACAATTTGTGACATGTAAAGAGACGCATGAATTTTTCTTTTAAAAAACTGTAAAATAGTAAGAAATATTTTGAAATTAACCCTGTCATCGTGTTGTTGGATTCTAGCACAGTAGTGTCTTTTGTTATACAACTATCCAATAATTGTTTTTTATTCACTACAAGGGGCTCGAAAATAAAGAAAATGAGAACTTTGTACAAAATGTCGAACAAAGAGACAATGGAAGTGAAAGTGAGAAATGGATCATCACAGTGAATTTCTAATTACAGCAATTGGAATAAAGCCTGAAAAAATTCAGGGCTTCAATGGTAGACCGATTTGGTCGCTACATTGTAATGACGGCTCAGATAAAACTATTCGCAATTTCAAATCACGATTATTCAACAATTTAACCAGCATACAACAATGCATATGATTAAACATAATAAACTATATTAATATTCATTAAATAATCATGGTAAATGAAACTGCGATCAACAAACTGCATTCTTACTTCTTGCTGTATAAATATTAAATTCTCTAATTCTAATCAAAACGTTTCTCATATAAACACGGTATGCTTAAAGCTGATTTTAAATAGCTTTCTTACATTTTGATGTGTATATATTTATATGGATATTAATATTTCCTTTCAAGGTTTACTTATTTACAATGTTGCGTTTTTAAATAATACTATTATTGTTTACATTTCTTTGCATTTTCTTGCTCGCTACATTCATGGCCGATGTTCTCTTCGTCACTGTCGTCATCGCTGCTATCATTGTCATATTGATCTACCACTTGAATTGTGGCCTGAACAGGGAAATTCCTTAGTAGCGTTTCACCTGAGGAATACATGTAATCATACGCAGCTTTCGTCCAAAGTAATCTATGAGAGAAGTTAAAAAACTGTAAGCACAAGAGGTTGCTTGACAATAAAAGTAGCAAGGAATAATATAGTTGCTATGAAAAGGACCATTTTGGATTGTCGGGCTATAACTAGTTATAGTTTGGCCAGTTTCCTTTTCTTCAATTCTAGAGCGAGGTAGCAGCGCTTGTATAAGGCCTCACGTGAATGGCTTGCGACGCATTGAGGGGACAATAGAACAAACAGCAGGAACAATGCCCCTAGTCCCTAAAACAATAGCAACTGCTGCCAGCAGAATTACAAGCTTACGAGAGCTGCTTCCCTGGGGCCAATTCTATGCCAAAGTATAGACAATGTTACAAAAGGCATGTTTCCTTGCCGACTGCAGACTGACACGCCCGCCCTAAAGGATTCGCACATTGCATATAACTGTGAAGGTGGGCTCACACGAGGGGACATGTCGCAGGAACATGTTGCTGCAACATGTAGCAGCAACATTTTTATAAACTGTTCACATTAGCGGTCATGTAACTGGGACGTGTAGCAGGGACATGAGTCAGGGAAAGGATTAAGACTTGCACACACACACGAAAATGTAGCTGGAACATGTCCCTGGTAAATGTTGCAGGGACATGCCCCCTCGTGTGAAACAACGACGGTAATATGCGAGAGTTTAAGAAATAAAGACCACAATGCATTGGTCATTACTAGCGCGATCACGGACTCCTCTGTGAACGGCCGCCATCTTTTTTCTAAATGCACTTCCGCAAAGCACGCTGGATCTTGTGTCTGATTGGTTTTAGCTGCAGGGACATGTTGCACATCCTTGCACACGGTGATCATGGCGTTTCACGCAAAGTTCTGTCGCTGCGACATGTCCCATGAAGTTCAACAAGTTGAACTCCGTGCGACATGTGGGGACAAATTTTGCACAAATTCGATGTTGCACAAGTGAAAAAGTGTCAGCGCACACGAGAGTATGTGTCGCTGCAACATGTCCCTGAAACATGTCCCGGCAGCTTTTTCACAAGTGTGCAAACTATGCGATTTGGTCCCTGCTACATGTCCCTGCTACACATCCCTGCAACATGTCCCCTCAGTGTGCACTTAACGCGATTTTGTCCCCGCTTCATGTTGCTGCAACATTTTTCTGCAACATGTCCCCTCGTGTGGGCCCAACTTGACTGACATCACACTCGGCAACTGGTCTCGCAACGAATAGGATAGCTCTACTCTTTTTTCAACTCGCAATGTAATATTTTTTTGCAAAATGGGGTGTTTACAAGTGAAATGTTTTGGGCAAATGGCCGTCAATACAACGTTTGTTGCTAAGCAAGCTGCAAGGGAAATTGTGTCGTATAACATGGCCTTCAATAGGTAGAAACCCTTTTCGAATTTTCTCATTTCGTAGAAAGGCATGTAATTGCTTTATTTGTAAATTTAACGTAAAGTATATGAAATATTTTGTATGTAAACTGCGGATATAGATGAAAATGAGGAATGATCATCGCAGTGAATTTCCAATTTATTAAGCAGTTTGAATAACGAAGCCTGAAAAAATCAGGGCTTCAACGGGATTCAACCCCGTGACCTCCGCGCTCATCGCAGTGCGATGTTGTACCAACTGAGCTTTGAAGCCACACATTGGGAGCGAGGCCAATTTTGTGAGTTCATATTTTCCCTATGCTCGATATATTTTATAAGAATATTGAAGCCGAAATTTGCGAAATGTTAAGAATATTTTAAGAATAAACCCGAGGCTGAGATTGCAAAAAGAATATAATTTCGTGTGTTGAAAATCAGTGTAAATATACAATACAATGATATGTTTTTACTTAACTGTATAAAATTATTCCTTGCCCTAAACGACAAAACTAGCCAACAAAACGAAAAAATCTTCCCAAGCTATAAGAATATTACAAGAATATTTTCAGCCTAAAATCGGCAAAAAAAAGAATATTCAGCCGGGGCTGGAAAAACAATATTCTTATAAAAGAAAAAGAGAACAGCGGGGAACGGCGCAAACGAAAAAAGGCGAGCGAAAAAAAGTAGTCTCCCCATCGCCCCGTCATATTTTGTCGCTCGCCATTTTCTTTCGCGCTGTAGATGATTGCCGTTTCGTAAACGGTCGATGCCAGCTTTTCGGAATGGACGATGCTATATATCTGCTCCAGTTTAGGTCTGGACTAGGTCGAAACTGGTTTGCTTGCTGTTACCTTTATTTGTTGGGTAGGGCAATACTGTAAGTAAAATAGACTAAGAAAGTCATTTTGCGGGGATTTGGCAGATCAGCCTGGTAGTGCAGTGGTGAGATAGGGATGTTCGCATGTTGAGGTTCAGTGTTCGATTCTGGTAAGTGACGAACAATTTTTCTTTCTTTTTTGTGGGAAAAAATTCGCCGCGCCGTACCCCACTAATCGAACGCCTGGAACAGGCAAGTTGTCAGCGAGGAGAGATGACCACCAGACTGTGAAATAATTCATAGATAAACTGCGGATGTCGATGAAAGTAACAAAAGTGATTCGGCGTTGCATGCAAACCAGATTTAAAATCGAATAAACCGTTTACTTTAACGCTTAAAACTGACTGATTGAGTTCTGCCTGATGCAGGGATGATAGCCTGTTTCAGGCGTTCGATTAGTCGCCTGCAGGAACAGGCTTCAGTGACAAGAGTCGTTTCTGGTCCCAATTCGAAAGTTTGTGTTTTTCTCCCGATTTACAAATGTAGACGTGTTTGCAGTGTACCTAATATATTATAGTGGGATCCTGTTTTCTCGAAAACGGAGCCGAAACTCGTCTTCCTTGAATTTGCTTCACTCCTTCGAGCACAATATACTAGGAGCAAAAAAGCCAACACCGAAGATCAATACAGAAACTGAGTTTGATCTAGTGCGGGCCAAACCGTAAGCAAGTTAGCCTTGAAAGTGTTACAAAATTCACTAAGATAGAAAATAAGATAGAAACCTTCACCCTTCCGGGTGAAGGCGACCGGTTACCATTTCCCCTTGAAGGTGTTAAGAAATGGGACTGAAATCTACTCTCTTTCTTAGTTCCAGGTCCTTTAACGAGTCTCCCGATTCCCAGCAACTCCAGAGACTCTTTTTACATTAAATGCTCGCGGCAAGAAAATTGCTTTTCTCAAAGCAACTAGCGTTTATTTTTGAAGTCGTCACCCCCGTAAATATAGCAACATGTATCCCCTTTAAATTTTATTGAGACTTTCGGTAGCTTGAATTACCTGACTGGATGTTTAAACTGTGGTGGTTGTTGTATGTTTCCTGTTATGTTCAGATGTCCATAGGGCTGTTTAGAAGGAAAAAACAAATTCAACGGGTAAGTGATAGTGACTGTATTGACCGAACTAGTATCTTCTTAAGCCGATCTTCTTTGCTGCTCTGACAACCGCGTTTTTTAGCGGTAATTCTGGTACCTGTTTTATGCTAGGGGGAATTCTTTACAGATAGTATCGAGGTTCTTTTTTCACTGTTTTGGTGAAGTCAATTTCCATCTGCGCCTTTACTAAATTGTCATTTTTTAATGGTTTTTCGTTCCCTAAAAGTTCTTAGTCGATCTTAGCGCGGAGTTTGCTTAGATTCAGTTCAAGATTGTATTTCACTGAACACTACCATCCATCCGCCGAAATCCTTTACCGGATTCACGTCACAAATGGCGAAGAAACATCGTTTTTCAGTCCTTAAACATGGCATACACCAGGTCGGATTGAATCAATACATAATTTTGATAAAAATTCTTTTGCAATATATTGCCACGTTTCTTTATGGCTGGGCCGGAGCGACATCCGATTTCCGGCGAGGACAGTTGACACTGTGCACTTTGTTTAATAGATTTTTACAAACTCTTCTATAGCTGAATAAAAAGATGCGGTCACAAATGCATCCTAGACTTTGTAAGCGGGTTATTTTGCTCTTCAAAAGCCACACGTCGGTTGGAGGAATCGGTAGCAAGTACTAACATCGCGCCACCTTTTATTGAGGCTTCATCAAGTACTTGTAAGCACCCCTCCCCCCAGCCCCCTCCCACACCTGCTACGCCTGGTCAGAAAAGTTTGAAGGAAATTTCCCTGAAATGTTTCACCTTCATCCAGTGATTACCGCTTTTTGCATCTATCGAACTTTGTAAGATTGTGAAATATTTATAACTAGCACGATAAATAAAAAAATACACCATAAGGTCTCGAAAAATGGCTCCGAGAAAAAGGTGTTGAGGAATTGTTTTGAAATTGGGAAACGCGCTAGTTTGCTTGAAAACTAAATTTTTAATTTTATTAGTTTGAAAAAAAAAAATAGGTAACCAAATGAAAATGGTGGTTCGGATGTCGGCTTTCTTTGATTCTGAAAGACAGTGAATGGATACAATAACATCATTTGTGCAGCAGAACTCTTGCCTAATGAACTTACATTCAAACATGGCAGACGTGGAAGCAGCTATTTGATTTTTACCTGTCGAGAAAAACTTTGCCATTTACGTCTCGGAATTTTAGATAGTGATTCCTTTCAGAACTTTTCGTAGACATAAGAATGAAAAGAAAATTTTCTGTCACCTACCAAAATAAACGAAAATTAAGACATTTTTTTTATAAAGCCTGCCTCCAAATATACTGAAATAAAAGCGTCAATTCCGAACTGGTTAGCGCGTCAGAGACATCAAGCCTTCTACCCTCGCCGTGACTACCTTTTGTACGACACAAACAGTTCTCAAAACTCTGATTTCGTTCAGAAGTTATATAAATTTCTAAGCACACTTTAAAAACGAGACCCTGAATTTCTTTGAACAATTGTTTAATTTTCCATTTCTATTTTTTTCCGTTGAAGCAGCGTCGATTTGATCGATTCAGTTGCTCAGCTGGAGTTTTTCATAGCAGAGCAATATAAAAACGTTGCATCCAAATTAACAGCGAATAACAATGATTTTTATCAAAGCAAATTTAATTTTGTTTATAGAAAACCTTGAATACAGTGTAGATACTGGAGGTTTCGCCTCGTGTAAACGGAATAAAATCCGCCAGCAAACTTGCTAAAACAAAGCAGTCAAAGAAAAAATCGTCATGATAAAACTGATTGAAAACGTTCTAAGCTGCCATATTTTGGCTTTCTCTTTATCTTTGGACTTTCTAATGCGGGTCTTATGTAAACTAGCAGGGAGGGAACAAAAAAACGAACGCGTGACAACATTGCTCGCGCCGGAGAAAGCCTGAGAATTGCAGCGAAATGTACAACTTTGGAAGTGTGTGTATTTTTTCACAGTTGCGTTAACGAGCGATCAGCCTTTCCTGTTCGCAGGTAACAGTTGCGTTGGGAAATGCATATTCTAGGAAGCTATTGAAAGTGAATTGAAGAGTGAACTTACCGCGTATCGCGGACGCCGCTTCCTTTCGTGGTCTTCTGGTGTCTCTACCCACGGACGCCAAATTTTACTGAAATTATCGGAAACAAATGAGTGTATGAACACTAAGTGAATAAAAAATGTGTCGCTTTGCACGAATTTAAGGTCCACATATATGTGCAAATAGACGAATTCATTGATTTGACGAATATGCATGTACAAGTAATTGTTTTTGGTGTGTGTGTGTGTGTTCCTTGAATAATTCACCGACACTAAAAACACACGACAACTACACAAGAAACATTTTTTAAGCGCAAGTGGTTCCAAACTAGAAAACGTCTTTTTGAAAATTTCCTCTGAATCAATCGGCAATTTTTTGCTCTCGTGCTTCTTTTCAAATAATTTGTCTGTTGACACAGTACTTTGTGAAATTCCTTCTTTGCATTGCACACCGTCAATTTATCGCTCACGAAATACCCCTTAACCGGCTTCCTTTTAACCAATTTACACATTTGTAACAAAGAACTTACTTCATGTTATGCCTTTAGTATAAAAGATCCTCTTATTTTCAACGGGTGTTTTCTTCTAGGCTTGCTCGGCTTCCTGTCAATCCGAAGGAAGAAAGAAGCGGCGTATTATAATTTCAAGAATTAATGAGCCAACCTCGAGTCACGAAATCATTCAATTACGAAATTATGTAGTCACCGCGATGTGAAGTTACCGCATAATATGCTCGTTCAGTACACGATCCGGGTTTCCCAGTTGCTTTCAAAGCAGGCGGGAAATAATTGAACAACTTCACAGCTTCGTCAAAATGGCACTGAATGAGGTAAAAACTGAGGTGTTAATGTACAGCGAATATGCGTCTTTACGAGTTGCCAATCGTGTTGTACAAGAATTGGCCCATGTGAAAAAGGTACTCACCAGAGAAGTCACGAAAAGGTCTTATTCACGAAAAAATCGTGTTTGATCTTGATCGAGACAAAACCGTACAGGAACACGTGAAACCTTTAGCCAAATGTTTGAGCAACGCCAAACTGTGGTCTCGACGTGCCACGGGTGTCGTCAGGAGATAGAAGATTTTCACACCTTAGCGTCACGCTGACCAATCACTCGAGCTTTCAAAGACAAGTTATTGTTTTGACCGTCAAAGGGCTTCCAGCTTCCACGCCGCTTTCGAGTGTTAGCTCGTGCCGTAAAACCAAGCACAACGTTTGAATTCATACATTTAAAAAGCAAATTAACACTTTACAGGCGGCAAAACTAATGCAAAGTTTGTCTCACATCAATGTGACGTGTCAGAGAAGGAAAAAAATAGATTGCAAATAAAAAGCAAAGCACACGTTTTGCGAAGACACATGGCTTTATTATTGGTCACGCAAAACAATTCTGTTCTTTGTTCTACTTGAATCCATTTTTAAAAATGCAAATTCAGAGCTTTAGCAGCCGAATTTTGTGGACCTTTCAATGTATATCCCCAGACTTTTTAGCGGACCGAGCATGGAACTGACTTTTTTGGATGGAAGATACTAAAGGATGGTTTGTTGTCAAGTCAGGCTCAGTCAAGGTCCTCCTTTAACCTGGTATATTTCTTAATACTCAGTAATTTGCCATTTTGTGTGCAAAAGTGTTTTATTTTCGTAAAATATCATCACAAAATTTCAAGAGGCAAATACATGATTGACATTTTCTCCTCTCCACCTCCCGGTGAGTGTAATACATTTTTCCTGGAGTGCAGTGGGGCTTAGGGAACTTGCTGCCATGTTGGCCATGTTCTTGATTCTCGGAAGGAACAAAAGTTTTCTGCTTGTTCAGCTATGGTAAGAAGTGATATGTGTATTGTTTTCAGATTAGCCAAAGGTGCGAGAACTCCCGGCTTTAGAGAATTGTAGTAATTTTCATTCCGTTTAGCAAATTTTCGCCGATTTACTGAAGGTCGAGGAAAGCTTTCGGCTGCTAGCCGCGTCAAAAATTCCACTTTTGTTTGATAAAAGCGCAAGAAATTTAATCTACTGAACATGAAAAGAGAGATTCAATGCATTTACAGGCTGCTAATGCTACATGTTAATGGGCCATTTGAACAATAGAGCGAAACAGGTGATTTTAGCGGGGTATTTTTCTAATAAATGTTTTTAAAAACAATTCTTCCTGGCGGAACCTTTGTGTGATCTTCCCCGCGGATTGTTAGCCACAAGCAGTCGGTTACCATAAGTACTTATTTTCCTGTACATAATGCCTAAAAGCTTTAGCTGCTGAAATAAATTTAAAAGTGTACCACTCGAGGACTTGGAAATTGTCTTTTCGTTTTAATTAAAAATATTGGTTTACCCAGCTGGAAATGCATTTTTTTTCCTTTCTGTGTGGTTTGCCCAGCTGGAAATGGTGTTTTATTCTATGTGAAGGAAGGACTAACTCTGTTTACATTAGCTGTTAAACATGACATTTGTACAGTGAAGCCTAGTGTTTCAGTTATAATTCAAGAATGGCAAAAAATGTCAATGAAAATGCTTTGCTTATGAATCTAAAGTAAAACTTGTTTGGTTACTCTAGAAAAAAGAAAATTTTTCCCTCCATTTCGGGTATGAAACTTTCTACAACAGCATCCATGAGGCAGCATTTACCTGGCCATTGTATAAAGATGGTTTGTTGCCGGGTGAATTCATTAAATAAAAAATTGTATTGATTAGCACATGGCCGAGACAATATCCTACTCACTGTATAGTTTTCATCTTTTGCAACTCTCCTGGATTCTCCCAGACAAAGACCAGATCTCCTGGTATCCTTAAAATTTGGGTCACCAAATCTCCTGGATGTACATGTAAAGGAAAGCATTTATAATACTTGTTTTCATACTTTTATTTGCTTGATTTCAGGGGTGAAATTGTTTGAAATTTGAGGAGTTTGTGTGGATGAATTGGCAAAGCTCTATATTTTTACACTGTTCGGGCTTGAAAAGAGTGTACCTAGAAACAATATTCATCTCCCACTCTTTGATGTATTCTTTGTCGGCATTTGTATGTTCTCTTCTTTAGATCTGCATAGTTCAGCATTTTCACCTTGAGGCAATTTTATTATAAGAGCAAGGATCATATTGTTTATAAATATTTCCTAAGATAGTGGAGTCTTCATGACAACCAATGGGTCTCTAATAAAAGATAAAACACAACATGTTTAGCCTAAATTTTTTAATGTCTCAATTATCAGAAGAAGCTGTACATTGCAGCCCATGATTTGTTTGGTTCCAGGAAATTGCGCTATGAATAAACTAAAATAAAGGATGTATTAAAGGGTGTATAAAGGATGTATTAAATCTTATTTCATTTCATTTTATTTAGTTTGTGTGAATGAATTGGCAAAGCTTTATTAATATTTTTACACTATTTAGGTATGAAGAGAATAAAATTTTTTGTTAGGTGGGGTTTACGTCGGTGTGTAAAAACCTGTGACTTTTTCCTGTTTTTGAGCTATTGTTTTTCTGTTCTATATTGTTTCGAGTTCTTTGTTGTCTTGTCCGTTCTTTAGTTTACGTCACTCATGAGTTTCACAGGTTTTTATACTGAGGATGAGCCCCCAGTTCATGTATTCTTTAGGTTGGCATCTGAATGTTCTCTTCCAGAGATCTCCGTAGATCAACATTTTCACTTAAGGCAATTTTTATTTAAGAGCAAGGATCGTATTGCTTAGGTATTTCCTAAAATTGTGGAGTCTTCATGACAACTAATGGATCTATAAATAAAAGATAAAACAATATGTTAAGCCTGTACCGTCCCTTAGCTCCAGCTGGTGCCATGGGAATGAGTGAGCAAGTGAGTGATATTTTTTAATGTCTCAATTGTCAGAAGAAACTGTACATTGCAGTCCATAATTTGTTAGCTTCCAGTAAATTGTGTTGCGAATAAAATGCTAGGATTTCAGCAACTGACTCACTGATTTTTAAGAACCTTTCCTTAATTTCCTCAAATTCAAGAAAAACGTAGCCAACATTTCTAAGCAAAGTAACAAATGGTTTCTGTCGGCCGTCGGTGTTTATTGAAAGCACTGAGGATGAACATAATAAATCTTATTTTGTTGTATTTTGTCTGTAGATTTATCATTTTGTCATTTTGTCTTGGAAATACTGGCATTATCAGTGAAAAAACCTAGTAATTTCCTACCTACACATCCTCTTTCTTATGGTAAGTCATCATAAAATAATTCTAAGTTGTCATAAAATCTAATGCACCATATTTAGTATTTTAAAAGGTGCATTAACTTGGTTGTTTGCTATTGGATGTTATTAGCAAGAGGGATTAGTAATACCATTTTAATACCAGAGAGCTGTCTTACATTTTATAACATCTCATTAAATGGATTCTTTCTAATTACATTTTGAACCTGTGTAATTTCTTACAGCTGATTTTCAATTCTGTTTATTTCTTATTTTGGTGTACCATTATTTCTTTTTAATTATAATAGTCTTTTGTTTTTGCTCTCATAATTTTAACTTACATTGCTGGATTTTGAAAAACAGTAAACAACTTGTTTTATTTCAGCCATTTTTTAAAAACCTTATTAAAATTTTGAAATGTCTTGACCCTTGTGTCTGTTTTGTAAGCTACAGTTAAAAAATATGAAAATCATGTTTTAACTATGTGTGAGTTGGTCCATTAGTAGAATCATATATCATTATGACTTTACTTTGTGGACTTTTTCAGCTTTTGGCTTGGTGATCTCCAAAGTACTGTCGAAAACTTGAATTCTGATGCAAAGTGAATTGTAATGCCCTTGAGAAAATTAATTTGTTCAATAAGTTTCCTACTTCTTCTTTGAGGAATCGTACAGTGCTTGACACAAGAAAAAAATCCAGGTTGTCCTTGTGGAATTGCCGGTCAATCTCGGGCAACCAGCCCTTTATTTTCCCTAAAATCTGGTTGCCTGAACAAAGTTTTAGTTGTCTCGGGCAACTGGGCAACCGCTAATTTTGAGCACTTATCATACAAATGTTGTTTCCAGTAAAACTAATGCAAACTGTTTATCTCTGAAAAGGTTTATTGTGGAATCCAAACAGATTAAATTTTGCAATGTTAAAGGAACACCATCACGTTTCTGCATGTGGACAGCATGCGAGAAGTGATGTAGCACATTACTGTTTGCATCATCCTCAATTTACTTCGATATCATGACCCTAAAACTACTCAAAATTGTAGATTAGTGATATACAGTTCTCGCTTAGTGCCAATTTGTCTGAAATCGAGACTTTGGCATTGTTTTCAATGCTGTGGGACTGAGCTTTTAGATGAGGGAAGCGTTAATGGTGCTGGACGAAGCCTTCTTTCTCCTGGCAGCTTTCGTAAAAGAAGAATCAGATTAAGACTAAAAAGAAATGGAGGCAACAACATAGTAGGTTTACGTAAAGAAATCAATCCACGAGGCTTGAAAGAGGCTGAAAGCTGATCATGTTCTCAGGGACGGCGGAACCGGGGGGACTGGGGGGGCTGAAGCCCCCCCACTTTTTACGACAATGACAATTTTTTGTTTTAGTACAAGGTTCGTATTTACAAAACGTCCAAAATATTGCTGTAGCACAAAAGGTACCTGTCATTTTACACTTATCCAGGTTGTCTTTTTTTAAGAAATATATCATGGAGAACGTTGAAAATCCCATTTCCGAGCCTCTAGATTTCAAAATTTTCCCCCCGACCCCCCTAGAAAGTTGCACTACTGGCGCTCATTTTCAAGACCCCCCCTCCCCCCCCGGCTTTCAAATACGCTCCGCCGTCCCTGGTTCTTCAACACGGGTGAAACTGACCTTTACTCTTTGGTATTCCAAGTGCCTTCCTCGGTCTTTAGGCACGCTATCTGGTTCTCTCTGCTCAGGTATAGGCTGCAAGAATGATATCGGTATAATGTTATTTCTTTTCTCAGTAGAAAAGGACAAAAACTGTAACAGCTTTTGATGTCCTGTGCATGATATGAACCATAGCCGCGATTCACCCAGTTTTTGCTGTGTTCCATAGATATACTAGTCTGTACTGTTTCTGTCTGCCATTTTACATGGACAGCCGACATGCTTCTTCTCTGGCTTGGTAGAGCAAGTTGACTTGCTTGCAGCGGCAATACAGCTCTTCCAGTAAAAGCACAACCAGCAAGATCGGTCAAATAATTACATAGCAAAGGAAATAGCTTGCAATGAAATCGAAATATGTTTGTTTTCTTTGACATTCTCATCTTGTTCAGACTGCATTTCCTTTTTTAGTTTGTATCTGTGTTGTATCTGTTTCAGATCACGCAGGGAAAACAAATTCAAAGTGACAGTTCTATTGCTTTAGTTGATAAAAGGCAGTTGGCGCTAGCGCGTGCGCAAAATCATGATAGGGTCCCTTTAAGACTTCGGTTAGGACACAGGAGCTAGCCTTCAAACTCAAAACCATTGCTGTTCACTTTGCTGAATTATCTACCTTTGCATTATCTTGTACAACCAAACAAACTGCACTATATCACTCAGCACTTGATGGACCCCAAAGTGTAGTGGGCTTTTAATAGTCTTCAGGAATATTGGTTTCGGACAAAATGAGCTTTGAAGTTAATGGCCAAAAGAATTTTTTCATTTCATGTCATGCAGAGGGGTGTCAAAGGAAGAATATTTAAAAGAATAATTTAATATTTATTTAAAGGCCTGACACTCTTTTGTGCACCAATATCCAATGATCATTTTGGCCAAATTTCATAAACTGTAACAAATCTACATATCTTATTACAGTCTTTCCCGTAAAACCGTGAACACCAGAAATGTTTATGAAATGTTATTGTGTTACAAAGAAAAAGCCAATCATGTGTGAGAAAACTAAACCGCAAACAGCAATGGTCATTGGTTTGTGGTTTTGAGGTTTGTTCGCGTGTCCTGAACTTTGCTGCGATTGGTCACTACACAATAAACATTCCGGAAATTTTTTCTGGTGTTCACGGTTTTACGGGAAAGACTGTAATTCATTTGAAGAGATGTTGTTCACTAGAAGGTAAACCTGAGTTTTTGAGCTGAAAAGATTTCACTAGTTTTCACAACTTGCCAAACAACAAACGTAAAAATTAATGGAGATCTCTATTCTTGTTTTTTAGGGGGCAGGAGCTTCAATTGGCAATGAAGATGAAATAAGAGAATTGGAATCTAATTCAAACTGTATGTATACCTGTGACTTATTCTGAGTTGTAATAATGGGCTGAAAGAAACCTGAATTTGGTTTCCCTTCTGACAACCAGATTTTAAGTTTTGCTTGACCAAGGCTTTAAAAGATGGGCCAGTAGCATCTCACATTGTTGCATTATATTGAAGCGTGATACCTCGATTGCAATATATCATACGCTTTCAATGTAGAGATTCTGTTATCCATCTAACATTCATATCATTTGTATCTAACATTCTGTTCTCTATCTGCATGTTTAATACAGTGGAACCCCATTAATACGGTCGCAAATGGGCCATTAAAATTTGGCCGTATTAATGGGGTTGCTGTATCAATGGGGTAGGGTCTAATTTTATAACTGGGTGTGACAGATACATTTGCACTTATAAACATCCAGAATGCAAAAACTTCACTTTGTGCAAAATTCCCGCATACAATATAAGCAACTGAATTTTGATGAACATAACAAATTATAATATTTATATCGCCCAAATTTAACATGTTTTCAAATGTGTGTTACAAGCATATCTAAATACTAAGTACACTTGTCTAATAAAAGTCTCCTTGTTCTGATGGTAGTTGGTCCCACAATTTGGGTGCAGTGGCTGCAAAAGCCCTGTCACCAAGAGTAGCTAGAGTTTTTATTAAAGAGCCACCAAAGTTTTTATCCTCATCAGGCAGAAGAGGTGCCAATTTTATGTCTGCTTACAACTTTTCAGCTCAATAGCATGCTTCATTTGGAAACCAGCGCATTTTGAATTTCGGTGTGTGACATAAACTTATGATTGTCTTTGTCAAATAATATATAATTATCTCGGGATTTTTAGCCATTTCAGAAGTAAAAGCATTAGGAAAGATGTTTATGTAAATGTTTGTAAGTTCAGTACAGATAATCAGTTGCTTAGATAACCAAACTAAGTTCCAGATGTTTACACCATTTCCCAGCCGCCATATTGGTGTACCAAAGTTGTACACCAACATGGTGGCGCCATACTGAGCTCTACAAATTTGTGCGCAACATTTCGACGAATATCTGAAGTTTGGAATAACACACGGACCTAAAACTTGGAGAGATGACTTCTTTAATTATCTTCTATAATATCGCAATTTCTTGACTTCATCCACCAAATGGTTTTCGATTTAATTTTCTATTGCGTGACAGTGCAACCCAAGAATAGTAGGTGGTAAGAGAAGCAGTTCGTCATTTGATCTCAGGCTGCAGTTTGACTTTGACTTGACAGATATAAGGTCAGAAATCTATTTATGAGCCAGCCCGTGGATTGCTTTAAATGTGGCTAAGTGTAATGCTGGAGTTGTTTGATACCAGAGAAACTACGATAAGCTCTGGCCTGATGGGCCACTAGGCTCCTACACAGGCTTTGCTTAGACCTGCTGCTTGGGGAATGGATAAACCAAGATGACACTTTTAATTACAGGTGATGAAATTAGTGTCTTATGGACTGATGCTTTCCTTTTTTCATTGTAGTCACTGCAAAAGAGATATCAAAGCTATTGAAGAGGTTTGCACGCTATGATCCAGAGGGAAGAAATGATGGTATAACACTCAAACAGTTTCTGGACATACCAGAGATATCTACAAATCCAGTTATGCCTAAAGTGGCTTCTGCTTATCTTAAGCAACAGACAAACAAGTTAACTTACAAGTCATTCATCAGTATTCTGTCTAGACTGAGTCCACGTAACTCACTTGAAGACAAGAAACAATGTGAGTATTAAACACTTCAGTTTTTGCTTTAAATTTCAGACCTTATGTGATGAGACTTATTATACAGAGGTTGGTTATGACCACCACAGCTCAATTTGATGTTCGTCAGTCGAATTATAGCGGGGGCTCATTGGACTGAGGGATGGTAGGGTAAAAAGTGTTGCAAGAGAATACCACAGTTTTGTTTATATGGAAAGGAAACCACAAGCCATGAAAACTATGTGATTTAATTTCATTGTCATAAAGAAAAATCTGAGTCCGTGACTGGACCCGGTCAGATGCCCTTACCAGTGATTTACAGGGGGATGAGTAGTGAGCTGGGCCATTTTTTTCTACAAGTCTTGCAAAATGCCAGGATCAGCAAGGTTGAAAGCAACCTTTGTGGAGACAGAGAAAAAACTTTAGATGGTACTGAATTCTCATGACTTGTCATATAGCTCGGCATCTAATCCAAAAGTTTTCTAGTTGCATTTCAGTTGCTGGACACTGATAATGATGGATTTTTGTCATACAGTGAACTGTTCAGCTTGTTCAGAATGGTGACTGGGCCTACAATGACAGACGACCATGTTTTGGGAATTATAACAAGCATTTTGAGTAGGAGTGGTCTGCAACAACCTGCAAGATTAACATTTGAGGAATTCACAACTGTAAGACATGGATTAGTGTTTTAAATGGCAAAATAGTCAGTGTTAATAAACAAATTACCGGGACAATATTTAGAAAGGAAGCCACACAAGTCCTAGCTGGTTTTCATACAGGCCTTCTATATATCCAGATCGATTTATAATTTGGAAAATGTTGATTTTTCAGGAGCAAGGAAAACTGGATTACCCTGAGTGAAACCTTTTGAGTAAGGGGAGAACCAGCAACGAAATCAACCTAAAAAAAAAATGTTAGGAAACCTGCCCCCTTTTTAACTTGCCTCACTTTGATTTACAGTGCACCTAACCCCAAAAATTATTTTTCGCTAAAATAAAGCTTTGTACCAGTTCGAAACGCATAACACCTTTTGTTTCTCCTTTTTAACAAATGCTGACTATTTATAGCATTCAAAAGTTATGAAAAACTGTGCAGCATCTGAAGGGGCGTGGGTCCATTCCTGGGTTGACGTCACAAACTGATTTACATCGCATCAAGTCTTTGTAAACATGCATGCAAATCAGTTTGTTACATCTATGAGATTCAGTCTGTGACATTCTGAGCAACAAATGATGCTCAGTTTTCCTAACTTTTGAATGCTATAAAAAGCCAGCATTTGGTAAAATGGAGAAAGGAAAGGTGTAATGCGATTTGAATTGGTGCAAAGGTTTATTTTAGCGAAAAATAATTTTTGGGGTTAGGTGCACTTTAAACCCCTGCAAAGAGAGATCCGGATCCAGTTAATCACATCATAAATAAAAGTCAGACCATATGGCTTTTGAGAGAAAATTAAACTTTTCACTTGCTGTCTAGTAGTCTCCCTTTTAACAACAATATCAAGACGTTATTTTCAGTTTATGGTATTTACAAGTGGTCTAGCTCCACTCAGCTGTTAGCTACTGCTAGTCTTGTTGGGCCAGTCTATTTAGTTCCTATATAAAAGGGTCGTGGCCTGGCCATTCTCACACCCAGTTGTCAGTCTGAGTCGACCATCAAAGCGTAGAAAACTGACAAGCACCTCACGTTTTTATTTACAACAGTTACTGAGAAAATGAATGCCATTTTTGCTGATAATGTTGTGTATAACCACAACAAGCTATCTATTCTTTTAGTCCAAGGAACATGTGCTCCAGTTCCTTAACAGCAGCTGGTAATCGAGCCCAGGGTACATTTTGTTTCCGTGAGATTTTGAAGCATGTTTAGTTTGCAGGAAGCTTGACTCTACGACATGAGATGAATGTGGGAGGACCTATCCCTTTTACAGTGGAACTTCTTGTTAAGGGATGGGATGTCATGCCACAACCACCACTCATTGTGTGACATTTCTAAAAATGACTGCAAGAGAGACTGACAGGCTGTTTACTAACCATGGGATTTAAATTGAATCTTTTTTGGTTTTAACCCGGGGGTAACAGTCTTTGATGAGTTTCGCTCAGGTTGTCGAACGTCACTCTGTCGGAGACTGGGCCCGAATATAGTTAGAAATTTGATTGACAGATGTGATTATAACATGTGAGCGCAATCGAGCGTAAAAAATTTTTCCTTCGGAGCGTGAGAATTGTGAACTGTGTGAAGTGCTGGGAATAAATCTGTTCAGTTTATCTTGTGACTTGTGACCTTTGTTGGGCAAACTAAACTTTTCAAATTGCTACTGGAGGCATTCCCAACAAAAGTGGCACCTCCGACGGGACTTGTGTTGATCTTCGTGAATCTAGTACTGTGTTTATCGTCGCGAAGCATGGAGGCCGCGAGCAAGGATCTTGAAACGAAACTTACACAACTTCAGATCACCAGGGAAAAAACTGACGCTGTTCTTGCGAGCCAGAATGAGAACAAAATCAAAAGACATAGGGATGCGCTGTGTTCAGTGGTTGCCTCAGTGGAGAAAGCGAAGCGGAAAGTGGAAGAGTTGAAAATATCTGCCGGCGAAGAACTTTCCGCCATTACCTCGTGGGGCGCTAAATTAGATCAAGATATCGAAGCTGTTGACCTCGATATGGATGGAATTTCTTCATTTCTGAGTAATTTTGATCAAGAGCAGATAGAAAAAGCTAGAAATAATCAGCTCGCTTTCGAAAAAGAGCTATTTGAGAAGAAGCTTCAATACACCAAAGAGCTCAAAAACGTGGACTCGCCGGATCAAGCGGCCGCGGGAAGTCAAAATGGTAAACAAAGTGCTGCGTCAGCGAAGTTACCGAAGCTTACTATTACAAAGTTCAATGGAACTAATCTTGATTGGAATCGTTTTTGGGGCCAATTCACCGAGGGAATAGACAAGTCCGAAATGGCTGCTATCACTAAATTTTCCTATCTCAAGGAATTTGTCGATCCTAAGGTCAGAAAAGGCATCGATGGGCTGCCGTTTACCGCCGAGGGCTATGAGAAGGCGAAGGCTATTTTGATCGAGCGTTACGGAAATGTCAGCGAAGTAGTCAAAGCCTACGTTAAGGACATTTTGGATTTGCCGAAGATCAATGGAAGCCAGCCTCGGAAAATTCATCATTTTTACGAAAGATTGCTGTACGACGTTCAATCTCTCGAGACCATGGGGAAGCTAAGTTTGGTGAATGGAAACGTGGCTCTAACGATCGATAAACTTTCTGGAATTCGTGGAGATTTGGTGCGGAACGATGAAGATTGGCAAAGTTGGGATTTCCTTAAACTGTGTGACGCGTTAAAGTCGTGGACTCGCCGGAATCCAGTGGATTTTGATGAACCGCAGTCGTTCAAACATGATCGCACGCCCTCGCGAAATTACCATACAAAGCAGCAGGACGCCAAGACACGTGGTTGTGTTTACTGTGAAGATAGCTCGCACAGGAGTTCGGAATGTACACGCGTTGTTGGTTGCGACGAGAGGAAGAAATTTCTGGCTGAAAACAAACTTTGTTTTAACTGTGCTTGCCCAAAACATAGGGCTGCTGAGTGTGCAAGCAAGACGAGATGCAATTTATGCTCCAGGAAGCACCACACCTCCATCTGTCCTGATCAACAACCTAAGGCAGACAGCGTGTTGTCTTCTGTCGATGCTGAGAAAGTGGTTTACCCTGTTGTAGTGATTAAGGTTGGTGGTATTGAATGTCGTGCATTGTTGGATTCTGGTTCGTCTAGTTGTTATGCTTCAGCCAAACTTCTGGATATGCTTGGACAGAAGCCAACAGAGATTAAGCCTAAGAGAGTTGAGATGCTTATGGCTTCAACCACAGCGAGAATGGAAGTTTTTAAGACCACTGTTTCGTCAAGGTCTGGTGATTACCGTTTAGAGGTCAATCTCACCAAGGTCAATAGAGGAGAGCTCCTTAGCCTGGAAAATCCCCAATACCAACAGTTGACTAACACTTACCCCCATTTAAAGGATGTGAAAATGGATGATACGGATACCAAGCCATTGTTGCCAGTTCATGTTATCTTGGGTGCTGGAGTGTATGCTCGCATTAAAACTGATACTCGACCAAGGATTGGTAACCAAGGGGAACCTGTAGCTGAGCGCACCAAATTGGGATGGGTTATTCTTTCTCCAGGAGAGGAGATTGATACTACACACATGCTTCTTACCCAAACTAGCCAAGTGGACTATGAGGAACTATGCAAGTTAGACGTGTTAGGACTTGCCGACACGCCGCAACATGACCAAGGTGAAGTGTACAGAGAATTTCGTGAGCAGTTATCGCGCAGTGAAAAGGGATGGTATGAAGCGGCCTTGCCATGGAAAGGCAACCACCCTCCTCTACCTTCAAATGAGTATGGAAGTCTTCGCCGCCTGGAGAATTTGAAGCAGAAATTGAAACGGACCGGGTTGGAACAGGCCTACAGCGAGATCATCGAAGAACAGAAAGCTGAAGGGATTGTGGAAACAGCTGATCAGCCAGCTCAGGGAGTGGAGTGCTACATCCCCCATAAACCTGTTGTCAGGGAAGATGCCGCAACAACCAAAGTACGCGCAGTGTATGATGCATCTGCTAGAGCCTACCCTAATGCTGTGTCCTTGAATGATTGCTTGTATCAAGGCCCCCCTCTTCAAAATAAATTGTGGAATGTCCTTGTCCGGTCACGCATGCACCCTGTGGCACTTGTAGGAGATTTAAAGAAGGCGTTTTTGCAAGTAAGAATTAGACAAGCTGACCGTGATGCTCTGCGGTTTCATTGGAGGCAGGGAGAACAATTGAACATTGAGACATTGCGATTCACAAGAGCTTTATTTGGCCTAGCGCCATCTCCCTTTCTTCTTGGTGGTGTAATTGAGTGCCACCTGGACACCTGGAAAGAACGTGAAGAAGTTGTGATAGCTGAGCTGCGAGAAAGTCTATATGTGGATGACCTGCTAAGTGGTGGAGCAACAGTGGAAGAAGCCAAGGAGCTGAAGGAAAAAGCCATTGAGATCTTTGAAGACGCAACTTTTACATTGCATAAGTGGCAGTCAAATGAGCCTAGACTAGAAGAGGGTACTGCGTCTTCAGAAGAAGAGGAGACCTTTGCAAAACAGCAGCTTGGAGGGCCCCAGGCAGGAGAATCAAGCCTACTCGGACTGGGATGGAACAAGAAAAGTGATGAGGTCATTGTATCTTTCCCTGACTGGGAAGCAGCCCCAACTAAGAGAGGTGTTCTTCGCAAGCTTGCAAGTATCTATGACCCCTTAGGTTTAGTTTCGCCAGTGACTCTGGTTGGGAAGTGTTTGTATCGTGCTGTATGTTGTGAAAAGTTGGCATGGGATGCGGAGTTGACAGGCAGGCTGAAACTCAAGTGGCAGCGGTGGGAACAGAGTCTACCCAAACAGATATCTGTAAGTCGTGCTCTCGCTGACCACAGGGAACCCATCCATGAAATTCATTTGCATGGCTTTGGAGATGCAAGTAGCTGTGGTGTAGGTGTGGCCGTGTATGCAATCGTTAAACAAGAATCTGGGACAACTCAACGGCTCCTAGCAGCGAAAGCCAGGCTCGCCAAACAGGGTTTAACGATCCCCCGACTTGAGCTAGTAGCGGCGCATATGGTGACAAATGTGTTGGTTAACGTGAGAGACGCATTGAAGGGTTTTCCTGTTGTAACCCTAAATGGTTGGCTGGATAGCTTAGTTGCTCTCTTTTGGATAAGTGGTGGTGGGCAGTATAAGCAGTTCGTGGAAAATAGGGTGCAGAAGATCCGTGCACATCCAGAGATTACATGGAGGCATGTTCCCACTAAGGAAAATCCGGCTGATGTTGCGAGCAGGGGCGGTGATGTTGAGTTTAGTGAGCTTTGGTGGAAGGGTCCAGACTGGGTGGCAGATTGTGAAAGCTGGCCTCCACAACGTGTTATTCAGCCCTCTGAAGCAAGTACAGCAGAACTGAAAGCTACCAAAGAGTTGTTCAAGGTTGCTGTGGATAAAGCTGACAGGCTGTATGAAGTTCTCGACAAGTTTGAACTAAGGAAAGCTCTGAACATTTGTGCATGGATTACACGGTTTGTGCACAATTCTCGACACTCTGATCAGAAATTGAGAGGTCCCTTGACAACTGAGGAGTTACAGAAACAGCACCTGTTCTGGGTGAAAAGAGCTCAGCAGAGTTGTGAGTTTGAAGATGACCGCCTGCGTCTGAACCTGCAACCTAACCCGGATGGAGTTTTGGAGTGCCGTGGAAGAATACAGGGACTCTATCCTCTATACCTCCCTGACAAGCACTTGTACACTAAGAAGTTAGTACATCGTGAGCACCTGCGCACCTTACACGGGGGAGTGAGCTTAACAATGACAAGTGTAAGAAGTAACCACTGGGTCCCACGCCTAAGAAAGCTAGCAAAGCAAACCATAAGAGCTTGCCAAGGTTGCAAACGATTCCAAGCAGTAGCAGCAGCAAACCCTCCACCTGGCAATCTTCCTGTGGATCGGACACAAGGAACACACCCATTCCAGGTGATTGGTGTCGACTATGCAGGGCCGATCAAATACAAGAAACGTGGAAAGGAAGAAAGCAAGGCGTACATCGTGTTATATGCATGTTCCCTGTGTCGTGCATTGTATTTGGACTTGGTCCCCTCACTGGAAACCAGAGAGTTCATTCTGAGTCTAAAGAAGCTGATTGCCAGAAAAGGACGTCCGCAGATTATATACTCTGATAATGGATCTACATTTGTCGGGGCAGCACAATGGTTGAGGAAAGCTATGTGTGACGAGAAGTTTAACAAGTTCCTTGCTGAGAATAGTATTACGTGGAAGTTTAATCTCAGTCGCGCCCCGTGGTGGGGCGGGCAATTTGAGCGGATGGTTGGATTAGTAAAAAACGCCCTCAACAAGATCATCGGGTACGGTTTCCTGTCATGGGAAGAATTGGAGGAAGTGCTGCTTGACGTTGAAATAACATTGAATAACAGGCCCCTTTGCTACGTGGAGGATGATGTGGCGTTACCGACTCTCACCCCTAATCTCATGATGTTTCCTCAGAGCAACATCTTACCTGATCTGCAACCACACCACATTGATGATGCAGATTTGCGACGAAGAGCCAAACATCTCCGCAAGTGTAAGGATGCCTTATGGAGAAGATGGTCAAGCGAGTACCTCCGTAGCCTGAGGGAGCGGCACAACCTCAAGCATCAAGGCAAACTCTGTACCTTGGCAGTTGGTGATGTAGTGATTGTAAAGTCTGAGGAGAAGAAAAACAGGGGAAAGTGGCCACTCGGCATTGTCCAGGAACTGTATCCAGGAAGGGACGGAGTAGTGAGGGCTGTCAAGTTACGAGCGGGGAAAAACTTCCTTGAAAGACCAGTGCAGCATGTTTATCCTTTGGAACTTTCTTGTGATACATTTGTTCGGGCACAAGCAGAAGAGCTTAATGCTGAGGCGCCTGTATTCCGGCCACGAAGATTGGCCTCCTTGCAAGCAGAAGAGAGGATCCGTCGAATTGCTGAATCAGAGGAGAACTTAGAATAACTTGAACATTCAGAACTTTGAGCGGACAGTAAATCCTTTTTCGTGTAGACATAGGATTTTACTAGTAACTTTCTAAAGTTTTTGTTAACGTTGTTGTTGTTGCCCAGTCTCCTGAAAAGTAGACAACATTATCACATTTGTTGATAATGGGGGGAGAGTGTCGGAGACTGGGCCCGAATATAGTTAGAAATTTGATTGACAGATGTGATTATAACATGTGAGCGCAATCGAGCGTAAAAAATTTTTCCTTCGGAGCGTGAGAATTGTGAACTGTGTGAAGTGCTGGGAATAAATCTGTTCAGTTTATCTTGTGACTTGTGACCTTTGTTGGGCAAACTAAACTTTTCAAATTGCTACTGGAGGCATTCCCAACAACTCACTGTCACCAACAACAGTCCTCAGGACTACCCTCACCCGGACGATCAAACTACAGGATTGGATCTTTTCTGTAACTGTAATTACCTTTTTCCTACCTGAGAATTGTCAGGATCGAGTCTATAAATAGTTAATGCTTGCTCCCTTTTGTGTCACCTGATTGATGAAACATTGACCCAAACCATAAACAATGCCACCAAGAAAGCAAGCATGTTACTTGCTGTTCATGACTAACTTCTTGGCAGACAATAGAACATGAAAATCTGTAATTCTATGCCTCAATAGAATGTGCAGCACTACGTTGTTTGAACAATACCAGTTATCACAGCTGTAATACAATACTGTCATTTATTCTTTTGTTTACTAGATTGTTTCTGATGAGGAGATAAAAGAACTGTTTACTGTGGAATTGCAACTTCCGTAATAAAATGCTAGATGCAGTGGGACTTAGGTAATGGATACGTCACTACTTCAACGCATGTTTCATCCCAAACAACAACTGTCCTGGCTCTAGAGGGACGGAAAGACCAAGTAAAAAAAATAACTGGTTTATTGTGGAATTGCAAATCAAATGCTAGATGCAGTGGCTCTGATGACGTAATCGATATGTTACAGCAGGATCACATGTTAGATTCCAAGTTTACAACAAATGTGAGGTTTCCTTGGCTTGGGCTCAAGCGGGAAGGAAAGTCCAAAGACCAAGTAGAGTATCAAGAAAGAAATCGGCCTGGGTGCAGCTCATGGAACAATAAACGCTTCTCAAGGGGGAAAAAATGTGCCAGTACATTGCTTCCGTAGTGGCACAGGAAAAAAGAAGAGATGTTTAGTGTGGAAAATATTTATTTTTCAACATGAAAATTATTAGTATTTATGCTCATTTTTCTTTTTTCTTCGTCCAAGCAGGTGGACAAAAACATTGTAAAATGAAATGAAATAAATTGAAATGAAAGGGAAGTGGAAAGTGTGACAGGTGACACGTTGCATGATGTCATCCCACTCACTCAACACGAGAGACGTAGCGAAAAGGAACGGGCCTAGGCGCCCATACCGTTTGGTTTCTTCGACTTGGCCAAACTGTTGCTCAGCTTTGCGAGGAAATTTTCTACTGCCCGACTCCAAAACAGATTTTCTTTTGTATCAAATGGAATGACATTCCTGCTTGTAATAATGCACCTATCAATGTTAAGCCCGAGAGGGGGGGCATGGGGTGGGGACTTTGACATTTTCTGAAAAGATAAGTCAAATTGCCCACCCCCGGGACAACATAATTGGCCAAAAGTATCAAAATCTTCCACTTCTCCGCTCCACTTCCAAATCCCCACCCTGGGGACAAACCTCACAGTAAAAGTCCCGTGGGCAGCCCCCCTCCCCCCCCTGGGCTTAACATTGATAGGTGCATAACAATCGTACCAGTAGAACCAATCGACGAACGGAATAAACCCCTCTAAGCAGACTTTAGGCACATACAAATATAGTCCACATGGGATACAGTTCACCAATGGAATACCAACGGAATGAACTTCTATTTCATTGGTACCAATCGTACCAATAGAACCAATCGACGAACGTAACAGACTCGGGCACATACAAATATATTCTAAGTTCACATAATGATATGCAGTTCACCATGGCCGTTAACAAAAGCTGGATCGGGACGAACCGGAACGGAATTTAAAAAAATACGGATCGTTATGTTTTTGATGTGTCATTTTTTCACTGAAGTTAAAATGGCCGAAGAATAAAAGTGCTTACCTGGTAACAATGTGTTGTCAATCCTACTTTACAAAAGTGATAATAAAAAGGCGAGGATTTATACATTTAAGCAGAGGCCACGAAATTATTGCGTGCAGGGTAACAAAAGTATACCTGCCAACTCTCACGCCTTAGGCGTGAGTCTCACGCCTGCGAGCTGAAAACTTTGATCTCACGCCAACTCACGCCTACGAACCAAATTCTCACGCCTGTATGGAAAATGTGAGCTGCGATAGCTCTAAATAACACATTTAAAAATATATGCAACTCCAAACAATGCGAGAAACGAAAATTTTCTGTAAAATGAATAAATGACGATTCTTTTCCTCGCGATTTCCGATTTTTGAAAGCAGACACTGAGGACGAGTCGCTGGGACACAAATCTCGTTTCCAGAGGCCGCGATCTTTTTGGTCTGCGGGATGTCATCGGAAACCTTCAAACGTCTTCGGAAAACTTCGTCCATATTCGGAAATTTTCGGAAATCATCGTGACATCTTCGGAAATCCAGGCTTCTCCGGGGTGACAGGTCTCACGCCTTTGGATAAGAACATGTTGGCAGGTATACAAAAGCTATATTAA
>OX393564.1:21126475-21171475 GCA_947652115.1 Blastomussa wellsi
AGTGTGATGATGTGAACTGCAAACAAAAAAAAACAGAAGAGCAGAGAGGATAGTATACTGTTCGTTCTCAAATGTAATATTTCAGGGGAGAGGGGTGATGGTTTTATATCTGCTCCAGGTATTCAGTCATTCCCATTCCCATGGCCCTTTTTGCTTCTCTTAGCCGGCAGAGCCTTGGCACGAAAAATGAAGGGCTCTCGAGACATAGGATTTCCAGTCCGAGATTCAAGGACTTCCAGACTTCATGTACATAGCATTGATGTTTCTACATGTTGTTTGTTGTAATGAGGTGGCCGGTGAACATTTTGACTTCTGTTTAAGATTTCTTTGTTCTCAACAGCCAATAAAAAAGTTCGAATTTTTTTTGAAAATCCAATGTCCCCAGAGCCCTTCGTTTTTCGTGACAAGGCCCTGTCGGCTAAGAGAACCAAAAAGGGCATGGGGACGAGAATGGTATTCAGTCACCTACATTAGTCACCAGGGAGCTTCAACACCAACAAAGTCACCTCCACACAATGACTTGAGATACAAGCTGCCCATTGTATTACTTGCTTTGTAAATGTGTGCAGACAGATGTCACAATTTTTAGAGAAATGCACAACAGTCAGTACAGTGTGACCTCCATTAAACAGCCATTTCTTAAGTCCCAAATTATTTGAATGTCCAATTTATATTTTACCTCTATCAGGCGGCCAACCTCTAGTGGCCACTTTTCAAAGCCCCGAGGGTGGGAACAGGCTATCCAGTGGGAAAAATTTGGGGAAAATTTTGGTGAACGAAGGAAGCTGAATTTGCAAGCGTGGCCTGAGGAAGAGCCTGTACACTTTCTTAGATTCCGCTTATCCGCCCACTATCCATTAGCCTGTGACATATCTGTTCACAAGGTGATCTAACGCCATGGGGATAACACCATGGCATAATTTTCACTTGATTTCATTCTAAAAAAATGCATGCAACAGTTGTCTCATGAGGAAACTGCAAAGTATGTTGTGAAAACTGGGCAGGTAAAATACTAATTGAGGTATACATACGGCTCAGTTCAGTTCCATATTATTCGCAGATATAAGTAAAACAAGCACTCACAGAAGGTATACACTAAAACCAGGAACACCACAACACCCCGAAAAACGGAACACCAGAATATTTTTTATATTTTTTTTTTCAGAAATTTATTGACATTTGACAGTATTTCTGGTGTTCCGGGGTGTTCCGGTGTTCCTGGTTTCAGTACATGCCCTCACAGAATAGTGGGGGCAGTCCAACTGACAGATGTGTTTCTGTTGATTCACTGTCTGGCTTTTGATTTACACGGTATAATAACTCTTGCTCATAACAAAATGACCAATCACTGAAAACAATCAGCTGCAACCTTCGTCTTTATACCTATTCTCGAAAGCTGGGCCGCAAACAAATGTATAAATAAACGAGAATAAATAAATGCTGGCCATGCCAATTTAATACTTGCACTTACAGCATATAGCGCCCTGCTGATGTTTGCTAAACAGAGACTGATTTACCCAATTTATCTGTGGAGAATATTTCAGTTGTACGTGTGAATTACTCCAGCATAGGATTTAGAAGCCAAAAACCATAAACAAGTAACATAAAAAGCCGCAGAAACAGGCAGTTATATAAAAAAGATCATAGATTGCTTTTGTGTTGGTTTGTCAATAGCCATCACTCAGTTGTCGACAGCAAGAGACTGGACCAATCAGATCATGATACCAGATTCTGGTATCATGGATCGGCAGCATCAAATGAGTGTCCACAGGCTCCCGCGTGTTTTCCTTCTCCCCAGGCTATGTTCAGCTCGCTGGGAGCCTGTTCGCAGACTATAGAGGTGATACTGTAGGTTACTTGACAGCACTATCACTAGTCCTGGGCTTGTTGTCTCTCAATATCATATTGAAAATTAGAGGAGTGTAACTGGAAGTCAAGCATATGCCTTTCACCTTTCCGAGATGAATTCATAATTTCTCCCCCAACTCTCTTTAGACTACGAACATGTCTCAAGGGGAGCAACAGAAGTCGCCAGCTGGCGACTAAAATTGAGAAGAAGGACTGAGCGCTTGAGCTAACTTTTGCGACTAAAATTTTTCACTGGCGACTCAAACTTAAGCCACTAAGGGAAAAAAAAACTTGGAGGGTTGGGGGGAGGGGCCGGTCGGGGAGGCGGGGGCTGGGTTCAATTAATTGAAACAAAACCAAGCTTACCTTTAGTAACGTTGTCAAGAATCGTCAGCACATCTTGTTTCCTCATTCCGATGGTACATTCTTGGCTTGTTCCACTAGACGTGCCATGTCCCCTGTAGTCAAATCGTACGTACGATTGTCCAATACCTCTGCAGTACCGTTCTAGGGCTGTCGCTTTCGTACCTTCCATGTTGGACATCAGTCCAGGTAAGAAAATTACCCCTGGAGATTTCCCTGGAGATTGTCGATAAGCCACAAATTCTCCAGGAGCTGGGGATATATATTTAACCACTGACTCGGCAGAAGAACTCATCCTCCTGAAGCAAACAGCTAATCCTCGACCGACAAGAAACTGCATCCTGGTGGTCAGTCAATACTTTCATTTACCATGTCACGAATTGTCTTTTTTAGTTTTTATAAACCTCAGGACACCCTGGGAATGAGTTGAGAGCACCAGAATCCCGACACCTTTTCTCTGATTCTTTCTTTTTAACGCAACATTTTCCTTCTATTCTCTCGTCAACTGAAGTAACAAAAAAGCCTGCAAATTAAAGGAGTGCTGCGAGCTGTTCTCGGGACGCGCATCGCGTGCGGTCGCGGGCTATAAGGCGCCCTTGAGCTTACCAGCACAGCGGTATTACCCAGTATGGCGGCCTAATTCTTCAAACATGGCGATCTTGCCAACTCACCATAGTAGGAGTTTTCACCCAATTCCCGTTCACAGATCGGGACTTAGGCTTAGGGAAAAATATGTTTTAATGTTAATATTTGTAGCTTTTCTTCTTTTATGTTTTGGGGCATTCTTTTTCGTGCCTGACTTGAGAGATAGGACATATTTAGAGGACGCGTACAAGAGGTTTGTTGGTGCCGGAGGCGACATAGTGCCAATCAAGGCTCCCAAAACACCGATTGTTAAGCCAGCAGCAGGTAAATAGCTGACATTTGTTAACTTGTAGGCTCCCTTGTTTTCTAGCGGAAATCTTGCGGAACTTTGAGATTTACTAATTGTCTTTATTCTTTCATTTGCATGGATGCGAACTTAACAGAGAACCTTCCAATAGCCTCCAACAGGAAAACAGACTCTACACTCGGAGAAATTCACGGTGAAGGAGCACTTGATACACCGGCGAAAAAAATATCAAAAATGACTTTAAACCACAAGGAACTGATAGAAAAGATAAAAAAGGAAAAAGAGAAATTTATTCAAGAGAAAAAATCCCAAGAACATGCTGAAAAACAAGCTAGAATTGAGAAATTAGTGAACAGTTCAAAAGTGGATGATACAGGAGCGAAGGGAATTACTGGTGGAGAGCCCTCGGACGAAATTGCAAAAGAGCGTAGAAACTTTATTAAAAAGGTAAGTCAAGGAGTTCCTCTTGACGTGTTAATGTTTAATTTAATGTTACAGTCGAAGCTTTGTCACTTCTTAATTGGTCAAGATACCATGTGCATAATTTGTGAGACTCGAATTGGTTTGTTTGGACGTCGATGAATGTAAGACTTATATACCCCTTAAAGTTATTTAGAAAGCTAAAAACCTGCGTACTACATGGTCTTTTGTTCCGTTAAAATTATTTTGAGACGGTTTTTCACGAGTGATTTTGAAGTGCTACCAATCTTGTTTGTACACGTTCGTGAATGCTTCAATAATAATATATTCTGAATGCCCCAGTTTTATTCGAATTGAAAAGGTTCTACAATGTTCCAAGAGCTTCTTATTTTTTTTATGCATGCTGGATCTTATTGGAAACAGAGATTTTAATTTATTATCATTCTGAATTGTATATGTTTGCTTAGCTGGTGTTTTCAGTTGTTATATTGTGTCCAAAGTGCAAACTTAGTAAATTTATGCAATCCATTTGATCACAGTGTTAAGGGGGTCCTTCTCAACAACCACAAGCCCTAGGATTTCAAATCTCATGGATAACAGTTTTTCAGTTCTGTGCCCAGAGATCATGGGAACCCACCATGAGGGGGGCATTGGGATTTTCGTTTTCGGTTTTTTGGTTTTTGCCCTTAAAAGCGTGAGTTTTCCGGTTTTGGTGACTGTCGCGGTTTTTCTCTTTTTCAGCATTTGGTTTGGTTTTTGGGAAAAATAAAGTCGGTTTTTCGGATTTGGTATCCCATGTGGTTTTCGGTTTCTCTTCGGCGTTATGGAATCCATGACAACCTCAATATAAAGGTTGCACGTCTCGAATAACGCCTGGGACATTTACCTTGAACTGAGGAGCACTGAGGGCCGGTTGCCAAACATACTACTAATATGGCTACCAACGTGTGAAGATGGGAAAAGTGGCGAGAATTTCAGAAAGAAAAACAAGTTTAGGTCCAAAGTGAAAAAGGAAGAGAGAAGCCTGCAGAAGTTCACTTGACTAATTGCTGCAATCTCCAAATTCACTTCTAAGGTCTCAAAACTGCAATGTGGGATTCTGGATTTTCAATGGGGGTATTCAGAGGAATGGGTATAGCCTTTTGTGATCAGAGAATTCCCCTAGATTTCTATTGTTGTTTTTGTGAATATGTGGGAGTCACGACAATAGCATGCACAAATACTGTGATGAAATTATATAGTCAAGTCTGTATACTCCACGTGTCACCAATGATCGAGTATGTTTTTTGAAATTGAGGTGTGCAATATTTAACAGTTACTGGACGAGGTTAAGCAAAATGTCGTGATTTGCCAGTGGCGAGCAGATCAATATTTGCCAAAGCCGAATGTTGAGGCAAATAATTGATCTGCGAGACACTGACAAATCACAATATTTTGCGAAAACCGAGTTCGATAATTGTTTTATGATTCGATGACTTAATTTGTTTCAGTTTTGCACAATTGCCTTCGGGAACTTTCAACCACCTTCTTTCTTGATGAAGTATTACAGACAAAACCATAACTTCATATTCAATTGAAATACTAGTTAGACTTTACCCAATTCTCCTCCTTTCAGGCAATGCTATAGGGGTATATTTTTGTTTCCTCTGTAGCGTGCAAAGCAGGCGGTTTTTGTGGGGGGAGGTTTGAAAACAGTGATCAATAACCACCGGTAATTTGCACCCTCCACCCTTCCCCTCCCCCCTTAGAACTCTTTTTTCCTCTCCCCAGTGTTCGCACCCTCAAAATGGTGGCCGGTCTTTATTGATCACTGTTTTCAAAGCATCCCCCCCCCACAAAACCGCCTGCAGGCTAGCAGGCCTTTGCAGGCTATTTCCTTTGTTGTATTCCTGTTGCTTTTTTTTTTAGTTTGCATAGTTTGGCAACTTCTTGCACAATTCTGGAAAACAAGCTTCCATTTTTTTTCCCAGAATTGGGCACAACTACGCATGAGCAGACTATTATTCGTAGGCAGTTATTTGTAGGTCATGTGGTAGGGTCTGGGCCAATGAAAAGGAGGAAAAAATGAATTGAATGCTAATCGCTTTTGGCAGTTTGTATGCGGTTTTCGGTTTTGATCAAAATTTATTGCAGTTTTTCGGTTTTGGGTGATTTTTTTGAGCGGTTTTTTTGGTTCCTAATAGACCCCAATGCTCCCTCCACCAGTAACTATAATTTTGTTGGTTCTGGAAAAATTTATAGGAACCCATTTTCAATGACAATGACTACAATTTCCCAACTGCAAGCTGCATGCACTTTCAGACCTTTATTTATTTACTGTCATGCTATGAGAAGACTGAAGGTTTTATTTCACAAAATGTCTAACAAGGTAAGATGAGTCGGAAAGGAAACACCAGGAGACAAAGAGACAAATTTTAATTAAACACAGACAAGCAAAAGTCGTAACAAACTGACTTAGAACTGAAGTATACTTAAGTGAAATGTTTGCTGCAGATTTTGCACAAGTTTTTAATTTTAAGAGTGAATTGCCCATCACCATGTTTCTACTATGAAGTCATCGCTGAAGGACCACTTTTGAAACATACTTTAACTTACACTTTTGAACACTTTTTCTTTGCTCCAGAAGCCATATTACATAACAGAAGTCCAATTCATTCAGGCGACACAAAACCAAACCGGCTGAAAACACATGGGCTATGTAATTAGTTCGAAGTCTACCAAGAGAATAGGCCAATTCTGATATATTAAAATTCTAACATTGCGCCGAGGTTTAGGGGAATGAAACTAAAGAACTTATTTATTCATCCCTAATCCTCGATGCAAATCTTTTGTTTTATTCCCCTAAGCCTCGGTGACATGTTAGAATATTAATATATCGGGATTGGTCTATTGCTCCACTAGTTGACAACTACAATAGAGAAAAAGCTCATATCAAGTGAATTTTGACTGGTAAGGTTGAACATGTCAATGGGAAACGATTTTTCGGTTCCATTATTTTACAAGCATGGTAATGACACAATACCGGAAATGACCTTCATTGTAAAATCCTAGGGCTTGCAACCAATTTGTCATGACCTTGTTGCTAAGGAATTATTTTGTCTCCACTACACAACAAGTAACACAGTAGCGTAAATCAAATAAGTTTATTTAGGGATGTCTGCGTACATGAGCATACATACATGCAAACATTTGCATCTTGTGCGCCACATGCAGTCCTCATATAAAACAATACCTTACACATTCTATATAGGGCACTAACAACACAACTCCAACAAGTCGGGATTAACAGAGCTGGGCAACCGCTTACAAAGATAATACTACGGTTATACGGAGGCCAGAAAAAACCTGCCAAATGAAAAAAACCCTTTTAGGGGAAAAAACACGACAGGAAATCTGGGTAGGAACCATGGCCCAAACTCTAAGCAGTTAGCAGCCCATCCAACGAGGCTTTACAGTTCAAACAAAATGAATTTTTAAAACTAAAAAGAAAACTTAGCATTGGCCAAAGGTTAATGGTCGGTTCTGAAGGCCTAGATGGAGATCATGTGCTATACTCCCTCTTATATAACACTGCATCATTCCCATGGTGACCAAAAACCAGACTGAAAAATATCTGAGTTATCCCGGTCCTCTAGTCACTTTGGTGTTGTGTTCTGCTGGGCCATGGTAGGACAAGATGCACGCCAGTGGACAGATTTACTGCACGCAAAACATGCCCCAGATTTAGGTCGAGGTGAGAAACCAGGAATGAAGGATGGTATAGGCCGTGCTTTGCTTGGCAGCGTAATTTCTGCCGCCACAGGAGATTTGTTCTTTTAATGCATTAACAGTAGTATGAGCGTGCGATTCAGCCTTGAATATTCGTTTCTCGTCATCAGAGTCATCTGCCTAAGCTGTGCTTTATATATTCGACGACCGTAGCCCATCCATAACCAGACTTATCAGCCAGAAGAATATGTTACTGTCTTTCAGAAATTAACTTCTCACCTTCCTCTAAGTTGTTCTTGACCTTCTCTATCTGCGAATTTTCGGCGGTGGATCTGGCACTATCGAGCGTCTCGCCAAGTTTCTGGTTAAACTTAAAATGGTCCTCATTTGCCTTTCTCTTGATTTTGTGAGGCACTTGAGGTGCTTGATTTCTTTCATCTGGGTCTCTGCTGATTCTTCATTTGACCATTTGATTTCAATTGACAAACGGTCTGCTCCAACAGACCTTTAAACGAATCTAGGAGCTTGTCGTTGTTGGTTTTAATAAACTCTTTGACTTAGTGTGACAGCGATCAGCATAGACCATTAGAAAAGAAAACTTGGCATCAGCCAAAGGTTAATGGTCGGTTCAAAGGCCTAGTTGGAGATCACGTGCTATGCTCCCTTTTATATGCCACTGCATCATTACCCATGATGCTGATGCTCGGGCCTAAGGCCCAGGCCTTGTCGTATCAAGTGCCGACAAAATTGTTATTTCTGCCTAATTTGCAGGCTCAAACGTCAGAAATACCATTTTGTAACCATCATGTTTGAAAGCAAGTACTTCTATGGGTTTGTTCCACTGTTCAAAGAGTCCATCAAATATTTAAACTTTTTAGCATTTAAAGAGGCAAATAATATAAACTTAATTGAACTAGTACTACGTTGGTCTTGATCCATGTTGTCAAGACGAAGCTCAATTGGGCCAATATAGTCCCAATAGGGGTTTTGCATGGTTATTTGGCAGGAACAGTGGAAATGTTTTGCATTAGAACAAACATTTTTTTCTCAAGGAAAAATACTCTATTTGCTCCTGCCATGAAACATGGCCACGATGCAAAACCTCCACATATATATGTTGTGGTTTAAATTTATCCTTGGTTTGAAAATTTTAAACCAGTTTGATGTTGACTTCCCTTTGTTTCAGATTATGGTAATCAACATAAGACAATGAGAAATGAAAATCAAACTGGTTTAAAAAATTTTTAGCCAAAGATAAAATTAAACCACAACATATACAGCCATTGTCCTTGATAAAACATGACAATAATGATTTCTGGTTTATAGAAGGCATATAATTGTTCCTAAAAGCCTTAAAACTTAACAGGATGCATCATGTTATAAAAAAAGAATATAATTGATATCCATGGAAGTGAGGCTTTGCACCACTTGGCACCTAAATTCTACTTCTTTCTTTTGATTCCAATGTCACTTTAAAGATGTTTGGCCCTACAAGAAAAAAATATCACTAATATTGCATTCCTGTTGAAAAGGAATTCCCTGATAACCGATATGTTCACACTTGTAATTATCTCTCTTAGATGATGGAACATGCATGGTCTGGATACGTTAACTATGCTTGGGGCAGCAATGAGTTACGGCCAATAAGCAAGTCAGGACATTCTGCGTCAATATTTGGGGCATCGTCATCTGGTGCGACAATTGTTGATGCTTTGGATACCCTTTACATCATGGATATGAAGGACGAGTTTGAGCGTGCCAGGAAATGGGTGGCAATGTCTCTTAGCTTTAATCATGTGAGTGTATTCTTGTTCTGAAGTAGCAATGCAACTGTTGTTAGTGGCACCAGAATGATTTGACCATTTTGACTGTTAATATAATATCAAACTTGAAAGTGCAAGAGTTATGCATTACATGTTGATTATATTTTGATAAGCAAAAGACATACAAAGCTATTGTGGGTGGGTGGCCAGGAGGTCAGATGATGGCAAATGGCAACAAGAAAACTGGCACCTTGACAAACCATTCTTGTCCCCAGAGACACTGGTCTCTCTTAGCAGGCTGGATTTGTGCACAAGGAACAAGTAGCTCTGGGGACACATGATTTGATTTGCAAGAATAGATCTAACAAAGAGAGTCCAATCAAATAAACCAATTAAAATTCCCAGTTACAGGCGCTTTGATCAGACTCCTTTAATTTCTTAGATTATCCCCAGAGCCAGCTACTTGTTCCTCTTTCGCAGGCCCACCCTGCTAAGAGGGACAAGCTACTCTGCTTGCACTTTCCGAGACTCCCAGATGTGCATTAGAACAACGTTTTCCACAGAATTTGTATATCAGACAGTGAAAAACAATACCACAGAACTTAATTACCAGTTTAATACACTTTCTTCATAGGCTTCAGATGTTTCTGTGTTTGAAACTACAATTCGTTTTCTTGGTGGACTTCTGTCAGCCTATGCATTCAGTGGAGATGAGGTAAGCATATTACACTATTACTAGACACATGTAACATTGTATTTAGTGAACACCACTCCTTACACAGTATCTCTTAAAATTTTAAGAGATTCCATTGAATTTTGAAGGTTCAGCTCTACAATTACCAGCTGCTGTTTTAGACTAGTTCAAATGCTGGCTTTCGTCAGTGTTATTAGTGATTGGTTGAACGTGTTGCTTGAATCAGGAAATTGAGTAGAGAAATAGTTGATGTGTATCATAAGATTTGATAACTCATGAAAAGAAGTTGTGTAGACATTGAGCTGTTTTAACAAATGGCGATTTTCAAATCTAAACATAAATAGGTATTCAAAGTGAAAGCCAAAGAAGTTGGCGACAAACTCCTGCCAGCATTCAATTCACCAACAGGTATACCATGGGCCATGGTAAATTTTGCCAGGTAGGAACATGTCAAAATTAATGTCATAAAAGAGGTTTTTATCATCATGATGGTATAACGTATAATAATAAAGTTGTTGGATTCATTTGTCTCGCTATTTAGTCATTATTTTGAGATGTGGACCACAATGTTTCGACTGCATACTGCTAGCCTTCATTAAGTAATAAGGTCGACTAACTGGCATGTAGGCAGCTTTATAAAGCATGATGCTCCACTGTGATTGGTTGGTTTTCAACACTTATCCTAGACCAGTTGTTTGCTCCCTCGAGCTCAGTGGTTCACTGTCGTACAGTTCTCTTATTCTTTTGTTTTTGATCATGGGCATCCAAGCTTCAGTCGACTTCACTGTCCCTCTTGATAAAGATGAAGTCTGATGTGACACCTTTACTATTATGTCAAAATTACTCTGTTGATTTGGTGGCTGGCTTAGAACAATGGACTATTAGAAAAACTGGGCAGGTAATTGCCGCATTTAAATTGCTATGGTTGCAGAAGTGAATTTATCATTTGCTTTGAATTGGTAATAAAAGCGGTCCAGGGGCACACCAAATCCAATGCCAGCCTATGCTGCTTTCCAGTCTCCCAAATCTTACTACAACTTTGACATTACATTGTAATGAAAAGTCACAGCCAACTGCTGACCAGGGCTTCTACAGATGAACATAGACTTGCATGTAACCTGTACAATGTACATGCAATGTGTTGTAGAAACCAACAAAGAGAATTGAGATTTTCTTTTCTTTTTCTCTAGTGGCAGTGGACATAACTGGGGCTGGGCATCGGGTGGGTGTTCCATTCTAGCAGAATTTGGCACTTTACACCTGGAGTTTGTGTATCTGTCGAAAATTACAGGAGACCCAATCTATGCTAAGAAGGTGAGCCCTGTAGATAGTGAATACAAAAGCAAAGGTCAGGGTAAATTCCACAGTCAAAAAAATACTTTTAGGGATGCCTGGGAAATCCTCATTGTGTTTGCATACTACCATAGTTAACTATGAGAAATCCTGTTAGGATGTAATTTGAGTAACAGGAAGGGAATTTTATTTTAATCTCTTTGACTGTTCCAGAAACATCTCAAGTGATTCATTTGCTGGCCTACCATACACTAATCAATTTGTAAACTGGAGTTTTAATTTTAATTCAGGATTAAAATCTACTCACCATTGAAAAGTGGCTATTTCAGAATAGCCAAATGCCCAAATGCTTTTATTGTGAGTGGGGGAGACTTTGCAAGCGAAAAATTATCTGGGCGAGTGCAGTTTGAAGGTCAAGAGTGCCCCAAAATTTTGGTTCAAAACCCTGTTTCTGGATAATCTTCAGTTCTGGGTTTGAATATGTACAATGGGTGTCAATAGTTTGTATTGTCTGGTCTAGGTGTACAGAGTACGAGAAGTTCTGGATCAGATAAACAAGCCAAATGGACTGTACCCCAACTATTTAAACCCCAGAAGTGGGGTTTGGGGTTCACGTAAGTTTGTTTTTATTACTTACATTGCTGGAGGAAAAATAATGTAAAGATATGATGAGCCACCTCTCCTAAGTGGGCATGTTTTTAGAATGGATCACAACATCCATCTGATGGATGGCCAATTTCTTGGGCAGGGGGTCAACAGTTATAGCAGAAGGCTTTTCCTGGAGTCGTGGCACTCCCCTTCGGAAAAGCGTTCCCTCCCACATGTTCCCTTAATTCAAACATAAAGAACGTTAACAACTACGTGCCAGCAACAACAAACTTTGTGCAAGCAACAACAAGCTTTTGTTTTGTTTACTCTGATGAAGGTGGACAGTGGACACCAAAAATTTAGCAAAAATTCTACAGATCGACTTTAGAAAAAATGCAAATAGTACAAGAGAAATATAAAGATTACAAGAAAATGTAAAGATTACAAGTCACCTCTCCAAAGTGGGCACATTTTTAGGTCCCAGTGAAAATTGTAAAGACTACAAGTTACCTATCCTAACCAGTCAGGGCTTTAGGTCCCTTACTTGAGGTTTCACTGTATTTTAATTAGTAACAAGTGGTACTTTCCAACATCCTAAGGTATTTGAATAAACCCCCACCCCTCCCCAACCAAAAAGGTTCTGTGCAGTCCCTTTATTCCTGTCTTACCTTTACCAGAATCTTACTGTTGTCTCAGCTCCCATGCATCTATCTATCTTAGCTTGGCTTGAGCAAGTTTTGTTTTGAGGCACCCTTTTCAAATTAAATCAGACACCCTCTTAAAAGCATAAAGTAAATAAACAGCTTACTTATCTAACATTTCCCTGAAATCAATAGAGCATGTTTCTTTGGGTGCACTTGGGGACAGTTTTTATGAGTACTTGATCAAGTCATGGGTGATGACTGGACAGACAGACAATGTGGCCAGAAGGATGTATGACAAGGCTGTGGAGGTTTGTTTTAACAACCTATTTTTATCTTGTTTTGCCGGTGATAACCCCTTCCCTTGATCCCTGACTCTGTTCATCCTTCCCTCCCTTACTTTCTCCTTCTTTCCTTGCTGATTCATTCTTTCATTATTAGGCAATAGAAAGAATGTTGATTAAAAGGTCATCACCATCCAACCTGACATACATTGCGGAGTATAAGTTTGGCAGGCTAGAACATAAAATGGATCACTTGGTAAGACTTGAATTAGGGTAAAGCACAACAATAATATTTTTCCCAACAGTTGGCTGGCTTAACAGCAAAGATCAGAGCAAAAACACAACATTATTTTAAATTTTTGTTTTGATTTCAAGGCATGTTTCACTGCTGGAATGTTTGCTCTTGGAGCCAAAGGTTCTAGAAATGAGAAACATTTCATCAACCTTGGAGGAGAGATTGCTACCACTTGCCACGAATCATACCGCAAGACAGGTGATTAAATAAGTTTTAAAAGAATTCAAATTGTGAGTACTTAAACCAAACAAGCGACTTGGAGCAAGAATATATTAAGTACTCCTATATGCTCTGGACTAGCAAGAGTATTAATGCGTCATCCCCTCTATCATCATCATCATCATCAATCCTTATTACCCCCCAGTGGCGCATGGGGCCGCATCCTCTCCATTGATCCTATGGATTTCAACAGGCTAGACCTTAACCAAGCTTATTTTTAGTGCACAAAATAAATGTAAATTGAAAGTTACAGCTTTCAACCTAATACTACTTCATGTCTGTAGCTACTGGTATTGGACCAGAGGCATTTAGATTTGAGGGGCCACATGAGGCAGTTGGTCTGCGGAGTAATGAGAGGTACTACATACTACGCCCTGAAGTTATAGAGGCATACTTTTACATGTGGCGCTTTACACATGATTCCAAGTATCGAGAATGGGCCTGGGAGGCAGTTCAGGTTAGTATTGATTAGGTTAACTACAGTAAAAATGAACCTACAATTTCGCAGTTTGGCAAAAATAAGTAGGTTCTTGTATTTTGGGGTAGTTATTGGCAATTTAGGCTGAGTAGGTTCTTAACCCATTGACTCCTGAACCAGCTGTGACAGGCCTTTGTTGACATTTGTTCCGCTTCTGACATCATCAGCTTCGACCAAAATTGGAATCCCATTTACCAGAGTTCGGCAGGAGGGAAACAGCTTTCAAATGATGCCCAGATGATACTGATTGGGCTAATGGAGCTTGAAACATGTACGAAAACGCTTAGAAATTGACTAAACAATGTATATGTATACGTTGTACAGTATTACAAGTAAAAGTATCTTTTCAAGAAGAGCTGTATATGAAAATGTAGTAGAACCCACTTATAAGAACCTGCTTTGATTTGCGTGCCTAAAAAGGTTCTTATATGTTGTGGTATTAAAATGGCAAATTTCTGCCAGCAGGTTCTTAAACCACACGTGGGTTTTAACTGTATTACAGCAAAACCTTGATATACGGTACTGTTGCACTCTTTGCAAAACAAACCCCAACATATGCAGACATTCAGAAATTGAAGGATATACAATTATTAACCGTGCAATTGTGGAACTCTTCATTAAACAGTATCTTGCAATAGGTTGTGAATGTGTGTATAACTGCAGTAGTTATTATTTAAAAATAATAAATTAATACACTTATATTTGCATAAATAAGTTTCAATTTCAATGTTATATTTTGTTTTGTGTTGTAAAAATTCCCAGTTCAGTAGTCAGAATAATTATTATTAAGATTGTAGTGTCATTCACAGTGTCATTCGTTTGGCCTAGAAGCTCTTATCCTATGTTTTGTGAGTTGATAAGTATGTTTTTATAATTGTCTTTTGTTCTTTTTTCAGAACATTGAGAAGTACTGTCGTGTTGGTGCAGGCTACTGTGGAATAAGGGATGTCGGCACACCAGCAGTTTCACACGACGACGTCCAACAGAGCTTTTTCTTGGCAGAAACTTTGAAGTATTTGTACTTGATATTTTCTGAGGATAGCCTTATTCCATTGGACCACTGGGTCTTTAACACAGAAGCCCATCCACTACCAGTTATCGGCAAAATGCAAAGTAGATAGTTAGGACATCTTCTTTTACTACTCTTGCTAGCAGAAAGTGGCACAAATGAACTTTTTCATGCATGTGCAATCAATTATCGTGATGAGGGTAAAAAAATATCTTCAGTGTTTTCATGTTGCTGTCTGCTGGGAAGAGTAGTAAATGTGTTTAAAAAAAATAGTGTACACAGATTTTGGAAACCTTTCATGTACAGAATGCTTAGCTAAATTTTCCAAATACTGTAGGTGAAGTAATATGCATGTGACTTCAAATGTAAAAATTATTTTAATATGAGTATTGTACTAATATTACTCATAAATAATACTGGGATTGTAACAAGTTCAGACTGAAATGTTTGTATTTTTCCTGTATATTTTTCGATTTACCATTAGGAAAGATTGTAGTTCATTCATGTAAGAATGTTTTTTCATGTAAGAAATAGTGTTTGAGACCCTGGTTTACACTTGCAGTAACAGGACCCCAGCATAAACTCAATGTATTTCACACAGCTCGCAATCAGTACAAGCAGCAGCAGTTCACTTCAGCACATGCCTGCATAGCTATGTGTATGTTTTTTAATGTTAACCTGGAGGCTCGCAAGCCGTCAATGACCCATACAAGCAGAATGGGGAGGAGTGCAAAAGAAACTACTTTAACCTCTCTGCTGTACTCCTCACAGCTCGGATTTGCTTGGATATGCAACAATGAGCCTGTAGAAACAGACTGAAATGGTGTATTCACACACAACTACACGTAGAATGAGTCTTCAACATTGCATAGTAGCTGCTCATTGTCATGAGACATTAATTTTGTAAACAGCATTATTGTGGAAGGGTTGCCTGACATTGGTTCCCACTGGTGGGATAATTAAGGAAACTGAGTACAAGAAGAAGGAACTCCTTCCTTTTGTGTGCTTATTTTAGCTTGATCTACACTTTGGATTATTTTCTTGTGCCTGTGCTTGTGCTTATTATTTTTGTATATTCCATGTTGGTAAATGAGTCAAGCATCTTATATTGAGTTTAGCTTGCATTTAGGGTAAAAAAAAATGATGCAAAAAACCTGAACAAAAACCAGGTTAGTCACAATGGTCACAGATACATTTTTCCTACTCAAGTAGTAATACACAACACGCTTATTACAAAAAAAATTAAAATACCATAATGAAAACTACCAGATTGTATCTTCAAGTAAAGGTTTGATTGATGCAAATCGGTGAAAGTGACATAACAGGTCAGACTGGAGATGCTACACACTAAGTTGAAACCAGAGCAAGCAAAGGTTCCCACTTCATGAAGTGAAACTTTAGATTATTGCTCTCTCACAATGAATAATTCTAATTTATAGGTATTCTTTATTCGCTATACTAACAGTTTCGAAGATAAAAGACTGTTATTTAATTTAGCGAGATACAGAAGATATTTGCCCTCAAAAATGATATACCGGTAGTTGATTAAGTGGCAAAAGTGCCCTTATCATTAAGTCTGAAAAATACCTCTGTAATGTTCAAGTCCGTAGTGCAAAAGCAAAAAACAAAACATTGGAAACAGACATTCTAATGAACCAACCAAGTATGTCTAGCCAGCACGTTTGAAAAGTCACGCTTGGTTTTGGTTTCAATTCTCATTTGATGAGAAAGTGGAACAAGCATAGCAATGAAAAAAAAAAGCAGATATGAATTACGTTTTACCACTTAGTGAAGACTGTAGAATACATAAAAAGTAGTTGTTTATTAACTTAGAGGGAGAGACCAATGGGGCTTTCTTCATCTCTATGACACCAATGATCATGTTCTCAAATCCTGCATGACATTACACGTGTAGAGTGGATCAGGGCTTCAGGGAGGTTAGGCTTGATTACCAGTCTCTGTTCAGGAACCAGAGCCTGTGCTCCTGGAGGAAGGAAGACTGGACTCGAGAGAGTGGCAGAAATGGAGCTTACAGGGAGGTACTTGGGGAAAAAAATTGATAGACTAGGTAGTTATGGGGGGTTATTTCAAACTTACAGATAGGCTATGCTTGGTATATTCCCTAGGGGTATTATTATTATTTTGTATTATTTAAGCCCCAAGGGGTCTCCCTTTGACGAGTAAAATCGTCTGGCGTTAGACAGAGTAAAATCTTAAGTCACTCTTGGGGAGTAAAGGGTTAAGGGAGATAGTTTTTTAACCCTTTAAGCCCCAAGGGGTCTCCCTTTGACGAGTAAAATCGTTTGGCGTTACACAGAGTAAAATCTATAAGTCACTCTTGGGGAGTAAAGGGTTAATGTATTGTATTCTTTTTTTGCTGTCCACGTTTTCAATTATTTTATTTTTTTGAGGGGGGGCAGTTATTATGTTATGAAATGTTGGTATTTACCTTTTATATCCTATGCTGTTATCCCTCACTTTATTTTTGCTTGCTTTATTTGGGGTGTTATATATTTCTGGGGTCTGTTTCACCAGAAAAGTATTTTGGATAAATTGGGACATATTTATGTGATTGAACATCCTGTCACTTGTTTTCTTCAGTACCTTCCACCTCAAGTGCACATACCCATGCAGCAATGTTATGGTGTATATCTGCTATTTTGTGATATAGGAAACTGCCATGGTTTACACAAGAATAGTTTACCATGGTAGAAAAGCACTAAAGAAGTAATGCTATGAATGCTATTCCATTTAGTATGAATTAAATACGTCAAGTGACATAAATGGTGATCTTGGACATACACCGAGTTTGAAAACTCATCCAACACATGCCCTTCAGTGTTAGCATATTTATATCCTGCTGACAAGGGTTGGGTCTATACAGATCATTTATCAGTGGAACAAATTTTACTTTAAACCATTGCTCTAGTGAGAGATCATACTGTTTTGCCTTACTCTATATATGAAATGGAGTTGGATGATGAAGCAAGTTTATGTATAGTAGAATGTAACAAAATTCCAAGCAGAAAATTCATAATGATTTGAAAATAGATTGTACTTTGCCAATTTTGTAACAATATGCTCTCCAATCATGTCAAAACCTAATATTGTATTGAATGTTTGTGGTGACGCTTTTACTGGTCTTATTTGAAAACTGCTTTGTTCGTTTAACTTGTTACGTTTTTGCCATGCATGCATACTGTCACCCCAAATTATGCCAAGCATTCATATTATGCAGTCAAACAACAATAAAAAAAAAATACTAGTGCTACAAGGAATCGTACGGCCTAATCTTTTATATGTTAATTGGTTACTATTAAATGTACATAATAATTATTATCAAATAAGTAGCACATGATTTGGAAGCCTTCTTCTATGTATAAATTTGCAATACATGACTGATGTTTTGGAATCAGATTCCATACAATTATGTTAATACTGGCTGGGATATTTTGATCGGTAGGAATGCAGCATGAAGTATGCAAATCAAAATTTTCCCACAAGAAAATAAAAGACATGAAATTGATAACCTTGAAACTTAACTCTTCTATTTCAGGCGTCAGTCTTTGTCCTTCAACTGTTTTACATTACAGCTCCTTTTGTATGATATATGAAAAATATAATGTTCTTTATCCTGTACAATAAATCTTTTATTGGCTGAACTGACTACAAATTGCAGTTGCCGTGAAGATCTTCAGAACCTCTAATTTCACTGGGTCTTGATACCACGAAGCTCTATTGTTTTAGGGCTAGGTCCATTGTTACTATTGTTTATATATAATTTTCCCAGCCAATCCTATGAGATGTTCCGAAGAGCTTCGTGGCAACCCAGAAATTAACTTGAATATGGAAAATGTATACATTATATTGTGCTCAAGCTCTCACTCATTAGTACATATTTTCGCATATTTGGCAACTCAGGAGCTTTTAAAATACTGGTAAATACATTTTGTAACATTTTTGAAAAAAAAAAACATTTTTAGAAGGAAAGATTATGTGCAAAACCCATTCACTCCCCCAATACTCCTACTCCTATTAAATGGTTTAAGTAAAACTACTGGTACTCTCTTGAATGGTAACTGTGTTGCAACTTTAGGTCATGGTTTTGAAAACTTTCCATTATTTTCTTTGTTATGACTGCAGTTGCTATTGATATCACTCACATGCGTTTTTATTAGTGTTGTTAATAAAGGTGACAATGAAACAAGCATGCCATTAATATTAATTTACTACCTCACAATTGTAAGGTTTGGTTTTGTTGTTACAACCATGTTGAAAGGGGCCATAACGCACACAGTTCATTGCAAGCAAGACAAGCTATCGATATCATCTTTAGCAAAGTGCTCAAAATGGTGAGCTGGTTCATTCCACCAAAATGTTGCACTGTTAGTACTTGTGTTCGAACCCAGTGGCAATGATTCCACGCTGACTGATCTCCATCTATTGCTGAAGCCTTCTTGGCCATGATGTCAAGTTAAGCCTCCCATAAGCTACACCCATGACACCTGAAGAAGTGTCCACTTGAGAGAGGTGTCAGCGGAAAGGTTAAAATGCAGTATTTGTATGTGGGTGGGACCACAGCTGAGAGCCCGCTTAGCAGAAGTGTCTGCAGTGTGGCAGGAAAAACGTAATATTTGTATGTGGCTGAGACCATGATGTTTAAGTGTCCGCTTAGAAGACATGTCTTATGGGAGGTTAAAAATAATAATTATATGGTGTTAGTATTTGACTGGGACAAATTACGACTAAGAAAAATCCAAGGTGTTCATTAGCAGGGGCTGTTCAGTTGTACTTTCAGTACTTTGGCCAGGATGAAATTAATGAGCTTCATTCTGTAGACTGTGTATATTCTTTATCGAAATCTGATCTTGATATCTTCATGCTTCCATACCATATCCCACTTAGGCGTCGCTTGGCTTTCTTTGTCAAATTTTCATCAATTGTTAACACCTTGAACCGGGACAGCAGTACTTTGTCCTCCTCTTTAGATCTTGTTAGGTCAATTTCATCCCCAACAATCACCTTTAGGCAGAAACAAAAGTATTGGTACCGGTAACACAGTCACATGATTGTCCAGATCTTAAGGCGGTCCTTTTGGATTTGAAATTACAAGGCTTGGATAGGCAAGGCAAGAGTGCTGTACATCCCCCAAACTGATCCCCAACCTCGAAATGATCCCCAATTTGACCCTGAAATGATCCCAATGTTTTTCACGCTGACCCCGAACTGATCCCCAAGTAATTCTGGAAATCGCATATTACTGAACAACAAGGGAAACTGAGGAAAGACCTCAATTTTTTGGTACTATAGTAGCCATGCATATTCAGTTCTGTTACATTGTTGTTGATCTTTTTTAATGACAATAACCTGTTTTTTCGTTTTAACTGTAAGTTACTTAATTAATACTTCAGTTTACTAACCCCGACTCCCACGCTTAAACGCCGTTCCCAAAATTACTCGGGGATCAGTTTGGGGTTCGCGTGAAAAAAATTGGGGATCATTTTGGGGTCGGGATCATTTCAGAGTCATTTCAGAGTCACGTGAAAAAAATTGGGGATCATTTTGGAGTCGGGATCATTTCAGGGGCTGCACAGATCAGTTCTGGGTTCGCATGAAAAAAATTGGGGATCAGTTCAGATTTGGGATCATTTCGGGGGCTGTACAGTACCTACACCCTACAATGTGGGAGGGGATATGGGGTTCTGAACCTCCCACTTCCCGTACCTTCTACTCCTGGCTACCGCCCCTTTGCTCCTGCCTCTTTGTTTTATTTCTATTGTAAATTAGTAGAAACTCAGCTATATTCTATTGGAAATCCACAAATCTGATTGGTTCTTTCAGTTTTACAATCGCCTATAGAAAACGATCTTGCGCTTACTGCTCTTTGAAGGCACAGGTTTTTTTTATTTTTGTCTAACAGCACATGAGTACCTTTTGGAAAGCAAACCTTTTAAGTTTCTACTAAAACAATTAGACTACTCACCCTCATTTTATATGAACGATAGTCAACTTGCTCTGTCCACTCATAGTCTAATTGTTAAATATGCAATTTTGCAAAACTTTCCCCGGTTCCCACCACCTTGGGAATCCTGCATCCCACCTTCTCTCCTCCCGCCTCTCGTACACCTTCCGTCTGCCATCCTCCCGAGTTCCCACCCCCCTTTCCCCCTGCATTACACTGTTGAATTGGGCCAGTTGTTCGTGGAGGGGCATCCCCTGGTTTACATTATAAACAATGGTTATCATGAGGAACAAATGTAAATTAACCTATCAGGAAAATGTTGCAATTTAAGAATCAGACAAGCCAAATCAACTCCAGCTTCTACAGCATGAACCCCTCCCCCCCCCAACATGGCCACCCTCTTTTTATTGATAACCCCATCACAGATTATCCCCCAGTATCTTGCATCTCCTTTGAGTTTGCACTTCTAGAAGGGCTGCAATAGCTCCAGATTTTCAGTTAGGTGTGAGAAAACGGACAGTACACATGAGCTATTTTGGCTTTACCTTGGTGTAAGAAACTGCAACGTTTTTCTTTCGTTTTTGTGCTGTTGTTTTCCTGTTCTATATTGTTTCAAGATTCTTTATTGTCTTGTTCATTCTTTGTTTTGCATCACTGGTGAGTTCCACAGGTTCTTACACCGAGGAGAAGCCACTATTTTGGATTCTGAACCATGAGACTCGTAGATAGTGCATCACGTGGTAGGTCTGATATTTGAAAAAGAAATTCTACACACTAAAGCACATAGGAAGAAAGAAAAATAATGATACACGATAAAGCTCACTTCTGACGATGCTCTCCTTGTGATGTGTTTGTTGAGATACACATTTCTGGAAACAACATAGTCCTTCACTTTGCTGTAAATTTAATATTTAAAAAATTATATTAATTGTAATATTTTAAATGATCTCAAAGAGATCACGTTCAATGATGACACCCAGCAAAAACGAAAAAGAAAAAATTACATTCACGAGCAGTTCACATCTTGATAATTTAAGCATGGGACCCAAAACTCCCACCCCCTGCCCCATCAGAAAACAACCCTCGCCTTTCCCCCATCCCCTTATTATCAGAATTTTACGATGTTGTGATAAATTCTACCAAACTATTGTATCAAATATATGGAACAAATCTTCACCACAAACCTTCTTCCTATACCCAGGGCACTGGCCAACACACGATCCACTCGTAAAGATGGCACAGTTAAATTGAGCTGTTTTCCCTTAAGCTCGGCTCCTGAATCATCAAAAATGTTTTCGTTTGATTGATCTACGTTGTTAATATTTCCCGAGAAAAAGTGACTCTTGGGGAAGCGCAGTACAATGGTTTTAAACAAGTCGATATTTTTTCGCAAATGAAACACAGTGTTCGCCGCCATGTTTATTGTCGTTCTCAGTCCTTTTGGGGTGGTCACGCAAGTGGAGATCCGGGAGATCCTGGAGAGCAGGGTAAAAAGCGGGAAAGGGAAGTTCCCGGGGAAGGGTCTGGATCACCTCGACTTCCGGTCCTGGTAAAATGTCCATACTTTGTTGGAAAATAAACACCTAGGAGAAAATAAACTTAAAGGAGCTTTGTCAAGGTTCGTGCATTTTGAAAAATTTAGCCTATATAATTTTTTTAAAATCGTCATTTGGAATCCATTTCAATGTTCTCCATCCTTGTTCCTTTTTGGTTTAGTATCACTTCTTTGGTATTTGTTTTCCTTAATAAACTATTTTTAGGTTTCCTACGTTTAAGGGTTGGTTAGTCGCAAAAAGAAACTCACGATATCGTGACGTACTCCTTTGAGTTAAGCGCAAGGATATCTAACATATCAACGTGAAGGCAATGCTTGTTGAGAAATTTATAGAGGGGGTAAGTTTCTAAAGAAACTGTGGTGCTGCGTCGGTGGGAAGTATAACAATATAATTTGGTTTTATCAACTGGGTTGATAATGTAAATTGGCCACCGTAAAGAGATTCGCTCCGACGAAGGGCTAACGCTCGAAACGTCAGCTCTCGAATCTCTTTACGGTGGCCAATTTACATTATCAACCCAGTTGATAAAACCAAATTATAATGAGAAATTTATAGCCTGCCGAAAATGAATAAACCCCTAAAAACGGCGTGCCCCAATGGAGACTTCAGAAATAGCCTGTTCCAGGTACTCTGTTAGTGTGGTACGGCGCGAAGGACAACGGCGAGCGATATAATAGGGAGGGGGAGGGGGAAAGGAAACGTTACCCCTCCCCATTTCCCTCCCTAGTTTTATCGCTCGTGGTTTTCCTTCGCGCCGTTCTCCACTAACAGGGCGCCTGGAACAGGCTACTCAAAAAGTGGCCAACGGACAATTCAAAGGAACCAGATCCTGGTAGGATCTAATCAACAAATGAAACGATCGAAAACAGCTAAGCACAGAAAGGCTGACCGTGTGGTCGGGATACCCGTGGCTCAAGCTTTCTTGACTGCCGTTCAACAAGTGGCAACTTGCTGAATGGAATAAAGCCAAGCCCTATTTTCGTTCAACAAAGTTCAACGTGTTGAATATAATGGCATATTTCAACATCACATGATACACTGTTCAACATACTCCAAGTACGTTAAGTCGGTTATGTGCTAAGGAAACCGACATAATCTCCAGCCTGACGGGCCACTAGGCTCGTAAGTAGACTTTACCTCCTTTCCCCGAGGCAAAACTAAGTGAATCCCCGTCCCTTTCAAATTGTTGCAAAGTTTGTTGTCAAAGCGTTTTGACCGTTTTGCTTAGGGCAAGATATATAGACGTTTGTTCTGGCCTGGAATGCGGCATCGGCTTGAAACATTCATCACAGAGAGACGAATCGAATCGAGATCGACGATAGTTTCCAAGGATTTAGTCGCTCATTTTCAGCAGAAACGAAACATGAAAGACATTACTCTTTTAGGTTTCAGGTTTATTCATCCATTAAACATATATATTTACACTAGAAATACAAAGAGGTCATATGTTGAATATAATGAAACGGACTGTTAAAAATTACGTTTGGATTTTAACCGCTCAGCATGGACATAGTTAAAAAACCGTTTGACATTGCTCCAGTATAACGTGGTATAGGATGTCTCGTAAGTCTGTAATTCCACTGGTCTTCTACTGCATATATACGTAGGAGTTGCTATTGTTCTCTTGAAGGGGGACGAATCATTCATGTAAGACTTTGCGAGATCTGTTATTATATTGCATAGGTGGCCGAGTGGGGAGGGCGAGGAGGGCTGCAGCCCCCCCCCCCCCACCCCCACCCCCTACTTTCGGTACCAAAACTATTGCTGTCACAATACGAAATTGATTTAGCCGAGTATTCACTCTTGTGATCTTATCGGCCAGTCCAACCCAAACTTACCTGAGGGCCCCTTCCCCCTACCCCGAGGGTATGCGCTTGGTTTGGTGTACGATGAGCCCCCGCTCCCCTCCACCACGTTTTAAAATGCTCCACCGCCTCTGTATTAGTAAACGTAATACACCTTATTCCAAAATGGCTACCATCTTAATATTCTTTTGTTGGTATTCAAATTAGCCCTTGTTGCCTCGATTTTAAGCTCAAAAATTAAAAGAATATTTTATCTTGAACGAGGCAACAAGGGCCAATTTGTATGTGCACAATCGGCGGCCATTTTGGAATAAGGTGTATTGGACTACGTGCTGTCCAATTTGAAAATAATTGGATGAGAAAAAATTCCGAGGAATTCGAGGAATTTTTTGCATCCAATTATTTCCAAATTGGACAAGCATGTAGTCCTGTTACCTATTAATTATATAGCATCCAAAAATATATGAAAATGGCAAATGTTTCGCCCTCCAATTGCAAACTAGTTTCTCTTGACAATTGATTGGTTTATGGAAGGTATCCAGATTTTTCTTAAATTGGACAGTTTGAGCAAAACTGTCCAATTTATTTTAAATTTGGACAGTTGGAAAAAATTAATAAAAAATGCATCTGTTCACAATAATGGATTTTGATGTAGCTGTATAATTATACGTACAATTATTCAAATACACAACAATAACAAATCAAATGATTCGCAGCACGCGCGTCTCACAGAGGAAATCGGCCATTCAGTTCTAAGTTCTTGGTTTCGGACGGAAAAAGACTTTTTTTTATAGCTCGGGCCTGGTTATTTTTTAAGTATGATTTCAGAAATATAAATCGCCAATGATGGTTTCAATAATTTGCTGTATATAACTTCCAGCTAAAGAGGTTTATAAAATGACTTCCTATAAATTCTAAGAAACTTGAGTATTGCCCTTTGTACAGCTGCCACTCACAATTCGTAACAGCTGACTTTTCTGTTGGTTTTCCAAACCTGGGGCCTATGATTGGTGAAGCAGTAGAAAGATGTCAATTATCGATCGACATCGAGTGTCAGCTCAAACTACTTAAAGCAAATAAGACGAGTCTACAAATTTGTCGAACCATCAGATACGTTCTCTACGCTTAAAACAACATTTTTACCGGAATCTTCTTTATCTGACTCGTTTACGGCTATAACGAGATGTTGTTTACCACTTTGTGTATTCTCTTCCCCATCATTCGATCGCTCTTCTTCTTTAGCATTTTCCCTGCTCTGAGCCGGAAATGCGCTTTTTTCGCTCCCTTCGTCGTTTACTCCTCTATCACCGTCCTTACCACCGCCCTCGTTCTCTTGGCTTTTTTCCTGTTCATTAACGTTGTTGCCAATTTTTTTCTCCGGTTCGTTCATCTCAAACCCCTCGTTAGAAGAAGCGCTTACCAGATCTACACTTTCACTCGGTCCCTCGGCAACCGCTTTGCCGAAATGTTCCAAGAGTACATCCTCGTTTTTAGCGGCCCCGCCCTCCAGGCTCTCTGCGCTAACGCGTAGCAAGGGTGGCTTGGTAACAGCGGGCCTCCAACAGAGCAAAGACAGATAAACAGGTAGAATGCACAAGCCGTGAAGAAGGCCGAACAGGACTATGCCGAGGAACATACGAAAGAATATTCGGAAAATCTCCGAAGCGGCAAAGACCAGGACTATCATGCCAAGGAAGGTGCTGAAACCTACGGCAAAGAAGCATTGGTAATAAGTTACACTTGTTCAAGAGATTTGAATCTAATTGATTAGTTCATATTCCGGTTTGGTGTGTACTGTCTACACCAAGCACGTTTTAACTACCCCAGGTATATCACTACCTTGCAAGTGTAACAGCCATCTGAATCAACTCTGGAATTACTTTACAATACATCATCTCAATGCAAGCTTAGCTTTGCATCAGTGTACTGTTAGGTTGTTTGTGTTTTCCTATTTCGTTCGAGTGCACGAACGTACCGTGCGATCCTTACAATTTCAATATTATCTTCGCATAATTTGCGGCCTGGATTTCAGTCCTAGCCTGCGCGTACGATTTTTCAGCCGCTAGGTCACTTGCAATGTAATTGGATGCGATGTAACTGGTAGCAAGTGTGGCAGAACCTCGTTAGCCAATCAAGCACGATTAGTTATGGTTTCCCTTATGATTGACAGAGACCACAAATCCTTCGTTCTGATTGGTTAAAGAGCGCTACGCAAGTTTATAAGATTTCTTTGGAATGTTACGTATGACATAAAGGACGCGAAACAAAACTTGATCAAAACTCACCTCCCATAAAGACACTGGCGCCCAGTGTACTCAAAGCCTCAATGACGCGCTCGTTGGCCGTCTCTTTGTCGGACATCACATAAGCATGCGCAATGTGCGCGCTGTAGTCCACTGCGAAACCAATGGCCATAACAAGATTGATCATGGAAACAGAATTCAGCGACACGTCCCAAAGGACCATCAAACCAAACAGTTCAAGGACCAAGGCTACAAAATTGAGCACCACAAGGAACGTCACCGTACAGTCCACCAGAAAGGGGCTCGTAACTATCAACACCGCCAGAGCCGCGATCAGAAGGTTCCTTAGGGTCTCGCTGGAGGTAATCGCGTACTGCTCAAAGAAGATGAATACGCGAGCGATCGGAAAGGCGTCCAGTTTAGACTCGTCCGAGAGATCTTTGCGAAGGGTCAGCATGGCGTTCTTTTGGAATGTAGAGCTGCTCGAGTCCTTCATCACCCCCATGATGCGAGATGCTATCAGCGTTTTGTTATCGCTTGAAAACTTCAAGTCTTGTTTGAAGTATGAATATTGTGGTAGTGCGAGAAACGATGATAATCTTGGTACAAAATTTGACCCATTGATGCTAATATTGTTTGCCTCGGCGCGTTTGGAAAACGTATAGATCCAGGACAAATATGTGTCCTCGTAATAGTCATTAGAGGTGACAATCATCGCCAAGTTTCTCAACCCTTCCTGGACTGAACTTTTTTCATAATCAACATCTCCATCCACGACAACACTGACAGGAATGGCCAATTCGAAGTATTTTTCTTGAGCACTTAAAAACTTCTTGAGGTACGAATCATCTTTAGCCAAGATTCTTCTGTCGAAGCTTTCATCCACTTTGGTAGTTCCGTATATCCCGGTGGCAAGAAATGACAGTGACAAAATGATCACCATCACCTTGGTAACAGACAGAGTCAGAAACTTGGCCCAGGCCAACATCACCTTGTTCGAAGTCTGTGGACGAGGTTCGTCCCAGGCCGGCTTGTTGTCTTTCGGCGGTGGTGCGCGGCAGAATGGTAGACAGTCGCGGCGACCTGCTTTGATTCTTCTAACATCGTACGACATAATGGCGACGAAATAAGTGACGATCATGAGGTAGGAGAAAGTCACCGTTAACGCAGCATATACACAGAAGTACCTAACAATAAACAAGAGCGAATGATCGGAACTAAAATTCTCATTACTTTTTCAAAACACTTCCATCACATTGTTTTCAATCTTAACGATCCGTGAATTCTGACATGAATTAAGAAATGACTTAAAATATGGCGATATAGCTCCTTTGAAACTGGATTGGTCGGTCCTCTACTGTTTCCTTTGATTTGCAAACTCTTAACATCCAATGCAATAGAGCTAGTGGTCTATAATGAACGCTGATAATAACCAGTGTTCTATTTGAACACAAGCGAGTTTTAAAGGGAACCTCGGCTCTTCAAACAAGTTGACGTTAAGTTGTCTGACAAACTTTACCGAGAGAGGGAGTTACGACATTTCATGCTCATAAAGCGAGGAAAACATCTCCCTTGTCCAGTTAAATCTGTATTTTAGACAGTATTTTAGACAACTTAAGGTCAACTTGTTTCAAGAATCGAGGTTCCCATTAAAGTTTTGCCAGATTTTTCAGTGATCAGAACCATTCGTTACGCTACACTATCGTTAACTTCCGACAGTCTGGAGTCTATATATACCTGCCAACTCTCACGCTGCGGTGCCAAAAACTCCCGGGAATGTGTCGCGGGATAGGGTATGCTTTTTGGAGGTTCTCGATCCTTAAATAGGGTATCATTTTTGCCCCTTTTTGCATTTTTCCTGGTGAGATCCTTAGATAGGGTATCGAAATCGTATTGTCTAAAATTGCAGTACGTTGGCAAGTGAAACGAAAAAAGAAACGGTCTATTCAAACGGAATTAATAATCCGTAAGAGTATTAACGCTACACTGAACGAAATAGGATTGACCCGTTCATACCTTTCTTAGTTTTCGTTTTTTTCCTTAATCAGGGTGTCATTTTTCGAGTTTGTGCTTTAAGTAGGGTATCAAATTCCGTTTTCTTTATCCTTAAATAGGGTCAGGGTTTAAGAACCTTCGCGGCACACGCCTATCCGAAGGTAGTACACCCCGGGCGAAAAATATTGCGACGAGGTTGTTTTTGGTAATCGTGGTGCTGAGACCAGGAAAATGTTTGGAACGTCTTCGGATATATTCAGGAGCATCTAATTAATATGTTCCTCACTTTATCTGTTCCCCAGCGCAAATGTTGCTGGCTGAAAATTTTTTCAGCATTTCTTTTCTTTTGGGGGTCGTCACTGAAAAATACTATTTTGGCACTGGCTGGAACGAAAGTCAACCGCTTACTGAAGAAAATGCTCGACGAGAGCTCCAGTCTCGTTGAGAAGAGCGGATTTCAACGGTTTTCAATAACATTTCCGCGCGTATTTTGTTTGTTCTACTGCTGGCTGGGAAAAATTATTGATCATGTACTGGAAAAAAAGAACAGATAAATTTTTCCCAGCAACATTCAAGAACACCTGTAAATGTTTTAATATCATATATTTTCATTCATCTGGGTAAAAGAATGCACGGTATGCTCTCGTTGGGTGCCCCTGTATATTCGGATTGATGAAAACATCAGGCCTTTGGCAGGTATTCGACTCCTTTTGCTGCTTTCCTGACTTAAACGGCAACAATTCAACTGTTCCCACAACATTTCCGTGTTACGTGACTCACCTTACCGCTGGAAACGAAGTAGAGGTACTGACGGCAAATGCTACCAAATCTGTCATGGTTGTCATGGTAACAGTAGCACCGGAACGGGCCATGACCTCTTTAACTGTTTGGAAAACTGACATACTAGTTTGCTGTCGGTCGAGCTCGTCCACTAGGATAAACATGTCGTCGATCCCGATTCCAAGAATTAGGAACGGCAGCACCCCGACCATGCTCACGAAAGGAACTCGGCACCACATCGCCAAACCGAACCCGGCTAATATCCCAAGAGCCACTGCGAAGACGCCCGCGTTCGCGAGCAAGGAATGCCCGGTCAGCGGATTCAGGAACTTGCCGAGCATGACGCAAGCAAAGGTGATCATGAGAGTGAAAGTGATTGACACCAGAGTGATGTCAGAGCCGGTGCTCTCAGAGATTGCGTCATCTAAGCTCCGCTCACTGGAATAATAAACTTTAAAGCAGGAGAGTGTATCCACAAAAGAGGCGGCTTTTTCGATGAATGTTTTCTCCCACTCAAGAACTTCTTTGTTCGCTTCTTCCTCGCTCGGATCACGAACAAAATAGATCATTTGCAGAGCTTTTGCGCCATTAATGTTGCCACCATCTTTTGCTACTTCACCAAACATGCGATTGAAGTTGTACCTGAAAGGTCGACCGTTGCGCATGACAAACAAACTCGGGCTTGTGTACTCGCTAGTGAGTTTAGCTTTGATTTGCGAATCTGAGACGTTCAGTTCACTTTGCTTAAACTGGAAGAGCTCCAAGGGATTTATCATCATGCAATCTTCTGGGGCCTCTGGCAACCTGGCGCAAACGTGTGAAAAAGTCTTCAACTTCACGATAGCTTCATGCGCTTCTAAAGCCTGCTTTAGGCATTCACTAGTAAGAACGTTTCCTGACTCAGAAGACGCAACAAGCAGTAGGCTTTCTTCGCGAATTTTGATTCTAAAATACTTTTCCGCCGTGTCAAGATCCTTTATGGCCTGGCTATCCTGAGGAATGAAGAGCTTCTCTGTTCTGTTCTCGGATTTCAGCCAGAAAAAGCCCACGGAGCAAATGCTAACGAACACGAGGCATACTAGAATTGTGAAAAGCGGATGCTTCGAAACTCCTTCGCCAAACCATCCGAAAAATTGTTCAAGGCGAAGCACAAACCACCTACATAACGACGACCACAAAGAACAAGGATTGTAGCGATTTTTACAACAACTAAAACAGAAAAGAAAAACAAAATGATTTATAAAGAGAGGAGGATCTTACTAGGAATAAAACTTTTAAGTGTAAATTTTAAACTATTCTTTTAAAACAGTCCATTCCCATCTTAATCCTGTAAGTGGTTACCGTCGGAAATATGCGTGATCTTCTCCACTTCAAATAAGGTATCGCTGCGTTTTGACTTGAGTGATAATGTTTTTTACAGGTATTAGAGTCGTTTTACCTAAACTCGAGAAATATGAATCACACTGTCAAGAAACTGATGACCAATCGCGAAATGAAGTGTCGCGAAATGTAAGGCGCCCGAAATAAACATGTAGCCCGCGAGTGTAACGAATTTACGGCATATACCAAAATCTGGAACACCGGAACACCCCGAAACACCAGAATTTTATTATATATATATATATCTTTTTAGAAATTTATTGACATTTGATGGTATTTCTGGTATTCCGGGGTGTTTCGGTGTTCCGGGGTGTTTCGGTATTCCGGGGTGTTTCGGTGTTCCGGGGTGTCCCGGTGTTCCGGTATTCCGGTGTTCCTGGTTTTAGTACATGCCGTTATTTTTGCCTCAATAAATCAAGATGTTTTGCAAATTAGGACCTTGCCATTTTGTTTTCGGACGAGACTTATACAGCCTTCTTACATTGGAATTGACACAAAAACTAAGCAATGTCCGTACGTACACGTTGCTGTAAATACCACAGAATGTGGATTTGGCCAAAAATAGCGCGGATCTTCGGATTTGCGTACCCCCTCTTATCGCAAGTAAATTTGACGAAGAAATAAGCAGTGATATACCTTTTTGTTTCGCTGTTATCCCGCGCCATTTCAGAATTTGAAGCCCAAGCTACCGGGTGAACCTTTGTTAGATCCAACTTGGTAAAGCAACGCTCGCAAACTCAACTGAAGAAGAAAAATAAGAAATGTCACAGATCAAATAGGCATTCTTGAGAAGTCTATACACCTTATTCCAAAATGGTACCATCCGCTTAATATTCTTTTGTTGGCATTCAAATTAGCCCTTCTTACCTCGTTTTTAAGCTCAAAAATAAAAAGAATATTTTATTTTTATATTTTAATCTGTATTAATATTGTCTTTGAAAAGCCCCCTTGGGGAAAGTCAATAAAGTTGTATGTATGTATCTTGAACGAGGTAGCCTGCGAATACAGCCGTCCCTCTTCGATCCCGGCCCGAGGGGCGTTTGACGGCTGTTTTCGCAGGCTATGAACGAGGCAACAAGGGCTAATTTGAATGCAAACAGTTTGGAATGGGGTGTTTAAAGAGAGAACCTGAAACGTCAAACAAAAATAGGTCCGCATAGCGTAAATGAAGTAACCAGTAACCGTGGCGCGGAGGCTTAGGGTCAAAAACAAAAGAAATCACATTTTGTTTTAGTCAGCATCCGCCATTTTCGATGCCATCGAAATTATGGAAACTGTATGGTGAAGCGTAATCTTATTGCATTGCGGTAAGTTATGTTACCGGAAGTGTTTGAATTACCTTTAGCAAGTTTCTCAGTGATCTGTTTGGGGAAATTTTCGGCAGGCGAAGGAAGCCGAATTTGCGTGCGTGACCTTAGGAAGATGTCGTGTCGTTATTCCACCGACAAAAGCCGTTTTAGCGATATTTTTAAATTCTTTTATCTCTTAAAACGGCTTTTATCCGTGAAATAACAACACCACAAGCAATCACCACACAAATTAAACAAGGTGAGCCCTTTTTATTGACAATTCTATCGTATGGCTACCTCCATGAATCATTTGTCGGAATTCCTATACCAACCCTTATTGTTTGTACGGTTGAAATCGAGAGCTTGGGCTGCCTGTGCAAAAAGCAATAAGACTAGTAAGGGCCTCCACAGACTAGACATTTATTTGCCGACAACTACTTTTTGTCAAGAACTAAATGCTATCGACAACGAAAAAACGTAGTGTGTGAGATGAGTTGTCGACAACTAAACGACAAATCTTTTTTCGAAAAGGTCGAAAAGGGAAACTGCTTTAGTTGTCGATAACGGGATTGTTTACCGTTTATTCCTTGTGTGGAAATCATCATTCTCGTTCCCTGAGGTCGCGATCCTTTTGATCAGCACCAAGAATCACGACCTCTGGCCGCCTCCAAACCGAAGTCCGCGATTCACGGATTCATTGTCAGATCTGACAAATATGATTGGCAGAAAGCTATAAAACGAGTTCTCTACGCATGCTCGCAATTTGGTCGCGGCCAGAGGTCTCGATTCCTTGGTTCTGACCAAAAGGATCGCGGCCTCTGGGGACGAGAATGGAAATCATTGGTTTAGTTGTCGACAACTTTTGCAACTGAGCATGCGTACTGAACGCCAGTTCCCAAGCTCTCGCTGGCCTGACTTAAGACTTCACTTGAAGGGATAGACGAGGAGGCCCTTGACATTTTGTGACCTTTTATATAAGGTAACAGTGAATGAGACCAGGTAAATATAAGCACAGTACACTATATATGGTTACATAAAACGCGTCTCCGGTTTGCTTGCGGTTAGTTTCACTCATGTTTGCTTGCGGTTAGCTCCAATTGGATTTGCGTTAGCTTGCCGTTAGCTTTAATTTTGTGGTTTGGCTGACACTGTATTACATAAACTCAGACTTGTAGTATTTAAAGTTGCAAAGTTTGGGTCCTGGCAGCTGGCGCTTCGATAGTGTAGTGGATGTGTTAGGAGTGTCAGCCCGACATCAAACAGTAAAAGATCATGAAACACACAACACACAAATTTCGGTTCTTCTTCTTCTTTTCACCTCGTGGTCTGTTGGTCACATGACTGCGACCAACTGGGGTGGGGTGGGGTGCCCCTACATACTCCCCCTCTAAAACAAGATGTCCTCCTGGACATCGAAAAAGTGGCTTAGTCTAGTTTACATTGTAACAGTTTACAACATCCGAGTAACAAAAACTTTGAAGGGTGATCAGGCCTTCACAGTTGCATCCTACTTACTAATTCGAAAACCTTTCATGACTAAAGACCAACTACAGTGTTCATAAGCACTGTCTTGAAACTGCCTAACAATTTATTCCGAAGAAGTCCCTTTGGTTTTCTTGCAAGAAACAAAACATGATACTAATATGTTACTTAAACAACAGTCTAATAAAGTTCAATAATGTTCAAGTCTTCAAGGATTTTGTTTCTGGTGTTCAGTCTTAAACAGCCATTGGTGACACATACTGGAAAATGTTTGGTGGCACAAATGGTACAGAAGCTAGATACACTGGCACAGAATAAGGTGTCACCCAATAATTAGACAAAGCTAATGTTCCAGAAGGTACAGTAGACATCCACGTGGAATAAGCAGAAACACTGGCGGTTGTTGCTGGAGTACTCAGTGTACTGTTTGGATGGTAACTTGGATTGCCAAGATGGTCATAGCAAAGAATATTTGGTGGACGGCGGTTCCGCACAGGATGACCCCGAGGTCCCACTTGCTCTTGTTCATCTTCTGTTTCAGAGTGAGAAGGGGAACAGTCTTCTGGAACTGGTGTGTCCTCATCAACATCAGCGTCGGCATTGGCATCAGCGTCGTCAAGCAACAATTCTTCTTGGCTACCATCTATGGGCTCTTGTTCCTGAATGTCAGTTTCTGCTAATGGTGTTAAGAACTGCAACATTTACAACTCGTTGGGCGAGAGGCCAGGAAACTCCCTCTCATCTCCACTGTCACTACCATGGTGCACGTCTCTCTCTTGCTGGTTAACAGGGACTGAGCTCCTTCTTACTTGGGTACGCTGAGCAACAGGTTCTGGCAAATCACTTTGTATGAAATCACAAGGCAACAGAAGGTTTCTGTGAAGAGTTCTTGATTTGCCTTGCCGCCCTTCTGGTGTTACTTCATAGACAGGTAAGTCGCTCTTTTGCTCGACTATAATATGTACTGCTTGCTCCCAATGAGACCTTAGCTAGGACCACCACGCTCTGAGAGGTTACGTACCAACACACGGTCTCCTGGTTGTAACTTGGAGAATCGTACTTTTCGGTCATACTGCTTCTTTCCTTCACCTGCAGACTTGGAGATATTCCGCCTGGCCAATTCATAAGCCTCTTTCATTGCAACTTTCCATTTGTTAGTGTACTCTGAATGATTCATACCAGTTTCTTCACGCGAAAGTCCAAACATTAGGTCAACTGGAAGGCGTGGCGAGCGTCCAAACAATAAATAGAAAGGAGAAAAACCAGTGGCATCATTTCTAGTGGAGTTATAAGCATGGACAACTTTGTTCAGTGAGTCCTTCCACTTGTGTTTCTTGCTTTCTGGAAGAGTTCTCAACATATGCAACAATGTTCTGTTAAATCTTTCTACCTTTCCGTTCCCTTGCGGGTGATACGGTGTTGTTCGAAGACGCGTCACACCACTGAGCTTTTCCAATCTGTGAAAGAGTTTGTTCTCAAACTCCCGTCCTTGATCATGAAGGATCTTTGCTGGGAAACCAAACCGTAGAACAAAGTCATTAAAGAGGCGATCAGCCGCAGTTGTGGCCGACTTGTTCTTTGTTGCATAGGCTTGTGCAAAACGAGTGAAATGGTCAATAATGACTAAGATGTACTCAGAACCACCAGAACTTGGCTCCAAATGTAGAAAGTCAATTGACACTAATTCAAAAGGATAAGAAGTGGTCACAGTGTGTAGTGGAGCTCTTGTAGACAGGTTTGGCTGTTTCTGTTTAAGACATGGGCAAACTTTGGTCACAAAGTGAGTGATGTCATCTTCCATGTTGGGCCAGCAGAAACGTTCACGCGCCAACTGGATTACACGAGGGGCTCCTAAGTGTCCCATTTCCTGGTGAAGTTCTTTAAATACAATAGTGTGAAACGCTTTAGGTAGCACCAACTGAGAGTAGGGTCCACTTCTCCTAAACAACAGGCCATCTTTATCACAATAGAGTTTGCGTCGCTGCCTCAATAATACCTTTGTGGCTGGTCGTTCACGTCTAAGCTCCCATGATTTGGGCCATTTTCCTGTTTTCAAAAATTTCAATACTCTTCCTATCGACTGGTCTTGTTTCTGGGCATGATGAACAGAATTTTTGCTAATCGTATGCACACTAGGACCAAGGGACACTTCTTCCATGTTCAACAAGCTGGAATCAGTGCTCACTGCAGACACCCAGAATGTCTCTCCTTGTCCATTTGCTCTTACTGCCGCACAACAAGCCTTGATATCACCCTCGGACACATTCACAGTACACAGTTTCATGTAAGAATCAATATCCATTGGCAGTCTTGAGAGTGCATCAGCATCCTTGTTGGCGTGTCCAGGTCTGTACTTGATGGCAAATGAAAAGTCTGCGAGCTCTGACACCCAACGATGGCCAGTAGCATTCAACTTTGCAGTGGTCAGCACATAGGTCAGGGGGTTATTGTCCGTATACACAGTAAAGTCAGGCGCATGGTAGAGGTAGTCTCTAAAGTGTTCACATACAGCCCACTTGAGAGCGAGAAACTCGAGCTTCCCTGCATGGAGATAATAGTTCTTCTCTGCCTTTGTCAATGACCTTGAGCCGTAACCAATTACTCTCATCTTTGCATCCTGTTTCTGATATAACACGGCTCCTAGTCCCTCTTGCGAAGCATCAGTATGCAGGACAAAGGGCTTGCTAAAATCGGGATATCCAAGAATTGGAGGAGCTACAAGGTGGTCTAACAAGGTTTCAACTGCTTTTTGATGCTGTTCCATCCAAATGACCGGTTGGGACGATGGCACTGAACCATGACATTGCTTGTTCTTGTGTGTTCTTGTCACATCTTCAGAGGTCAATAACTGAAATAGCGGATGTGCAATTTTGGCAAAATTTTGGATGTACCTCCGGTAGTACCCAACAAGACCCAGTAATTTTCTAACTTCACCAACTGTACTAGGCTTACTGTCCTTCAGAGTCCTAACTGCTTCCACATTAGAAGGGTCTAGTCTGTAGCCTTCTGCTGACACAATCTGTCCAAGATAGTTAACTTCTCGCTTAAAGAGTCTACACTTCTTGGGTTTAAGCTTAACCCCATGTTCACGTAACCGTCGGAGCACCTTCCGAATATGGTCAACATGTTCCTCAAATGTTTGGCTAAAGACAATGATGTCATCAATGTAAGGTATACAAATATCATCCCTCAAACCATCAAGGCAGTGTTCCATAAAGCGTTGAAATTCTCCTGGTGCATTTTCCAAGCCTATTGGTAGGCGAACCCATTCATACAATCCCCAGGGGGTGGCAAAAGCTGTTTTGTGTCTACTTTCAGGACTTACAAAACCTTGATGATAAGCTTTCCCCTGATCCAGTAAGGAGAACCATTGATTTCCGCCTAGGCTTTCCAAGGCATCCTGCATTCTGGGCAAAGGGTGGCTGTCACGAACTGTTTTGGAGTTCAACTGTCTATAGTCTATGCACAGTCTTAATGTTCCATCCTTCTTCCTAACACATACAACAGGGGATGAATAAGCTGACCTTGACTTTTGAATCCACCCTCGATTCAACAGATCCTCAACATACTGCTTTACTTCTGCATAGAGTGGCCGGGGAATAGAAGTGTACTTCCGCTGAACTGGTACTGAATCAGTAAGGTTAATATCCACTTGCAGCTCCTCTGCCCTTCCAACATCATCATCAGTTTTGGAGAATGACTCTGCTTCTTCCAACAGCATTTTTCTTACAATCAGGCGTTGTTCCTCAGTGAGCTCTTCAGTGTCAATATCAGGAATGTAACTACATGGTTGTTCTTCGCAATTCATCTCAATACCTTGGTTAGCATGTGGCTCAGGTGTATCAGCAGTTTGAGATTCTACTACATTTACACTGGCTGAAAGTTCTTCTTTTAACTTCACTTCAAGAGGGGTGACTGACTTCACTTGCTGGAGGTGTCCTAGAATTGTCCTTCCTTTCAGAGTAATGTCATGTTTTGTTGGATTATCCACTCGAATGTTCACCCGACATGTGGAGCCTCCGGCTACAGTGACCTGTGTTCCAGGTATTTCAAGACCACTAGGCCAAGACTGGTTAGGGTCAAGTTCAAATAATACAGGTATCTTACTGACTGGACCCACTGCAGCACGACATGAAACAACAACTGACTGTCCCCTTGGAATCACAGTGTCTTGCTTTCTTGACTTTACAGTAGCTAATTCCTTCACAGGCTCAGATTTGATGAGCTGAACAAGGGCCTCTACATTTACTCGGTCAGTACCAGTTAGACTTGAAGTAAGCACATCCACCAACGATCCATGAACTCCAACTAAAGTATCTCCTTCAAAATACTTAGTAAACTCTTCAATAACATTAAATCCAACAATAGGCATGTCCAAGGAATCCTTGGCAACCAAAAACGGCACTTTAACAGTGTGGTCAGAGTTATCTTCAAAAAGATTAAAAGTCAGTTCCACCCACCCCTCATAGGGTAGGTCAGTTCCATTTGCTGCCTTTAGATCAAGCCCATCCATGCCTAACAACTCTGTCATGTCTCGAATGTCACAACCTGGAAGACACCGCTTAAGCCAACTACGCGAAACAATTGACACCTGAGCTCCAGTATCCCAGAGAGCATCAGTCTCGACACCGTTGAGCAAACATTTGACAGTACACTTACGCCCCACAAGACGAACTACCTGGGCATGCTCCTGTGGTGACAAATGACTCACAAAGACTCCTGTCTTTTCTCTGTCTTCTCTGTACTTTCGCTCTTCCAAAGTGGATATGGCCTGGCAAAGTGTCTTGTGCTGTCTCCAGTGTTTCTCTTGACATTTCCTTGAACAATATCTGACAGCTTTACAACTACTGCACTGTTTAAAAGGGGAGGTACCCTCTTTGCTTTCACAGAACTTGCAGACATGGTGTTGAACCACATTTAAAGCAATGATCACAGTTGTCTGCACCCGCTGTCCTACATGAACTACACTGAGGCCGCTGAAACTGTGACCGGTTACCAGCTGCATAATATCGGGGAGGATTTCTATCTACTGGGGCGCTGACTCTGTCAAAGGATTCTTTCAGGGAGGCAAGATTTGATTGAACTGCTTCCAATGCTGTCACCAGAGTATTGGGTTTTGGCTCCTTTTTCTGGGACTTGCTACTCTCAGCCTGGGGCAATGGACTTGAATTTGGCTGGGTTTGGTTACTTGAAGGTGAGGCAGTTTCAACCAGATTAACCCTTGCCCCTTTCCTACCAGCTACACCCATCTTATTCTGGTGTTCTGTCTCTGCCGACATAATCCGATTGACCCTTTCCATAAGCTGTTCATCAGCTACAGAAGCCACTTCGAGTAAAGGGCGCAGTTTAGCTCTAACTGATTCATCTTGTAACCCTGTCTCTACTACATGAAGGAACAATGCTTGGACAAGAGAGGGCTCATACTTGATGGAATCATCAGTGGCATTTGACACAAAAATAATCTGCTGTTTTAAATTCAAAGCCCTCACAAGAAACCCTTGGGGAGATTCATTTGCTTCCTGGCGTAAGACAGACAGTTCCTGGTACAGTTCCGTTGCTGATTTTTGCTTAAAATGAGCTTTCATAATCTGCTTTAAGCGAGACAACGATAGATCCTGTATCATCTCCAGGTAAGATCTCAGTTGAAGGCTTGGACTAACTGCACGAATAACAGCTTCTACAATTTCACTCTCTTTATAGCCCGCTTTTGTCCCGGATTCTATCTGTCGCGCCAAACTGACAAACGACAGACCGTCCTTAAAATTATCACCCGCCACAACACCGTGAATCTTGAACTCCCGCCTAAGTACCTTACTCACATCAACATTTACCTTCGTTTCTTCGCCTTGTGTTTTCTTAGTTGCTTTTTCTGTCGAGGTAGGTGGTTCAACTTTCACTTTCGTTCCTGTTGTTGTGTCATCTTCGAGCGGAGGTGGTTTCCCCTTCACAAATGCAAGAAGGCCGACCTTCTTGCATTTGTGAAGGGGACTTCGTCCGCTTCGCTCACATCTAGCTCTATTTTCTCACGGATTCGCTTCGACAGCTGCAACCTTCCTAGCTTTCCCTTTTCCAGCGTTAGGTGTTCTGCTAGCTGTCCCAGTGCGTCGACATCAAGACCACAAACTTTCGCTTCCAATTCAAGTTGAAGCTCCTCAATTTCGCTTTCCGTCGCCATATTTAAGCTTATTGATTTCCAGAGATAAACAAAGATAAACAGACGAATCAACTTGCTCGTTACCACAGCATTTACACTTGTACCACACTCTTCGACGAAATTACACAGGACCAGAACGCATGTTCATTCAAAATGTAGCTTGTCTTGAGTTTTCCAGTCGCCAGAATAACACGCAAGTCATAAATGTCGTCCACATGCCCATCAGCAAAGCTCACGCGTCGTTCGGTTCGCAAAAGCGAAAAGCGGACCCAAAAGCACCGAAGTTTCGTTTCGTCACTACATTCAGGCAAATTTTGCCCGAGTGACAGTCCTGGCAGGGGTCGCCAAATGTTAGGAGTGTCAGCCCGACATCAAACAGTAAAAGATCATGAAACACACAACACACAAATTTCGGTTCTTCTTCTTCTTTTCACCTCGTGGTCTGCTTCTTGAATCATGTGTCCCGTGTTCGACTCCCGGTGTTTCCATATTTAAATATCTTCTTCTTTATTCGAATTTTAAAATGTCTTCTTTAGTCTTCTTTATTACATTTTCAAAAAAAAGTGTACGAGTACATGAAATGTCTCAGAGGGAAGAAGGGCCTTCTCGTCTATCTCTTCAAGTGACTACACTCCCCAGTGTGTGGAATGCTTGCAAATAGTTGGCGATAAGGGACCGATCGTTTATTACGTCCGGGCCGGGGGGGGGGGGAGGGGGTGGTTTTGGAGAGAGGGGGTTCAATTTTGAAACAAGATCCATTTTGGGGGCTACATTTTAATCTTGTAAGTAGACGCGAAAACTGCAAAGGACCGCGAACGATAATGCTGCTAGTTTACGTAGGATCTGCAAGAGACCTAATCAGCCAAAAATAAACTGTAACACAAGCAAATCACTGCAAGGCTGATACTACGTGAAAAAGTTGACTTTGCGAGACAACAACTCGATAGAAACCGACAAAGCAGGGTTGCAACCGTGGACAGCTGTTTCGTTCTTGTTGGAACTCGTCAGCACGGTGTAGCAATTCTAAATGAAACCAGCCAACAGAGCCAGCTCAAATAAAATGCAACAAAGCCCATGCCCTATCAAGTTCCGCACTTTGAACCCGCCCACCCCCCGAATCACGCGCTGCCACATCACGTGTTTCAGGGAGAAAGCAAGCAAAGTGTCGAATTCCTGTCTCGCAAAGTCAAAATGTAGATGGACAAAACCATCTGAACATTGAAACGCATGGGCAAAACAATGCTTAAAAGGCACAGCATATCGGATCTGTTTAGACCTACGGCCCCAAATAATATTGTAAGTAGACGCGAAAACTGCAAAGGACCGCGAACGATAATGCTGCTAGTTTACGTAAACTAGACCGTGCTGACGAGTTCCAACAAGAACGAAACAGCTGTCCACGGTTGCAACCCTGCTTTGTCGGTTTCTATCGAGTTGTTGTCTCGCAAAGTCAACTTTTTCACGTAGTATCAGCCTTGCAGTGATTTTCTTGTGTTACATTTTAATCTTGCAGAAAACTTTAGGGGTGTCAAATTTTACGACACAGCAGCAACGGAAGTCTAAAACGTTTTATAACTGAGACAATCCTTGTTACCTTTCAGAATGCAGGAAATGGCATCATAGAGGCCTTACTAACATTGGTAGAAACTTTTCCGGGGGAGCATGCCCCCAGACCCCCTAGAGACTCGCGCCTTTTGTGCTCGTGTTCGTTCCCAAAACCTACCTATTTTCTATTTCAAGGGTTGGAATCTCTTGGTCTGCAATTCAGAGATACCTCCGCCTAACTGAGTAGGGCTTTAGCATAACCCACCAGATTAAGATTACCTACAGGCATATAAAACTATAAAAAAAATAATGATAACAATTTTATTCACGCACAAACAGCTAAACGCATTATCAAAAAGGTTGAAAATACAAACAATAAATGAAAAACGAGATATTCAATAAATAGGATAAAAATATGTATGTGTGCGAAACGAAGAAAAGAATTTTTGCATTATTTAATACATGGTCAGGAGGGGGGAGTACATTTTGAACGATCGGTCCCTAACATTTTGTTGTCGATAACAAACAGTTGTCGATAACTAAATGTCTAGTCTGTCTAGTCTGTGGAGGCCCGATATAAAGTGTCTTAGATTAGATTTACATAAGCAAGTATCCAAGGACAACAATATTTGCTTCCCTGTCAATACAAAAATTCGCCCCTTTTGCTGTATTTTTCAGTCGCATTTCTTGGCTTGCCACCTACCTGGATAAATAAAGCCTCTTTTTACGAGGAAATATATTTCTGCATCCAGACTCGTATATCAAACATGCTAAAATATTAGAACAAAGGACAGTTTATTTGCGAATGGTAAATTCGTTGTGCGTTTGCGCGATCAACAGGGGCAAGCTGTTCGAACAAACAGGAAGTCTTTCGCCTGTCCCTGATGATAAATACCTCTCGTTCTTTGTATAAATCTGAACAACTAAAAAACAGGCCGAATTTGTGTATTATTATTCACAACCTGTATCACGTTTATATTAAATGTATCGTGCTGTGATGAAATACTACTGTTACCATTAATTTTATTAACCAGCGACTGACCAAATGAATTTATATTTATTAACAAGAAACGAATTCACCCCTTTAATCCAATGTTTCGCGCTTGCATCGCTCTTTGAAGGCTGGTTTTCACTAGCGCACAAGCATGGGCATTCCCTGCTAGCAGAGCGGGCTCTTAGCGAACATCGAGAAAAGAGCCTCTGCTTGCGAGGAAGCCTACTGACAAAAGCACGAGCATAAGAAGAACAAACGCACTTGTTTTTCTTATGCTGTTTTCACTAGGAATCACCGCGACATAAGGTGACATAAGCATAAGCGTAAACACAACCAGAACGGAGTGTACGTTCTTCTTGTGCTCGATGTGCTTATGTCGTAATGTTTATGCGCTGGTGAAAACCAGCCATAACACCGACCTGATGCAAGTGAAAATGTAACTTTTTTCAGCAATAAATACAACTAACAGAAGGCGATAAAAAAGACAGCGAGAAAAGCCGTAAGATCGTTTCATTTCGAATGCAGACAGTAAAACAGTACAGTTGCCATGAGAGAGATAAAGTTCGTGTTTGAAAATAAACCTTCATAAATGGGCAAATATTATGAAATAAACCCAGCTAACTTAAAAATCGGTGACTAAACACACCTGAGTAGCTTCGATTGAAATTTCTTCGCTCCAGCTACTTCAGTTCTGCCTTTATCGAAGAACTGAGTTCGTCTGAGTGAAACTGAAACTGCGATCAGTGTGACACAGAAATATATTAAAATATGCAATATTTGTCATCGATCTGCAACTATAAAATGCCCGGAAGTCGGAAATTTTCACAGATTTTTCCATTGCAAGGCTTCAAACTTCTTGAAAGTAATAGATGCTTCGGATTTTAGAAATGTAGAGCGATTCCAAAAAATATGTCCGTTTTCTAGTTGGCGAAATATCCGAACTTGGGCATGCTAAAGAATTGCTTGCTACTCGACACTGAAAATTGTGGCTTACACCGGCTATTCGTCGAATTCCTACAAAAAGTCTTGCTGAAATATATTGAGAATGTTTGATGGTTACTTGGAAATGGTAAGCGATTCTAGAAAGAATTGTGGTTTTGTGGTGGATGAATTCCCCGAGCTCGAATCGCCAGGTTCTCGACACACCAAACCTTTCAGGCTGCGGCTGCCGTGCAAGGTCTCAAATAGACCAAATTTTAAAAATGCCCGGCAGTCAAGAATATTAGCAGAATACCGACCGAAAGCATCGCTCGCCCTCGAGAGTATTTGGTGCCTGTTTGGAAATGCCTACCCTGGGTGCCAGAGGCTTTTCATTTCGGTCATTGTCTTTGTTTTGACCCGCGCTCCGCCGCTCGTGGTGAAGCGAAGTTTCCCCCATGCCGCGAGAAAACCACTGGTACCCATGGTAAGAAGGGCCAAGTGATTGTAAAAAATGTTATAGTTTTGTAGGGAAGGAATTTTCCACAAAAATCGTACTGTAAGCTATATGAATTAGGTTTGCTTACCTTTGGTCGTTTGCGTGATATTTTGTGGTTTGATGGGGTTTATTAACGGACACAAAACCCCAAGTCAGTGGTAACGGAGGATTGTCTGTCTGCGGTCAGAACGTGACACCGTCCTCCCCAACGAGGAACGCGTGACGAAGCCCCAGAGACGTCTGTTTGGGAGGCTAATTTAATTGCAGGGCTCAAAATTAGAATATTAGGCCTTAAAAAGTGTTGTTAGAACTAAAAGAAACATTGATATTATAAAGAAGAGATAAAATAACGAAACATCTGAAATACTAACAGGAAGCAGGAAACTGTAGAAATTTCCGAATCCGTCCCTCACGTGATCGTGACGTCCTGGCACTACATTGGCTCTGACATACAAGTCATTTAGGAATGACTACGAGTAAACTTCACAATAAACTGCCAAAAATGTAAGAAAAAACCTGTGTGCCACTGAAAAGGAATCGAAATATTCTTCCCCAAAGAACACTTAGTTTTTAGAATAAATATTTCGCGCGGACATTTTTTTCGCTTCGCACTCGACGGACTAAGAAAAAAGGGACTGCTCGTTGTCTAGAGGTCTTCTATTTTAAGATTTTTCCTTGTTTGATAAGACAACACGAGAAACTTCCTTTTGTCGGTTGCGATTCTAAAATAAATGGTAAATGAACGTACGTAATGTAGGTAAACGGAAAGCGAAGGTACGCACCTTCTTGAAGCCGGAGATGCCCTGGGGACGAGGTTTGCTGGCACCGCGTAAAAACGCACAGCGCACGCGCATGACGTCGTGATTTCCTGAGATTTTGGGTGCGTTCCTTTGGGGTGATCCGGATCAGGATCAGTGATCCGGATCAGTGATCCGGATCATGGTGCATCAAAGGCGCAGGCGAATCCTTGCTCAGAGTGGATTCGCGCGGTCATCGTTAGCAGGGCCAGGGATAGGAGGGCATGATACATCAATGTGCGAACTTACGAGCTTATAGCAATTATGAAGGTAGAAACTGAGAGGTAAATAAACATAAAACAATCTGCCTCTAGTATAAATCTTTACCTTAAATATCCAGGAGTTTCTTTAAAAATTGTCAAAATGTTCACATTCTCTCGTTTTTCCGCAGTGTCGGTTTGTTCGCTTTGGTGGCGCGGAAAACTCACCGCGCATGTACATGACGTCACGATTCCTCGAGGAGGTCATCACCCGACACTGCGGAAAAAGCGATAGAATGTAAAAAAAGTTCGCAATTTTTAAGGAAACCCCTGAATGACCCTGAATATTTAAGGTCAAGATTTATACTAGAGGTAGATTGTATTATGTTTACTTCTGTAAACGATGCAGGGACCACTTTAACAAACAGGAGCAGAATATAGCTAGATCTTGGTGTAGAACAGGATCAGCAATAAACTTTTAAAAAACAAACTTAATGATGCAAGGCTGATCGAACAGCTTGAAACTGATGGTATTTTAATTAAGCCAAATATTTCGGATGGACAAAACCAACCTTCATCAGGGGCATTTGAAGGTTGGTTTTTGTCCATCCGAAATATTGGGCTTAATTCAATGTTCGCGCGAAACCTTTTCGTGCGGCCATGTTTTCGCTTCGCGCTCGACGGACTACGGACGAAGGGCTAACGCTCGAAACGTCAGCTCTCGAATCTCTTTACGGTGGCCAATTCACATTATCAACCCAGTTGATAAAACCAAATCATATTGTTATACTTTCCACCGACGCAGCACCACAGTTTCTTTAGAAACTTACCCCCTCTATATATCAATGGAAAGGTTTTGTTCGTTCATTTCGTAAAAAGAAAGACGCCGGGAAACAGAAAACAACA
>OX393564.1:21176475-21236475 GCA_947652115.1 Blastomussa wellsi
GCTCTGTCACAATATTTTCAGTCATTTAAGCAACAAAACAAATTCCCATGAAGGAAACCTCTAAATAATAGAGGGGGTAAGTTTCTAAAGAAACTGTGGTGCTGCGTCGGTGGGAAGTATAACAATATAATTTGGTTTTATCGACGAAAGGCTAATGCTCGAAACGTCAGCTCTTGAATCTCTTTACGGTGGCCAATTGACATTATCAACCCAGTTGATAAAACCAAATTATACCTTTAAATAATAGTTTACTAAGGTAGAAAACCCCCAAAGAAGTGATACTAAACCAAAAAGGAACAAGGATGGCTAAAGGTGGGAAAGATTGAAACGGATTAGAAAACTAACGAATTTGAAAAATTTAGGGTACATTTTTCAAAATGGACAAACCATGACATAGCTCCTTTAACATGTGCAAAGAGTTATGCAGTGTTACCATAACCCAGTGACAGACTATTCAGACTATTACATAGACTTGTAAGCTGTGTGGCTAAGCAAGGGTGGTCCCACAATTTATGATAAACTGCCCTGGGCGCGTGCGCAAGAAAAATTGCCATAATCAAAAACCAAAACTACCAGAATCGATAAACCACATCCACTGCCACTGAACTTTTTGTTGAATAGATCGGCCAATTCTTGGCTTGCACATGACGTCATGAAATTCTAAAATCCAAAACTAAAGAGCCACCAAAGTTTTTATCCTCATCAGACAGAAGAGGTGCCAATTTTATATCTGTTTACAACTTTTCAGCTCAATAGCATGCTTCATTTGGAAACCAGCGCATTTTGAATTTCAGAGTTTTGGAGGTGCGTGACATAAACTTATGATCGTGTTTGCCAAAAAATATATAATTATCTCGGGATTTTTAGCCATTTGAGAAGTAAAAGCGTTAGGAAAAGTGTTTATGTAAATGTTTTTTATGTTCAGTACAGATAATTAGTCGCTTAGATAACCAAAGTAAGTTCCATATGTTTACACCATTTCCCAGCCGCCATATTGGTGTACCAAAGTCGTACACCAACATGGCGGCTCCATACTCTGCTCTATAAATTTGTGCGCAACATTTCAACGAATATCTGAAGTTTGGAATAATTAACGCATGGACCTAAAACGTGGAGAGGTGACTTCTTTAATTATCTTCTACAATATCGCAATTTCTTGACTTCATCCACCAAATGGTTTTTGATTTAATTTTGTATTGCGCGACAGTGCAACCCAAGAATTAGACAGCTTGTGCTTTGTTTCGATTGACTTTTAATAGTTAACTCATGGCTTTATCCCTCACCAACTATTAGATGATAGAAACATCCATCTTCTCATCTAACTGTTAATTATAACATCTATACCATGCCTATGATGTGGGAGGCACGGTGGCCTGTAATGCACTGGGAAATGGATGGTCTGGGCCATGTTGTGTTCTTGGGCAAGACACTTTACTCCCAAAATCAAACCTTATTAATGACCTTATAAATTTATGGAAGGTGTTTGCTAAATAAAACCGGCTTCAAAGGCATTTATATAAACAAACTTACCGTAAGTTTAAAAATGCTTGCAGAAAATAACCAACAACAACAGATTTTACCAGTAACAATGAGGGTTTAAGCTGCAACATTTTAATTAGCTATTTTGATCCCTAAATAGTATCAGTAAGAATTTCTCAGTCACTCAATCTCCTTTATTTTACCTAATATTTAATGTTTTTCCATACCTCACAATTTATATTTCTCATAATTATTTTGAAGTGAGCTGTTATTCCTTGGTTACATCAAGACCGGAGTCCTTTGAAGCAGATATAGATTTGCTGCTTTTACGCATGGACAAAAATCGCTTCACTTCAGAGTGACTTGACTGGAGATAACCCTTACCTGAGAAAATGACAAACTTCAGCCACGCTTTACATCTACATTCATAATTCATACACACAGCAAAGAGCTTCAATCGCCAATATCCAGCTATCTTAGCCTTGTGCCTGGTCAGTACTAGACCTGCCCCAAGCTGCTCGTTTGGTTCACGCGACAGGTAAGTATGCGATGGAAATGGAAGGATATGGAAGGTGTACGTGGGCTGGAAAATCAAAATGGCAGCGAGGAACGAGCAACTTGTCTCACCTGCAGCACGCCACTTCTGAAAATCTGACATCACTGGTGGATTTTTCCACCAACAAGAAATCCCTGCTTGGACCATAAATTATAAAAGCAAAATAGGCCCAGGCATTTAGGAAGGACGAATGCAAAGTATACTCATTAAAAAAGAAAAATTATATTTGATGAGTTCAAACAACGGCGTAAACAAAGCAGTGTTTGGCCTAACTTTAATATTCAATGCAATGTTTGTCGAACAACTACAGGTAATAACATTGCTAGGCCCATCTATAAAGCCACAGGCTTCGTGTTTCAGGGGATTTGTAATGCCTACCAGCACATGAAACCATTCTTGTAGTTATCTGCACAAAGGGGTCCTGGAGTGCTTTCCTGTCTCCAACGTTAAGTTCTGTCAAACGTACTGCAAAAAAATTAATAACGATAATTTTACAAAATTTTCCCAGCATTAAAACAGAATTTAAATACCTTGGTGTAAGAACCTGTGATTTTTTCTTTGTTTTTGAGCTATTGATTCTGTGTTCTGTATTGTTTCGAGGTTCTTTGTTGTCTTGTTCGTTCTTTGTTTTATGTCACTGACGAGTTTCACAGGTTCTTACACCGAGGATGAGCCAAAATATTTCTAAACAATCAAAATTATATATTTTCAGGAAAAAGGAATTTCAACCTAGGTCAGCATTCAGTTTAGTGGTTAGGGTTCAAAAGAGTTTCCGGTAATATAAGTTGAGTTCTTTCTTTTGCCAGGCTTTGGGCTTGGACCATAAACATGCAAAAATGTGCATAATTTAACAAACAAGATCAACATTTTCCCAGTATAGACTTTATCAACAAATGTTTTATGGTTCACTGATAACTTTGAGGCCACTTTTCTAGAGAGTAAACTAAAATATTTGGCTAGACAAAACTTAGAAAAGATATCAAAAATAAACAAAAAAAAACCATGTTTAGTAAATTATTTTAATTTTCAATAAAGCAAGCTACATAGTTACAACATAGACAATGATTATAAATACATCAGACATCTGGCTCTGGTTGTTCAAAGGATGGATAAGACTATCCAGTGGATAAGTGTTGGCAAAACTAACTAGGCTAACCACTAGATAGTCATTCATGCAGTGGATAGCATTATCCACTCTTTAAACAACTGGGGCAAATTAACACAAGGGCATAAGAAGTAACAACTGTAATATTACCCTTTTCTGCTTCAGCCCACTTTTTGATGGCAAGGGATTCACACTCTCGTTCATTCTTTATATCTGCTTTTGTAGCTATCACAACCATTGGGAACTATAAGTAAGCATTAAATTAAAAGATTAAACACGATCTTGACGGATCACAATGACTCGTCACCAGAAGCATTTTTTCATCTTACAGAATAAAGGAGCTACGTCATGATGTTTTGAGCTATTTTTTTGTGGTCAACCAAATTACCCTTGAAATGTAGGAAACCTAAAACTGATAGTTTACTAAGGAAGAAAAACACCGAAGAGGTGATGCTAAACCAAAAAGGAGCAAGGATGGCTGAGGAAGGAGGAGATTGAAACAGATTACACATGAAAGACAGTAGGTGATGACCTGTGAAGGGTCGTAACAACCTGGAGAACTGTCACGGTCCATCACGGAGCACCACCGCTTTTACGACCAGGTATGGATCAGGTATTGACCATGAATAAACCCTCTCCCATTTTGAAGTTTCTACGGTAAAACAATTTAATTTACTGACTAGAACTATAAATGGCCTACATCTTTCCCCCTGCTTCTGTCTATTTCTTTCTTGACAGCTTGAATCTGTTGAAAGGATTTCTTTGATGTCACACTGAAGACAAGAAGAAATCCCTGCAAGATAGGAAATGTGTTCAAACAATGTTTTGTACATGTAAACTTATTATTAAAATCTATCTCAATTGTGAGTCATCAAACCCAAGAGCCCAAATGCATATAATGTTCAAGTAAGAGCCTTTTGGTCAGAACCAGCCAGGTTTGGTACAGTCATCCACTTCTCCTCCCCTCTCCTGTCCCCATCTCCAAAGTTAACTTAATGTGAGAGGTGCTTGGAATGTTATAATGTCTAAGGACAGTGTATTCCCCTGGATACCCCAGGTACTCATCTTCCATAGAGCACAATTTACGTCACGATATAGGCCCTATTAGGGGTTTTTGGGAAACAGGATGTTTGGGTAAAAAATTATAGGGATACGGGATATTTGGGGGAAAAATTAATGGGATACAGGATATTTAAAAGAGAGATTTGGGGATATCGAACATAAACGTTGAGACACAAACCACCGCAATTAACGGGATACGGGATATTTAGGCTAAAAATTAATGGAATATGGGATAGTCAGACCCCCCCTAATGGGGCCTCATGATATTTTGAGTTATAATTTCTTCAAAAACCTAAATTACCTTTAAAATTTAGGAAACCTGAAAATAAAAGTTTGCTAAGGACGAAAAACAGCAAATGAGTGATACTAAACCAAAAAGGATCAAGGATGGCTGCTGATGGAAATGACAATTTTGAAAACTTTAGGCTAAATTTTTCAAAGTGCACAAACAATGACATAGATTTATTGTAATTGTGGTCATGAAATTTCCTATTTTATCACAAAATATGTAAATAACTTACATCTGCAAGATTAAGATAGTGCTTGGAAAGCTCTCCATTACTTGAGTCCTGTCAATGAACGAAAGAAAACTCACAATGACCAGGAGCTGTGATCTTGGCACAAAGTACAGGATAATTACATTTTACATCTGTATACCCACACCCCCTGTTGATGGTTAAGATAAACCCCCCTCTCCCTAAGAAAGAAGATTAAAATATAAACCTGATTCAAGGCAGCCCCTCTCAAAAATGACTCTAAAGCACCTTCTGAAAAATCAAAATTTTGTCATGGATGGAGGGGGGGGGGGCAATGGATGCTATTAAAGGGCCCTAGTCAGCCATGCCTTCGTTTTTGTTTACATGCAAGAGTTTCAGTAGGGGGGGTTGGTTGGTTGATTGGTGCCACTGGGAGTGGGGAAGATGTGAAATCATGGGCGCTTTCCATTCGACCAAAAATTCTGTAAATTCTGGGTTTGAGAGTGAATGGAACAGACATTTTCCAAAATTTTGGGTGTACCTCGCGAGGTTGGCCTAAAATTCCGGAAAATCGGAATAACCAGAAAATTCTGTTCCTTTTGACCATTCCTGCTCGGGCCCAGTTTCTCCGAGCCAGAATTGTAGTCAAGAATCAAGATGGCTTCGTCGATGGCTTTTCAATATCAGTGTGCGGCTTGCTTATTTGCCTCGGAAAGCTTTCAGGTCTTACTTCAGCATCATTGCACAAGAAATACAGCAGAAATAGCCACAGTTATCAGTGGTAAGTAGCACAGAAAGTGGCTAGCCACAGTGAAAAAATAATATTGACGTCCTTGTTTAAAAACGTAGTTTATTTTGACTTTGGAGTCGTCTAACAACTCGAAAACAAGTAACAGAGGCAACTGTCCTCCATTTGTTTTGCTTTGATTTATTTTGTATTTTGGCGTGGAACTTGGAACGCGATGGCCTGGAACCAGTTGGTTGCGACCCACCGGAAAATACTGTTCAATTCGCCACACGGAATACCAAGAATTTCAAACCAGAATTTTTGGTCGAATGGAAAGCGCCCCATACCTCATGAAATGCACGCCCACAAAGAGGTGAAATGTACAGCATAGATAATTAACTTATATTTACAATAAAAACTGATTCTCAAAGAACATGTGAAATGACTCACAACACCAGCAGTATCAAAAATTCTTATTCTCTCCTTCACTCCTCTGTCAGTGTCCAACTGAACTTCATAAATGTCTTCGATTGTATGAAATGTTGGCTAAAAAGTATTGAAATCAAATTAGTCATGATCATCCATTGTTATTAATGTGCCAACCAGAAAACTATTGGCTGGTGAAACAAAGAGCTCTTTTGTTTAACTTGTTGGAAATTTACTGACAAAAACAACGTTTGTAAACAAATATCTTCCCTATATACCCGGTAAGATCACAACAAAATAACTCATTGATTTGTTGGGCGATTGGATAATTTATTTCGCTTACCTGGCCTGGGGAGTGATTTCCAAACACGGCTTGTTCAATCACCGCCGTTTTCCCAACGCAACTGCCCCCGACAACAACAAGACGTAAACATTTCGGCATCTTGTTTTCATTTCGTTGATCAGATCAACCTTCAGATTAAAGATGGCGGCTGACCCATGTAAACTGGGAACGAGGATGCGCAACAGTCGATGCGCATAAATCAAGTGTTCTTTCCACGCGGAGCAGTTGAAAATGGCGGACGAAGGCATGTTAAATTTTGAGGCGGCCAGAGAGAAGTTCAAGTCGTGTGTGAACAAAGCCAAGGATGAAAATGAAGAGACTGAGTTAGCCGATACCTTCCAAAAAGCACCTGGAAGCGAGCAAGAGAAAAAACTTGTCGTTGATCAAGTTTTCAGAGATCTTGTTAAAGAAGCTGTTGTCAGCGGTGGCGGTATAAAACGATACCAACTCTTGATCGGTTTGGTTATCAAGTCAGCTGTTCAAGGACACTGTTCTCCCAATTTGGTTTTCATTTTGTTAAGTGATGTCTTTGATTGTATTACTCTGGAGCAGTGTGACCCGCTGTTTGCATTTGTTGAGGCAAAGGTTTCTACTTGGACGATGCCTTTGTTCTTTTCCGCTGGGAAGAATCTTCTCCTAAGGATGTCCAATGATTTGCTACGTCGTTTGTCAACTTCTCAGAACACAGTATTCTGTGGAAGGATTCAGTTGTTTCTGGCAAGGCTCTTTCCGCTGTCTGAAAGATCAGGACTGAATTTGATGAGTCAATTTAACTATGAAAACATCACAACTTATACAACAGCTGCTGATTATAAGGACAAACCTATTGGAAGTGAAATGGAAATAGATGACAGAGAAGCCGGTGAATTGACACCAAGTGCTGTTCCAATTGATTTCAATCTTTACAGAAAATTCTGGGCTTTACAAGACTATTTTCGAAATCCCACGCAGTGTTACAACAACACTGTGGCCTGGAAGACTTTCACAGAAAATACAAAAGAAGTTTTGAATGTGTTTAGAAGTCTCAAGTTGGAGCATGTGACATGGAAAAAGAAGGCAAAGGAGTTGAAGGATCTACAAGGGAGTGACAGCAAAGACGTCACTCGTTACTTTGCAAAGTTTCTGACCAATGAGAAGCTCCTTGATCTGCAGCTAAGTGACAGTAATTTCAGGAGAACTATTCTTGTGCAGATGCTGATAATATGCCAGTACCTGGTTGGTAGTATCAAGTTTAAAAGTCCAAACCAAGTCCTGAATGAGTCTCAAAGCACCTGGGTTAAAGAAACAACATCTCAAGTGTATGAACTTCTCAGAGAGACACCTCCAGATGGTGACAAGTTTGCTAGAGCTGTGGAGCACATCTTGGAAAGAGAAGAGAACTGGATATCGTGGAAGAACGAAGGTTGTCCAAGTTTCATCAAAGAAAGGAGCGAAGACGAATCTAAACCCAAACCCACAAGGAAGCGTAAAGTAAGTATTGGAGATGAGATGACCTCAGGATGGAAGTCCAAGAAAGTTCTGATGGGAAGTAATGAATTGACACGTCTGTGGAATCTATATCCTGACAACTTGGAAGCTTGCAAAGCAGACAACAGAGTTTTTCTTCCAACACTTGAAGAATATTTCTCCGAGGCCATAGAGCAAGCCGACCCAGATGCTATGGTGGAAGACGAATACAAGGTCATCAAAAATGGCAACTTTGGTTGGCGAGCATTACGACTTCTTGCTCGGAGAAGCCATCACTTTTTCCAGCCAAGCACCAATCCATTTAAAACACTTCCAGAATATCTTGAGAGTGTGGTGCAGCAACTTGCTCAAGAATTGCCAAACATAAAGAATGAAGAAGGCATTGTGGTAAATGGTACTGCAGACACTAATGTTCCTCTTACATGATGTCTGAAGTGGTCGAACAACGCCGACCTAACCAGTTGATAAGAGCGATTTAACTGGAGGCAACAGTCAGTGAATCACTTCAGTGCATCTACATGTTTATTGTCCTAATCTGTTGCAGTTACACTGTACATGTAACTTGTTGCTGTATGTAATCCAAAAAAAGGACAAGTTTATTTGTCTTGAAATGAAAAAAAAAAAGATAAAAGCTTGGTGTGCATGGAATAAAGGGCTCATCCTCGGTGTAAAAACCTGTGAAACTCACGAGTGATGTAAAACAAAGAACGAACAAAACAACAAAGAACCCCAAAACACTATAGAACAGAAAAACAATAGCTCAAGAACAAAGAAAAATGTCACAGGTTTTTTCTCCGAGGTAAACCCGAATAAAGCGTGATGCACAGCACACCAGTCAAGATTATCTAGTTGTACCTTACGAGAGTGGCATAGTTCTAATAGGGATTTCAGCCTTGTGTGGTGAACTGTACATTAAATGTGGATTAATAATTCATAAAGAAGATACATGTACGTCTCAAGATTCCTAATGCATTAAATTTATTGTTGTAACACTAACTCTTTTCTCTCTTGGTACAAATAAAACTATTGTCTGATAATTTCAAACCTTGTTTTTAGGATCATTCTCACCGATCCCACAACACGACCAGGCTTTAAAGAAATGAGGGGACAAGGGGTGAAGAGACTATAATACAATAAAAAGGGTCTTAAAATGACGATGACTGTCAACACTTGCTGCTTAGGATGGATTTTGCACATCACCAAAGTTTGTGTCAAGTGATAAAAAAACATACCATACTTTTGGTAATCAATCAAAAGTGTACTTAGAAAGAGGATAAAATAATAATCTTCACCTGATTATACCTACAACAAAAAAGTCACACCTGATGGGATATCGCGTTGTCATCAGCATGATTTTTGGAACTGAGGTTTAACTTTGACGTTCAAGTGTGTTCATTGACAACTCAACCTTACTCATACCCCAATGGTCCATGCTGGATTGGAGTGTGATGAACATGAAGGTGGGACCATTGTTTGTGCAGCTTTAGGCCAAAAATTTCAAGGACTTTTTACGCACACAAAATTAATTTTCAAGCACTTGATCTTGTTGCTCTGAAAGTCAAGTCATCTACATAAAACATTTTGGGATGCCGATATTACAGGCAATACCCATTACTACTACTAGTCTTAGTTTTGGTTCAACAATCATGCATTGGCCTTGGTAGTCTACTTTGCAGTTAAGTGTAGTTGTTTCTCACTGCCTTTTTCAGGGCATTCAACTTAGCAAATAGTGTAAGTTGTCCATGTTTTGCAAACAGATTCAAGGAATTTTCAAGATGGAAGCCAAAATTCAATTTCAAGATTGTGCGGACCATGTGGGACTATTAAAACTGCACCAAACCAGGATCCAGCCCTGTGTTCCCTGTTTCACTGACAAATTCCAACAACCTCTAGGGACGAGGCTGTTTGATTCTTCAAACTACTCCAGTTAGGTGTATCTTGTGTTCTTTGTTATTTTACTGCAAAGATAGTTATTCTTATAACACAGTTGAGCAAAACAGTTGCCCAGACAAATTTCTTACAATCATTTAAACATGTGTTTTTATTTGATGTTTTTTCTATAACAAAACTTAACAGTGACAAGATGGTTTTTTTTTCTACAACAAAACTCAACAGTGGTCGACAATAAAAAAATTTAACTGGATTCCATGTAACTTTACCACACAGAAGTAATGTTGTGAACTTGTGTTGATGATGGATGCAATTTTGATTATAATTACAATGCCTTTTCTTCTTTCCAACGATAAACAACTTTGACTTTAATTATGTACATTATTTACAACTTTGTGCCCTTTCATTTATCAGCAAAACCTGAATGTTTGACTTGCTGCAATAAACTTTCAGAAGTATTTAACATAATTATAAAGCCTACACAACATCCTGGGCACAATAATTTATTTTATCCCTTCACTGCAACGTTGATGGCCAATATTTGCAAATTATATTTTACATGGGTATGTGTGGCTCTACTCGCTTGCCTTGCATGTATCATTTATGAGTCACTTTTCAGCCTGGTGTTTGTCTGTTATGAATTATCAAATGTGTCTCCTGATTTTCCTGCTTTGTATCATCCTAGACAAAACATCTTGAAATGTTAGAAAGTGAACCAGCAAACAAAGAAGATGTAAATTTAAGTCAGTCATCGCCATACAAAAATGCTTCCCAATCATCTATTTCTGGAGGACTTTCTTTAGCTTTTTCCTCTTCTTCTTCTTCTTCGCTTGATGAGTCATCCAGTTCATGCCCGGATGCTTTCTTGGCATCTAGTCTTTTCTTGATGACTTCTAGTCTTTGTTTAATAGACATGTAATCAAATGTGCCTCTATTTTCACCGTACGGATCCTACAAGAAAATTGACATAGTGTAAAAATGTTACTATTGCTACAACCTGTAGTAGTAGATATAACAGGTGTGGAATAACCCATTATTTTACTAAGATGGCTCTTGCAAATTAGCAGTTGATGTGAGACATTAAACAAAGGATTTAGTAGTAAGATTTAGTAGATTTAGTTAGTGCGCTGGGCTCGGTAGCTGGATTAAGCTGTCAGAACAGAGCACTGCATTGCGTTCTCGGGCAAAGATGGTTCACTCTGACATACAGTGCCTCTCTTCACTGGGGTCTATATATGGGTACCAACAAATTTCATTCTTGTGGGGGGGGGGGGGGGTGTAACCCTGGAATGGACAAGCATCCCATCCAGGGAGAGTAGGAATACTCAAAGTCACTTCATGCTAAGGAAATAAGAGTAAGCTCCAGCCCGATGAGGCACTTGGCTCAAACAGATTTAAGAGTATGATCTTTCCAAATCCCTGTAAACACAGACCACTCCCGTTGCCTGTTGTAGTTACATACACAGCATCCCCAAGCCAGTGCCATTATGGAGTGAATGTATTATAATTTCTCACCTTCATGGGTTTTCCAGTCGAATTCATATTCTCATTGACAACTGACAAATAGCTGTCATAAAACCTGAGGAACAATTTCTCCATTCTTGATCTGAAATAGTGATTGGATTTAAGTTAATACATATTTAATAATAAGAACTTTTTACCTCTATTCAGATAAAATTAATTGCAGCAGTGGCAATGTAAATGATAATTGTGTTGTTCCAGAAAATGACCATACCCCTCCCATGGAATTTTTTGGCTCAAATTCCCCTGGAAATTCCAGATAAGTTTCATAATTTAACTTTCATTTCATCCATGCACTCTTTAAAAAAAATATTTGAAACTTCACATACATAGGAAAAAGAAGCATTCAGTTACAGATTGGTGGAAAACATTAATCAATCACAAATACATACGTGAGAGCTGAGTGACATCTTTGTTTTCCTTCCAACATATCACAGACAGCAACTCTAAGGTTTTCGTGTTGGATACATTCATTGTATCTTTTGCAGTCATCTTTGCGACCTTCCTATTGATTCATTGGAGCAAAAATACATTTAACATTTGACTAGCTTGGTTTTGCAGCAATGTGATTCTGAAGGGATTTTACTGACCTTCCGTTCATATCCTGGCTCATTATGATAGGGTTTTTCATTCAGAAGAGACTGGATCGAGATCAGCAGACTTGAGAGAGTCTGGGCAGGACTCCACGCAGGGCCAGGCCATGTGCTATAAACAAAATAAAGACTAAACAAATGCAACATCAAATGTCTTCATATCCAGCTCTTTAATATGTGACTTGAACTAACATGGTGACCAAGTAAATGGTTTAAATTTGGGGGTATAAGTAGTCTGTATGGTGTGATAATCCTGGTGAGGGTAGTTCTCAACTACTAAAACTGTTTTTGGTGATCGAGGAAGATGTTGTTGTCAGTAAATCATGATGTTATAACTTTGAGGTGTGTCTGTTGATGCCTGCAAGGAAGAACATCAACTTATTTTGTCACAAAAAAACTAGAATTATACTCATACTCAATTTTTCTTGGACAAGTCCATCCAAGAGGGAAAGGTGCAGTGAGGTTATCCCTATGTTAAGCACCAACCCATGAAACAAGGCCAGACCACAACACCGGGAACCTTGTTCCCTACTCTTTGCGAGAAGTGCGTGGGTTCTTTAATGTCCCCTGCTTACCGTAACACTGAAGATGTAGGAAATGGGACCTACATATTTTTGTCCTTATCCGAGTGTTGGTCCGGTCTGGGGCTCGAACCCGAGACCTTCCGCACACCAGTCCGGTGCTCTAATTGGGCTTCTCTTGGAAATAAACTTGCACACATAATTTAACTGAAGAACCACCTCTACAAGCTGGGGGGTGGGGGTTACCCTGTAATGGACAAGCATTCCACACGGCAGGGAGTAGACATATTCTTAGTCGCTTCATGCTTCAAATTGTAGATTTATTAGCACTATAAATAACTATATGGGCCACTTCCAATGAATTCAGTCTTTACCAAAACTTAAAAATCACAACCAGGAAAACATTCTCACTGAACACTTGAACTGCTTACCCGAGAATACTAAGGCAAACTTTGCCATCTCTGTACAGATTGGGGTTGAATCTGACTCTTCCATTTCCTGTTGTCATGTGAGTAACATGTGGAGGTTTGATTGGGTACTCAGGAGTGAAATAGATCAAAAAGTAAAAGAATCCACCCTCGTAGGGTGTGCCACGGGGACCTATGACCAGTGCATGAACCTAGAAATTAAGACGTATGCTATAAGAATTAAAATATAATTATCATTTTCAGTACTGGAAGAGAAGATGGGAAGCACTGCAGGATAACCAAGGTGGCTTGGCCTGGAAAAATTCATGACTTCATAAAAGCCCTATATAAATGCCACATATTATTATTATTATTATTAGTAATAGTACATAGGGAGTAATCGGGCAAATACTCCCTAAATTGTACAGCACAAAGTCCTATCACCAATTAATCGCATGACTAACAAAATTCGAGGCCAATAAGCCTTTCAGAACCTATTCATTGTGTGAACCTCTTTTGTGTTTTGAGAATCTCTTGTGCAGGAAGTAAGAAAACACCGATGAAGAACCCATATAAGTGTATGTGACTGACAAGCAAATGACTTAGGTGTCCAATTATAGGTATCCAAATATTTGATGTTGTTCAAATATTGGGATACCCACGTCATTGCATGCTGATTATACGACAAATAGGCGTGCATAGAACCAATCAAAATCAAGAATTTTGTTATAGATACTATTATTATTATTACACAATATTTTGCAAATTGTGAAAGAAAATAAAAAGGCAGGAGCCACTAGTGAAAGGTATGGAAAGTGGAGGTTCAGACCTCCCCCCACCTTTGCAACCTCCACACCCACCAAGCAACTGATCGTGTTGAAATAAAGAATAAAGTGTAGAACTGGTAATGGTTAAATTTGTGGTGAAATCCGTGAATACACTACAGCAGCTATACTAATCTTGTCGCACCAACATATTCGAAAGACTGCAATCGTACGTTGTCAATCCAATACACAATTTTAAAATTCACGCTAAATTGTCAGCAAATTGTTTTGCTCAACTAATTTAACTTGCTTTCAGTCGATCTCAGCATGGTGTCTGACCTTCGTGACGTGCACGTGGTTTATGTCACAAGAAAATTAATTAAATAGAATGCATGCCTCTCCTTGGTCCTTTCTTAAGGCCGAGTCAATAGAATCAAACAAGAGGTAGCCTGTGCGACACCGATTTAACTTTCTCACAGGCCAAAACATCTTGGTCAAAAACAAAAAATCTGAGAATACGAGACTTCACAGCCAAAAATTCGAGACTCCAAGACACAAAAAAACACAAGAAAACGAGATTTTGTGACTCATCCAGAATGCTTCAGAGATTTTGAGATCAGAACTAAAATTTTCGAGACCCAGGATTTTCGGGTACCATTCGCCACCCCTTACAGCTGCATGAAGTGATAATTTCAGGAGTGGAACAAACCTTTGTGATGTCATTTTCATCTGCCGCTATATACAGGCCAGGTGGTGGTTCCTTATACATACTTGTTATATCCCTAAAAATTTAGGAAAAACAAGCAGTGAAAGTTTTTACGAACTGAAGGTTTCATGCTCAACTCAAGGAACATAGTTATTTGCATGTTCCTAATTGACATCAACTGTAGAGATGCAAATTATCTCTTTCTTTTTCTCAATGGGAAATACATCTGATCAATTCACGATCAAGTTCCAGTTGATGTCACGAGTTGATGTTTGTTGTATAGGGAAGATATAATTGACGCCACCCATTGTCATTAATGTGCCAACCAGAAAGCTATTGGTTGGTGAAACAAAGAGCTCTTTTGTTTAACTTGTTGGCTATTTAAATAACAAAAACAATGTTTGTAAACAAATATCTTCCCTATAAGCAGGGAACACTAAACTGAACGTTATATACAGGCGCACATTATACACGGGTACAAAGTAACTACGGTAGGTTAACATCCCCTTTGAAAACTGAATAGTACTCCCTTTAAATCGCCTCTAATGAACTGAGCCCCCATCCCCAGAAATGCCCTCTAAACTTCATCCAAGCCTAATAGATGACAGCACCTTTAACGCGTAGGGAAAACTGTCAAGTCGGCAAAATATTAAAATTGCATGTAAAGGCTTTCCCCATTATATTGTAGGGAATGTCGCACTTGCAAAAGCAGAAGGAGAAATACGTAGTCTTAGAAATTATTGACAAAACACCAAGCAGAGAGAAGGTGCGATCTCCTGACATTGATATCATCGCGCGCGTAAAATGACAGGCTGGCCAGTGACTGCAAGGCTGTCTCAGCTGGCTGTCAGATGAAAGATCAATCGGAGGGGAAGCCGAAGGCTTCTCGTGGTTTAGTACAAAACGAAAACTATCCTATACCTCTTGATTCTAAAAAGGCAAAGTGCTGAAAACCTTTCTGTGGGATGTTTCATAGCCTGCCACGGAGCCTGCAACCCGGAACTCGCTTCTTTCGCCATGTTGAAAATGTATTTTATGACGTCATTCATTTGTTCAATACCGAACAGCGAGGAGCCTGGAAATGACACGCGTGTCCGCGCGTGGTTTCGCGCGAGAGGAAGGTATAAGTAAATCTCCCAGAACGGAAAAGAATCTTGAAATCTGAAGTCATTTCTGATATAACATTGAGGGAATTGGAATTCAAAAAGATTCTGCTGCAAGAAAGAAGAGTTATACTGTAAACAGAAAGTGTCTGGTGCAAATGTAACGAACGTTAGAGTTCGTGTTACACCTCCATTATACTATGACAGTTTGCATTGAACCCAGAAGGAAGGAGGGGGGGGGGGGGGGGGGGTGGTTAGGGAAATACCTTATCGTTTCTAATTTCGTCAAGAGGCATCGTGTTTAGGATCATTCCTCCTCAACTAATCAATAATCAAAGCTAAAAAAAACTAAAAATGTAAAATCGTTTGCTTAGACATCCTGCCCTTCCCGAGTTTGTGAAGACAACATCCTGGAAAGCGTTCGATGAACGCTGCTCTTCCAAAAACTATAATCTAAAAGAATTCTTGACAGCTTAATATCTTTTTTTATACTTTCTTGCCGTTTTCTTAAAATCAGACCAAAGAAGTTGTCAGAAACTTGAGAAATAATGACGAGAGAATTTACTCAAAATAGGTCCAGATGGATCGCACCGTGTGATCGTTGACGTTGAGCTTTTTTACATTTGTTTTCATAATGAAATTGCTCATTAAGAGTGCTTATGTAGAGAGAAGAATTAACATGGACATTAAACTATCTTAAAGGGACAATGTCACGCCTGATTATAGAAACATTTATGTTCTAATTTCCATATTATTGTGCCAAATACACGAATAAATTTGATAAAAAGATTCCACAGAACAAGATAGAACAGGTATTTTGGGGAAGTAGTACAGGATTACAAGGATGGGAGCCGCAGGCCTTGCTTATTAAATTTAAAGATGATTTTTTTTATTATATCAATAAAACAGCGTCGTACCTGGAGGCACGAAGATGTGAGGCTTTTGAGACACAACAAGTCAAGCAAAGTGATATGAAATAGATTGATCACAGTAGAAATGTAAATGTTGATAATCCGATTGCATTTTAATATGTATTTTGGAAAATTTGCATGTAAATTAAAGAACTGAGAACATCCGTAATTAATTGCAGTAAACAAACTATTTCTTTGGAAAGCTACTATCGAACCTAGAGCTACTAATGAACGTTTTTACAAATAAATTACGAGTACAATATATTAATTAACACGAGAAATAGCAAACAAAAGTCTTTCGCATCTTTATTTTTTATTTTAATTAAGTCCCAAAGTTCTAAAAAACATTTTGGATCAGCAAACATAGCCCTATATACCTGCTGTATAAAAGGGTTTGAGTAAATATTACTATGGGAAACAAAGAAGATAAGCGTAGAGTTTCTATTCAAATAGAGATGCATTTTAATGACCTTAAAAAACAGGTGAATACATTCAAAAAAGGGTAAAACTCCCGTCTGAAGTTACAGCAAAGAGTATTTTGAGCGTTGAAGTCCTCCACGCCCTAAACACTTTCCTAACATCGTCAATTGATTCAAGAAGTAAACTGATCAATAATAGGCGCGGGTGATAAACTGTTCTACGCAGTTTTCATTTACAAATTTCATGTCAGAAATGCCGTTTCCTTCAAACAGCACAGTTCTCGAATTCGCCGAAAACCGCGGTGCTACAAGCGCCGCCTCCCTGTGGTTCGAAGAAGGAGATTCGGCAAAGGGAGCTAAAATTGCCGCCTGTCTGTTTGTCTTTCTGGCCTGTTTGCTTGGCAACTCTTTGTTGATCGCAGTCGTGTACAAGAACACTAATCGAAGAATGCGAACACCGAGCAACTGTTTTATCGTCAACATGGCCTGTGCCGATATGTTCCTTGTTTCGTACATGGTACCCCAAACCATAGTTCACACTGCATATGCTTATCAATGGCTTATCAGTGGAATTGCAGGCGAGCTGTTTTGCCGGTTATATTTCTTCATTGTTCAAATGACAGTGCTAGTTTCCACGGGAAGTTTATTTTGCATTGCCTTGGATCGATTTATTTTGGTGTTTTATCCATTAAAGACAATCATCACACTTCGGATTGCCCGCCGTATAATTGCTGCGATATGGATTTTTGCGATAATCTTCGCCGCGCCTTTGTTTTTCATGGGCACTTTATTTGAAGCAAAGACCGGATATATTGTTTGCACTATCAATTTTTCGATCATAAGTTTCGTCGTTGCATATTTCTTGTTTTGTTACATCACCATAATATTAATACCACTCATCATCATTATCATTTTGTACATCGCCATTGGAGTCAAAATCAAGCGTGCGACACCTCCCGGAAATGAACTACCATCAACTCACGAACGACGCGAGCGAATGACCCACAAGGTACTCACGATGCTTGTTGCCGTTGTTGCTGTGTTAATGGTGTTTCGTTTCCCATTACTCATTGCTTTGATAGCCTGTTTTACCGGTTCAGTGGATCTTTGCAGCAATCTAAACTACATGTTCATTTCATGGTTTTTAACCTTTAGTAACAGTTCAGTAAATCCCTATGTTTATTTCATCTTCAACGAGCAATTTCGCCATGGAGCGAGGGTAGTGCTGAAAAGGCTCGTACCCTGCTGTTTTAAAACTACAGATGAAGTAGTTTCGATGCAACCTGGTGTTCAACAAATAACAATAACTCACGCCGCACTGGCCGCACCACGGGAACTTGATGAAATCGTCCCCATGAATCAGTCAGAAATGCACAGAATGTACATTGCAAAGGACAAATGATAAGAAAGTACAGCGTTAAAACAATATTTATTAGACTGTACCTCTGTAGTGACAGTGGGAGGCGCGATGGCCTAATGGTTAGTGCGCCCGTCTCCGGATCCGTATCCGGGTTCGAGCCCTGGCCGGGCACTTTACTCTCACAGTGCCTCTCTTCACCCAGGTGTATATATGGGCACTGCTGGGGGGTAACCCTGCAATGGACTAGCATCCCATCCAGGGGGGAGTAGAAATACTCTCAGTCGCTTCCTGCTACGGAAACCGGAGATAAGCGCCGGCCTGATGAGCCACTTAGGCTCGAATGCAGACTCTACCTACCTTGCCTCTGTAGTGTTAGACTGATTATTGAAGTTCATTAAGCACAAAAGGAAACGAATGAATTATGTCATACCCGGCCAGACTGCAGGGAAAACTCCAGAACTGAATGACGAGGGTGTTCCCCTTTACAGAGAAACTCTCCATTTAAGACCATTTAAACGGGTGTCAAGATTAGATTCTTAGGGTGCGATTCTATAAGAAAATACAAGATTGGATTGTTAAATCCGAAACGGATTTTGCGGTTCTTTAATGAACAGATTAATCCAAGATCACTCGGACCATGGTGCATCAAAGGAACCGAAGAATCCTTGCCGGCCAGAGTGGATTCTTCGGTTCCTTTAATGCACCATTATCCGAGTGATCTTGGATTAACCTGTTTAGTAAAGAAACGAAAAATCCGTTTTCTGATTTTTAAAGAATCCAATCTTGGACTTTCTTAAAGGAGCGCACCCACACATTTTGAGTTTCCTTTTGTAAACTAGGAGTCCTGACTCATTGAAAGGTAAATCTTCATCTACAGTGTACCCGTGTGAATCGGTTCAGTCGAAATTTGACCGTTAACGCTGGTTCCGTGGAAAACGCGAAGAGCCGAGTGCCGAGCACTTTTTATAATCAAATAACTTACTCATAGCCTCCGTATCAAGCAAAGTAAAAAATGTCAAAGTAAAATTAAAGTGAGGATTCCCCACCTCGGGCATACAGAACCACCGAGTCTCCTCGTTGATCACAAGTAGGACATTTTGTGTGCAAAATCGAGATAAAAATATTGATTTCTGTAAAAATAGTAAAGCAGACGTTTTTTCAAGACCTACGCTTTCCTGAAAGCGACCGCGAAGTCCCTCGCTTTTCGCGACTTAGCCACTTGTTATCGCGACGTCGTCCTTAAAAAAGTTATAAGGGCCGACTTGTTGCACGTCTACGCTTAAAATAATGTTGGAAATTCCCTGAAATTAAACAGAAGTTGAATTTTTACTATGAATTGCACTGTTTTCTCGGCTTTGTTTTGCTTTGAGACGCGAAGCCGCGTGGCTTTTGAGTTGATCGCACAGACCGAGTCACGTCTCAAGCATTGACTGGAAATGTAAATTTTAATAATCCGACAGCATATCCTAATGATTTGGATATTAACAGAATCTCTGCCTATTTTAGTAAACGTCTTCCGTGACTCTAAGTGAAAACAAGATCTTGCTTGGTCAACAAATTTACTCAGGTTCACTCAGGTTTGGTGATCTGGTAAATACTGCGCAACTTGGTAGTCATATCTTTCTCTTTGTCTTGTCACCTTCAATAGAAACATACTTATAAAAGAGTAGCTAAAAATGATGCGATAAGATCAAATAACATTTGGTCGGAAATTAAAGAAAAAGCTGTTCTAAATCCTTTGAAAACAAAGTAAAGTTGTTTCCGTGAAAAGCTACTAACGAACCTATAGCTAGCGAACGTTTTGACAAATATATTACGCGCACAATATTAACATGACAAATGGCCCGCAAAGGTCATTAAGGTATTTTTATTGCATTTTTAAGAAGTCGTAAAGTGGCAAAAACGTTTAGATCAACAAACCTACCAGGTGGATAAAAGGGTTGGATTGCACTTTCTATAGTTTGAAACAAAGCGGATAAGTGTGGAGCCTTTATTCAAATAAAGATGCATTTTAATGATATCTTTGAAAAAAAAAACAGGTGATTATACACAGAAGAAGAGAAAATCACGTATTAATTTACAGCGAAGTGCATTTCGAGAAGTTCTTCGAAAGCGTTAACTAAGCCCTTTACTTCTGAAAAACCACTTAAATTTTAACGCGCCCTAAAAATCTCCCTAATTCGTCGTATTTCTGGTCGGAGTGATTCAAGAATTGACAGAGCCATTCGGAAGGTGCACCCTTCATAGCAGTTTTCAAAGTAGGAAATTAACACAAATGGCTTTTCCTTCAAACAGCACACTTCTGGAATCTACAGAGAACCTTAGTGCTACGAAGGCCCCCACCCAGTCGTTTGAAGATGACGATGCGGCAAAAGGCGCAAAGATCGCAGCCTTCCTCGTTGTCTTTCTCGCCTGTTTGCTAGGCAACTCTCTGTTGATCGCAGTCGTCTACAAAAATACTAACCAAAGAATGCGAACACCGAGCAATTATTTGATTGTTAACATGGCTTGTGCCGACATGTTCCTTGTCGCGTACACGGTTCCCCAAGCCTCGGCCCTCACCGCGACTGACTTTCGATGGCTCATCAGCGGAGTCGCGGGTGAGTTGTTTTGCAGCCTGTATTTCTTTGCTGCTCAAATGACAGTGTTGGTTTCCACTGGAAGTTTATTTTCCACTGCTCTGGATCGTTATTTTCTTGTGTTTTATCCATTAAAGAGATTTGTCACACTTCGGCTGGCCCGCCGTATCGTTGCTGGGATATGGATTTTTGCGATAATCTTCGCTGCGCCACTGTTTATCATGGGCAGTTTAACTGAACTACGCTCCGGATTACTCATTTGTACTTTTAATTCCTCGATCTTTGGTGTCGTCGTCGTGTATTTCTTGTTTTGCTACCTGCCCATACTATTAATACCACTCATCATCATTATTATCTTGTACATCGCCATTGGATTCAAAATCAAGCGCGCGACGCCTCCCGGAAATCAACTGCCATCAACTCACGAACGACGCGAGCGAATGACCCAAAAGGTACTCACAATGCTTGTTGCCGTTGTTGCTGTGTTAATCGTGTTTCGTTTTCCATTACTCGTTGGAATGATAGCTTGTTTTACCGGTTTCCGGAATATTTGCCACCAACCAAACCTTATGTTCATTGGGTGGTTTTTAACCTTTGCTAATAGCGCAGTTAATCCCTTCATTTATTTCATCTTTAACGAGCAATTCCGCCATGGAGCGAGAGTAGTCCTTGCAAGACTCGTACCTTGTTGTTTTAGAACCTCAAATGAAGTGGCTGCAATTCAATCTAGTAACCGTGAAATGACCCAAGGTGCATCACGGCAACTTGATGATGAAACGGTCCCCGTGAATCAGCCAGCCAGGCACTAAATTTGCATTTGACTGGAAATTCCATTGCGATAGTATGGATGAGAAATTGCGTTGTAATCAGGTTTTTTCTGTCATTTGTTAGGAGCCCTGCCTTTAAGCAGGGCGACGAAAAATTGGTCATAAGACTCATTCAGCTGTTCTCCTCCACGGAAATCTTTAGTAAAAGGCGAAAGATTTATGCGTGTTGAAGGAAAACCAGAGCTACACCAAATTGCCAAGATCGGTTGTATGCTGAACGTGGTGCGGCAAAACATGTGGGACAAATCAATATTTATTTAATATTTAAATACGCATGCGCATTAGAACGCAATTGACACTCCGAGGTTCTATAACTGTGTTGGTGGATTATGCTCGGCGAAGGCAAATATATATTGGGGACATTGGATTAAATAGTATGCCATCCTTGTCGTGGTCGGCTACTCGTCACTGTATAAGGGAAACGAATGGCTCTAGGGACGAGGTCATTGTCTGGTATACAAGCATGTGAGTTACTAAATGTTGTTAGCTAGTCGGATATCAAACTCTGTATAAAACAATAAAAATACAACTTAAAAGACTTAACTATGCCATTTCATTTTTTTTTATGATCGGAATCGGCAGTAACGCCGCGTTGCTCAACCAACTTTTCTCCATTCATTCTTTCATTGTCTGAATTTTAAAGTCAAATAAATACCGTTTTTAACGCAAGTCAATGTCGTGGCGCACTGGACGATTTTTGAACATCCTCTTGTTAGCTTGGATTAAAACTCGCCATTGAAAATGTATGTGATTCGCATGCGCACAGAAAGGATTTCTGTGAGGTTGTCTTTAGGGTACATGATTATTTGCGCCACATGTATTGTTTTGTCACCGCTCAACACACCGCCGATAGCGCGCTGTATCGTTTAGCTCTGGTTTTCCTTCAACGCGCATAAATCTTTCGCCTTTTACTAAAGATTTCCGTGGAGGAGAACAACTGAATGAGTCTATAGACTAATTTTTCGTCGCCCTGCCTTTATGCCGGGCCTCTTTTTGCTAAAAGAGACTGATAATTTAAAAGCAGTAGTGACAGTAATTGCCTAACCTTTGAACCGCATTTGACCATGATCCCTTGTCATAAAGCAATATGAAAGAAATGAGATCACGAACGAAGTATCTATCAATTTCCTGGTCAGAATCGTACCCACTTGTCATTTATTTACTCAAATCAAATAAGTTTACGCTTCAAGGGTGAAGCTACAAATAATGAATAACAGGAAATAAATCCAATAAGGTATAATGCAAAATGTAGACTGCGAGCAGCCTCTATTTTTCTCCAAAAATCCGTAACGAAAGCGAAAATTTGCAAGCGCTATTTTTGAGGGGCGATTCAGCGAATCAAATCGTGTGTCCCCAGAGCCACTTGTTCCTCGTGCACAGGTCCAGCCGGCTAAGAGGGACAAGCGGCTCTGGGGACGAGAATGCTTCAAATGCCAAGGAAAAAGCGCCCTGGGGACGAGTTTGGGAGAAGCGGACTGGGTACTAGTCTATTTCCTGGTATAGTAATGTGACGTGTTCTTTGGAACGACACCACCGGGACCATGACCTGTGATAGCGAAAATCTCCGCCATCGCTATTTTAATTATAAAAAGGTCGCTGAATAGAATTCTCACGGCGATAACTTTCACACCATCTGGCATGGATTTATCAACTTATATTAGTCAAGAGGTTGAATCCATAAGGAATTTCGTTTCACACAGAGAACGGTGTTGTTAACCACGGCATGTACTAAAACCAGGAACACCGTAACACAGTACCCCACGAAACACGGAACACCGTAACACAGTATCACCACAAAACACGGAACACCAGAAATACCATAAAATGCCAATAAATTTCTGGTGTTCCGGGGTGTTCTTGGTTTTAGTACATGCCGTCAACCACAACCTCGAGCCCACTGCTTGCTGTACTCTTGTGGTTATTAGGAGCCCCGCCTTTAGGCCGGGCGGCAAAAAATTAGTCTATAGACTCATTCAGTTGTTCTCCTCCACGGAAATCTTTAGTAAAAGGCGAAAGATTTATGCGAGTTGAAGGAAAACCAGAGTTACCCTAAAATATTGAAGGATTGGCGGGTAGGTTGAAAGTGATTCGGTAAGACTTGTGGGACATGAGTCGGGCATAATTCCTTTGTGCGTACGCGTGTATGCGTATTTGCGCGAGGGATACGCTCAAACAATCGCAACTCCTTGCTATTTCGATTTTATTCTTCTCGGGAGCTTTCAAAATGTTCGTTATTATATCGAATTAGCACTTGAAGTGTCGGTTGGTCCAGTAAAGTGTCAAAGTGTGACGTCCTTTTCTAGCATTCGGTAAAAATGTAAGAACAACTACGACAAATAAATTTGTTTGAAGGGCGCACTTTACAAACCAAATTCTGGTTGGATAACGTTTGCTAGTTGGTAATCGAATCTTGGGCAAGGCAACTTGGGAGAATTTTTTTGGGCAAATGGTTCACCTTCCCCTCCCCCCCCCCCCCCTTGCCAAAAATTTGCCCGTACACCTCTGCTTCCAACCACGAACTGGACAAACAGCAACACTTCAACTTTGTTCCAACAGCAGTTTAATGTAATCATGGTTCTAGCTCTAATCATGGTTATCGAAATTTAATCGGAAACACATTATGCGTGCGGTTGCTTACATACGATTTGTTAACAGAGTATAATAAGCGAGCTAACATAAGATATGAAAATTAAAATGAAACATTACGTCTTACGATGATAGCGAAACCTAATAAAATTCAAAGTTAACTCGAGAGCTTTATATTGGTAAAAGGGTTTGTTAATGGGACGGAAAAGTTCCATCTAAATTAAACTAAACTAGGGATAGTTCTCACTAACATTGTCCCCGCTTTTTATTGATCATGGTTTGTGTCTGATTGATCAATGTCTCTTTTCACTGGTGTATTTTTACAGACATTTTTGGAAATATCAGCTTATGTTGTCGTGAATAACTCTGCTTTGGCTAGTTTGTTATCTGTCTTATTATATGACTGAAAAGAAGAAGGATTTATTTTCTGGTATTGTTTAGTTTAAATTATTTTTTTTTTGGAAATGTTAAGAAGCTTAGTCATCTCTTTCAGGGTTGATTAATTGGACTGGATGGAAGGGTTAATATTGGACAACTGAAGATTCCTGGTCTTTTACACTCTTTTTACATTCAAGATAGTACACTATTATAGTCTACTAGATAGCCTGCGTAGCAGTCGATTCCTAATCCCTTTCCAAGCGCTCGGGGAGGGGGTCGAGGAAAAAGGAATCGCATTCTTTTCCCCTCCCCCCTTTTCCTCATTTTTTTGTTTCACCCCAGGCTCGCTCGTCCGCTTTTCGCACGTTCGTTCGCACCGAGCGCTTGGAAAGGAATTCATTCTTCTATCTACTAGATTTCTGGGACACATTCGCCACATTCTCTTTCGTCTTGTACCTCCTTATTTAGTTGCCAACCCAACTTTGTATTGTCATTAGTGAAATAAGGGGTTACTTCGCAGTAAGACAAAGGCAAAGTCTGCGTCGAGCCTAGTGGCCCATACCGCCGGAGCTTATCCCGGTTTCTGTAGCATGAAGCGACAGAGAGTATTTCTACTCCTCCCTGGATGGGATGCTAGTCCAACGCAGGGTTACCCCCAGCAGTAAATTCGCCGGTACCCATTTATACACCTGGGTGTAGAGAGGCACTGTGAGAATAAAGTTTCTTGCCTAAGAACACAGCGCAGTGACCTTGCCGAGGCTCGAGCCCAGACCGTCCGATCCGGAGTCCAGCGCACTAACCATTAGGCTGCTGCGGTGTAAGAACCAGTGAGATTTCTCTTTGTTTACAGCTGTTGTTTTTCTGTTTTATATCGTTTTGAGTTCTATGTTCCCTTGTTTGTTCCGTGAGTTTCATAGGTTCTTACATTTAGGATGAGCCAAAATAAGTATCGAATGGTAGAGTGTTTTAAGGACCTTAAGATGATTCCCCAGTTTTGCATTGCGCCTCCTTTGCGATAGTCTGGCCCACGATCAGGGCGCGCGCATTTAAAAATGGCGGCTATTTTATGTCTAGAACGCGCCATAGAAGTAAATCGAGCATGGGGACGCCCCATTTTTGTTTCAAAATTTAAGTTCCTATAGCACAAACAGTCAATAGGCAAAGTTGTGGAATAACTATCTGTGATAATCATTGTAGGACTTTTTAAATTTGCAAAAGTTACGATACATTGTAAGAACTTCTCACTTTTATGAACATAATTTACAAAAGAATTTATGTTAAAATTATTTTCAATGTCTTAAAATTCGGCTTCTATCCCCACTGTAATAGAGAAAGTCCAAGTGAACTTTATGGCTACCTCCAATTTCTCGATAACATGTTGGTAAAAGTACAGGCTTGTCAGCAAATCTGGTTAATTTTTCTCACATCAATCTCCGCAAACGTGCCACCGCTTGGTTCAGTTCTGGATCCGTTTCTATAAGATAAATGATGACTACATTAGTGACAACATAGGTTTAAAAACTAAAGAACTTATTAGTGCTGATAGACGTTTTCAGATCAATCAGACGTTTTGGGAACTGGAAGCAACGGATTCATATCGACAACGGACTTGTCAGACTTGCAGACTTGCAGACTTGCAAAAAAGTGCCGCAAGATTTTCTCACCTCCCACGATGAACCTGAAACGAAAACGTCTTACGAGTCTCCATGAAGCTGATAGAGAACAATCCTAAACAAAGCCTCTAGCCCTAATAACAATGAAGTCTATTGTCAAGGAGAACGATTGAAAAAATTGGTTTATATGAGGTGCTGGACTTCTCTCACCTCTCACAATGAAAACTACACCGTCTTGCGAGTCTCAACGCTCAAGAACTCTTTTAAACTTTGACTATTTTCCAGCTGATCTCAGTTTATAGTAACATAACTCCTCGGTGTGTCTCTTGCCACGATCTAGCAACTCAGTTGTGAGCGAGTCCGTTGCGATTTGTTTGACATATCGCGTTTATAGAAGGCCTGAATCTTTCAATCTACTGAGCTCATCGTAAATCTAACCAATTCACCGATAGACTTGTTAGATTTTTTTTCGGGCTATTCGGTTTCAAAACACTTTTTAGCCTAGGAAACGCAAATGAACTTGGACCTACCTCAAAATCTATGGTAACACCGTGAAAAACCGTGAAGTTCGCAAGGGTTATTCTCACAAGCTCTTATATGTAACGGTCATTTTGTATTTTTGGCATTCATTTCCTTTAAGCCCCCGTAGGATGTTCGTTTTTCAAACCAAAATATCGGGCAAATATATTGTACTTGTTTTTATGTGATTTTATTTCTGTTTTAATTTCTTCTCTTCGCCGTGGGGATCAGTCTACCGTTTTTTGCATAGTATCTTTTGATTTTAACTGATCCAGGTCTACAAAGATCCGGCACCATTCCACATTGGTTTGTCGCCGATATTCGAAGATTTATTCTGACAGCCTGGTTGTTGACAGCTCCAACGCACGTGTCACGCACTTTATTACATCATCATCACCCAATCAAAATGTGATATTTTCTAATTTACATCATTGTTAACCAATAGCCGTGCAAGAATTTTATCACAACCCCAAGACCGTCTGCGCGCTCACTCCCAGAACTCTCTCTCCTCCCACTTTTTTTCTTTTTATCAACACAAACAATACATTCAATTTCTACTTACGCGCGGAATACTGGGGATGCCTCCTTGGGTTTTAGCCTCTGGGCCGAAACCCTACGAGGCAATTAAAACTACCGAACGAAAACAGAACTTGTGAAAAGCTGACAAATACCGAATTGTTAAGGAACGGTACTTATGCCGCTCGATCGCACCTACAAAAAATTATGTAGCTACTAGATGTGTCAGCAAATGTATTCATATTTAAAAACGCAGTGAGTCAGCAATCAACAGGTTGTAATTGATCCTTAAAATGTTAAATATGCTTAGTCATAGAAATGATAGAAGTTCGGCAGTTTCTCTCGTAACAATATGGCCAAATCACGTCATAACAATGCGACTGATTTCCTGCATGACGCTGAGAATGCGCAATGTTTATTTTTGAGGCTCACAGATTCAGCGTTAATGCTAAAAAAATACAAATAAATGAATTTAAAAAATAATAGAACAATTTTACTACCCATTTTTAGGGAGAATACCACCACAGCAATGTAAGAATCATTACACATTTTTAGCATCATGCAAGGAGATCTTAGTCATATCCTGCACGTAATGATAATCCATTAGGCTTTGAGAACCATTTGCAATGTTATATATTGTATGTCATTGATTGGGTGAATGGTTTTGTGTAATAACATCTTTCAAGACTTTTGGCGTTGATAAGTGTATTCAGAAATTACATCCATTTTGCTAAATTAAGAAGCCACCCTCCTCAAACAAGGCCCTCCCTCCCCTTCAAAAGGTTAAAGGAGCTCGGTCACGGATGACACAGTTTGAAAAGTTTAGCCTATATTTTTAAAATTTGATAATTGCAATCCTTCTCAATCTTCCTCATTCCTGATTCTTCTTAGTTTATCGGTGCATCTTTGGTGTTTTTCTACCTTAGTAAACTACTATTTCAAGGTTTTCTTTGATTTGAAGGCAATTTTATACATTGCCAAAGTTGACTTTATTCATGGTGACTGTGCCCCTTTTTAAAGTGCCTGAAAGAAATGTACATTCTTAGCATCATGCAGGATTTTAGTCATATCCTGCACGTAATTATAACCCATTAGGATTTGAAAACCATTTGCAATGTCATATATTGTATATCATTGATTGGGTGACCCTAACCCTAACCCTAACCCTACACCCCCCCCCCCCCCCCCCGTCACCCTCCAAAAGTTAAAGTAAAATAAGCCACCCGGATACCGGATGGCTTAATACAGGATTTGCGGATAAACGCCGGAACACACAGTCACAGCGACAGGTCCCTGAGCTGCGACAAGTCGCTCTGTGTGTACTGCTTCAACAAAACGTGGCCGGCGGGGACAAGTCGCTACAACAATTAGCCTCGCGTGATACGATGAATTTTTGTGAAAATTTTGTCGCTACGATCGCTCGCACGGATTCATGATCAAACCAGATCAAATCCGTGCGACAGATCGAAGCGCCTATGTTACTCTCTCGGCGACCTGTCGCAACGACTTGTCGCTTATTATGTGTCCAGCCTTTCTTTGGCCGGTTGGACTTTGAACATTTAAATTTGCGCACAACGAGGTTATTGAAATGTATTGACATATCACTATGTTCATGAAATATTATCTGATTATGTGCATAAATATATATTTCACCATTACATCGGGTCGGAGATGTGGGGAGGGGGCGGGGGGCGAGGGGTGTTCGGGGGCGGGAGGGGGGCTCAGCACCTGCTCGACCGCTCCGCTTCAAAAAGACGCAAACAGTACTCAAAATCTCTCTATGACCTCCGGGTGTCTTTATAGACCCGGGTTTAAAAATACACCGGTTTGACCATCAAGACCGATCATACGTACCGAAATAAGGTTCGAAACCATGAAGGAGAAAGCTATAAAGAGGACCTCCTTTCTTGAGCATGTATTTTTTTTACGTTTGCATGTTTACTGATCGCCAGTCGTGCATGCATATTCAAGTAGAAGTACGGCGGAAAAACACTGCATCGTGCCTGGGCCGTGAACGATCGTATTTACACGTAAATATTCGAAATGTTTAGACATTGATGCCTGACTGTGCGCATATGAAATGCTTCAATGCCTGCCTGATTTTGAGTCTTGTCTAAGAGCTCTGCAGAGGGTTTCTTCTGCCTTCTTGAAGGTACACAGATAAGGAAAACAAGTTCCGTGGCATGAATTATTTATTTTTCCCGGTTTATTTTGGTTTCGTTCGAGCTATTCGAGAAACCCAATTAAAATTCTGCCCGTATAACCGGAAGTGACATATGATTGGTTTTCTTCCTGTTATTAACCCATGCATGCCACTCACGTGTGTGATGGCGCCAAAGTCCAATCCAGACCACAAGGACACGCTTTGCGAGATCACTACTACTTGTACCAGTGTGTACAGTATTTACGTACAACTTTGTGCCAATTTTTCTTCTTTCTTGAGATTAAAAATTGTTATAACGCTAAAAGAATAATCAAAGAATAAGAGACATGGTACGGCCGAAACACGGCTATCCGCCAAAACAAGGGCTTTACTCGCCGGAGTTTGAGACAGAAGCGTGCGGTGTTGGATTCGTGGCTAAAATCAATGGGGAGAAAAGCTTTCAGGTAAATTTCGCCACTTGTGAGTAATTTTTGAGAAGCACACCACACCTTTGGTGCTGGAATCTGTAAGACGCACAAACATTCGAAGAAGCGAGTAGCGTATTTTAGCATTTAGCAAATGTAAACATTGTCTGAAGCTAAATTTGTTCACCATAAGTTAAGCTTGAGATAATTTAATCGTAAAAACTTGTATTGGAATAGTTATGTTCAACATTCCAAACCATGGCAATTGTTTAAATTAAAATCTGCCGATTTTATGATCCTCTGTTCCCATTCAGAAAGACAACAGATTTAGAAGTAGGGCGAGCGAATAATTAATCCATCAGCTACATGGCAGTAGTTTTCCGGTACAACATTGTGTCCGTGCTTTGTACAGTAACCTTACAGTTTATCCGGTTTTCTTCATTTTCCGTGGTATTTTTCTTTAGAAATGAATAAATTTCTCAGTTTATTTATTTGAGTAAAGTCCTTTACGTGTAGTAAAAGTTTTTTCTCAGTCCTTCATTAAATATTAGTGAGTTTAGAAGTTGTTTTTCTGAAAAGTCAGTCTTTGTTTTAAATAATCCCCGTTCGTTCATGAATGTAGCTCATTAGATTACTTTCTGACCAAAGCCTTTGTTCATTTCATTAAGCATGATAGTTGATACTCATTTTCTGTTCGGGTTTTACAACATTTTTATCATTTCTTTGTTGATTCTCAAATAATCTCACACTTCTGGGTTTTATGGTGTTTCTCACCTGAAAACCACAGGTGACCCAGCAGTGTAGGGTTGTCCTTTTTTAATGAAATTGTTTTTTTTATCTAGAAAGAAAACCCTTCCACATTTGATCAAAGCACAGTTAAGTTCATTGTTGCGATATTGATTAACTTCTAGCTCCTTTATCCCAAAGTCCTAGCCTTCTATTCTCTTCCAAAAGCAAAACAGTTATAAATTATTCAATGTTCAGTTGATTGCATTACTTTATGTGGCCTTGTTATTTCTTTTTCTTACAAGCAAAAATCCATTTGATGCTATATAGTGTTTACTTTGCAAGTTATGTTGGAATGGTTTCTGGTACATGGCCAGTGAAAGATAGCCACGCCCTGATAGTATTCTTTACAACCTGTTTTCTGTTCTTTTTTGAGGAAAGTTTGCATTGTTTGCTAAAATAAGATCATAAAAAATTAATTGAAGTATAATTGAAGTCCTCTATGGAAAATGTTATACAAAAGGTACAAACTAACTATTTAAAAAGTTGACAAACAGAAAATCTTTCCAATTACTATCCCAAAAAGTATTATATATTCTTCTTCGGTTCTTGTATTTGATCATGGCATAGTATGGTGTGATGTCTATTTTTAGCTCTATTATTTTTTTCATGTAGCACATGTATGCATTTCATTTTGTATTTTTTTGTCAGTTGTTAAAATCTATTTGTTTATTATTTATGAATAAACATAATTAGCTTAGCTTAGCTTAACTTCTACCCAGTTATTACACAGATCTGGTCAGCAAATTTTGTGTCAAGCATTTGATAACATTGCACTGGTGATTATGGGTTCGTGGGTTGAAGGATAACCTTCTGGCCCCAGTTGTTCAAAGGGTGGATAATGTTGCCTACCAGACAATTTTCTGTCTAGTGGATAGTGACGTTTTTAAACACTCATCTGTTGATAGATAGATAGATCAACCTTTATTAATTCATACCGCTCAGGGTAGCCCCTTCAGATGCAATAAGCAATCTGTTATCAATGGGAGCCCTGAGCACAACAATATACTAAGACAACAATATGCAAACGCACGTTACACTGATACTGATAAAAATATAGATAAAAAACTATGTACAAATAGAAGATGTAGAAGTTAAAAAAAATACATAAAATTCATTCAAGATAGTTCCACCTTTTGAACGACTTCAGCCTGTTTTATATTGCAGACAACAAGATCTTAAAATATAGTGTCGGATAAGAAAATTTCTGTAAAAAAGTAATAACTTAAAGTTATGAGTCAGCTCAACTTGTTAAAACAGAGATTAATTGTTTTGTTTTTAAAAGAGAGGAGGTTAGTAATATTATTATTGACCGTTTGGAATTAAGCTATATATAAGTTTATTTGTTTTTGTGAATTTTTTATATCAGAATAAAAACAGGTTGGCAATTTTTATAGCCTTTGTAGTATTAAATTTAAAGAAAATACCCCTGCTTTGTAATTTATAGCTTGCAAGCTCTTTTGTTACAAAGGGTTCAAAGTCTACTTTTTTGCATAAAAAATAGCTCTCTGCATTAAAATTATGTGCCAAAAACCAGACAAATATTACTGAATAATGAATAATAACTGAACATGTGCATGACTCATTTGGTGTTTTGCTATTGAATTTTAAGTTTTCAACTCATCTGCTATATATAATATTTCTAAACTTTATCCAGAATTTATATCATCAGTAGGAGGTTGAAATTATCCATCTGATAAACAAATATTTTGATGTTGAAATGAGTAAAATTTAAAATTCATCACGTAAATTAATCTGGCTAACAGATTAATATGTAACTTGAATCCTGATATTTATCAGGAAGGTCTAGTCAACTCAAATTGTATGAGACTATTCTTCTCATTCCTCGTTCCATTAATATGAGTATCCAGTTTTCCAAAGTCAAAGAATCAGTCATTTCAGCCAGCAGTAAAATATAGGTAATGGAGCGTGACGCTCGTCATCAGTAAGCCTTTCATGGCGGCTTGGTTCTCAATAAAGCCTTTGTGCAGCCAAATTCCCAAACACTAAAGATACATTGTATTTTAACTTAAACATTATGGCTTTGTTACCTGGTGCAGGTTATAATATTTGATATCATTGGACCTGAATATTAATAAAAGCTCTTTTCATGGGCTAAGATTTTCCACGTGCAGCGCTAGCAGTCTTGTAGTACAGTTCTTCCTACTGGCCATGTCAGCAGATATTCATTTAGCTATTTAAGGCTAAAAAACTGTTCAGAGCTTCAAAATGGTGTTCTAGATCTGTTTTACAGCAGTTTGCAATCTGTTTATTATCAGTTTAACAAATTTTCCCTCCCTCCTTCCCTTCGGGGGCAAGCTTGTTATATGCTTTTCAATAAAGTAGGGTCTCTCCTGCGGTCTTCGCAGTGACCAACTTCAGCCTTCATTTTCTCCGCTACTAGGCCGAAAGAAGCATATCTTTCAAATATTGAATTTTTAGGGATGTTTTATTTTTGAACTTGTAAAATCTTGAAATCTGACTGGTTCATGCACTGTTTTCTATTTGTTGCTACATTTCACCACTGACGTTTCTCTGATTCTGATTGGTTTAAATTGATCATGTGACACAATAGTATTCATCCATGAGACAATATCAGTCCATAGTACCCATCTAAGGAAAATACCTGGATGGATAGAACTTGTTCGTGAAAATTTTTTGTAAACAAGCAGACCTATTTAATTAGTTGTTTCTTGTCTCGTTGTATTGTTTGTTACATTTCAACTTTCAAATTTCTCCAAAGTTAACAATAATTCAATATTCTTGGTTTTGAACACAGGGAGCAGAGGAGTTATGCTTGAAACATCAATAAAAGAAACGTCTTACCTTCGTTCTTGTATTTATTCTCTTCGTTAAAACCTCATTTGCAAACCAAATATACGTATTCATTTGCGATCGATCGTTTCAAACCGCCATCATTCTGAATAGTGTTGACCGCTGTGCATTCAGTTGGACGAAGTCCAACAAATGATTTTCGGAAAGCGAAGTTTCGGAAAGCAAAGCTTTCCAAACGAGGCACAAAGTGCCAAGAAGAAAAATGACAAGGGATGAAACATAGTACCATGTGACTCGTCGAATGTGAACCGCAACATACTGGTGGTGGAAGTCTCATTCATATACCATATATGGGAATACTGAAATAAATTGCTGTTGTTGTTGGCTTCCGGTCAAGCGCATGACACCTCATATTACGTACTTCTGCCACCAGTATGTTGCGGTGCACATCGTTCGAAAAGCCAACTGTGAACACGAAATGAGCGATCGTCAAAGGCCTGTTTCATGAATCCTTTCATCGTAATGGTTTAGGTAGCTTAAAGATGATGTAAATACTATGCCTAATCCAAAAACTGGGGCTCGTTTGTTGAATATGTAGCGAGTTATTGGGGGACGAAAATTTGACCGAAATCTGTTTCATCCCTTGTCTGTATTCTTACTGCTGTGGAGTCTTTTGGCACCTACAGTTCGTCCAACTGAATGCACAGCGGTCAACACTATTCAGAATGATGGCGGTTCGAAACGATCAATCACAAATGAATACGTATATTTGGTTTGCAAATGAGGTTTTAACGAAGAGAATAAATACAAGAACGAAGGTAAGACGTTTCTTTTATTGATGTTTCAAGCATAACTACTCTGCTCCCTGTGTTTTGAATGGGCACGAGCAAGGTGTTGGGTGATGGGTGATCAGTTTGATAGTTGCCCCCTTGAAAATTTGATTTTATTAAAACTAGCATGTTAGTCCTCGAAACTTTTCTTCTCAGGTTAACATTTTTTTAAAAAACATTGAATTTCTGCAGGGCAACTATCAGCCAATTGTTCCTGGACAAAAGCACTGTATTTTTTAAATAGAAAACTTAAGCTGGTAGTCGACCAGTTATTTATTATTACACCAAATTTACAACAAACCCATACTGACTTGTTACCTAACATGTAATCCATTGTTAAAACCTTTTTGTCTTTTTTTGTTCAGGTCTTGTCTGAGGCACTTACAGTGCTGGAGCGGATGAAACACAGAGGAGCTGTTGGATGTGAAGAGAACTGTGGAGATGGTGCTGGAGTTATGACAGGAATTCCACATGCTTTCTATGAGCGAGTAATACAGTAAGCATTTTAATTTCAGCAATGTAAAATGTTTTCAATCAATGTAGGAAACAATTGTAACATGCATATGCCACAGTCAGTTTATTTTTTGAACAGGATCAAGATAGTAATGTTAAAACAATACCTGTACAAGTTTTGAGCCAAAATGTTGGTGAGATCACAGTGAAATCAGTGAGTTTTTGGCTGCCAAGATCTTGCCGATCTGTGATGAGTTATCTGCATCTCATCCAGATCTTGGTGAAACCTCAGTGATCTCACATATTATATTCCATCATATTACAGAGTTCTCGGGGACATCTGAGCAAACATTTTGCATGGGCATGTGAATTGGAGTCTGGTCTGGCCACTATTTCTGAAAAATTTTTATTTCTGGAAAATATTATTTAGAAGGAGTGCAAATCATTCTGAATCCATTTCTTTTCCAGGGAAGGAAAACTGGGATTCACGCTGCCAATAGCTGGGGATTATGCGACTGGAATTTTTTTCATTGACACTGACCTAAACAAGGTGAGCATTTGTTAAATTTTAGAGAAGTTTGTTTCAGCTTTGCACTGTTTGAGTGTTGTGCTGTTTTCTTATCAAAAATGTTTGTGATATGTTGTAACCAGTTAGTGGATATACATAACAGTAATGCCAATGTTTCATTGTAATGAGTTAGAAAACAATAGATCCATTTCATAAATGGTTGCCAATTTTAAATTTTTTTGTATAATTCATTGGTTGACTAATAACTCGAGGTTGACTTTTGGACTTGCAATTGACTTGTGGAACATTTCAACTCAATGTGCAAGGCCAAGAATTTACACAGCCATTGTGAGCTCTTCCAAACGTTTACAAGTATTGCGGGTCAGTAATTTAATTATAATTAGTAACAGTCCCAACTACAGATGTGACAGTCAACACTGTTTACTGGCTTTGTGTCATGGGTGATCAGATGATATTTTCTCAATAATTATGGTATATGTATATTTTCGCTATGCCAGGCCAAAGTATGTGAAGACATGTTTACAGGACTTGCAAAGGAATGCCAAATTGAGGTACAAAAGGATTTTCTGTTCTTTTACTTATATTAAATTTATTTTAGTACTATTTTGCAGTATTTGGATTTATATTTTTTGTATCTTGGTTATAATGAAAATAAGTATATTTCCTATTTAAGTTAAGTTATAAAATAATTATAATCTTGGTTACTGTTGTTCCTCAAAGGTTCTAGGTTGGAGAGATGTGCCATATGATAACAGTATGATTGGAAAAACTGCAGTGGAAAGTCAACCACTAATCAGACAGGTAATATAACTTGGATAACAGGTTTGACATTTTTAATACAATTTTAAAAATCTGCAGTAACAGGCAAAATTCTGTACTTGGCCTCCAAGCAAAAGTAATTTGTTTTTAATGATTAGAATTGTATTGTACTTAATATTTTCTTTAAATCCACTTGCAGGTGTTTGTGACAAGTTCACTGGACCAGGAAACTTTCAAAAAACAGGTAAAATGGATGACTTGCATTTCCACGACTTGCATTTGTTGTGTGAAGTGCAGGGTTCTTTTTAATTTACTGCAGTGAACAGAATCAAAACATTCTTTGCTGGCTGCATATTACATTTTTTCTTCTTGTATCCAGGTGTATCTTCTGAGAAAAATGGCATCAAATAGGATTGGCACAAAAAATCGACGGTTTTACATCTGCAGCTTGTCCTGTGATACTATGGTGTACAAGGTATTGGATTGACTGTATCTTGGGATTTCATTATTCTTTTAAAGTACTACTGCAATGAAAAAATGTTCTCTTTCGATTCTGATTTTATATTTGCCAAGAATGCACCATGCCAATTTAATTGTACCTCAATTTTCAAAATAAGTCCGGTTTTTGGAACAACAATTTCTTGTTTAAACTGTCCGCCATGACCAGATTCGGCTTCAGTCAAGTTGCATTGAGAGAGCTGGATCGTGAGGGAAAATTACATCATTGACTCGCCAATTTAATTTTTTACTGTGTGAACCAGCATATTTGGTATGCAAAACAACAACTTGCTTCTAAAAGCTTGTGCTACATACTAATTAATCAATTAATTAAGCTGGGTTCACACATTGCAAAGATAAACTAGCGAGTCAATGGCATCATTTTCTCTCTCGATCCAACTCTCTCAATGCAACTCGACTGAAGCTGAATCTGGTAATGGCCGACAGTTTATAAAACAAGAAATTGTTGTTTAAAAAACAGACTTATTTTGAAAATTGAGGCGCATTTATTGGGATTGAAAGAGCACTTTAAAACTATTTTAAATTCATCATGTACTGAAAACAGACCAGCTTATTAGGAGTTCACAGCTGTTTTTTTTTTGCTATTTTTATTTTTTAACCCCCAGGGAATGCTGAAGCCAGTACAGCTTCAAGGGTTCTTTCCTGATCTACAGTCTGAGGATTACTGGTGAGAAAAATATTCCCATGCAGTAATGTGGACCATTTGATATATAGATCACTGGGGCTTACATATATATAGGCCTTATCACAGTTTTGACACCATCTTGATATTAACAACTGTATCGCTAAATGGAGGTTGGGTGCCTGGAGTATCCAGGGACTTCTACTTTTGGCAGGCAGCTCCTGGACAGAGTACTGCTCCCATGGCTGGCAAATCTGTGCAACCCAGCCATGAGCCCCCACACCACACATCCAAGCAGTGGAAATAGGGAGGGGAGGGAGGGAAGAAGACAGCTGAAATGCTCAGTACAAGATGGCCGACAAAAACTGCACAATGAATGCTGTCATGTGACAGAATGAACCACGTGAGCCTGTGTACTCAGGACGTAGACCGCTGTCCACGATCGCTATGTAGTGGAGGAGAGATTTCACCCAAGCAAACTGCTATTTGCAGGGCTCGACACTAACGGTAGCCAACTAGCCACAGATTAGTAGAAATTTAGTTTTTTGATTTCCACTAGCCACTTTGGCTAGTAAACAAAATGAAATTGGTAGTTTCTGTCTTCCCCAAGCAAGACAAACACACACTTTTCTTGGAAACTGAAGATCAGAATTTAATCACGGACATCTCGTGCTACCAGACAATGTTCCATAAAAATTATTTTATTATTGGAACTGGTTTAAGAACAATGCAATCACTAACATTGTGTGTTCAAAGAGAGTCGCTTGCTTTTTGCTTTCAAGTCTTGCTAGGGATCAGCTGTTATCTGACCTAGACAACACCAACGCTGGGCTAGTAAAAGATGTTTTGGCTAGTGACATCTAAGTTGTCACCAGCCACGAGGCTTGTAAGCTGAAAAGTTAGTGTCGAACACTGATTTGGAGTGTCTAATAATGTCGCCAGAAAACTAGACTTTGGAGATTAATTCAGAAACATAAAATTAAAACAAAAGAAATTAATGTAGCCATCTTTTCCCTAATCTCTGTAGGACCCACTTTGCATTGGTTCATGGCAGATTTTCAACAAACACATTTCCAAGCTGGGAGAGAGCTCATCCTAACAGGTTTTTGTTTGATTTTTAGTTTGTAATTTTGTAACAAAACTGGTACGGCTTTTCAAGTGATTTAGCTAATATCAGCTCTGCTGGGGAAAGATACTGCTCTGATGCACACCAAAAATCAGTAAGATGAACTAAGCATTATTTTTGGAGGCTGGTAAAATTGTCACATTGCAATTTAGCTGTTATGTACCAGTTGAAGCGATTTAAAACTTGAAATTAATTAAAAGCACTTCCTCAGCAGAAGTTTGTCGTTTATTAGTTCTTCATTAAAGTAAATTCTAAATTTGAGCCTAGTTGGTCGGCATCTGGCCAGTGCTTATCCTGGTTTCTGCAACATGAACAGAGTAGAAGTATTTCTCCTCCTCACAGATGGGATGCTAGTCCAGTGCAGGGTTACCCTAGCATTAGATTTCGAGTACCAATTCAATATATACCTGGGTAAAGCAAGGCACTTTACATGACAGTTAAGTGTCTTGCCCAAGGAGACAGTCCTCAGCCATTGCTTGAATGCGGACGGCTTGATCCTGAGTCAAGCACGCTTTTACCATTACGTCTGTGCCGTATCTGTAAATGCTATAGTCTTGATATTCATTTCCTAATTTGTTGTTTCAGATATCTGGCCCACAATGGAGAGATTAACACTATAAGAGGTAATATCAACAACATGAACACAAGAGAGGGTACCATGTCCAGCAAGTACTATGGCAGTAACACGCAAAAGTAAGTTTTCGAATGGCAAGTGAAATAAGTCAGAATTTTTCAGGAGAGCTTGAAACTCGCTGTGAAATTCAGGGCTTGATAAAAACTTGAATTGGACAAGGAAATATCAAATTTTGCTGCTAAGGGCGGCTACCTACCTGTTGTAAATTTTCTTTTTCGGAACTAGTCAGCAAGTGACTGGTCCCTTTCCCTTGGACAAGCAGGAATGAAAAGTTAATAGCCTGGCAAGAAAATCTACTTGCCCTTGAAGTTTGACCTAAAGATGGCACTGTTTTTCGAGCCCTGGAAGAAATATATCAAGCATGAGAGACTGCAGTACTGTTTCATCGGGATATCCAAACACTGAGAAGAGAGATGAAAGCATGATGCGCAGCAGAGTATTTTTAAGAAACTTCGAGGTGTTTGGACAGCCGATGAAACACTGTGTTTGATATATCTTCTCAATTGAAAGAAAAACTAAGGAGTAAACGGAGAAATAAAATCGTCAAAATCTGTGCTAATTAAGATTGGGTATCCAAACCTCCTTCGCGGTTATGATTTTCTTTGTTTAAACTTAATGAATTATTAATGAGGTTGAGAATTGTTCTTCCTTTTTTATTTCACTAGGTTATTTCCAGTAATAGAAGCAGACTTGTCAGACTCTGGATGTGTTGACAACGTGCTTGAACTTCTCATTATGGCAGGAGGTAGAACCCTTCCAGAGGTAATTTTTATTACAGCCCAACAATTCCACCACTCAAGGTTTCTTCTTTTGAAGCTCTTGTGTTCATCTGAAACCATTTACATAATTATATAATAGTGGAGTTGGGGGGGAGGTAGGAGCCTGTTAGAATAAGAGGTGGGAGGGGGTAGAAGAAGAGAGGTATAGTGGGAAGCAGGGTTCCAAAGATGGCAGCAGAACTGGGAGAAAATGAGAACAAATTTAAATGTTGCATAATATTTTGCAGTAGAAATAATACGAAGAGATGGGTGTTAAGGAAAGGGCAGAAATAGGAGTAAAAGGAGGTTCTGGCACCCTGTCGCCTCGTAATCGTGTATACTTTTAGGTCGGATATGTTTATAGGGGAAGTGGTGTACCCATTTGCAATCAGTAGCGCTTGACAAGAATCCTGTAACCAGCTATAATTGTGATCTCTCACAAGAATGGTTCGCTGCTATTTTGTAAAGAAATATAAGAAAAGTTCTTTTTTCAGGTGGCTCACTATGAAGGGTGACCCTCCTACCAGGGACTGCTTTTCTCCTTATAAACAAGTCCTATTAATGTATATCAATCTTATTTGTGCTGAATGTAATTGGTGATTTTTGGACGGTCTGAAATTAGGCCATAATGACAATGGTTCCAGAAGCTTGGCAAGGGAACAGTCTGATGGATATGGAAAAACAAGACTTTTATCAATGGATTTCATGTTCAATGGAGGCATGGGATGGCCCTGGTATGAAATAATTTATTATGGTGGTCTCTTTCACCCATATATCATTGCATCAATGTATCAGTAAAAAGTAATATGATGAAAATGCCATATGTGCAGAAATGTGATTATTTCTTATGAATTAAAATAGTTTTTCTTTTAACAGCTATGTTAGTGTGTTACTTTTATTTGTGTATGCAGCTAATTGTAGGGGTTTCAAAATGTTCTGAAGGCAGCGTCACACCTGGGGAGTAGGCGGCTGTTTTATGTGAGCTTGTTTGTCCCAACCTTATAGCTATCACCAGAGTAACCAGTGACAAATGGTCAAGTAACCGGTGGAATTCCGGCAGTCGCCGGCTTGTTTTGAAACCCATGTAACTGTCATTTAGTTAGTTGATGAATCTAGTCACTCACTACCACATAGTGGGTTGTAATAATATGATCATTTTTCATTTCTCATTGACAGCTTTGTTCACATTCTCTGATGGGCGTTATATTGGAGCCATTCTGGACAGGAATGGTCTGCGTCCATCACGATATTATGTGACCAAGCTAGGTTTCATGGTAATGGCAAGTGAAGTAGGAGTGAGCACTTTCCCTGATGAAGAAATTGTGCAGAAGGTACAAACTTGATGATAGTTTGACTTTAAAATTATCCCATAATTGCACATTTCATCAGAAAATTAAGTTTGTGCACTGCCAAGAAAACTGAAAAACAAACAGGTTTTCTGAAAGAAATCCAAAGTCGATTCTTTAGCTGGCAGGTATTTTTTCATTCAAAACAGTACTTTTTTTCCATTGAATTTTGAATGTTGTATTTGTGGAAAGTTTGTAGCTTAGTTACTAGGCATTTGTTTGGATGATAGAAAACTGATGGATAAAATATTCTTGCAGATAAGTCAAACCATAGATTTCAACCAACAATTTTGATAAAAAGGTGTAGCTTATCTGCGAGTTTTTCGGTTCTGCTGATTTGCTTAGCAACATTTACTGATGCTTCTATTTTCCTCATAGGGCCGTTTACGACCAGGAAGAATGCTTCTTGTGGATACAGCATTGGGTTCTGTAGTCGAGGATCATGAACTCAAACATGGAATGGCCAGCCTGCGGCCTTGCAGTGAACTACTCAAAAAAAGTGTAAAGACATTAAAGGAAATCCACCGGGGATATCAATCCTCTAAGAACATTTCTGCAGATGCAGTACCTTTGATTCAGCCATCCTCACAAAATGAGTTGATCCACAGAGACAGGAGGTTGCCAATGTTTGGTTATTCTCTGGAAGATTTGAACTTACTGATTTTGCCAATGGTTAAAAACAAGTTAGTTTAATTCTGGAATTTGACTATTTACAGTTGACAAAAAACCGTCAAAATGCAAACAAGTGATCAACAACTTACACCTTTTCTCTGACTGGGTTGTGAACCATTCCATGTTTCCCTTTAGAAAAGAGGCTCTTGGCTCCATGGGTAATGATGCGCCCCTTTCCTGCCTGACGATGTACCCGCAGTTAGTGTTTGACTACTTCAAGCAACTTTTTGCACAGGTATAAACTACGTAACATAATCAAAGGCTCCTGTGGGCTAACTCATGGCTGAATTGGATTAGTTCAGGTTTAATGCCTAAATTAATTGTCTTACAATCATGTGATAGAGGGAATGAGTGAGCGAGTGAGTTAGCTAGCTCTTTTTGTGCTGAACATATTTTGTCCTGGAAACTGAAATAAATATACAATTCATGATTAGCACTTGTGTCTTATCCACACTTAAAATAATGCACACGCCCTCTTACCTACAGCTGTGCAAGATAATATAATTCTCTTTACTTATACACCATATTCAAGAAGTTTGTCATTATCTGTCATGAAGTGTATCATAAAAACTAACCTGGATAGCTGTAGACTCTGTTTTATATTAGTCTGTTTAATGTCAGTATCTTATTTCCTTCTTTTAGGTTACAAATCCTCCTGTTGATCCAATCCGGGAGAAAATTGTCATGTCACTGGTAAGTTGCAATTTTTTAAAATCAAACTTTAACTATATAATTTATTCATTTTGTAGTTGGAGGAAAATCCAAGCATTCATTAAAGCTGTACAGTGTGGTAACATGGTAACAAGCAATGATTAAAGTTAAGAGCTTGTTGTTTCCTTCTAAGGCATGCCCTGTCGGTCCAGAACCAAACCTTCTTGAGCCTGATGAGGTAGAGTGTCACCGTGTATACTTGGACCATCCAATCCTGTCTTTTGCAGATGTGGAGGCTATCAAAGGGAGTGGTCTATCTTGGTGTAAAGTATGTATTTGATGCTGATGTATCTTTCTTGTGTTGTTTGAACCTCTAAGGACCTCAGTCAGCCACACCTTTGTTTTTATTGACCTACATGATTTTTTCGGTATTATGAGCATGTCTTAGCATATGAAACGTCTGCAAATAACAGTCAGACATTGGACTAAATTTGCCAATATCGGATTAAATCCCAACTTTGACCGGACAGAATATCAGGGCAATTTTTTATGACTTCCAATGCAAAGAGCAATTTTTTGGCATGGACTTAGTCAGACACATGTCCTTTCATGGGAAAAAATGTTTGCAGCCCTGTAAGAAATAATCATGACACTGTTATACAGACTTCCAGTAACAGCTTGTAGCAATGCAATAAGATTCCACTTCACCATAAAATTGTCATTATTTTTGTGGCTGCCTAGGTCCTTTAAAGACCGATATCATGCCTATGGATGTTATAACTTTGCGTGTTATTGTTTTAGTGTCAGACTATTGACATGGTTTACCCAGTGGAAGAAGGAGTCAGTGGTCTTGTTCCTTCAGTTGATAGAATTTGCAAAGAGGTGAGTTAATTAAAGGGGTACTGTCACATTGTACTGTTCCGGGTCAATTCTGCCAAAATAATTTTCTTGTGCCTGCTATTGTGCCCAAAATACGCCTGAAGAATTTTCAAGAACTGGAATGAAATTTTAATAGGGAGAGCAACCCATATTATTTTGAATAGAGGCGTCGGGTTGATAATGTGAATTGGCCACCGTAAAGAGATTCAAGAGCTGATGTTTCGAGCATTAGCCCTTCGTCGGAGCATATTATTTTGGTTGATTGTTTAATTACATAAACTGAAAACTTGAAATAATTGGCATTTTTTCAAGTTTCAATGCATGTCCATCCTGATGTTCCGTAACAGCATACAAGAGTTAATAGTTTCAATGTAGTACTATAGTCTTTGGCAACAAAACTGGACCATTGTTGTCGAGTGTCCATTGATGCATGGACAGTTTTTAGCATTTGAAGCTGATGCTACTGACAATAGTGTTACAAACATATACTTAAAGGACTTGATTTATTAATTTTGGATTTTGATTTTTTGTGAGGGGAAGGGGATTTTGTAGCATCGTGTAAACTATGGATGCAACTCTATCATTGCCTACACTGCATTTATATGCTTTGGTTTTTATATATCACTGAAAATTGTTCGTAATCTTCAGCACACAAGATTGATTGTTGCTTTTGTTGTAGGCCTCTGAAGCTGTAGAGAATGGATGTGCATTTATTGTTTTAACTGATAGAGCTGCTGGGAGAAGCCATGTTCCTATGAGGTGATGTTCTGTTTCTGTTATAATTTGTAGAAGCCTACTAGCTACTGATTTATAATAACAGAGGTTTATGATAAACAATGAAGAATAAAAACTGGCGATAATAGTTTCGAAGTAATATATCAAACACGAGAGACAGTGCTTCATCACGATTTCAAACACAGAGAAGATAGTTGAAAATACGACGCGCAGCGGAGTATTTTTGACGAACTTCGAGGTGTTTGAAATTTTGATGAAACACTGTCTCTCGTGTTTGATATATCTTCTCAAACAAAACTAAATCTACGGAGAAAATGAAGAAATAAAATCGTAAAAATCTATGCTAATTAAGATCACGTTTTCAAACCTCCTTCACGGTTCTTATTTCCTTTGTTTTAACGGGATGAATTATTAATGAGTTTGAGAATGACTTTTCAATGACTTGCTTGTCATTTTGAAATTTGTGAAAGTCTCATTGCTACTGACTTAGATTATTTTTGTTGTTATTGTTATCATTCCTTTAAAGTATCAGTTATCGTTTTTTTCTTTAGCTCGCTACTGTCATTAGGCGCTGTTCACCATCACCTGATCAGAATGAAACAAAGATCACAGGTTGGACTGATCGTCGAGTCAGCTGAAGTGAGGTAGGAATTTTTAAACTAGGAAGCTTAAAAGGGGCACAGTCACCGTGAACAAAGTCAACTTTGGCAGGGTATAAAATTGCCTTCAAATCAAAGGAAACCTTGAAATAGTAGTTTACTAAGGTTGCACCAATAAACTAGGAAGAATCAAGGATGGCTTTGAATGAGGAAGATCGAGAAGGATTGTGATTCACAAATTTGAAAAATTTAGGCTAAACTTTTCAAACTGTGTCATCTGTGACCGAGCTCCTTTAAACAATTGCAGTAATGCCGAGGACGACTTTTCAGATTGCAGCAATCCAGATAAACAACAACGTGTATACTCGTTTTATACGTGTTTACCCTTTTACTTGGTGATGTACAGTACAATAGCTGTTATCGCAGTCAACTCTGCTTTGTATTGACCCTTTCACCTTGTTTCTACATCGTTTCTAACAAAAGAATATTTGACCGCAGACTCAACTGCAATGAGAGCAATTCTAGGTTGCTTAAGCTCCCTAATCTCGACCCTTCTCTAAATACAGTGGAAGTATGTTTCTTGAGAATCCAAGGATGTTTTTAGGGCGGTACGCAGCTCTTTACAAGGTCCCACAGTATTGGCTGAAAAAACGATAAACAAACAACAGTAACAATAGACCCTTGCCCTAAAACAATAGATTGTTTTAACTTTTTTTCAGAGAAATTCATCACTTTTGTGTTCTTTTGGGTTATGGAGCAGATGCCATTTGCCCATACTTAGTTTTTGAGACTGTTGCAAATCAGCGAGAGCAAGGTAGAGTACCATACAATTACCGGAGTTCAGTGATTTTAGTTTGAGCAATTTCATTTCTTCATAAAAAGCTAAATTGAGAATATCAACTTCTTTTAGGCCTGTTGGAGCCTCCTCTCTCAGACAACGAAATAGTTGAAAACTACACAACTGCTGTTAAAAAAGGCATTGCCAAGGTCATGGCAAAAATGGGGATATCCACTCTACACAGTTACAAGGTGCACATCTGTTCTTTCTTTTCCAGTCGCAACCCTCCAAGTTAGGACCATTTTAGTCGCCATGGCGACCAAAATTTTGGAGCTGGCGACTTAATTGCAACAGAAGTCATCAGCTGGCGACTAAAATTGAAAAGGATTGAGCGCTTGAGCTAACTTTGGCAACTAAAATTTGTCACTGGCGACCAAACTTAAACAGTCAGTGGCCAAATGGCCACTAATTGCAAACATAAACTTGGATAGTTGCTCAGTTGTCTTTATTCCTTACAGAACATAAGCCTGTAACTTTACTTTCCACCTGGTCCTGTTTTGGGCCATTATTTTGACAATACAAGCCCCTGTTTAATTCTCGTCCTTCAATTCAGCCATGCAGGTGTACTAACCCTAACCCTCGTCTGCATGAGGGGTAGCCAGTGGTAAATGTGAGACTTGGCGAGATGGCGAGACCAGCTTTTACCTCTGCAAAACTTTTGGATTGCAAGACCGAGATTGAGGGCCGCTTCATATGAGCCTGGTAACTGGGCTGGCTCTGTTACCAGGACGAATTTTATTGTCTTCTTAAGCCTGGTCAACCTGGATGAAACTCAACTGAAACAAAACCAAAATGGCACAACATGAAGTTATATCTGAAGAAGAAATACAAACGAGACAAAATTATGTCATTTTGGCAGCCCTGTTGCGAAAGCAAAGCTATTTTGTCAAAAAGGGTTCCATCCTGGAGTGTTCATGTGGGAACATTTTCATCCTGGTTGCTGAGATTTCGGTAAACAGGCTGGCCTGCCTTATTGTATGAACCCATTGTTACAAAGGAAATAGGAGTGAGGCAAGATCTCGGTAACCGGGCTAATATGAAGAGGCCCTCGGACCCCAATACAGCGATGCAAAAATATCAAGACTGCAAGGCATTCAGAACCATGTAAAAAACGAGTCTATGAGATCCATGAAAATGTGACTAAAATTTTGAGAGACCCTAAGGGGTTTCAAAGCAAGCCGGCGACTGCTGGAGTTCTACCGGTTACATGACTATTATGCTGCCGGCTTCTCTGGTCGTAGCAATCAGCTTGCGGCAAAAAAGCTCACTTGTAACAGCTGCCTTCTCTTCCAGTTGCTGGCACCTACTTAAACATATTTTGAAACCCCTGCACCCTTATTTTTCAGAGACCAAGTCACCATTCACTACCCCTTGCATGGGTCTCCCGCTATCTCCTTTGCCTGCTGTGGGTTCCATTCAGGGCTATATGTATCTAAACAAACTACAAGAATTCACCCTTAAACTCAATTTGACCATAGTTTTACAGTAATAAATTACCTGTTTCAGACCAGTATCATTAATATTGCTGACTGTTTTTTTTTTCTTTTTTTTACAGGGAGCTCAAATATTTGAAGCTATTGGGCTTGCAGAGGAGGTAGCTAAATAGATGATGCATTTATTTATTAAGTTCTTCATAATTATGTATATGGATATGGATATGACTATAAACTATCTCTGTGATCTGCCACAACTTGACTAAACATGTGATTAAGTGGATTTTTGCCAATGCAGAACTTTGCATCTGAGAGTGCTTTTTCGGGGAATTACTAAATAGGTTATATATTGAATTAATATCTGAAGAACAACGAGTAAGAACCTGCATTTTCCCAAGTTAGGCTAAACAGGTTCTTGCATAAAGGGTATCTAACAAACGTTTAGGCTTCTTAGGTTCTTAAATGGGTTCTTATTATTTGAAGAAAATAATTTCAGTTATAATAAGCTTTCAAATTTAGTGGTTTTCAGCCAATTCTGTACATAAAAGTAGCAAAAAAGTATTTATCTATGCAATAATGCTTAAGTGCTTACCACATAAATGGTCATGTGGAATTCTTACCTTTGTACATAATGTAACATTATGTGCTTTCTCAGCGTTAACAGTGTGTGGTCCCAAACTAGTGAATTGTGGCCTTTGATTCACAAAATAAGAACCTGTTTGAAATTTGAGGCTACATAGGTTTTTGTACAGAGGGGTTCTAACTGGCAAATTTTAGCCTAGCAGTTTCTTAAAATCTAGGTTCTTACTCACTAGGTTTTTACTGTTAGTATTATCATTCTTTCAGGTGATAGACAAGTGTTTTGTTGGAACAGCATCACGACTAAGTGGAGTAACTTTTGAGCTGTTAGCCCAAGAGGTGAGAACTTACAGTACTCTTAGTGATGGTTAAAGAATAAGCACGCTCAGTACATACCAGACGTGGCTAATCGATGACATCAATGACATCAATGAAATCAATGAGTAATCAATAGTTAATCGGTTAATTAGTTATTGATTATTACCGATGATCAATGACTAATCGATAGGCCACAAAATTTTTGGTTATCCATTAGTCGTGGATTGCATGATTAGTGATTGATTGCATTGATTAGTCATTGATTTCATTCATTACTAATTGATGTCATCTCATGGCTGAAAACTGTATTGTAAAGAAAAATATGTCGAACACAGATAAAAGAATCTCAAATGAAAAAAATGTACAAGAAAGCAAGAAATGTGTCTTTCGTACGCAGTCGATGAGGAATCGATGGGTCATCAGTGAGTAATCAATAACATCAATAGGTAATCAATTACATCAATGAGTAATTAATGCATTGATGAGTAATCAATAGGCCACAAATTACTCATCGATTACTCCTTGATCATCGCCAATGATCAATGGCTAGTCAGCTGATTACCAATTGATGCCATTGATCATTGATTAGTTATGTCTGGTGCATAGCAATGTGACTGTCTTTTCCGCATCCTGCACATCATTTGGCTAAAGTTAAAGTCTACATACAAGCTTCTAAAGTGGCCCATCGGGCTGGAGCTTATCCTGGTTTCCATAGTTTGAAGTGATGAGGAGTTTTTCTTCTCCCCCCAGGATGCTAGTCCGTCACAGGGTTATACTCAGCATTACATTTACTGAGTGAAGAGAGGCACTTATGATGAGGGTAAAGTGTCCTACCTAAGAACACAATGCATTGCAGGGCTTAAACCCGAACAGTCTGATCTGGAGTCCAGCATGCTAACCATTAGGTCACTGAGACACTCATCCTGTCTGTCAAGATAGGAAAGTAGTGATTTAAGGCTCCAATTTTTTCCTTCTTTTCCTACAGGCCCTGAATAAGCACAGTGTGGCATTTTCCAATCGTGACTGTGACAATGTTCTGGTAAACAATAAGGTACAGTGAATTAAATTATTCCTTAAAATTGGCCAATTTAGCTGTAACTTTTAAATTGCTTCTGTACATTTTTCTCAACTGCAGCCAGTAAACATGTTTCATTTCATTTATTATTAATGGTTGCCATGAGGTAGACTGTTTGCACAGTCATTTGACACGGACCTTTAGTCACAGCCTTGCATCTGTAATACATTTTGTTGAAACTTATTTGGCAGAGGGTAAACAACTGCAGTTTTTTTTATTTTTAGGGTGAGTATCATTGGCGTGAAGGTGGAGAAAAACACATTAACGATCCCAGATGTATTGCAAACTTACAGGTAATTCTAAAATGTGTGTACTTGTTTGTGTGTGGGAGGTTGTGCATAACCTTGGTTCCGTACTGTTTCCTTAGCAATGTTTAAAGAAGTAATGCATATAATTTTATTTGCTCTGTTAGGATGCAGTCAGGATGAAAAGCCAGCCTGCTTACCAAAAGTACAGCGAAACCGCTATTGAAGTGGTAGGTGAATGTTTACTTCCACTGTGGCCATGCATGACCATAGTGTGCTAATAGACCAATTCCGATATATTAAAATTCTAACATGGCGCCGAGGCTTAGGGGAATAAAACAAAACAAATCATTTATTCATCCCTAAGCCTCTATGCAAAATCTTTTGTTTTATTCTCCCAAACCTCGTTGACATGTTAGAATATTAATATATCTGAACTGGTCTTCTTAATCAAACATTCAAATTCCTCTTCGTAACGTCCAACATTTGAACAGAATGTTAACCCTTTAAGACCCAAGGGGTCTCCCTTTGACGAGTAAAATCGTCTGGTGTTAGACAGAGTAAAATCTACAAGTCACTCTTGGGGCTTAAAGGGTTAAAGGTTTCGCAGGAAATCTCTTCAAGTTGCGAATTACAGGGTGTAAGTACAAAAATTAGTATTTTGGAGCTATTTATATATTAGGGTATCTTTGATAAACTGGCAAGTTAGATCTCTCAACTGATTATTTGAAAAGTGCCACGTAGATTTAATAGATAATATCGGTCACTATCACTGGTGACTGGTAACTAATAAAAGATCCCATAGTGTGAAAATCTGCAAGTACCGGTAGTTACACATTGAAGTAAATTCTGCATACGAGCCTAGTACAGTGGCCCATCAGGACAGAGTTTATCCCGGTTTCCTTGGCTTGAAGCGACAGGGAGTGTTTTTACTCCCCCTGGATGGAATACCAATCCATAGCAGGGTTACCCCTGTAAATTCGCCGGTACCCATTTATACACCTGGGCGAAGAGGGGCACTGTGGGAGTCAACATGGTAGAGTGACTTGCCCAAGAACACAACACAGTACCCTGGCCGGGGATCGAACCCGGACTGTCAGATCTGGAGTCCAGGGCATTAACCATTAGGCACAAATATCCCTTTGTAGGTTCGCTCCTGCACTTTGCGTGGACAGTTACAGATTAAATTTGCCAAGACGCCTTTGGACATCTCAGAAGTTGAACCTGCTTCAGAAATTGTCAAGAGATTTGCAACAGGTTGGCTATAAGTAATGCATAAACTGGAGGGATTATAAGTGGGGGGAGGGCTTATAAGCGGCAGCCTATTATGGTATGTTGTTAAAGTTAGATGTTATACCCCCTTTTTTTGAGAATATGGGGAGTGATTCCCAATCTCCCAGGCCAAAGGCTGATGCTTGAAATGCTTGACTGCATGCCAAACCTAATTATAGAATTTGTATTCACATTGAAAGATAAAAATTATTGAAATTAATAAAGGTATTGAACAATACAGTTACTCGGAGTATTGATTACCTGTCTTACAGAGTTAAAAAGGCAGTTAAAAGCCGTTTGGTGATTTAGGTGTTTAATTGCTTCTGTAGGTGCTATGAGTTTTGGTTCCATTTCATACGAAACTCACTCAACTCTTGCTATGGCCATGAATAGGTAAGTAGGTTTACCCTTTAATTTATCATGCGGCAAGCAAAATGTTTACAACCACTGGCTACAGCAGGGCTTGAAAAACTTGAATTCCAGAACAAGCTGCTCTCTAATTATGATTGGTAGATGACTTGCCTGTTCGCTGCCGATTGGGTAAGTGAGAATAAAAAGTTGCTTGCTCAGCAGGAAAATAAACTTGGCCGTGACACAACTGGGCGGCACTAGTTTCGAACTCTGTTAGAAAACGTTCAAAGAAGAAACTAAGGTAAAAAATAAAATAAATAGTATGCCATTAATTTGTTGAGTAAAGTAGCTACAGTTTTCTTAATATCAAAATTAAACAAACTTTCTGGCTTCCTGTACATTTCCTTAAGAAGTATGGAATAATACATGGGCGTGCGGAGACCTGAAATTTCTCTTCGAGTGTCGACCCGATATATCTCATGAGTGAGTGCCTTGTATCAAGTTGAACACGGGAAGAGAATTTTCACATCTCCAACAACCATGTATTATTTTGCTTATTTTATAAACATATTTTGACGAAGTTTTTGACAATTTTCCGAAGATTCTGAGAATGTTGCCCGAAGGTCACAATATTTTCCGAAGATTGTCAAAGGTTTCTGAAGATTTCCGAGGTTTGCCGAAGACTTCTGAGAGTTTTTAAAAGATCTTCTGACTTGTTTCAATATTCAGGATTGGTGGTAAAAGCAACACAGGTGAAGGAGGTGAGGATCCACTGAGAGGAAGTGACCCAGAGAACAACACCAGGTCTGCCATCAGACAAGTGGCTTCTGGAAGGTTTGGAGTGAATGCTTGGTACCTTGCAATGGCAGAAGACTTGCAGATTAAGATGGCACAGGTAATTAAACACTCAGTGAGAACATCTGTTTAGCTGTTTGAGCCAGTTTGCGTGCCTCTTTTGGAATTTGTAACTGAAACGTGATGTAAATACAATGTCATGAAAACACCATTTTATTTTGCAGGGAGCCAAACCTGGAGAGGGTGGAGAGTTGCCCGGATACAAGGTGAATATTTTTTTTATAGTATTTATCAATAAAGGGCAAAATTACTGAGCGCTGATTGGTTGAGAGAGAGGGCATTTTTTCTTAATCGAGGGCATTTTTATTAATCAAGAGAGGGCATGATTACCTGTTAATGATTGGCTAATCCGTTAATTGCCGTAGCGCTAAACAGGCTTCCCAGATAAAAATAGACTGCGCGCGTGATTTTCCTTCGTATAAATTTTGCCCTTTATTGATAAACAAGTAATCCCATGAGACCTCGTACTATTAAGGATTAATTGCACTTGAGTTTTCAAAATTTTCCAAATTGCCCTCGTCGCTTCGCGACTCGGGCAATTTTGGAAAATTTTGAAAACTCTCGTGCAATTAATCCTTAATAGTACTTGGCCTCATGTGATTACCTATACAAACCATTTTTCTTTCATAAACGCAAATCATCTTTTCAAATGCTAGCTGCATGCATAGCTTCTAATTTACAGAAATCTGATTGGTTCTTTCTTAATCATTGTCTTCTTGTCACGAAGAAAACAACCTGTTCGTGTTGCTCTTTCAAGGGAAAACTTTTCGTGATTTCTGGATTAAAAATGCATAAAATTGACGATTTTAGACCATAATCCTTTAGTCTCTTCTTAGCAAGTAGACCTCTCGTCCTTGTTTTATGAGTGATAGTCAGCTCGGCAGAGCCTAATCAGTTGTTGACTATTTATTGGCCCAGTGTAAACTTGAGCTTGCTGTCTTGAAGCTGGTTTTCAGCATACGCATAGCGACATAAGCATAACGCTAGCGAGAACAGCAGAAAAATAAGCAAAAACATAAACAAAGGCACGAGCATAAGAAGAACATAAACACTTGTTTTTCTTATGTTGTCCTCACTAGGAATCACCCCAGCATAAGCGTAAGTCGACATAAGCATAAGCACAAGAAGAGCGAACAGTGTGTGCTTATGCTTATGCTTATGTCGCCTTATGTCGCGGTGATTCCTAGTGAGGACAACATAAGAAAAACAAGTGCGTTTGTTCTTCTTATGCTTGTGCCTATGTTGTTATGCCTATGCTTATGGCATGTGCCAGTCGAACATCTATTTTGCTGTGAGTTCGTTTTGGAACCAATCGAACAAAATGGAACTAATCCGAATCAATTTTGTTCGGACAGTATCTCTTGATGCCAGAAACTAGTAAAACATGTAGGGTATAGTCACTATCAGCCTTTATTGAATTGGAATAAAGAGAAACAACTGTTACGCATGTACTCCCGGGTGTACTAGTGTGGGTACACACGATGTGAAAATTGTCCTATCGAACAAGAGTTCTTTAATCGAACGTTCGATTGAGTTCGATTACCGATCATTCTGTAATCGAATGTTCGATTGAGTTCGATGGGCAAAATTTTAGTGTGAGTTCGATTATGTTCGATTGGGTTCCATTAGATACCCCGGGGCTAGTGAAAACCAGCCTTTTATTGTTAATTACATAATCAGTCTTTGCGTGACAGTCCTGTTACATATTCATTGTTCTATTGCTTCATCTTCCACTGTTCTGTCGTGGCTGTCTGAATATTTTGAATTGAAACTTGATAGGTCTCTAAACAAATTGCCAAGACTCGTAAGTCAGTCCCTGGTGTCGGTCTTATCAGCCCTCCACCTCATCACGATATTTACTCCATTGAAGACTTGGCTGAGGTGAGTCAGCTACCAATTGCTGTCGATTTTAAAATTCCCTGTTACAACGCCTGTGTCACCATTTACCTGTTTTGTCTTTTTAGCTTATTTACAACTTGAAGTGCTCCAACCCACGAGCTCGAGTCAGCGTGAAGCTGGTGTCAGAAGTGGGAGTGGGTGTAATTGCTGCCGGTGTTGCAAAGGTTTGTCTCTTCCCATGTTTTAGTTTTCATAAATTATCACAGGATGGTCTGGACATGTTTTGCAATACTTTTTGGTATTCAGGACTTTGAGAAATATTTGGGAGTGAATTTGCAGTGTTCGACAGAGGGAGAGAAATGACACTTAGTTCGCATTATCGGAATGTTTGAGAAATTGAGATTCTACTGTCTGTGTAAAATCTATCAGCTATGCTGCAGAATTGCATGTAGGAAAATGTGTTTTCCACAATAACTGAACAATAATTATTATGTGAGCGCAAACTAATTTTTCTTTGTTCGTTCACCAGGGCCACTCTGAACACATTGTAATTTCTGGCCACGATGGTGGAACAGGAGCCAGTACATGGTCAGGCATCAAACACGCCGGGTTGCCATGGGAACTCGGCATAGCGGAAACCCACCAAACTCTTATACTGAACAATCTGCGCAGGAGAGTTGTCCTTCAAGTTGATGGACAGATCAGGACTGGGCGTGACATTGTAGTCGGTGCTCTGTTGGGTGCAGACGAGTTTGGATTTTCCACTGCTCCTCTGATAGCCTTGGGATGTACAATGATGAGGAAATGCCACCTGAATACATGTCCTGTTGGAATTGCTACACAGGTAGTTTGGCTAGTTATGTGTTTACATCCTCGTTGTCACCCTATTCATACCATGTAACGATTCATTTGGGAGGTTATTCTTGTTCAGTTGGTCACATGCAACTGAATGTGGGGAGCAGGGTTGGCGCAGTGGTGAGGGCGCTCGCCTACCACCAATGTGGCCCGGGTTCGATTCCCGGACCCGGCGCCATGTGGGTTGAGTTTGTTGTTGGTTCTCGTCCTTGCTTCGAGGGTTTTTCTCCGGGTTCTCCGGTTTTCCTCCCTCCACAAAAACCAACATTTCTAAATTCCAATTCAAGCTGGTATTTGAGGGCCACAGGTTTGTCAGTCGTCGCAAGACTGTTACGTGCTACCCTCGCAAACAAGGCTGATTAATGTATGGGAGTATGTGTGAACATGATTGTAACCCTTCAAATGAATCATCACATGCTCTAAATTGGGTGGCAACAAGCTTAAGGATGTAAAACATTAGTGAACAACATATTTACTGGAGATATTGACAAATTGTTCCAAGAACGCTACTTTTAGCTCCAAATTGCAACCATTTCATACTAATATAGTCATACCAATTCAAACACAGCAACAAAATATGATTTTTTTCTTTCACCAATCCATTGTGCGTGTTATTAGACGCAATGATGACTCTGCAGCTTTATTATCTTTCCCGAAAATAAGATCCAAGAAGACCCTGGCGGATAGATCGTTTAGTTGTGCCGCCCCTAGACTTTGGAATCTACTTCCTACCACATTAAGATCTATTTCCAGTTTAAATCTTTTCAAAACTAGACTTAAAAACTTTTTTATTTAACAGAGCATTTAATTAGTTTATTGATGAATTATTTTATTTATTTCTTTATGGAATTTTAGAATTGTAATTTGTACTTCTATTTTATTTTTAATTTAATATTTATTGTAAGGCGCAGTTGAATATTTTTATAGAAACTGCGCGGTACAAATTTAAATTTATATTATATATTATATTATTGTGGATCTTTCCTTGCTTAAAAGTTAAGTGTTCAACTATGTTGAACTACTTGTTTTACAGGACCCTGTTTTACGGAAGAAGTTTGCAGGCAAACCAGAGTATGTCATCAACTTCTTTTTCATGTTGGCTGAAGAGGTAACGAAATCAATATCACTGAGTTGTCAAGAGGATTATAATATAGTATCGTTTGACGTAGTCTAGAAACGTAAAAATCTCATTTGATATTTCATGATTGTGGCTATTTTTATATGGTTGCTCAGAGTTAGCAAGTTGAAACTAATGCTTTTCTGTTTCATTTAGGTTCGTGAGTACATGGCTAAAATGGGTTTCCGCAAGTTGAATGATATGATTGGGCGATCTGATTGCCTGGAGCCTGCAGAACCACTTAATGCCAAAGTTAAGGTAAGTTTACATTCTGTCCCAACCGTCCATCTATCTGCTTGTACGTCAACTTATAAACTAAAGTGTGGTCCTATCCTTCCACACTGCATTTGTATATGCAAAGCACAAGGATCATACCTGGCAACATTCTAATCAGATTCTTGATTTGTATTCAGTCGAGGAACAAGTGCCAACTGATGACGTAATAGAGAGTTTAAGCAAACCACGACGGCAACGTCAACGAGAACGTCGTAAACCAAAAGATTTATTGAGCAGTACAATAGCTCTGCACGTGCGTTATAATTTTCTGTACATTTCTCTGCCGTCCCATGCAAAACAGCAACGTGAAATGACCAAATTCTGAGTACTTTGGAGAACGTGAACCTCGTTTTTCTGTTTGAAAATAAATGCCGTCCTTATAATATTTTCTAGAAGAACTGCGTTTGAAAGCGATGGATGCACCGAATACATCAAGGCATTTGCGATATTCGTGCGTAAAATATAAGTAGGCGTCGTCGTAGCCGTCGCCGTCGTCTTTGCTTAAGCTCCCTAATAATGCAGTCAGGGAACAAGTGCCAGCTGATGACGTAATATTATCTCCAAGACGGAACTGAACCTGCGGTGTTTGTCCCTGAAGTTGCTAAGCAACATGACGTATTAGCTCCCGCGATTACTTTCGGTGTGTGCGCGAGCTCTCCGTAGTTTTGATTGGAAAATATAAGCTAGGAACTCCTCAAGAGCCTTAACAAAGCTTCAGTAAAGATTTGCCAAGACTGGCACCTGTTTCACCGACTGTAATATAGTTCCAGTTGCTGATCCCGTGATTCTTTCCTTTCACAAATCAAGCCTTCCTTCCAGTGGATTCCCTTGAAGCTTCTGACAAGACGAGATAGTAGCCTCGCTGTTTGAAACAACAATCTTTTTATTTATGCCAAAAAATAAAGTAAATTACAAATAAATATACAAAGCTTACACTGAAATACAATTTGGTTTTATCAACTGGGTTGATAATGTCAATTGGTCACCGTAAAGAGATTCAAGAGCTGACGTTTCGAGCGTTAGCCCTTCGTCGGAGCGAATCAAATTCCATTCGCTCCGACGAAGGGCTAACACTCGAAACGTCAGCTCTTGAATCTCTTTACGGTGGCCAATTGACATTATCAACCCAGTTGATAAAACCAAATTATATTGTTATACTTCCCACCGACGCAGCACCACAGTTTCTTTAGATACTTACCTCCTGTAATAACTACGGGGCTAAAAAGACCAGACAGCAAATATTTTTACAATAAATTAGAATAATCAAAACAGTCGGTACAAGACGATACAAAGAAGTAAGTAGTAGCTAGCCACACATGACAAACACACACACAACACAAACACAACAGGGGGTGTCAACTCTAAGAAGGGCTGTTTCGGGAGAAAAACAAAATTCTTCCGGAAATCGGGAGACTTGGAAAATTTTCCCGGAAACACGAAGTAATGAAGTTAAAATTTCGGGACTTTTGAGATTTTTTGGGGAATTTCTCCCAAATATTCGGGACGACATTCCAGATTTCCGGGAGGACTTTTATTGACACACGGTACTGCTCAAACAGCGTTTGTTAGAGCTGTCACCCCTCATAACACACAAGAAGGAGAAAATCTAATGATTAAGCCATCACAGAAAGCACACAAGTTTATAATAATATTACTATAAAATTAGTTATTGAGCAAATTATGATACAAAAATGAAAAATTTTGGACGAATTCCTGTTTCAAAACAAGGTTTGCTAATGATTGTGCTGTTTTCTTTTCACAGTTGTTAGACTTCAGTCCTCTTCTGATGACTGGTAATGAATTGAACCCTGGTGATCACTTAGGAGGAAGCGAGCCGCAAAATCACCAGCTGAAGCTACGAAAGGTACGTCTCAACAGGCTGCCACAGCAATCACCTCCCAAATGGAGGGCTTTTAATGTTTACTCTCAAACAATAAGATACAAACCCCAACGTGCTTCTCGTCACTCGATATACTAGGCAACATTTAACACTTAGTTAATGGTTCTGAGGGAAATATTTTACTTTTTTCACGAGAATCTGAATATTTCTCTGAGGCGGAGCCAAGGGAAACATTGCCTGAAGCTATTTACATTCAGCACTCAATAACGCGAGTGCTTAGAGATGCAATTGGAGTTTTATTTAACAAAGAAAATTAATTTTCGAATATTGTTACTTCAGGACAACCAGCTCATTGAAGCTGCTAAAGACATTCTAAATGGAGCTTCAAAACACTTGTATCTGGAGACACCCGTGATGAACGTGGACCGAGCATTTGGCACCACTCTTAGCTACCACATTGCAAGGTGCGTAAACACATTTGCCTGTTATTCACACTTAACTAGGGAAAACTAGGAAGGCTGAAGCCAGACCCAAAGTCTGTTACCTGTGTCTATATTTCTTCTTCACAGATCAGTATTCCTTTAAAATAATTACCAACAAAACCATACTTTACTACATTGTATTTGTTGTCAACAGGACATTTGGCGAGAAAGGTCTTCCAGATGGCACCATTCACATCAAAGCAAGAGGATCAGCAGGTTCGTAGGTGATAGTTGTAAAACTATAGGGTTGTTTCTCCGTGCATGTGCATCGACACAAATTATGGAGAATGTCTAAACCAGTGGAAACCTAGTATAACTTGGAGGGGTTTTGGTATTGCAAAGTAATACCTATGCTAACTCGCATGCATTGGTGCTGTGTTAGATTCGTGAGTGTTGGTAGTTTATAAATTACCACGTATTCATTTTGGTCTCATGCTTGTCATCAGGTCAGAGTTTTGGCGCCTTCCTTTCTCCTGGTGTGACTTTGGAGCTGGAGGGTGACTCGAATGACTATGTTGGCAAGGTAACCATAGGCTAGGAGTAACTGGGGTTGTTAAACTTTTAAATAGGATAGATGCGTAGTTGATTGGACTAACACAACACGATTAAGTAATGTTCCACGTACGAAGTAGGAAGAAATTGACAAGCGGATGCAAAATCTTCCATTGGGATCCAAAATGTTAATTACTTAATTGAATAAACTTCCACCCTTTTCATTGACTGCCGCATGTAAGAGCACTAAATTTGAATTAATTTGTATCAATGCGACGCCAAACACGCGTTTTAGTCAATTGTAACAAAACGTGCTTTAATGTATTGGGAAAAACAACCCATAAGCAAAGTTTCAGGAGTCTGACATATGGGGAAGTATTGTTTCCTGTTCCCCATATTACCATGATAACGAAACTTGCCATGGACAACAGAGAGGTTCCTGGAACCCAAAAACAGCCAAAAGTTATTTCTTGACCATTTTTTGACGTTTTTTACTATTCAACCAATCAGCAACCGCCATTTTAATACAATCAATAATTAGAGAATTATCACCTTACGACATTCAGTGCATTTCCCCTGCCCCTTCTTACATGAATGATTATTTTTTAATCACTTTTCAGGGTTTAGCAGGAGGCAAGATTATCGTTTACCCAAGCAGCAAGCACCCCAGTAATTACAAAGCAGAAGAGAACATTATAGTTGGGAATGTTTGTTTCTACGGTGCTACTGCAGGCAAGGTAAAGGTTCCTTTTGCTTGTCAGAAACGTGTGACGTGAGGAGAAAATAAACTTATTTTTATTTTTATTTTATTTTATTATCTTGCCACACAGAATAACTTACAAGTAGAATAGAAAAGATAATAAATAGTTAATTAATATTAAATATAAAATGAGCATACAACTTGGAAGAAGTGACTGTGGCGGGGAAATCTCCGAGAAGCAAAGCTTATGAGAAATAGAGATTTCCCCCCACGGGCAATATAAATACTAGGCGGCATTTAAAAATAAAGAAAAGACGTGTATTTTAAGTGTATAAGTGTACTTAGACAAAAGATAGATAGAAAGTATTAAGGTATTTAGGTTGTATTTTGTATTTAGGTCGTATTTTGTACCTCTCGTGTAGGCCTTTGTAAGAGGAATCGCTGCCGAACGTTTTTGTGTGAGAAATTCTGGCGTCACTGCAGTTTGTGAGGTTAGTATGCTTGTTTTACACTATCAATTTTGATTTTCTGCAATGAGTTGACTTGGCGCAGTTAATAAGCCATTTCCGAGTTCTCTTTTGCTTCAGTGTCAACGCGAAACCATTCATATGAAAATGTGTTTTACGTGCATCTTCACTCTCATGCAAAACGAGCACATTTCCTTATGAATAGTTCCGCACTTAGACTCGTTTTGTAACAGGGTAAAGGGAGCTCGGAAATGGCATATTCAGTCAATTTTGTCGTCTTCTTAACTTTAGTTCCTCTCTTTGTATTCTGTAAGTTAAATTTGCCATTCTATTGGTAAGGCGAAAAGGTGAGTGTGCGTGCGAGACTAGTGGCCATCAGGCCGGAGCTTATCCCGGTTTCTTAAGCATGAAGTGAGCAGGAGTATTTTTATTTCTCCCTTGGAAGAGGGGAGGTTTACACGCAGCATTAAATTAGTTGGTACCCATTTATATACACCTGGGTGGAGACGGGCACTGTAAGAGATGAGAGTTAAGTGTCTTCTCCAAGATCCTAATGCAGAGTCCGCCCGGGGCTCGAATCCGGACCATCCGATCCGGAGTCCAGTGCACTAACCATTAGGCCACCGTACATTTTTCTTGATGGTCAGTGCGCTGGACTCCAGATCGGATGGTCCGAGTTCGACCCCTGGCCGCGACACTGCGTTGTGTTCTTGGGCAAGACACTTTATTCTCACAGTGCCTCTCTTCACCCAGGTTCTGGAGCAAACCCTGCGATGGACTAGAACCCCATCCAGGGGAGTAGAAATACTCTCTGTCGCTTCATTCTAAGGCAACCGGCATAAGCTCCGGCCTGATGGGCCACTAGGCTCGT
>OX393564.1:21243975-21443975 GCA_947652115.1 Blastomussa wellsi
TTCCAAGCTGACGTTTCTGTTCATCGAACACTCCTAGACCCGTAATGGTAACGCTGTTACCGAATTGTAAATTATCAACAAATTCAAAACAAAAATGAAAACAAATCTCGAGACTGCGCAGTACGGACTTGAAATCAGCTTAAACTGTGTATTTTATCTTGTACCCAGATGTTTGCTCACTTGGCAGGTTGAGAAGATCTGGGTACGAGATGACTGCGAATTGTAAAGCCACTTAATCTGAAGATTGTCTTTCTAGGGTGCTTGTGTTCTGGGGATCAATGCTGAACCAGTTACCATCAAGAAAATCGAGTGTACTATCATCGACCATGGCTTTGAACAAGGATGGATTACACCACAGGTACAACGGCTTTTACTAATGCTGGTTTGATAGATCTTTAATCGTATTAATTCAGGACCTTTCTTTTATCTTATAGATGAACCTTTTCAAACGCCACTTGTTTCACCAAGTTGAAATTATACTGAAAAATTTTGATGTATGCTCCTTCCAGTGTGGGGCAGAAGGATAGACTAGAGTAGTTCTGATAGTGTTTAAATTTTAAGATTTCTCAAACATTTCGAATCTTTCAGATTCCAGCTCTTCGAACAGGGAAAAGGATCGCCATTATAGGAAGTGGACCTTCAGGATTAGCGGCCGCTGCACAGCTAAACAAGGTGCGAGATAAAACGTGCTCTTGATTGGCTGAATCAACACAACAGTAGTTTTCTTCGCAGTCGTTACTTGAGTCGTCATGGTATTCTTCCTAGTTGGGTATCAACAAATTATCAAGGCCTCTATTTTTTACGAGCAGTTTTCAAATGAGTGTCTTGAAACCAGACCCAAAGTTATCACTGTGGCCAATCGCACGGACGAAAAATCTGGTGACCCAATCGAACTCGAGCAAATATATGGAGTCGGCTCGAAGCGCGGAAAAACGTGTGTCGCGATTGGTTTGGTTTTGCTTATGATTGGCTGAGATAATGGCGCGAACTTTTTGTTTCTTTCAACCAATCACTAAGCTTCAAAACCGAATCATACGCGGATTGCGTCCGTCACAAGTGAAAATCGCACTATCAGCCTCGGCCAATAACACAAACCTTGGCCTTGACAATTCTCGTTATTGCACGAAAATCTGGTCAAATAATTAATATCAAGCATCCGGTTATTTGTTCTATACTGTAGGCCGGTCACTGGGTTACAGTGTACGAGAGAAACGACAGATGTGGTGGACTGTTGATGTATGGCGTGCCTCCAATGAAGCTAAGCAAAAAGGTTAGTTCTGAAGTTAAAATACTGAAGTCTGTGTCAATCCCAGGGATCAGGGAAAAACAACCTTTCCCAAAAGTAACCTCTGCCAACCGAAAGCTCGAATCTGGGCTCCTCAACTTGGAATTCAACAAACTAACCTTCTGCGCGTTAGGCGTCTGGCGTTCAACAAACTTGAAACAAACTAACCACCTACTAGCACATACATTCTGAAGGAAATTTTTGCCGGGTACGTGATTTATCAATTCCAAACATCGCTTTCTATAAACTAGACGATTGAGCCGGAAGTCTCACAGACACCTTCACATCCTGCACTTATTTGTGTCCCTGCGTTAGAGCCAGAATATTTTTCACCGACTGCATAAACGTACAGCGTTTGCGTGCGTAACAGCCAATCAGATACACGACTTGGATCTGATATTCTCTGAAGTGTAACGTCATCAGTAAGGGATCCCAATCCCGATCCCGATCCCAGTCGGAGGAACAAGTGTCAGTTGATGACGAAATCAGGACTGAGCCCACGGTGTTTACCCCTAAAGTTGCTAAGCAACGTGACATATTTGCTTTCGCGATTACTTTCGGTCTATTCGCGAGCTTTCGTGCACGTTTTGGATTGGTTAAAACAAGTCGGAAATTCCTCGCTTGTTTCAACGAAGATTTTCCAAAACTGGCACGTGGTCATCTGACTGTCTTGTGCGGAGTGTAAACATGTGCGAGAAAAGAGACATTAGTTATTTTTTAAGCTTTATCTGCGGCCTTTTGCACCTTCTCCATTCGTCTGAAATTTAACGTTTTTGTTGCCATAGATTGTTCAACGTCGTGTGGACTTGTTAGCGGCTGAAGGCATCAAGTTTGTAAACAATGCTGAGGTGGGAAATAACGTGGATGCACAGCAACTCTTACAAGATAACGACGCTGTCCTGTTGGCTGTCGGCTCAACATGCCCGCGTAACATTCCCTTGCCAGGTAAGTTTCTACTTGTGCTTCATTTTGAGCGTTAAGGGAACCTCGGCTCTTGAAACAAGTTGACGTTAAACGGACACTGTCACGATAAATTTGCTTTAACTGTTGTAACTTAACGACATGGTCCCTACATTTATGTAGTAAGAACTTTATTAGGTCTCACTGAATGATTAAAAACAATTTCTAGTAGAAAGTCCACACTGCAGCAACATTTTGCAAAATTTTAAGCCCAGCTTGAACCTTTGAAAAACTGACATCCTGACGCTTTTTCAATCCGTTTCCATCCTCGCCATCGTTAGCCATCCTCACTTCCTGATTGGTTCTTATCATTTTTCGAGTACCGCTGTACAAAATGAAACCATTATTGTTCAGCTTCCAAAGATCGATGATTGTTTTTGAGATTTCCAAAATCATGCTAAAAATGGTGACAGTGTCCCTTTAAGTAGTCTAAAATCGTGTCTCAATACTAATTTTAGCGAATGAGGGAGGTACAACATTTCAAAATGATAAAAAAATCCGCCATGTTGGATTTTATGACGTCATTGCGTTGTCCTTATTGTTAATAATGAGAAGTTCTTTTGTGTGAATCAATGGCACAACGCACTGAGGTCATAAAATCGAAAATGGCGGTGCGCGGAAAATTTAAAAGCGATAATCGTTTTCTCGGTTTATGAGTATGAAATGTTGTCTTCATTTGTAATTTAGACACTATCAACTTTTTTCAAGAGCCGAGGTTCCCTTTACTCTTCGCCTGAGTAGTGTAGCAGTTCTGTTAGTCCTTCTTGTTCCTGTTAGCTGTTCTGCTATTCTCTCGAAGACTAGGCGAGTCACTCATATGATCATACGAGACTGGCCTTGCGAGATCAGAACCGCTACCCGAGCCAAGGGTACAACAAAACACTTTTTAAAGGAATTGTTTGTTTCTTACGTGGAATATTTGTATTTTAATTTTAGGCCGTGATTTGGAGGGGATCCATTTCGCCATGCAGTTCTTGGAAACGTGCCAGAAAAGGCTCATGGGTAATTATAACCTGCCTTCCCTTGACGCCACTGGATTGGATGTTATCATCATTGGCGGAGGAGACACTGGGGTGGATTGTATTGGAACCTCACTCAGACAGGTACACATCACAGTCGTTACATGATGTGGATATCTGAAATTAGATGGCAAAATTTCAACTGAATTGCATTTGTGGGAAACTAACGGTCACGTGATCAGCTGCTTTCCCGAGGAAAAGTTTTGCGCGTTTCGCGACGGTGTAACCTGCAGCGTACTCTTGTTAGGTGTTAATCTTTGTCTTTATTTTTTCATCCCACAGAATGCAAAGAGTATCACCAATTTCGAGGTGTTGGGCATGCCTCCCAAGAGCAGAAGTTCAAGCAATCCATGGCCTCTGTGGCCAAAAGTCTTCAGAGTTGAATATGGTCACGAAGAGGTGTGCACTTCGTAATTAAAAATAAACATTTTGTCTGAAAAGACTGAAGATCAACTTTGTTCCATTTCAAGATCAGTGTGCTGAAATCAGTCTGTTGGAAAATCTTGTTTTCTTTTTCTGTCCTATATTTTGTTCTTTCTTCTCTTATGAAAATAACTGGTTGTTTTGTTTACCACAGGCCGCCTTGAAATATGGGGCAGATCCTCGTGTATTCAGCATCATGAGTAAGGTATGTGATTGAATGTTATATAATAAAGCCCAATTATGGACACATTTTGATTGGTTCCTTCCTATGATCTATTAAAGAACACACACACTTATGACGTTTATCTTTTGTTTCTTTATTATATAAAACCGATAGATTCCATGTTGCCGTGCGTCTGTTCTGTAATAGATCACAGACGACGTAAAAACGGGGTAAAAATATCAGTGACACACTCGGTGTGCCATTTTTTGTTCTTATCACATTTTGGCGTCATCAGTGATTACTGAACAGACGCACGGAAACATGGAATCTATTTGTAAATTTTATAATTAATTAGGCACATCTCGTTGTTTCTCCTGTTTTGTTTCACTGAGTTTGAATCGTTTTCTGTTTTGGCAATTTTATTTCTTTTTTGTGTATCCAGGAATTTATAGGAGACGAGAAAGGTCATGTCAAAGGCGTCAGAACAGTGGAAATCAACTGGGTGCAGGTAGGAGTTTTGCTGTTTCCTTCTTACAGCTCAGTAGGCGAATCTTTGTTTACAATATTTTTTCTCATTAGCATAGGGGCGTCAGTTTTTGATCCAGCTACAAAAATATCAGCTCTGGATATTGTAAGAGCATGGCACGTTTCATTGTCCCGTAGAATTTGAGCCCGTTATCATGTAACGCGGGCTTCAAAACTCATAAAAGCTCATAATCCCAGACGATCGGGGATTTCACTGTTTCCCGACCGTCCCAGATTTTTCAGACTAATGAAAATTGGAAATCTTTAATATCCCCGATCGCCTGGGATGGTCGGCGACAAATCAGGAAAATCGGGAGTGTTTCTATTTTCCCGACGCGTCCCAGATTTCTGCGATAGTCGGCGATCACTCGTTTCCGATGGTTTTAACTTGTTGCCAATCCTCTAGCTTCTTTTTAATCGCTTGGCTCCAGTCCTAAATTCAGAATGTCGAGAGAGTCTGTAACAGGACATCTGACGTTTCTCCGATATATGGGTAAAATCTTAGCCTGGTTTTCATATGTCGGAAAAATCCCAGACGGTCGGGGATGTCACTGTTTCCCGACTGTCCCAGATTTTACAGATATTTCGGAGACACGCCAGTCGTTGTGTTGCAGATTCTCTCCACAAGCAATTAAAAAGAAGCCAGAGGACTGGCAACAAGTAAACCATCGGAAACCTCCCCGACAGTGGATATATGTCGGGAATGATCGCCGACCATCGCAGAAATCTGGGACGCGTCGGGAAAATAGAAACGCTCCCGATTTTCCCGATTTGTCGCCTACCATCCCTGGCGATCGGGGATATTAAAGATTTCCAATTTTCATTAGTCTGAAAAATCTGGGACGGTCGGGAAGCATTGAAATCCCCGATCGTTTGGGATTTTCCCGACGTAATGAAAGCGCAGATTCTCCCGATATGCGGACAAGTACGGAGAAGCTAGAGGATCGTTAACGGGCTAAAACTATCGCAGACGTCCCCGAAGGTACTACATATTTCAGTTTTTCAAATCGGTTTATGACAAATATCGTGCGAGTAAGTAGAATCACCGCAAGAATAGCCATTGTATATTCACGAGAGTCTAGAGAAGCGTAATCAATCACTAACACAGGAAACTTTAATCTGCAGGATGCCACTGGAAGATGGACAATGGAAGAGATTCCTAACTCAGAAAAAGTTTTCAAAGCCGACCTGGTTGTCATAGCAGCAGGATTCCTAGGACCTGAGAAAACATTGGCGGAACAATTTGGAATTAAGAAGGTAAGAGTATGATACTATGGCAAAGTCATGTTGTTGTCTTTTTCTTAATAATTTTCTGGATTGTTGTCCACAGGACCCCCGAAGTAATTTTGCCACTGAGAAGAACAAGTTCCTAACAAGTGTCCCCAGAGTATATGCTGCAGGAGGTGGGATGTTTCATCTTTATTTCACTTTTTCAATTTCTTCTTGCAAATCGGCCAGTTTTGCTGCTATCTTTCGAGTCACGCTTTCAGAATTTCTGGCACAAGGCGCGGAGAGGGGTTTGGCAGCCTCCCACGTCCCTTGGGCTTGTCACGCAATGTTTCCTCGTGGGGAGATGAAAGATTGCGTGACGAGGCCAAAGGGGAGAAGAGGTTGTTTACCCACACCTCTTCCAATAACTATTCCTTCCGCTGCTTCCGAGCTAACCTCAGTAGGCTAACCCATTCGACTTCCTGCTAACAGTATCTGCTTTGATGTGAAGTATATTCCGAAGTTCCTTGGATATAATTGTAGTTTAAGGGATAGTTTGGTGAAGCGCCTCGGGCAAGTAGTGAATGTGAGCGCTATAGAAATGAAATATTGTTATTATTTATTTTTAATTCATATTTGAACTGCGGGTGTAGATGAAGGTAAAGAATGATCATCGCAGTGAATTTCCAATAAGAAAGAAGAAGCCTGAAAAAATCAAGCTCTAGTTTCCCAAAGCCCAGCGATTTCGTTTTGGCTTTGTATGGGCAATATCCAGTCTGCCCGAAGCCAAAAGACAAACTACACAATGTAAATTTGATTTTTTTTTTCCAGATTGTCACCGCGGTCAGTCTTTGATCGTGACCGCCATTTCTGAAGGGAGACAGGCCGCTCGTCAAATCGACCTCGATCTCATGGGTGAAACCTCACTAGCAGGTCCGGGGGGCCAACTACACACCATTAAACCCATCCCTACAGAAATCAAGTCGACTGCGTGAAAAAAAAAACATTTTTGATGTACAGAAAAAGACTTCAATGAGCCAGAAGGAGAGAGACAAGGAGACATTCTGTTGACACCTTAATTTAAAGATGGATTTCATTCCGGCATTTATTGCGAAATAATTTATATATGGTTTGGTTTCGCAGAGGTGTTTATTCTAATGTAATCTTATATGAAAACAAAAAATGAAAACATGTTTATAGAGTAAAATGGGGGTTACCGTCAAATATAAAAGGAAATTTATTCTAATATAACATTGGTACCTTAGTTGGTAATTTATTTTTTCTCTGTATATGCAGATAATTTGGCACTTTATATTTAATGGGACGAGGAGAAATATTAAAATGTTGGATCTCAAGGAGTCATAAAATTTATCAAATATTAGCAAAAAATTTTATTTGAAACTTTAATTCCAACACAAACTTATATTTCCGAAAACAATTGAAGTATCGTCGGTCGTTTCTTTGTGTATAATAGGTATGAATGTGATATTGTTTTTAAATTGTGTTTTTAGGTAAACTCACAGGTGATATTCTTTAACTTATTTCACTTTAGCTAACTTCTAAGATAATGAAATAAAATGACTTCTGAATTCTGAGTGAACGTTCGGCATAAAAGAAATCCCAGTCTTGCCTGTTTGTCATACTTCCGGCTGTAGGCAACTGAACTCATTCACTTTAGCTATGCCTTGAGGTTCACATTTGTTAGTGGAAAGAAAGGCATGCTTCCATGTTGCAAAAGCCGTTTTGAGTATTTTTTGCCAATTTCCCTACCTCGTAACTGACAAGATGTCAAAACGTCTAAAATATGCGAGTCTCCGGGTACCAGTGAATTGACCCGAGGTTAAGGCGGGATTCTACCTGAAAGCCGTTTTTCAGATCTCGTTTGCGTTTCATGGAATGCCAAAACTTTTCATTCATCTCACCAGTGAATGTTTTGTGATGTTTTGTAAATTTTTGGATGATTTTTGGGTATATTTGGGAGGAGGGGTAAAATCTGGAGAATGGAGAAATATCATTATGGAGTTTAAAAATTAGAATTTGAAGTTTAATATTAGAATATGCACACCCAAACAGCCCCCCTACCAAGCTGGGGTGCTCTTGGGTGGGGACAGCTGTCTGTGGTGTTTCAAAACTAGTTTTCTTCCTTTTATACCTACTCTAAACCTCACAAAATTTCATTCAAATTCGACGTTAGAGGCATGCGTCGCGCACACAGGGCCGTACTATTCTCTTTTTTCTGCTTCAGTTCGTACAAGAATTCCAATCCTTCGTAGTTCTTCTCCACGTTAAGTCCCAGTTCTTGCCACTGTCCATCAGGAGCCCATGTCAGGGCAACATGATTCTTATCATACGTAGCCCTTTAGAAGCACATAGCCAACCAGTTCCACCCTGTCTGCAATTACTCTACAGATGGAGGGAACATCTGATGCTGTTTACAAGTCTGTTTGAAATAGCGTTCGGGCAGAAGATCTTTAAAATATCCTTCGGAGCACTTGTTTTTAGAACCTCTCAAATGACACAAGATGAACCGGGCCAAGTCGTTTGCATTTTTTTTCTCTCAGAAGAATTAATTCGGAAAAGCGACAGGAAATGGCTGAACATTTCACACAATGCTACAGATAGTGGACGCGCGGTGTAAAAGCGGAGGGCGCTAAAAAGCATTAGGTTTATTTTGGAGATTTAGGTTGATAAATAAAGAACAGAACTGAGCGACAGTTGACAAAAATACTACTGTCAGATGGAGGCCAGAAAAACACCTGCCAGAAAAATCGCTGCAGGAAATCTAGGTAGGAACCATGGCTCAAGCTCCAAATTGCCCATCCTACGAGGCTATATGGTTCAAACTTGCCCAATCACATTGGATTAGACGAAAAAGGGGCGTGTAAGATAACGAAAAAAACATAGTTATAACAAGCGACCAAAAATGAGGTTGGCTGAACGGGGTGTTGGCATAGACTTTCCCTCGTGATATTATATCCTTTTAGTATATTCTCAGCTCCGACTATTGCATTTCTAGCTTTTTGATTGGCCAAAAAACTCCGACTATGAGCCAATAGTTGGAGTTTTACGTCATATGGAAAATAGTGCGCCAAGTTTTTAACTTCAGCTCTCTATAATGGCCGACACTGGCAGGTTTCACGAGCTGTCTCCCACAAAAATTCAAGAGATATGGTTTGAGAATTTACTAAAACAATTATTCCATTCGCCCTTGTTGGATATGAAGTGATTATAACCAACTCGCGCTACGCGCTCGTTGGTTATTTTATCACTTCATATCCAACGCGGGCTCATGGAATAATTGTTTTATATCGCCCCCTCCGAAACCCATAATGCACTTGTACCGGGGTATTCCCAGTCCCTACCACTGAAGCGCCGCAGAAATACTTCATTTCCGGCAAACTCGTGTACATAAACGCCAGAAATTCCATTTAGCCATTGCGCGAAATACGCTTGCACCATGTGTCCGGGGCGTTGAGCCTGCTTAGGCATTCTGACTTGGAGGGACTGTAACCTGCCTGTCCGAGAAAATTACACAATTTCCGAATGCGTTAGCATTGAACAGGTATAAAACCGGCCAAAAATTGCAACTGCTGTTGCCCGAATCCTGAGCGTTTTGCCCGTAAAAGGTCGAAAATTTCCCCCCTCCCCCCCGGCTCGTACGCCTATGTGCTTAGGGTTGAACATACTATCGACACATTTTCTAGTGCACTTCTCTTCAGCTCACTCTTGCTTTATCTGGTTCTTGCTCACTGTTCACATTTTAAACTCCATAACATGCAATTTTGTGCAAAGGAAAGAAGGAATGGCACGATTTATACAAGACACGGATCATCCGTCTGGGATGAATTTGGGAAGAGAACGGTAATCTGTGCGAACTATCGTGGATAATCCGTCTAACGAACTAAAGGTGGATTTACACGTTTACGCTAGTCGTTCATAGTGTCTCTAAATTTTTTTACGCACGTAAACGCACGTAAAAAAACACGCGACAGTGGAAATCCACCTAATGGCACACCGATAGTTCGTCCCAAAGTTCGTGCCGTATTTATACTAGACGGATAATCCGTCTGGACGGACGATCCGTCCAGACGGATAATCTGTCTTGACGGATGATCTACTCCAAAAGTTTAAGGGCTTGTAAAACTAGTAATCCACGAACGGCAAAAATTAGGCGTCTGTGGTGTGCTGTTAAAAATAAGTCGGTTTGTGTTTGTTGTGGACGAGGGATTTTTTCCCCATTTTTCTGAGATTAGTTTAAAAATTTAAATTTAATTTAGAAATGGAACAGTTTGTCATGCCACTCCCTCAAAACATTTAGAGTTTATATGTCGCAAACGGGCGCAAACCACTTCGTAAACACAGCGGTAGGGAAGCAGCTCTCGTAAGCTTGTAATTCTACTGGTAGCAGTTGCTATTGTTTTAGGGGCTAGGGGCATTGTTTGTTCTGTTGTTTGTTCTTTTGTCCTCTCAATGCGTCGCAAGCCATTCATGTGAGACCTTACGAGAGCTGCTACCTCGCCCAAACACAGCAACACATCTTTTGGAACGTACGATGTAGAACCACACCTCTCGTGCTATTTTTCTCCACGTATAAACAAGGCAGCGTGTTACTTTAAGCCGCTGCGAAACAACTTGCACAAAACACTCTTTGGTGGTACCCACTTCAGACATTTAAACAACGGCGTCCCGGTAATTTGCAGTTTTCGCACAAAAAGATTGATATGAGAGTAACACCCTTGTAGTTTTTAGCCAAGCGACGAGTGTGACGTTCTGATCTTCCTCTAAACACAGACTCGTGAAACATAGTCAACTCGGCTCAAGAATCAACAATAGTGGTCCACATTATTATCCACTTCGAGTTGATCAGAAACCAAGACGGTACTGAAGTCAGTCAAACTGTATTATCGAAAGTCCGTTCCACTTCCACAGATACACATACAACAATAGTTAAATAGCTTACTTAATCACTTGCTGAACGCGAAAAGCAGTGAAATTATTAACTACAGTGTTTTGAAGGCTTAGAGTCCTGGAATTACAAATACAACGAATGCGTTCTTGAGACGTCCTGTAGTAACTTGATCATTTCAGGCTCTGGATTTTGATGGCCCTTATTACGCTGTACAATTGTATTTTGGTGATTCTGAATCTATTTTTCTTCCGTTTTCGTTGGGTTTTCTTCTTGTGGTTTTTTCCGTTCCAGGGAAGGCCAGCTTCCAATGTCTTCTTTTCGCAGTTTGATCTCCACCTTGGTCTGGGAGAGAAGCACAGAACTCTTTTCTGGAAGGATTGTCTAAAAAAAGAAAATACCGTCATAAGCGCCTCTGTTCCAACAAGCACCCATCTGTGGATAAGATAGCGTGATTCTCAGACGGTCCAAGGTCGCTCATGTCACGCACTCTCTCCCCTCCCGGTCGCTCGTGTCACGCACTCTCTCCCTTCCCGACGGGGAGGGGAGAGAGTGCGTGACACGAGCGACCTGGACCGTCTGAGAATCAGGCTATGGACAAGAAAGCCTATTCCAACAAACGTTCACTAAGAGTCCCTTTTCTAAAAACGGACAAAATAAGGGCCCCAGACAAGGAGGAATCTTTTGCATATATGCGCTACTTTCAATATTGGCGCTAATTTAACCCTTTGAGTACTTTGCACGCATATAGAGGTGGTTAATGATCATGCTCCTTGTACCACTTGTGACGTCATCAGTTTACATGTCAGCGGAGTTTTGCGATAAGAATCTGATACAGCTTGGACAGACGACTGTCCATTGGGAGTATCGAAATCGTTCTGCAGAGCCAATAAAAAACACCCCGATCAGTTTTGGTACATAAAAGGCCAATAAAAATATTTGAGTTTTGGTGCATAAAAGGCCTCATTTTCAGGGTTTACCAATGATCTGGACCGAAATCTTTCCAGCAGGCTGTGGAGAGTAGAAAGAAGTGAGAAAAGAAAGGCAGAGAAAAAGGAAAGGAAGAGGAGCAAGTAAAAATTCAGAACGATTTTGCAAAAAACAAGTACAAATTTTGGCTTGTACGCATGCACCAAAGTAAAATTTGGTACATTTTGTCACTTAATCTTCATAAAAATCTAGTTTCAGTGTAGAAAAGTGCTTTATTGGCTGAGTTCAGTGCGACTTAGCGCCACAGCACACCAGCAACGCATTTAGCTTGAAAAATGCGGTAAAATGCATAAAATTCGGTACTCAAAGGGTTAATGATGTTACACAAGATGAAGCCTGAATAGCGAAGCGCGCGAATGACGTCATGACTAAGGCAAGAGCCACAAGACTCGGACAATCAAACAGGAATTGCGGACGATTTCAAAGATTTCTTTTAGAACGAAAGCCAGTTCCTAAAACACTTTTTGAAACGAAAACTTCGCCTGCATTCACTCTATTTCTCTCAGAACGCGCTAATGTTTTCAGACGTCTTTCTCTTAACGCGATTTCTTACAAGCAGGTTTCGCAAAATAGAAGCCAAAAATAGTTTCGTGTAACATTACCTTCAAAGCTTAGAATTCCTTCTTCAAGTTCATCTCTTTTTCAAAATTGTAATTCTTTACAAACAAAAGTTAATTTGTGATACTCACCCCATGAAGATTGAGTTGTAGCTCAAAAACATTTGAACCACCAAACACGACGTGAGCATGTAACTGAAAAGGAAGGGACAATTTTTATTAGTATTTATAACATAGATAGGACTCTCCGCGCGCTCTGATTGGTCAATAAGCAATAGACCACAAGTTTCTATGGTTGTAGGCTGATAAACCACTTGGGATGTTGGAAGAACACTCGAAGAATTCGTAAATCACTCGCCTGCGGCTCGTGATTTACAAATTCTTCTCGTGTTCTGCCAACATCCCGCGTGGTTTATCAGCTTATAAACCATAGAAACTTGTGGTCTATTGCTTAAATAAAACATAGAAAAAGCGTGTTTTATTGTTTTTCGTCAGCTTTTCTCTAGTCAGTGAAAATTCGCAAGGGATGGTGGTGTACATTTTCTATGAAGAAATTCCGGACAAAAATCTGAGTCAAGCTGCAGAAATTGTCGAAGAAGCTGCTAAGTTCGAGAGGAAAGTAGAAGGAGCGAAATTAAATTGCTTCAGTTTATCGATCGTGCGTGTTTTTTTTGTTTTTACTAGCGGCGTATAAAATCTATATCATAAAGTAAATGAAGAAGCCTAAGCCACGTATTATACTGTCATAAAACACTCCGGACATTTGAGAACACATTTCCATTTCCCTCGTGTTCTCAAATGCCCGTCATGGCTTAGGCTTATTTATTTGTTAAATATAACTTTTTAACATCATTGCCACTTCCAAGGTGGTACTCCAAAAGATATGGACACCAAATTGTTATGAGTGAACTAAGAAACATGCGTTTGAAATGGCAATTATGCTACACAATTCATACTTACAATTGTTTTATTTGCTTCAACAAAAGTTTGCTTAGGATCGCTTAGCTTTGCAAATACTGAAATGACGATAAAGTTTCCCATTGCATACCAGTCATACCTGGAAAACAAAACAACCTATTGATGAGCCATTTCCAGGGACCATGGAGGGGAGGGGCTGGTACTTTTATTGCTGTGATTTATTTTCTAGGGCTCCAGATAGTGCGCAAATGCAAGATAAATGGCAAAACACTGACCTTAACATTGGTTTGTGTTGGCCAGATTTTTTTTAGCCCTACCACTTTAAAATAGTCTCCACTGTCCCTGATTTCTTTATTAACTATGAGTGTGAAACCATTCCTATGAAAATGAAGTTGGTTTACACAAGAATGAAGGTGTAGGTAAAACATATTTTCATATGTCTTGAATAGTTCCACATTTAGGCTTTTCTTGGGAGGTGGGGGGGGGAGCTCCTCCCCACCATCCCCTAGGGAAGGCCTGATACTCAGGTTACACTTACATGTAGACTCGTTTTGACACTGAGACAACAAAGCTCTCCAAAATCACCAATCATTGCAAGTACTTGCAGAATAACTACTTTGGGGGGGGGGGGCCTTCAGTAGACGTAGTAACAAGTTACATTGTTGGTACCAAGGAACAATGAGCCATCAGGATCCTCCAACAACAGAATTGAAACAAACTTTTTATACCTCCTACAGCAGAGTACAGGTGATTGGTTCATATACATATACATTTTTTGCCGAGTCCTCTGCAAACCAAGTGGCAAGATGGGAAAAAGACAAAAATGACGTTTTACTTTTCAAAAATATTTGAGTTCTTACCGACACAGCACTTTCTTCTCCTTTTCCTTCGACGTAAAAAGAAACCAATGGTATCAGGATTTCATCTGTAAACTTAGCATTAAATAATTTTTACTAGAATTTGGTAGGGGCCATGCATGTGAATGGTACAAATGCACTCGTCAATAATTTGTTCGGAAAGTCTGAAACAATACTGTGCACGTCTGTGCATGTGTAGAAACCTACCAGTATTATAAGAAGAATAACTGAAAATAATGTGAAATGAGTGAACATTTTGGAAATTGTTAAAGAAAACCCTGAACATTTAAGTTAAAGATGTATAATGGAGGTACAACGTCAAATGTTTTTTCCCACTTCTCAATTTCCACTCTCACAATTTTGCTTTCAATGTTTGCTACAGTATAAGCATCCTACCGGTAAGTTTGCACACTTTAAATTTGTGCTAAAATTGTGTCATCAACGGATGATGCTGACGAAGACTGCTTGTGATGTAATGTACAAGCATGGTGTGTTTTTCTATGGTGTTGACTGCAGTGGACTAGTGTTGCATAAGCATGGAGTGGCAACATTTCTGGACCAGTTGGCTTGCATGCAAGAGGTAATTATGATGTGTACTATACAGTTTATTGTAGCTTGTATATTGCTGTATGACAGGTTGGGGTTCAGCACCACCTTACCTCCTCTGTTAGCTCCCATCTGTGAGACCCTGAAGTGCATCCTTCTTGTTTTAAGAACTCATCAAAGTCTGTTGTCCTTTTCCGACAACAAGACCAAAATTTATACCTGAAATGGGACAATGACATAGTGCTATCACTTTGTTTATCATCCAGCTTCGCTTGAATGTTGATGAGACAGTTGTTTCATGTTCAGCAAGTTGATTAAAGGCAAAGTGCAAAGAGTGGTTGCCCAATTCTCCCAGGCCAGAGGCTCATGTGTAAAGCTTTCGAAGGTGCACGAAGGCCACACCACAACACCGGGAACTCCGTGCCCTACTCTTTACGATGAGTGTGTGGGTTCTTTAATGTCCACTGCTGAACGTGATACAGGAGACAGGGCCTACAGTTTTCTGCTCTTTAGTCTGCTCTTCAAAAAGTGAAGCTTGATGGTGAAACTAGCCATACTGATGTAAACTTGTGTAAGGGTTAGTCTGAAGTTTCATTACTGAAGTTTCATTACTGAATTCTAAAGTTCAATTCTCCATATTAAACTCACATTTCTCACTTGCTATTTTCTCAAAATCAGAAAAAAACTACATTTAAGTGGCACCAGCTATGAATTTACCTTGAACCAAGTCAATTCAAGCACCTTTAGAATTAACGAACTAAAACACAAAAAGAGGTATAATGAAGTTTCAGCTTCAGTTAGTTGGTTGGCGTACTAAATCAACGGTATCTGTCTCTTCACTCTACCTTTTGATAATCAGAGTTTAAACATAAAACCTAAACATCTATTTTCTGATATTGTCCCTGGACACTGCACTAATTCAAAATCAACATTGTCTTACCCTTCATGAAATATTGGTACTCCATAATGATGCCAGCATTTGTCATCATTGGTGCTTTCATTGACATATGACTGAAAAAACCAAGATAATAATAATAAGTTGAAAATCATCTGAAGTTGCGCTATTAAAAATTTAACTTCTCATTTAATTCAACTGCTCCTTTATTGTTTAAGCCCCATGGCTTTAATATTAACCTGCTTTGTTCTAACATTATTTCCCGTTGTTGCATCATATTGAAGCATGACATCCGACATACGATATACGATACTTGGACATGAACCACAAGGCTAAAAGTGTTTCGTTTACAGGGTATGGGCTGTGATGTCCCAGGGAATGTCTTTTAAAATTCTGTTCTCTGTCTAATATTCGTAAATGAACGGATCAAAGCAAAAACACCCCTTTAAAGAGGTTTTTCCAAATGCAGTACAGCTGAGATGTCTGTTTCCTGGTTGTTACAAAATTTGAACAGAACATCCTGGTGGACGTCTTTGCATATTGTAGCGTGACATGCACAACATGCTATACAATTCTCGTTTCGGCATTCAAGGTATTTTTATCTGCCAGTGTTATCGCTGAAAATATCTCTCGTGAAGGAATGCAAGGAATTTCCAGCTGTCTTGTTATTGATACCCTGCAAACCGGCAAAACAAATAAAAAATATAAAGTCTGCCTCGAGCAAGAGCTGCCCAGGCCTCCGGCCGTGCAGCTAAATAGTAGTTGCATAAAACATGTATTTGGGTTTTGCACATTATTGACATCTTCCAGAGCCTGCAATGCACAACTTTTTCCAAACAAAAAATAATGATAATGTGTGGGATTTTTATCAAGGGTTTCAAAGAGTACTGGCTATATCTGAATAATTCATTTGAAATTTTTTCAAAGAAAATCTGAAGATATCCAGCTGCAGTCCCAGAATGTGTTTCATCAAATAGAACTTCATTACAAGTCCTAACAGTACCATCATTTACTTTTAATTATTTACCTTTCTTTTCTTTCATTGCTTCCAGTTTTTTTAACTTTCAGTTGAGGCTTATGTGAGAAATAATTGGTCCATAGTTGTGAGCAGGCAGAGGCTAGGGCAGTAGTATTTGCTTAGCAGGTGCAAAACTCACACTTAAGGTGTGAAAGTTGTCAGGTATCAGTGGCGGATCTAGGGGAGGGGCCTGGGGGCCGAGGCCCTCCTCCCCCCCCCCCCCCCCCCTCATTGGCGAAAATGTTAAGGCCCGAATGGAGGAAAAGATTTTCAGGCCCACAACTTAATTTAAAGTGCAAAGGGCTGGGAAATCCCCCCTCCCCGTTAGAAAAAAGTCTGGATCTGTCACTGGGTATAATTATGCTTATAATCAGATAGACAACTGACTTACTGTGGTGCAGCCACTGTTTTTACACATTGTTCCAGGTTTAACTCCACCATCAGACTCGCCATCTGAAATGACACAGTTACTGCAACTTAAGAATTGGTTCATGCTTTAGTGCACATCACTGGTATCTAGTTATGGTACACGAGGGAAGTGTGGAGAGCATAAAAGAAGTGCAAGAGTTGTTCAAGGTGATAGCTGAGATCAATTCTAGCTTCTCAAGTGCTCTTCAAATTTCCCAAGTGCACCATGACTTGATAGTGCCCAGGCGCTAAAAGCATGAATCAGCTGTTTTAATGTTGGTAAAATTGTACATCAAAACCTATTCCAAAACTTACCCAAGGAAACAACATTTCTGGCAAAGCAGTTCATTCATGCTCTATCAACATGCACTATTAAATTTTATAAAATAACTGAGATATTACGCGTGCTCTCATTGGTTGATAGGTGTGTTTAGATGAGAGTATGTAAACACAGTTGTGACGTTTTAGTTTCGTGTATATTTTTAAGAAATATTTTATAAAAGCAATAGAGGACTTTTTCCATGTTTAAACATAGCCTCATCTAAACACTCGGGGGGTTGGGAGAATTCTCGAAAGTTACGCAAACCCTCAACAATCACTCACCGTCGCTTGCAGCAGGTTTATCTTTCTCATTCTCTTTAAGTTTCATCAGAGCTTTTCTCAAGGAATCTGCTACTGACATCTTCAGCTTTATCTTAGGAAGGTCATCACTAGACAAAACAAAAAAGAACAACTTATGTTTCATTCAAGCAAAATAAATCCTCCTCTCTTCCAACAAGAGCTTTTTAGCAAAAGAGTTCTGGTGCAGGGCTAAAAAAATTTTTTCCCACGAAAGAACACATGACTTACTAAGTCAGCAGTTTGACCAGACAAAACTAAAGTGTGGTCGGAGACAGTGCTTGATAACGACTTGTCAAGTCAAAACATTGGTGTTTGCATTGGAAGGCAAAAAAAAGGTTTCCAGACATTCCACAACCACAGTTGAGATTTCATTGGACATGAACAAATTTTGGCTGACCATTGTGTCATATCTGACTGTTATTTGCAGCCCTGTGGTGAATGTGAACATATTTCCTGTTAAATGTTGGACTGGGGATCAGAAATTTTGTTGCATTTACAGTAAGAAGCACTCATCCATAATTTTACAAAGAACCTCAGGACTTTAGGGACAGGTTCTTCTGGAGAACAACAGCAAGTGGAGTGGTACTACTATTAAGAAAATAAACTATAAACTGTTGGTAAAAGGAAGCAACAACATTGTTCAGGTACACTTATAGGATACGTAATGACTAATATTACATACTGTATTATGTGAAAAGCAAAAGAAGTCTGCGTCAAGCCTACTGGCCCATACCGCTGGAGCTTATCACGGTTTCCTTAGCATGAAGCGACTGAGAGTATTTCTGCTCCCCCTGGATGGGATGCTAGTCCATCGCAGGGTTGCCCCCCAGCAGTAAATTCGCCGGAACCCATTTATACACCTGGGTGAAGAGAGGCACTGTGAGAGTAAAGTGTCTTGCCTAATAATATTATGTGAATGTACAGCATAAAGTGAATTAAAGAAATGATATGAAATTAAATACCTAGGTCTGTCAGCAGGTTCAGTTGGTATTGGTTTCCTATTTGGCTGTTGAACAGTTATAACCTAGAATGGACCCGCACAAAAAGATTATAAAACTAGGATACAACAGCCATTTGAAAAATATAGGATCAACAAAAGCAAAAGGTTGACTGACATCTATCATTTGACATGAGCTTTATTCCTAGGAATCATTAATTTTTCCTGAAGTTTTGATAATGCTCTAAATAAATAATAATGTTCTGATATTTGGTGCAAGTTATTAGAAGGTCCAGGTCATCCAGTATTCAAGAGATCGGGATTCTGCACAAACAGGGTGATCAAAATGGAAAATAAAAATAAAAATCACATCTGGGAGTACCCCCACCCTCCCATTTGGGAGTACCCCACCCTTCCATTTGGGGCTTCAAGGTGAAAATCAAGTAAGCATTTCACTTGCACAGTATAGCAGTTTCTTTAGGAATTAATACCTTAAACATTAATTGACTTCATAACTCACTTCATCAAGACCAAGGGGTTTATCATCTGTGTTTGGTTTTTCAGGTTCAGGTGGTTTCTCATTACTGTGACATGATTTAGTACACCCCTGGCAAAAAAAATAGTACTAAACTTTTAGCATTAAATTCACATACAGTGTACTGGTCTGTATAAACAAAGGTTTGACGGAGTGTACATTTTTAAGTAGACAAAATATTTCACAGTGAAACATTTAGAGACAGCAACTTACTTTTATGCCTGACAGAAAAATCTCTACCATGAAACAGCTTAAGAGGTAAGAGCAACCTATAGTATACTAGCTAAAACTTACTGGAATGTTAAGAAATTCTGTAAAATCTGTGACCCTTTTCTTGCAGCAAGACCATCCCTAGAGTCAAACAAAATATTGTCAGTAATAATTAAAATTACTTTTCTTCACTGTCAAGAGGTATAATTTTTAGCGCAGTGGCCTAATGGTTAGTGCGCTGGACTCTGGATCGGACGGTCCGGGTTCGAGTCCTGGCCGGGCCACTGCCTTGTGTTCTTGGGCAAGACACTTTACTCTCACAGTGCCTCTCTTCACCCAGGTGTATAAATGGGTACCGGCGAATTTACTGCTGGGGGGTAACCCTGCGATGGACTAGCATCCCATCCAGGGGGAGTAGAAATACTCTCTGTCGCTTCATGCTACAGAAACCGGGATAAGCTCCGGCCTGATGGGCCACTAGGCCCGACCGCTGACTTACCTACCTTACCAATTATACATTAGTCATCATACTAAAAAGCTTTGGGTCATTAAAAATGTCAAGTTTACCTTCTCTATCTAATTAAAGTGGAATTCATTTTTGATCTTGGGTACCTGTTTAGGATTCACAACTCACCTTCAGAGCATCATGAAACACTGGAAAACCTGGATGATGAGTGCACTTATCTGCAAGGCATAACAAAGATTTTAGTTACAAACTTGGATTCTTGTACAACTGGACGATCTGTACTGTGATCTTTTTTCAAATTTTGGTCCTATATGACTGGAAATGTCAATTCCAGGGAGGGGAAGAAGGACGTCTGGGATCAAATAACAATGTTGTCACACCTTGCAAACCAATAAATTCGCATCCTAGTCAGTGGTTTTCGGTTGATGTGCTAGCTGTAAAATGAATTATTTTTCTAAAGAATCTCACTACATACAATCAGTGCTTCTAAAGGAGTCAATCTTATCTATCAGTATCCAAATTTTGATTATGATTTCACCAAAATTATGCCAATGAGTATGCATGCATATAGACATTAATTAGCACTCACACTCACCAAATGTGCATGCACCGATCACACACCTTTGTGCTTTGCAAGTGAGAACATCGTTCAGATTTCATTTAAGAGAATGCATGGGAAGTTGCTTTCCCCTAGTTCATTCTCCTAACCGATTGCCATACATTTATCTTCATGATAACTATGAGAATTCGGTACTTCGTCAAAACCATTTATTTCATTTATATATAGGGCAATGACCAGCTAGCTGATAAAATGAAAGAAAGGCAGATCAGAAAACTTTCAATCTGCTATGATGTCGATGACATAAAATAAAAGATCCACCTGGGAAGAACGTATGAGTACTAGGGCAACAGGCAAATTCCAATAAATATCTAGAGCAAGTGAACTACAGGAAAAATAATTTCTCAAATGATACCATCTATAGAGCCGTGCTTGTGGAGGCACACAATTTCTTCCGAATACCGCGTGTTAAAACAATGTGAGGCTGACTGTAATACTCAAGATGAGTTCGTTAAGACAATTTCTATTCTTTAAGGACGAGCAAATATATTCTAATATTGCGATCAGTCCTAAATCGCAATAAACTCGATGAATTGACAAACAAATTTATTCAATGTGACAGACTGCATGAAAATCTAACAGACCTATTTATCAACCTTCTAGGTCCATTTGTCGACAGATCTTTACCTTCTCCATTTTCCTCTTCCTTGTATTCTTTACCGCAGCCTTTATTATAACAACGAAGAAGCTGATCCGTGGACATTTCAACAAATAATACCCCAGTGTTCAAGGCAAAGTGACAGGAACTTTTCGTTGCTCGAGATAAAACGCCGGATGCAAAAATTCACATGTGCTAAAATGATCACCGCTGACCGCATTACCGGAAGTTATGTAATCGCAAGCCATTTACAGACGGGCAAAAAGGGAAAATGAGGTCACTGGGACTGGGATTCACAACCCCAAAATGGGATTTTTGACTGCGATTTGAAATGGGAGTGGGGCAATTTGGGCTGGAAAATGTGATCTATACCCTCCTCCCCTCTTTTCTGGGCCCTCTTCAATGTATTGTGTAATTCCAAGAAAGTATACATGCCCTTAAGCTTCTTATTGAGGATCAATAGCAATTCCAAGGAGTAGGGGGTTGTTTCTCTAATTTCCAGATGGAAGGAGGGCAAAGCCCCTCCTTGACGTCTTGTGTGGAGCATGCACAGACGTTTTCTGGAAAAAGCACAACCTGGAAAATGATATATTAAAATATGATAAGAAAGCAAAACACTGTTTTGGAATCATTTACATTAGGAGCCCTCCTGCTTACGTTGCATTTCAAATATAATTTTACAGTTGCCTGTTACTCATATGGAAGTCCCCTGTCTAACCCACTCCCTCCCGATAGCATCTGAAGCAGGGTAAATTTCATGACCTTTTCAACAACTTCTCCAAGTTTTCCATGGCCTAAATTTGACCATTTTCTTGGAAATCGTCTTTCATTTTGAGTATTCTTTTAAATAAACATAATTTTCCATGGCTTTCCATAACCCTTTCCAGATTCTAAAATTCCATGACTTTCCAGGTTTTCCATGACCTGTACAAACCCTGTAAAGTGTTTCTTCAGGTCTCTTTTGGGAAAAATACAAAGATGTGCGCAACTAATTACAATGGATATGAGTCAGCTAAGAGGTACCAGTAACCAGTAAGGTACCAGTAAGGTATGGTGGGCAATAACGTGAAACAAAATTGCATTTTTTCTTTTTATTTCTCAATGAGAAGTTAGCTATTTTCACTCCACTTATTTAATCCTTAGACCAGCCAACCCATCACTAAATAAGATTTCCTATATTACAGGATTGAAAAGAATCAGGTCTTTGAAAATAGGCTTTGCATTTTGAAATACATCACACACTTTGGTTTGAAATAAGTTAAGCATTTTGAAAAACTGGATGGTACACCCTGCCAAACATTTTCCGGACGTATACCACTGAGAATCAAGGGATTTTGCAATACAAGAGCATGTTAATCAAAATTATAAAACGTAATCTCGCTGTAAGTTTGAACATTTTTACTTGTGGCGATTCCACTTCAATGAGGACATACCCGGTAACTATTTGTGGAAAGCAGATGCTTTGTTTTTCAGGAGATAAAAACAAAACATTGTAACAATTATGGTCCTTAGCAGAAACTGTGCAGCACAAAATTTTTATCCTGGAAAGACTTAAATTTTGCAGAGTAGCAATTTTGGTCTTTTGAGGGATCTAATTCTTGTGATTTAACACCACTGTTTTTTTTGTGTGTGTGCAGAGAGAATTCAATGTAGCAAGCCGTCTACAGTATATTTACAGTCTTGACATTTTTGTGAAAATGTTGTTCAGCTACTGATGCTGTAGGCCACAAATAAAACAAATGTGAAAAATAAGAGCCGGTAAAAATTCTGTGCAGCATGGTTTTCCTATCAGTGACTTATTGTTTTATGTACAATTCATACAGCCAGATTCAAAGAAATAACTTACAAACAAAGTATTTCACTAATTTACACTCATCCTCCAAAGAGGCTTAATTCAATTCTTATTCCATCCATGTAGAGAATTAATAACTGTCAAATTACGTGTATTTCAAACAGAAATTATCTTTGCATTTTGCAGTGCAAAAGTTACCCTTAACCCCATTCACACAATTTCAAACCTTTGCTTGTAAAAATTATCATCTATACTTCACCAGTTTTCTAGCAAGGAAAAACCAAGTCAAAATTTATTATTCCTAAATAAACATTATTGACTGTTTACTATTTGGTTTCCAAAATCTGGTCCATTTCCCTCCTCAGGCTAAAGAAATGAAGTCAAAGAAAGTTCACTATTTGGATCATAAGGAACTGTAAAATGTGTTTAATTTTGACCTATAGCCCCAAAATGGCTTTGAGAGATCATGAAGTGAAGTAGTTCCATTCTCATGGCCAGTTGATGTTGACTTAATGTGACTACTGGTTTCCTTCAAAATTTTTCTTACTTCTTCAATAACCACCTTCTGATTAAGCTGTCCATTACTGGCCTTGTGTGTCACTTCATTGAATGGAAAAGCAAGAATGCAATTTCCAATCTGAGGTCGAAGTTTCAAAGTATCATTAATCTTCTTGTTGGCAAGCCTCCTTGCTGTGTACAGCCTTGCGGAGTACCTGGAGGAAATATGGTTCAAATTTCCTGTACTTGCACTTGACAAGTGTTGAATTGATTGAAGTGAATTCAGTGCTGATATTTCTGATTTGTAACGACGTAAATGCAGGTGAGTTGGCGGTCTCCTGTATTCGTTTTCAGGTGGCAACAAATGCATTGATAGCCTATTCTGAGATCGACTTCTAGTTAACTTCTGTGGGCTTGATGCCTGATCGCATCTTTCATAACCACCAGTGTCATGCCCATTTTCATCTTCTTGTATTTGTTCTGAGGAAAATGACTGAATTTCCCCTGCCCCAAGGATGGCATCAGGGTTATTTTTCAAATCCAAATCATCCTCTTTCGTACAATTCAGGGGTACCTTGCTAGCAATCAATTCCTCAGGGCCATCACTGCAAGTCTCAATGGCTTTAAGAAACTCTTCTGAAGAACTCAGTCTCCTATGATTCAGCAGATTGTATTTTGAGCATGGTGCTTTACATCTCAGGGCAGGTTTGTTTCCATTGATGCCTTTTGTCCCACTGCACTCTCCTAGATGATTGCTTGCCTTTTTATTTCCCAGTTTTCTTTTACCTAGAGCAGCATTTTTCGCACATTCGCCAACCTTTTTACATTCAGATTCAGTTTCTAGTGGAAAAATATTGAAACTGCTCTGAAGTGTCTGTTTACCAGCAAGTTTTGACAAGTTACTTTTTCCATCCTTAACTTTGTCATTCCCAACATCTTTCACTTTGGAACCTTTTCTTCTAGTAACACCATTCTCCTTTTCCTTTTTCCCCCTCTTAATGTCTTCCTCTGAAAAGTTCAGAGCTTCAAGTATATCATTCAGCAGTGGTTTCTTTACTAACTCGTCTTGAGTGCAATCATTGCCCAGTGCTGGGGAAAAATTGACCTCCAATAGCCACGGCTTCAACTTTTCATCAATGAGTATATCAAACCCAAACAACTCAAAACAGTAGGAACTATTGCAAGGTATCTCTTGGACCTGAGAAAGCAGAGTAATGATGATGATTGAGGTAACACGGTGCCACAACAAGCGATCATCAATATCATGTTTTTGCAGGTAGTGCCGCAGTTTACTTAATGTCCATTTACAACCAATACCGATGCTTTCCTTTTCCGCCATATACTGCGGCCCAGTTTTGTTAATACTGGTGTTTGTGAGATGTGAGAAACGGTTGTCGAGTGAGGACATATCAAACCTTTCAGTGCTGAACCGTACAAGACCCTCGTGGTAGATATACAGCTGGAAAGGATGGTACGAGGTGACTAAGGCATACAAACGTAAATCAAACTTATAACCCGAAATTAAAAAAGGTTTGGTGATGTATTTTTGCACAACAACAGCACAGTCATAAGTCAAATCATGTAGATCTTGAAATATAAAAATCCCTCGACCACAGGACGCCTCTGTTGGTTTGCAGATCCAGTAATTTGAGTGCTGGTCGCCATCTTTCTTAGAGAATTCTGCAACAAACTTTTTGTACTCATTTGGAAGGATGAACGTGAGAGGAAAAAAATCGAAAATGGATCCTCCATAGGAAGTTCTCATTCGCTTGAGATTTCTGGCTAAGCCGTCTTTCTTTGTGATGTTTGTCGATTTCGGAAAGTGATTGAGGCGCTGCCAAGGACGACAGTGCTCGAATTCACCTGAAGTAAAGCCTTGAGTTTTCCACCACAGATTCCAACCGCCATCTGCTTTACCTCCATCTTCGCTGTACTCTTTCCAGCCGCGTTCTAGACACACTTCTCTCAGAATATCCGGTGATTTTTCACAAAGCCGGAACACTAAAGATTCCATCAGATTACATTAAACATCATCTTGGCCTCTTCACGTGAAAAACCAGCGTCCAGAGCATTCTTTATCCGTTTGGAGTCAAACAACGACTCCTCAAAGACAGCTTGACTGCCTATGACTTCCGATGACATAAGTTTTTTAAAGGCTAATTTATAAACTTCGAGAAATCAATTTGAACAGACAACAGCTTATTAGAAAATCAAGAGCTTATGACGTAACGGCAGGCGCAGGAAACCATTTGGTCAGCAATCAATATGACTTTCATGTAAGGGTCAGCAGATGTACCATTTGCACGTGTGTCAAAATGGCGACCGGAGGAAATGAACTCGCGAAAATGTCTTGTGAAGACTTTGGGGAATTCAAGGTAAATGCTATGATCTGATGGTAGACTGCAAAAGTAATTAAGTTTCTTTTGTTAATTATTCACTTAAGACTTTATAAAATATGGGAAATATGGGAAATATTCATGGACACAAAGCCTGCCGTGAGTGCCTTCTGTGCGATGTCGTCCGATACTGAGGCGTCTGTTTTATGGTCTCATGTGCCCGAGACAACCCTCCCTACCGAGACAACTTTACCGAGCGTTTATATGACAAAACCTTGTCCCTTTCAGCTGAGTTAAAGTTGACCCTGTTTGATTATTCATAAATATTTTAATATTCAACTCACCAGTTATCCTTCTTTCTTTGAATTTCTTTCGTTTATTCGATCCCTGGAGGCCTTGCTGGGTTAAATTCTATTTCTTTAGTGCATTTTTTTGTTTAAAAACCAGAAACCCGGACTGTATGTGACACTCGGCACGTTAAGAGTTAAGGGTAGGCGGGCCAAAGTGTTTATATGAGAAAAAGTTGTCCCGCCTGTCACGGTTACCCTACCGAGATGAGACAACTTGCCTACCCAAGTTGTCTTGCCCCCAGGAACAACTCAGGTAGTATCATATATATGGTTGGTTAGTGAAAAGTTAGCTCACCCAAGGTAACTTGGGGGGGGGGGGGTGTATTGGGTACATTTACATGGGACCGGACTGGAACCATACCGAACCGATCCGGACCGGAACGGCTTATGTTTACATGTAACCGTTTGGAGCCAATGCAGGTGTTTACACGGGATACTGGACCTGCAAAACAACAGGTCCAGGTTTGGATCTGTTCCAGAATAGTTCCGTTTAAAAAGAAGGCCTATCCGGTATGATATCCAGACCGGATTGATTTGGAACCAGTCCCGTGTAAGCATGGCTAAAATCAGACGATATTAGTTCCCTTCCCCCTTAAGAGTACACATGCTGTTTTCACGCATTTACCAGCAAAAGCCTCAATAGTATAAGGAGGGGTAAATAGGGGTATGCGAATCCACCAATCTGTGCTATTTTTGCGCCAAATCCATCAATCCACCACTATTTTCATTCAAATTGGCATCAATATTCCTTGAAAACTTTCTGTGTAACAGTTTCACTGAAAGCACAGTATATGTTTCTCATGGCAATTTTTCAAGAGGTTTCGTTTCATTGCTTCCTTTTGCGGCAGTTCTAATATAAAGAGGAGGTTTGGGTCTCTTCCAAACAGAAAATGAGCAAAACACTGAGACAAAGACTGAAGATGCGCCAAGGCCATGATCCGAACTTCATGGCATGCAGAGTCCGGAAGCCAAGCTAAAATTATCAGCTAATATGTGATCCACTGCATTTTTGAAATGTGCAAATTCGCTTAATTTTTTGCTGAAAAGACAAAATCTGTTGATCCACAAACCAATTCACCCCTCTCTATTAAGTTGGTAATAGTAGTGAACGTTGAATGCCAACCAACAAACCTTTTTTGACAAGTTAGCCAATCAGAGAGTGCGAATTTGTTTGAGTTGTCCTGCCTCCTGGTTGAAAGCGCGACACTTTTCGTGACAACAGCTTTGAACATTGCAAGGAGGCGGGACAGCTCAAACAAATTCACGCTCTCTGATTGGCTAATTATAACTTGTCAATAAAAGTTTGTTGGGTGGCCACACTTAGGCGCGTCGCGCTGTAATTATATCCTGTCTCTGCGCTAACTTTTACACTTGAGTTTGCAGAGTAGCATAAGGACAGAGTCCACAGGGTGGTACAAGGACCAAGTCCACAGGGTGGTCAAAGGACAGAGTCCACAGGGTGGTACAAGGACCGAGTCCATAGCGTGGGCCAAGGACCAAGTCCACAGGGTGGTACAATGACCGAGTCCACAGGGTGGGCCAAGGACCGAGTCCACAGGGTGGTACAAGGACTGAGTCCTCTGGGTGGTACAAGGACTAAGTCCACAGGGTGGTACAAGGACTAAGTCAAAAAGGGTGGTACAAGGACCGAGTCCACAGGGTGGTGCAAGGACCGAGTCCACAGGGTGGTACAAGGACCGAGTCCACAGGGTGGTACAAGGGCCGAGTCCACAGGGTGGTACAAGGACGGAGTCCTCCGGGTGGTACAACGACCGAGTCCACAGCGTGGTACAAGTACCGAGTCCACAGGGTAGTACAAGGACCAAGTCCACAGGCTGGTACAAGGACCGAGTCCACAGGGTGGTACAAGGACCAGGTACACAGCATGGTACAAGGACTGAGTCCACAGGGTGGTACAAGGACCGAGTCCACAGGGTGGTACAAGGACTGAATCCACAGGGTGGTACAAGGACCGAGTCCACAGCGTGGTACAAGGACCGAGTCCACAGCATGGTACAAGGACCGAGTCCTCCGGGTGGTACAAGGACCGAGTCCACAGGGTGCTAATTATAACTTGTCAAAAAAAGTTTGTTGGGTGGCCACACTTAGGCGCGTCGCGCTGTAATTATATCCTGTCTCTGCGCTAACTTTACACTTGAGTTTGCAGAGTAGCATAAGGACAGAGTCCACAGGGTGGTACAAGGACCAAGTCCACAGGGTGGTCAAAGGACAGAGTCCACAGGGTGGTACAAGGACCGAGTCCACAGCGTGGGCCAAGGACCAAGTCCACAGGGTGGTACAATGACCGAGTCCACAGGGTGGGCCAAGGACCGAGTCCACAGGGTGGTACAAGGACTGAGTCCTCTGGGTGGTACAAGGACTAAGTCCACAGGGTGGTACAAGGACTAAGTCCACAGGGTAGTACAAGGACCGAGTCCACAGGGTGGTGCAAGGACCGAGTCCACAGGGTGGTACAAGGACCGAGTCCACAGGGTGGTACAAGGGCCGAGTCCACAGGGTGGTACAAGGACGGAGTCCTCCGGGTGGTACAACGACCGAGTCCACAGCGTGGTACAAGTACCGAGTCCACAGGGTAGTACAAGGACCAAGTCCACAGGCTGGTACAAGGACCGAGTCCACAGGGTGGTACAAGGACCAGGTACACAGCATGGTACAAGGACTGAGTCCACAGGGTGGTACAAGGACCGAGTCCACAGGGTGGTACAAGGACTGAATCCACAGGGTGGTACAAGGACCGAGTCCACAGCGTGGTACAAGGACCGAGTCCACAGCATGGTACAAGGACCGAGTCCTCCGGGTGGTACAAGGACCGAGTCCACAGGGTGGTACAAGGACCGAGTCCACAGGGTGGTACAAGGACCGAGTCCACAGGGTGGTACAAGGACCGAGTCCACAGGGTGGTGCAAGGACCGAGTCCACAGAGTGGTACAAGGACCGAGTCCACAGCGTGGTATAAGGACTGAGTCCACAGGGTGGTACAAGGACCAAGTCCACAGCATGGTACAAGGACCGAGTCCACAGGGTGGTACAAGGACCGAGTCCACAGGGTGGTACAAGGACCGCGTCCACAGGGTGGGCCAAGGACCAAGTCCACAGGGTGGTACAAGGACCGAGTCCACAGGGTGGTACAAGGACTGAGTCCTCTGGGTGGTACAAGGACCGAGTCCACAGCGTGGGTCAAGGACCGAGTCCACAGGGTAGTACAAGGACCAAGTCCACAGGGTGGTACAAGGACCGAGTCCACAGGGTGGTACAAGGACCGAGTCCACAGGGTGGTACAAGGACCGAGTCCACAGGGTGGGCCAAGGACTCCTGTGGTCCATGGACTGAGTACACAGGGTGGTCTATGGACCAGGTGCACGGGGTGGTCCAAGGACTGAGTAGACAGGGTGGTCTATGGACTAGGTACACAGGGTGTTCCATGGCCTGAGTCCACAGGGTGGTCCATATTTAATGTATATTTCCAAAATTTGACCTGTGCTGAATAACAACAGTTGCTACAAGTGATGCTTGTGAGTGAAAATGTTCTAAACTTTGACAGTTTAACTTGGGATTCAGCCAGTAGTCATGTGAGCAACAAAATAATGTCATGCAGGGTGAAACCATTACCAACAGACCACTCAGATCTGGTCAACATTATTAACATTACTAAAGGCAAGTGACCTTAATTAAACCAACCCTGAAAAGAAGAAAACCATCTGGTGTGTATGTATATCTCAAACTGCATTTTATTCATGTTTTTGTATTGCAGGAAGCATTAAAGGTCCTCAGACTTGTTGATGATAAAATAATTTATAAGCTGAATACAAGTATTCCAACAGATTCCTTTGTTGGTGAAATAAATGCAGAGCAAAAATGTCAGGAACTTTATAATGAGGTAATTGTGTTCAAGATTTTATTTAAATATTTGTTTGTGTGTTCCTTATTTATTGACATGCGTGGGAGTGTCCCGTTCAGTGTCCCGTCTCACAGTGATACAAAAGTTTTTGGTATTTTTTAACGCTATTAAGTTCGGTTATGTTCACCGACGTTTTGGCAGTGCTGCCTTCTTCAGGGTGGCATGTTGAAAGTGGAGTTCGTTATTTGCCATCGTATGCAAATAATACAAAAACTGTGAGCATGTGCCAAGATGTATGCGCGTGTGATCATCAGAAAGAGAAATCGCGGTTGATCCCGAGAGGAGCAAGTGTTCTAAACTTAACTTAACTTAACTTCCTGTCTCACAGTGCCTCTCTTCGCCCAGGTGTAGAAATGAGTAGTCTGTCTGGTAAATTTAATGCTGGGGGTAACCCTGCAATGAACTAGCATCCCATCCAGGGGGAGTAGAAGTACTCCAAGTCGCTTCATGGTACAGAAACTGGGATAAGCTTTGGCCAGATGGGTCAACAGGCTTGTATGCAGACTTAACCTTTTTTACCTATAGTTAATGTTTGGAACTGAAAGATTTGCCTTTGGTGTTATATGGCCGACTTTGACTTTGACTGTGATGTTATATGGCCTAGCTCTCACAAGACTTCTGTACAAGTAGTTCAGTGGTAGAGCAGCCGACACCTGTGCAGAAGGTCATAGGTTCAACTCATGTTTAGATAATGTGGAACTTTCTTCCAAGTAGCATGAAACTATTTTAAATGCCAGTAGACCTTGTCTTTTTTCATCGTGAAAATGACTTAAGGAAAAGTTTGACAAATGTAATGGGAATTGCACTGAGACAACTGATTTATTTGATTTTACAGCTGCTGGGTGGCTACAAAACAAGAGATCAGGCAATAAAGAAATGCATCACATTAGTTTCTGACAACGCCAAACAACTCCGAGAAAAAAACGAAACAAACCCAAATGATTTTCAAATTATGAGAGATCTTAGGAAAGAACAAACTAAGGTAAGGACACTGTACTGCTCTGGTTTAATTTCTAGAGGAGGGGGGTGGGGAGTGGTCCATTGCTCAATAATGTTTACATTTCAAGTATAAGAGTGGCCATATATGAGCTTCTCGGGAACCTTGGAAAAGCTTATGACGAGCACCCAGCAGACAATTTATGATTCTTGAACTTGAAGAAACACACTGCTCTCTAATAGAAGTAAAAAGGATGATAGTGAATAGTATAGAGTTAAAGTTAGATGTAATTTATAAGAACAGGCTTGACAAGAATGGAGCAGATCATCAATGAGGACATGAACATTGCTAAATGCCAGATATTACTTTTACGCCAATAATGTGAGGAGCAGGAAATATTAATTGCAAGTTGCCATGTCTATTTTCTTCTTAGTAGCTTTACTACCCCCTGTCTATAAGGCTAGATAAAAAAGAGGTCTGCATTGTGTACATGTGTGGCTCACGAGTTAAATTGTAATATTTAACAAGCAACGTTTTTGGAACATTAAAATCGCAGGTGATTTTTTGGTTAAAAAGTATAGCTTTGGTTAAAACCTTGCCACACAATCGAAAAACAGTTAACCTGAGGCGTGCGTGAGACTCACAGTTTATTGCGGTATATTGACGACTGACATCCCATATGTGATATATGATACTCGGTGTGAATCACAAGGTCAAGGACATTGGATGTACACTGTATGACTTGCAATACTAGGACTTGAAACCATAAGGTCAAGTGTTTTGTTTAAGTCTTGTCCAGGCATGTAACGTATGTCTGATCCTCCTCTCTTGTTATTGTTATTAAACGATAGTGATCACAGGCACTTGACTCTCATATACAAACAGATAATTATATAAGAATCCGATGTTTGCATAATGTGGTTCACTTCGTGGAAGCCACACAAAAATACATTTGGAACCAACAGCAACATCTTTTACCACATAAATCTTCCCATCTGTTATTTTCTCATTCCACTTGTATTTCAGCTTAGGTTGATGCAATCAGAACTTAGCGTAGAGGAGGTTATACAACAGCGAACTGTCAAGGTACTACTACTAATGTTAATATTAGTATTAATTAGTATTGGTGTGACTATTTTTCTTCACTGCACATTGTCGAATACTTATTTCAGTAGACACAAAAATCCTTTAAATAATGGTGGAATTTTTTAACTCGGAAAAGAACACAAAATGAATGAATGCTACTTTTCTGAAAAAGGAGAATCGGTTGGACACAGGTAAAATGAATTTCACTGAGCTAACCTTCACATCTGTCATGCTAATACTATTGATACAGAGTATCGCATGACTTATCAACAGCATCACAGATATAGAGTGCAAAATTATTAAGTTTGGTTTCACATCTGGGATGGGGGGTGGGTCCAGGTTCTAGATTTAGCCATGTCCAGAAATGCACGCCATGGCGATGTTTATTTATAGTCTTTATGTCAATTATAACAACTTTTCGCCAAATCCATCACTATGGCAGGCTGTCACAAGTTTAGCTAATTTACATAATATGGGCAGTTTGACAAATTTGCCAAAATTTTGCCACATTTACCATTTTCGCCAAATCCGTCAATATAGCAGGCTGTCATGAGTTAGCTAATTTGCATAATTTGGGCAGTTTGACAAATTTGGCAAAATTTTGCCAAATTCATCACATCAGAGCCATGGCAAAATTTCGTCAAATTTGCCAATTTCGCCATGGCGTGCATTTCTGGACATAAGTGGTTTAGCCTGGAGATTCAGGTACATGTATTTTTTGCAAAACAGATTTTTTTACCGATCACATTCCTTTAGCTTGTCAAACACTGCTTCAAAACATTTTGTTCAGTCTTTTAAAGAAATTAACACCCACTTTGTTTAATTTTCAGGCTTTCAATGAGCGATGCTGGAAGTATTTTAAACCACCGCGGCAATAACACCACTTGTACCCATTTAGAACTCATTTTTTAACTTCCAAGTGGCTTAAAATTCCTGTGTTTGAGTTAAGCAGACAATACCCTTTCCTTTACATTAAATTTCTGATCAATAAATTGACCGGTAATTCTGTTGGAAGGACGCTTCATATCTACGAGTGCATTGTCAACAGTGAGCAGTTTTGGTGCGCAAATTGTGAAAAATTAAAGTTCAGGGACACTGATGTCATTATTAGGGGTGACGAGTGGTCTCTGAAAAAATAAGAATCTCAAATATAATATTTCAATCAATTTTCATGGTTCTCGCAGTCTTGTGTTTGAGCTGTTCCAAACATCTCACAGTCTAGATTTTTTTCAAGGCTTTTTTGGGGTCTCAATTTCAGTCTTGCAAGAGGAAAACCCTTATCTCGCCATCTCGCAAAGTCCCTAATTTACCACTCACCATACCTATTACTTTTACTTTGAGGGAACCTTGGCTCTTTAAACTAGTTGACTTTAATTAAAAATAGTGTCTAAATTACAAATTTTACCGGAAAAGGGAGACATAACTTTTCATAATGATAAAAAATGGAAAAGATTATCGGTCATTAGCGCTTTTTAAATTTCCTGTGGGCCATCATGTTGGTTTTTATGATGTCATTGCATTGTCGTTATTGTTATTAATGAGAGGTTCTTTTGTATGAAACAATGGGACAACACACTGATGTCATAAAGTCCAAAATGGTGGCACATGGAAAATTTAAAAGTGATGAATCTTTTTCTTGTTTTAAGAGTATGAAATGTTGTATCTCCCTCATCCTGGAAAATTTGAAATTTAGACAACTTAACGTCAACTTGTTCCAAGAGTCGAGGTTCCCTTTAAGTTTGGAAGATCTTGGGCAGTCAAGAGGAAACAAAATATGCCACTGACCCAGTTGTTTACTTTTCCGAATTAGTGTTCTGGTGTATTTGGCATTTTGTTTTACACCCATTGTTAATTTATACACCAATTGATAATGATTGACTTTATTTACAAATAAAAATTTTGCACAGAATGTTGCTATACCTGTGGTTAACAATAAACTGGAATTTATCTAGTATAAATATCTTTTTAGACATTTTTTGTGTAGTATGGCTGTATATTTCTTTTAGCCTTGTAGTAGTTTGACAAACCTGAAGGACAAGTCAAAATTCAAATGGCAAGCAAATATCTCAGGGACCAAAATTAACTTTTTGTCCATTACTTGCAGCAATAAAAAGTTTTACTTGTCAGCTAGCAATTTGTGGTCGTCAAAATTCAGTTGTTGGCAAGAGGTTCTAAATTTCATGTCAGCGTAATTGCCTTGAAGGCCATTTCTGGTCCGTACTGCGCAGTCTCAGGATTTGTTTACGTTTGTTTTGAATTTGTCAATACGTTACACTTTGGTAACTTCGTACATGAAGTTTTTGAGTCCGTCATTACGGGTCGTTTCGTTTGGGACTTCTCAAAGAGCTGAAACGTTGGTTTGGGATATCGTCAAGGTTCGTCAACTCATTATTGTTTTGCAAGGATATCGGATGTTAATAATGAAGAAAACGTAAGTTTTTACCCATAATTTTCATTTTGGCTCGTTTGCATTTTATCGCGAGAGACTTGATAAACATTGCAGGTGGAGATTGTGCAGTACAGACTGGAAATGGGCTTTAAGTAGCCAAAAAATCAAAGTTAACATAAATTTGACCATGAGATATTTGCATATGACAAATCCAATGTATTATGGCGAAGTCCTGGATATAGAGTGGTGCATCTCTACCCTAAAATTCCCAGCAAACCCCAACCCCCCCCCCCCCATTTTTGTTAAATCACACTGAAAAATGAGTATTTTTATGCTTTTATTTAATGCAAATCCTGAGTGTTCGCATTAATTTTATTTCAGTAAGAACTAATGTGACCTGTTTAAGATTACATCGCCATTCTGTGAAAACCATTTTTTTTTTCTTAGAAATTATAAAAACTCTCAAACCTTATTTGGCTTGGAGGTTTCATTATTCTAAACTAAATTTAAAAGTATTCTAAACTGTCATCTTCCTTGAGTCCAGTCTTGACAGCAGTTACTTCAAGGGTTGATCCAGCATAAGGCAAAGTTTGATACACACGCAAGTGGACATAGGAAGAATCACCAACATTAACCTGAAAATGAAATGGAGATATCTACCAATGCCACTCAAGTGTTCCTGTCAGCAGCCTCCTACTCAAACATTCTTTTGGCTTGTCACGCAATCTTCCTGTGTGATAAAGCCAAAAGAATGTCTGGTCAGGAGGCTATCCTGCCTACCGTTCAAGGAAGAGGGAAAACTAGACAAAAGCGCTATCTATGCTTATTCACTTGCCTGTTATCGAGAGCTGTGCATTTAGAACTTGCATTTTGGAGTTGACCCCAATGCATTTTTGAACTTGTTTTATCACATGATCGACTGTAGAGGACTTCCCCAGGAGGTTGTCACGCACAACGGAGGAAACTTTGTTGGCACTGAGAAGGAATTACATGAACTACCCAAAAACCTTGACAACGATAAAATTCATTTCGCATTTCAATCCGCCATTAGCACGCTTCAGCTAGCACTACGCATTCTCTCGTGTGTTTATTGTTGGGCTGGGTTAGACATTTTATTTTTTCTCCGTTGTACGCAGTTGTATATTAATAATTTGTGTAAACATGACCCGTCTAGATTGGCATAGCTACCTGCAGGCATGTTAAAACTGTAAATTTTAATTTCAACAATAAAATGTATGTATGTTATTGCAAAACTCAAATGTTGATAATTTTGGATCATTGCCTGGCTTTGTCTGACAGGCTTGTGGGAATTTGGTAAGAATTTGTATAATCCAATTGAGTCATTTCAACTCTTCATTTCAAGAGTGAATTATTGAAACCAGTAATTAAATCAAATTTGTGAAAATGAATTGGTTGTACCCTAGTACTATTTTGTACCATTTTAAATGAACAAACAATTCTTTTAATCAGATGCCTAGGGCTTCAGGGATCTGAACAAAAAATACCTGGCCCTAAGACAGAAGAAATAGGGCCCCAGGATTTTGCTGCACTGGCTCTAATAAGAAAAGCGAACTATTAATAGGTTTGTCTCAATTCCAACAGAAAACCCTTGGGGCTTTTGGATTCAAAGCAAAACTTTTGTTGCTTAGGGGCACCCTTAACTTACGAGCTTGCATTGGTCATCTTTAGGCAAAGTGATGTAGCAGGGAGGCATCTGGTGAAGAAGAGCCAAGAAAGCTGCTTTCTCATGACTTTGCTCCTCGTGCACTAGATGCCTGCATCCAGGCTAAGGGAGCCTGTTAGGACCCTGTTACGTAATTACAGAAGTTCTCTGGACTGACCTTGATGAAGTAATTTGTTCCAGCTACAACTTGTGTTTTATAAGAAACAGCTTCAAATTGACTATATGATGCCCCTGCTTTTGCCTCTGCTTGGCTCTTCATCTGAAAAATAAACCGATCAACATCAAATTTCTCCTTACAATATCAATACATTTGTCAAGCAGACTGGTAATGAGAATAAACAAAATCATCGACTGGAGATGTATATGTCATGGCTTAAATTTCTCTTTGGTTTAAAATTTTTCAAACCAGTTTGATTTTTCATAATTATATCTTATATTCATTATACTGATAAGGATAAAAACTTTGAAACTTCTTTAGTCTTGGATTTTAGTACCCGATGACGTCACATGAAAACAATTTATAAGTGAGTGAAAATTAGTTGGGTTGAAAATTCTCATTATGTTAAACATTTTTTGAGATTGGGGCCGAAAATGAAAGGAATGCACTGTAAGATATACAGCATATGAGAGCGAGTAAAGCATGGAATTTTTACAAGGGGCTGGAATTCTGGGGGGACCTCACATCTGAAAGGGGTGGGGATGCTTGTCGTCTCGCTTAGGGGTGTAAATTTCAGATTTTGGTCTCACTTGGGGTGTTCTGGGCAATACGCCAGTATATTTAGCCATGATTTGCTCGTTTAGGTTTGCGCGCGAAGAAATATTACTATTTTTCATCTTTCTGTATTTTAACATGGTCTCTTTTGGGGGTAAAAAAAGCTTGGGCCACGCCCAGATTGGTCTCCTTTCGGGGTTCAATTCAAAATCCGCCCCTTTCATATACGAGTTTCCCCCGGGCTGGAATTACCTTGCGCATACAGTATTTGCAGTCTTTCGAGCGAACAGCCCTTGTAATACAATCAATATATTAGCTTCATTAGACAATCAGAAACTCCAGCGTTTTCCAATGAAGCGCTGAGAGGCTTTGTAATAAAAACACTATCAAAGCATCGTGCAGTTGTTTGGTGAAACTTTCAGTCACGCAATACCAAAAAAACGTTTACAACAAACCTCGTCGCAAATCTTTTTTACTCCGTCATCAGCCTTTTTCTCCTCACTGGTTCCACCACACGACATTTTTGGCAACAATGTTTCTCGACAGAGAATTGAAATCTTGGTGAAGCTACAAAACAAAATAATTTTAGTAACGTTGCACCTCATGTGACAGTCACATGACTTCCCCGCCTGACCACGTAATTTTTGTAACCAAGCCTTATTGAAGGGAGGGTGGTTACCAAAAAACATGGCGGACGGTAAGGAAGCAAAGAAGTTACGATGGAAAAAATCTGAAAAACATCGTCGAATACGACGTCAGGAATTATGGGCAAAGGAAGAAAAAGAGATAAAAGAGTTAGATGAACGTTGCAGAGATGTAAGTTGTGGTCATTCTTTAATATAGGTTTCACGGCGTGTTGATATAAACAAAATAATTTGTTTGACATGATTTCAAGAGAATTGCCACGTGCTAGTAGCGTTTATCATCGGTATATACTTCATGCCAGTATGCCATATAGTCTCCCGCACCATAGATTCAGTTGACAGTTGATCATTGCTAAGGACAGTAGATCAGTGCGCTAAGGACAGTAGATCAGTGGTAGTGACAGCTGATCATTGATAGGGATGGTTAATCAGTGCTAAGGACTGTGGATCAATGTTACGGACTTTTGATCAATGCTGAGGAGAGTCGATAAGGGAATGGGATTAAGAGTGATGGGTGACTATATTCGCTCCGACGAAGGGCTAACGCTCGAAACGCCAGCTCTTGAATCTCTTTACGGTGGGCAATTGACATTATCAACCCAGTTGATAAAACCAAATTATATTGTTGTACTTCCCACCGACACAGCACCACAGTTTCTTTAGAAACTTACCCCCTCTATATGGTATACTGGCATGAAGTATTTACCATCTCATCTAGTTATCGCAAAGGTCACTATTTTTTAGTAACTTAAAGCTTTAATAGAAATACTAATATAAGACAGTATACACTATACTAGGAGATGAATAACGTGACATTTTTATGGTGTGATGAGCTAAGTAACCAGTTGAAGCAAAATCAGAGAATCATGCACAGCATAAATATATAGCAGCAATATTGTAAGCAAAAAAATATATGGACATTATGTATGAAATGGGCCATTCCATTTAATGTCCACACCCTGCCTAGATCCCTCTAGAAACAAAGGTCAAAGTGCCGACACATTCCTCCTTCAGAAAAAAAAGAAGAGGTCAAAGGCAATGACATAAATATCCCCTTGGAAATAACTTTTGAAGAACACCCTCCCCCTAAGATTTCTTAGGCCCTCAATAGGGGTTGGGGGGTTGGGTGCGGGTAAAAAATGTAATGGACCAATACATGGTTTCCTGTGAACCTTTGCTCTCTTTCAGACCAACAGGAGTCGAGGGAAGTCAGGCTTACAAAGCCTTGTCTAGACTGAGTCGGATGATGAAACGTTTTCTGTATATACTACAACTGGTTTCAAATTGTTTCACCATCCACACTGCATCACCAGAAACACTTAAATGCATGCTAGAGCATCGTCACATTTTATGCTTGATCCCACATAAATCTGACCAAATATGGCACTAACACACCTATCCAGCATTCTGAAATTTATTCTCTCTGGAGAGTGTTTCAAACAGTTCTGTTTGTAGTTGCCCATAGTGCAGGGCACGAAATTAACTTTTTTTCCAAGGAGCCATCTGGCTCCTAAATTTTCCAAAGTGGTGGCCAAGACCAAAAAGTTGGGAGCCATTTTTTCACGTGGAAGGTGTCGCCACGCTTGGAAAAGTATGGAATGTTGCGAGCCCGCAATATGTGTTGTTAGCAAAAGGGACATTTCATTTCACAATATACAACGTAACGTTTCGAAAATCCAAGATGGCGGATGTTGACATGTTCGCTTTGTAGCATGCGTGACGATTTTGCTTAACACTACCTCATCGTTCGCACCGATTTGTCTACCTTAAAGCTTTATTTAGTTGAAAAATACGTCAAGGTAAGATATACAAAGCCCAAAGAGTTCTGGTCGCCAACTTGGCGACTAATTTTTGAATCTTGGTCGCCAGGATAGTAATTTTAGTCGCATTGGCGACTGTATTAAGCGCAATTTCGTGCCCTGTAGTGCCATTTTAGTGTGGTCAGAAGGTCACTCTGGAGAAAAATTTATCCAGCTTGGAGTTGATACAGACTAATTGACTGCTCAGTGGCAATGTGCAGTTTCAGAAAATGTCCATACCTACCCCAAGGATGGTCCTTGGAAATTCAGTTCTAAGGGGGAGGGAGGTCGCACCCAAAATTTTGAAGGAAAAGTATGAAGCTATTAAAGCTGGAAATTCCAGGGATAGGGGAGTGGAGTTCAAACCACGGAATCATCCATAGGGGAGATGAGGATATTTTCTGGAACTACATGATGTAAGGATTTGCCGATGCAATAAAAAAACAGGTCTGCAAGCATGTAAGAGCCTTGTAGCATATCAGGCCCAGGGTAATAATCGGCGATCTTATCGTCAGCGTCAAGCAAGTATTAAAAAAATTTGGTAAATAATGGAAGGGGGATCCAGACTCCAATCCCTCCCCCTGGATCCACCACTGAGGCCGGAGCTGATCCCTGTTTCTGTAGCATGAAGTGACTACATGTAGGAGTATTTCTACACGCCACTGGACTGATTTGCCGGTATCCATTGATACGTGTCAACACGGGTGGGGAGAGGCACTGTGAAAGTTAAGTGCCTTGCCCAAAAAAACAAGGTTCTGCTTAATTTAGTATTCCCTTATCTTGCCACTGAGTGAACCCTGCATCCTTCTGTCTCACCTTCCATATATAAGATAATCACAAAGCCAAGTGAACATATTTCTTATTGACTAACTAGAATTATTTATCCTTTTTTTCACTTTTAGCTTGATTCTTCTGCTGCTGTTTCAAAGTTTGCTGATTTGCCTCTCTCACAAAGAATGCTTAAAGGTAGAGTAGTTCAAACTGTAAAATCTCCTTACCTGCCCTTGCTGGGGCACTGCGTTGTGTTCTTAGACAAAACACTTTACTTTCACCCAGATGTATAAATGGGTACCAGAGAATTTTAATGCTGGGGGTGAGAGGAGGGCGGGTTGTAGAAAAACGTCTGGGCTCTCCATGCTAAGGAAAGCAGACCTGATGGACCACTAGTCTTGTTGGAAGACTTTTACCAGCAAGTGCCACTAAACTGCATGTCAATTAGTAACCATATTTAGCCGTGTATTCGTCGACCTCGTGTATAAGTCGACCCCCTAACTTTGGGGCCAAAAACTAAGTTTTCTTCATTTTATTGGAAAACTTAAATATATTGTAATTCTTAGAATTATTGTTCAGGTAAGTACTATGGATATATGAAACAATCAGAGCAAGTTTCAATGTGAAGTTTTAATATTCTCGTATGTCCGCAATTGTTTTAACAACACATGTAAATGTGGGCATTTTGTCCATAATGCTTGAAACAGGCTTACAGAATCAAACATACTAATTGCAGACAGACCTTTCTAACTGTGGAAGTTGAAAAAGCAGCTTTAGCAGGCAGGCAAAACACCATTAGCCAGGTAGTAGTTTTGAAAGGATTTATTCTCTAATTCTCCTTTCTTTCTTTCGTTCATCAGGCTTGCAAGGTTCAGGGTATCAGATTCCAACTGAAATTCAGAAAGCAGGAATACCTATATCTTTGAAAGGCTGTGACGTCTTGGGAGCTGCCAAGACTGGCTCAGGAAAAACTCTGGCATTTCTTATACCTGTAAGGCATCCACAGGTTTCATTGTTGTTGGTTTTATTTTAATGGAATCCTGCAAAATAAATTAATTAATATATGAGCTAGTTTTAGAGAGTAAGTCATCCAACAATAGCTTCATTGATTGTTGTCTAAAAGTTATTCAACTTTTCAAAAGGTAATTGAAGTGTTATGGAGGCAGCGCTGGACTTCTATGGATGGTTTAGGTGCACTAATAATATCTCCTACACGTGAACTTGTAAGTAGGGTTCAAGTAGTTTTATTATTAATTTCTTTTTGAATGATATATATCGTTCATTTTGTACCACACTTTTTATGTGTTTGGTTAGTTCAGATGCATGCTGTGCGAGTGAGAAATTGTAAGCAATGTTTACGTTTTTCTTTCCTAACTCAGAAATTGTCCAATTTTGCAAACTTCAGGTTAGCAGGGCCATTTTCTGTCCTTCGCTTTCCTATTTCAAATTGTGGGTTGTGTGATTGTTTTTTCTTACAGCGCAACGCGCCTTAGAATGGCCACCCTACCAATTTTTTTGACAAGTTAGCCAGTCAGAGAGCACAAATTTGTTTGAGTTTTCCCGCCTCCTTGTTAAAAGCATGACAGGTTTCATGACAACAGCTTTTAATATTGCAAGGAGGCATGACAGCTCAAACAAATTCTCGCTCTCTGATTGGCTAGTTATAACTTGTCAAAAAAGTTTGTTGGGTGGTCACACTATGGCGCATCGTGATGTAAATATATATTAAGTACTTCACCCAAACAAAAGAGAAGGAAAAGAACAATGAACGTAGGCACAATACAGAAAAGGTGCAGATGTATTTACAGCACTCTACTCTTGGTCTGATTAAACATATTAGAAAAACGTGAAGTTTGTGTGAACTCTCGCAAGTGGCTTTTGTTGCATTGGGTTTATTATAAATTATAAAGGAGATTGCATGGCCGCACAGAGCATTGCAAGATATTTCACAAGTGAGCACAGCGAAAGAGTGAAATATGTTTCAACATGAGAAGAGAAATTTTGTATCTCCAAGCGGCCATGTAATATTCTTATTACATAACCATAGCAATGGTGACATCTTCACATGTGAAGATAACACGTTATCTTCATCTGTATATGTGTATATCATGTTTTCGCTGCATGTAATAAATCAGATTACTATATAGAATGTAAAGGTTAGTTTTCTTTGTACTTTAGGCCATCCCCTTTGCACAAGAAATTCTCCATTTAGTATCGTCTGACTGGCCCAAATTTTTGTGTTTTCAAAACAAAGGTTATGAGGAAGGTACTGTAATTTGATCCAGTCAAACATTTTGTCACTTTTAATCTGAAATATAGACATCATTTTGCCCATACACATATTCAAATTTAACTTTAAGAAAATGTGTCACTCTCCCATAAGAGCAGCTTTCCACCGATGTGAGAGGAAACTATGTACTAAACAAACGCTTTACCCCCAACCATTTGACTCTTTTTGCTTCCTTTTTCGACAGATTGACCCAAAATCAAGAAACACATTCAATAATAAAGGAGAAAAAGGGGGATGGCCTTTATTATTAAAAAACTACACAATATAGCTTGATTAGTTACCCATTGATTAAATGTGAAATTCTTTTTATTTTCAGGCATATCAAACCTTTGAAGTACTGTGTAAGATTGGCAACAAACATGACCTCTCAGCAGGTCTTATAATAGGAGGAAAGGTATCCACCTTTTCAGACACTTGTATTATATAAACTGCAGTGCTTTATAAGGATTTCCGCCCCTGAGAAAATCGATAATTGAACACACGTGTAAAATTACGATAATTTTGCGTGTGATGATATCAATGATGTTACATTCTATACCAATTTATTGGTGTACAGAAATTAAAGGGACACTGTCATGCCTGATATATCATGTTTTAATAAGTATGGCCTGTAGCTTGCTGTATTCGTGCTTTATTGCCTTGCAATAGAAGGAGAAAAATGCTGAAAGTGGTGAAAGCAGAGAAATATCAACTGAGAAGAAAAAATAACTATTAAAAGATTCAAAATTTCATCAGAATTTCAGCTTTCATTTCTTGACATCCTGTCCAGAAATCAATTTTGATGGATTGCAATCCACTTCCATCTTTGTAATCCTGTACTGCTTCCCCAAAATGCCTGTTCTATCTTGTTCTGTGGAATCTTTTTATCAAATGTATTTGTGTATTTGGTGGCATTTTGCACAATAATATGGAATTTAAAACATAAAAATTTCTATAATCCGGCGTGACAGTGTCCCTTTAAAGTGACATGAAAATTTCATGTAATTACTAAAAAAGGTAATTTGTTACTCCCCCTAGATAGGATGCTATTCCTTCCTGGGGATACGGTCATACCCTCCAGTATTCTGTTAGGTTGTCCTACCAATTTGACGCTACTACTCCCGAGTGAATATAGGCACTGTGAAAGTGTTTTGCCCAATAACACAACACAATAACCACAGCTTGGGCTTGAACCTGAAAAATGCAATCCAGAGTCCAGCAAACTAACCAGTAGGCCGCTATGATTCCCATGTTTTAATTGCATGCCTTGTTTTTATTTTCTTAATAGGACCTGAAACAAGAACAAGAAAGAATAAGAAAAACAAACATTGTAGTTTGTACTCCTGGACGACTGCTGCAACACATGGATGAGACACCAGACTTCACCTGCAATTCTTTACAAGTTCTTGGTAAATAAACCTATTTTACCTTACTGAGCGGAGAGAGAGAGAGTATTTTTTCCTATTTTACTGAGTGGGAGTGGGGCGGAGGCGCAGTGGCCTAATGGTTAGTGTGCTGGACTCCAGATCGGACGGTCTGGGTTCAAGCCTCAGCCGGGTCACTGCGCTGTGTTCTTGGGCAGGACACTTTACTCTCACAGTGCCTCTCTTCACCCAGGTGCATAAAGGGGTACTGGCGAATTTAATGCTGTGGGGTAACCCTCTGATGGACTAGCATCCCATCCAGGGGGAAGTAGAAATACTCCCAGTTGCTTTATGCTAATGAAACCGAGATAAGCTCCGGTGATATGGGCCACTAGGCTCGACACAGACTTTGCCTTGCCTTGCATTGAGTGGAGAGAGTTCTATATGTTTCTCCCAAGATTTGCAAAATGTGAACCTCAAATGAGAAAAGAGTACGGTAAGCAAAAATGCTGATTTGGATGGATAATTTTGAGAAATCTTCTGAGTTAGCGTGAGGCAATTACAGACAACCCACTGACATGAGGGTCATGTTCAAACTCTCAGTAGTCCTGCTATAATTCATTTCTCAAATCTTTCTGATCTTTGGGAGGAAAGCTATGCAGACGTGTGACAGTGTCAGCTTTAAACAGGTCATTGGGGATTCTCCATACCTGACTTTTTTCTGCACAAAACTGAGTCCACCTTTTTGCACATTTCTTTCAGTGTTAGATGAAGCAGACAGAATTCTTGATCTGGGTTTTGCTGCTACCGTGAATGCCATAATAGAAAATCTTCCGGAAGAAAGACAGACCATGCTTTATTCCGCAACTCAAACAAGGTACAAGGTGCTAGGAGCTTAGCTTTGCTCAATTTTAGATTCAAACTGAGAAATTATTCAGAATTTCCAATAATTATATGTAAAGGGTTTTTCCTTGACTTGTATAATTTTGATTTTTACTGTAAAAAGAACAATAAACTTGGACATTGTAAAAATTATATATGACAGAATTATTTTAATCATTTCTCTTACAGATCAGTACAAGATCTTGCAAGGTTGAGCCTGCAGGTAAAGACTTTTGTTTTCATTATTTTAATGAGGTAGAGATCAAAGGAGCTAATTAAGTTGCAAAGGAACAATATGCTCTAATGAGGGGGCTGATACTTAACATCTCAGCATTTCAAATGTTGTTATGGAGGTTAGCTTGCCACCTTGTATCAAAGTCAGGGGAGAACTGGCTGTTATTACAGTGAACTTTATCATCCCAACTCTTTGTTCCTATCTGCAAGCACAGTACATGAAAGTTTCTCACATTCCATACAACATGTTCAGAATATCTAGAGTTTTGTTTTGATGAGATTTTTGTGTTGGAGATGCACTCAGAAAACTAAACTGCAAACAAAGGTGGTGATTAGTTTGCAGTTTTGAGGTTTATTCACGTGTCCTGAAATTCATTGTGATTGGTTACTAAACAATCAACATTCCTGAAATTATTTCTGGTAATTCACGGTTTTCCTAGTTTGACAGTAGATCATAATACCGGTACTTAGCGTTTATTTGTATGGTTTCCAATCTCTTGTAAAGGATCCTGAATATGTTGCTGTACATGAAAACTCAAAAACAAGTACTCCTAAAGGACTCGCACAGGTAAAAATATCAAAGATATCACACTTTTTATTCATTTTCTTACTGTTCCTTTTTTTCTTGTCACATTCCAGTCAATCAATCAATCAATCCTTTATTCACACTATCCTAGCTGTTTAATCACAGCTACCTGCTCGTTGATTTAAGGGAATCTTGAATATATTTTAATTAATACATTTTACTTTTTCCCTTCAGAGTTATGTAGTTTGTGAACTTCATGAGAAGTTGGATTTTCTATTTTCATTTATCCGTAATCACATTAAAAGCAAGATTCTTGTCTTCCTTTCAAGCTGTAAACAGGTTAGTATCAATACTATTTTAACTCAGTCACAAAAGTCATTTATTTTCGTTGTTCATACATGTAAATATGTTTACTTTGCTTTCCATTTTGGCTCCTCTTAGGTGAAGTTCATCTACGAATCTTTCCGTCGCCTGCGTCCTGGAATCCCATTAATGGCTCTGTATGGCAAACAAAAGCAACTGAAGAGAGTAGCAGTTTATAATGATTTTTGTAAGAAAACTGAGGCTGTGCTGTTTGCCACAGATATTGCAGCCAGGGGTCTTGGTACGTGCTTCTCCTGTGTGACTCACATAAGCCAAAAGTGCTTAGCATCTAATATTTATGCAACAAGAACTTAATTAGCTCTAACTTTTGAGTAAATTATTTCTTGAAGAAAGTCCATACTGCAGCAACATTTTTGCAGAATTTCAGTGATTTTCGAGCCAAACTTGAATCTTTGAAAAACTGACATCCTGACGCTTTTTCAAAAATCTACATCACAATCCGTTTCCATCCTTGCCATCGTCTGCCATCCTCCCTTCCTAATGGGTTCTAATCATTTGTTGAGTACTGCTGTACAAAATAGAACCAGTATTGTTCAGCTTCTAAAGATCGATGTATGTTTTTGAGATTTCCAAAATCATGCTAAAATAGTGACAGTGTAAAGCTGCATATGTGTTAGAGAGTAGTGGCCCAGCAGTGTACAGTGTACTTATAAATCAAGGGTTGTCAAAATAAGCCGGCAACCGGCACATTTCACTGGCTATTCCGAATACTGTGCCGGCTGAATGTTAGTAGGTCAGTTCTGAGTGTGACATTGGGGAAATAAAATGGAAGTAGCTGCCTACTTTTTGGATGGAACCTGCTACTCAAAAACCTACTGGCAACCCTGATAAACCCCCAGCTGTTGAACCATTTGTACAGTTTGGTTGGAGAGTAGCACTTCAAGAGTAGCGTCAGATTACAGAAGAATTCAACACAACTCAAAGATCTTGAAGTAGCAGTAGCCGCTGGGCCTGCCTTTCATCTTCTAGCTTTTACTACTAAGAAGAAAGAATGGCCAGAGGGCCAACTGTGAGAAATAGGTATATCTTTTAGACGTTTTGTTGTGTAGTATCGCTGAGCATTTTTACAAGTTACCGGTAAGTGCCATACTAACAACGAGTAACATTTCTCAGCGATTCTACACAACAAAACATCTAATAAGAGATTTGTTATCCAACACGCCAAATTGTTATTTCCATGTGGGTGAATTTCTAACCGCTTCTCTGGAGTCCAAATACCATGTGATATTTGTACTTGTTTTGAGTATTATGTGTACTCTGCAGTTGGATAATAATACATTGTATTTCTTCATCTCTCTTTTGCAGACATTCCTGCAGTTCACTGGGTTGTTCAACTAGATTGCCCAGAAGATGCCAATACATACATTCATCGAGCTGGGAGAACAGCCAGGTGATTGGATAGGAACTAGAAACGTTATCAACATCACATAGGCCTGCAATGCGTGTAGAAGGCTCCAGCTACATAGCTGGTCTTCCGTATGCATTGCATGCTTGTAAAGTTTACCTGTAGTAGAATGCTAGGAAGTTATCATTTTCTGCTCTGCATGCAACAAGTGATGCAGAATTCAATGATGCATACCATATGCAATGCACAAAATATAAATTGTAAACCGCAGTGGTTTCAATAAATTTTGAAGTAGGCATTCGGTCTGAGTAGAGTAACCGACTGTTTGTTTTAATCTTTCCTTAATTTTTTTAAATGAAGGAAAAAGGTAGCCGACTTTTTTAAGCAAAATAGAGCGAAGTAGCTGACGCTTTTCGTCAGCCGTCGATGCTTATTGAAAGCACTGAAACCGGTATATGAATATGTGAGTTGAGTTTGTTGTTGATTCTCGTCTTTGCTCCTGACCAATAGTTTTTCTCCAGGTTCTCTGGTTTTTCCACGTCCACAAAAACCAGCACTTCTAAATTCCAGTTCAATTACATTGTCAGGTATCACAAGAATGGGCAATCATTGTTGGTGTTATTACCTTCAGAGGAACCAGAAATGCTTAAGGTAAGTAACATTGGCAACAACTTTGAACAATGCAAGGAGGCGGGACGGCTCAGACAGATGGCTTAAACGTTTTTGCCAGCTACAATTTGGCGGAGATAAGTGGGAAAATAGCAGTCATTGCAAAAACGCTTAACAAAAGGGACCCCAGTGCCGTCTACTTTCAAAATATCTCCGCACACTTCAAATCTTATTGACAACCCTGTTTAAGTAAACCTAACTGTAATGTTGAGAGAAGTTTGTCTGAGTTATATTTTGCATAATTTCTTTTTATTGATACATTATTCGTTTTGTTGTTGCTAATTATTTCAGGCTTTAGAAGAGAAAAAGATACCTATAAACAGAATAAGGTTAGTACACAATTTGTATTTTCTGAATTTGTTGGTTTCTTTGTCATCATCATCATCATCATTTTATTTCAATAGTTTTAAATTTAACAATTAATTAGAGAAAAACGCAACCCGCATATAGCAAAGCTAATCGAGGCGGGCTGTGTAACTTGCAATCAAATTCAACAAAATAGATTAATAGTAACTCAGGTAAAATAGATAAATAAAATAAAATAAATAAGTATACACATACATTCACAGATAACTGGTATTTACATGAGACAGAGTAGAGCAAGAACCCATCAGAAGACAGAACAAAGGAATTCATAATACTATTAATGATAAGTAATTTTTGAGATTAACGTTGAGTCATCAACATAACCATCCTAATCACCAAGCACCACGAATAAAAATTGGTTAATTTTTGTGTTTGAAAGGTTTTTTCTATGTTTAAGTAAGTCAGGCTTCAGGCAATTCCATAACTAGCTCCAAAATATTTAATGAAAAACAAGTAAAGTCGAATACTCAGTCTTGATTTGTTAACATATAAGTTACCAGCATCAGAAAATCTAGTGTTATATGAATGGACCTTGGACGAACACAGATATTCTGAGGTGCAGAGTTGGTAGATACATCTTGCATAACAGATCATACTGTTTGAAAATTAAGTATATTGAGGGGTAAGACATCGGTGGAGATAAACAAAGGAATAACATGAGATCTATTACTAGCAAAAAAACATTAGCGAAAGAGCTCGTTTTTGTAAGAAAAGGACCTGTTTCTATTTATTACAAGGACATTGCACTGTCCAGCCTTTCTTAATTCTTTCAATTTGAAATTACAGAGTGAATCCACAAAAGCTGGGTTCTGTTCGAAAGAAACTTGAGGCATTTTGTGCTCAGGACTTGGAAATAAAACAGTGGGCTCAAAAGGTAAATAGGTCATGTCTCTATAACCTTGTGATTTATAAATAACAATTTTAGCAAGAAATTAATATTACAAGATTTTCTGGGCTGAGTTCCACAGTAGTTGATTTTGGTAGGTCTAGACTTTGATGAAACGTATTATTGCTGCTTTCACAACTTTGACAGAAATACCTGATCTATCTTCTTGTTAGCTCAATCTTTGTTCGTTGTTTCTCTCTGAAAATTATTCCTTTAGCTTGAAACCTGAACTTCAAAGCTTGCTGTTTGCTCGTTCACACCTAAATGGTTTTCCTGCATCAAAAGGTCTAAACGTAACATGATTGGTTTAAATTTATTGGATGATGGAGCGTAAACCAATCAGGTTCAGGGCTGATAATGTAAAAGCAGCCCACCTGGAGTCATTTACGGCCCACAGGGCGCCTGTTTTCACGAGGCCAGATTTCAATTTGACCACATACATTGATAACAATAGTTATTACCTTGTACCATGGACCTGGACTGTGCAAAAGGCCACATCTCCATTACTCTATGTACGCTTTGCGTGCCTATAATACCGGCTTGATTTCTCTACAGAGTATTGTATCATATGCCAGATCTGTCTTCCTGCAGTCAAACAAAAAAATATTTGATGTCAGCAAGCTTCCTTTGGATGAGTTCGCACAGTAAGTCTAATTGCATATTTATTCCAGTCCTTGTGGCAGGAATCTTATGGTGCTTACCATTAGTCAGAACTCGTCAGCCAGATTGGAAGAGAACCCCGTTATTGGTCAGAACTGTTCGGCCAGATCAGTCAATTTGTTAACTGTTTGCTGAAATTTTATAAAATTTTGGAAAACTCTCAAAAGAAAAGTGTACCAGTCTGGCCGGCCTGTTCTGACTGATGGTAAGCACCCTTAGTTTAAACAAACTAAGTAAAAAAGACCCTTCATCAAAGAACAATTAGCTACAAAATGTTATTGGACTGTTTCCATAGGGGGGGGGGGGGATAAGTTTCTAAAGAAACTGTGGTGCTGCGTCGGTGGGACGTATAACTATATAATTTGGTTTTATCAACTGGGTTGATATTGTGAATTGGCCACCGTAAAGAGATTCAAGAGCTGACGTTTCGAGCGTTAGCCCTTCGTCGGAGCGAAACGTGAGCTCTTGAATCTCTTTACGGTGGCCAATTCACATTATCAACCCAGTTGATAAAACCAAGTTATATTGTTTCCATAGGGTTAAGCCTGACTCGTACCCAGTCGTCTCTGATAAGAAAATAGCAAGATGCGATGATCCCTCGTCTGCAACCTTCCTATCATTCCCAGCACCTGCTATTTTTTCGCATAAGAGACGACTGGGGACGAGTCAGGGGTTAAGCAACGAACCCGAATGACCTCTATTATCTAGTAAATGTTTTTTTAAAGCCAGCACAATCTTCTAGCTTAATAGAACCCACAATGAGGAGATTTCACGTTGCTCTTCCAACATTTATAGGAGTGGCACCAACCGTCCATCTTGGAAAGGTGTCCGAATTGTAGAGAGTTTATTTTTATTTATTTTATTTATCCTCTTCGGGCCCACGTGGACTCTTGAGGTAGAGAGTTTAGATACAGCAAAATGATTAAAAAAAACGGCGCGCAGGGACCAACACCAGTTGTCCGTCCTAAGAGAGGAGTGCGTCTGATAGGGATGTCCTTTAGGAGATAGTTGATTGTTAGAACTTTGTTAAATAGCTAGTTATTAAGCTTATCTAATGCTAATCCAGGACCAAGGAGGTCAATACGTGTTAGCGAGAGAGGGGAGAAAAGGTTCCTGTATCTTTAATGAAAGCGAAGAATGATCATCGCAGTTAATTTTCATAGCTCAGTTGGTGGAGCAGCGCACCGGTATAACGGAGGTCACGGGTTCGAATCCCGTTGAAACCCTGATTTTTTCAGGCGTCTTTCCAATTGCTTAAATTGGAAATTAACTGCGATGGTCATTCTTCACTTTCGTCTATATCCGCAGTTCAAATATGAATTATTTCATATATACTACACATTTCTTTAATGTTGAATTTTTCCGTTGCAGATCGCTTGGTTTACCAAACCCTCCTCGGATTCGATTTCTGAAGGTGAGATCACAATTTGCTTTGCAATTTGGCAAAATTATGCCAGTCGCACTCAGGTTACCAGAAGGCGCGGAAGCCATAAAAATTATGGCCAGTGCGCTGGACTCCGGATCAAAAGGTTTGGGTTCGAGCCCTGGTTGGGGCACTGCGTTATGTTCTTGGGCAAGACACAACTCTCACAGTACCTCTCTTCACCGAGGTAGGTAAAGCTAACGGATTTTCAAGACTATCCAACAGCCCTTTTCTGATCAACTAGCTACGCACGCAAAATCATTTTCACTCAGCTAATTCGAGTGATTTAACTCCACGCAGTGTGTAGGTGTACAACTGGGTACCGGCGAATTTATTGCTGGGGGTAACCTGCGATGGACTAGCATCCCGTTCATGGGGGAGTAGTTTTCTCTCTGTCGCTTCATGCTAAGGAAACCGGGATAAGCTCCGGCCTGATGGACCACAAGGGTGTTATACAGACTTCACCTTCTCGTGTAACCCGCATTTAATTCTTTTTCAAGAATACTGAGATTTGCTGATTGAATCAAACGAATCATGCGAATTGCTGATCTACATTCTTGTAATTATCATAGAAAGCTGAGAAAAAGTTTGGTAAGCAAAATGACACATCACAGACTGACGTCGTTGGCGCGAACAATCGAACACAGCAAAGCAGTGGTAGCAGCGGCGAAGAGTCTGGGGACAACAAAAGCGATGATGAGAGAGATTTGGGAAAGACGTCGAAAGATGAAGATGATACTGCCGAACAAGACGATTTACTCGTCCTTAAAAAGCGGCATGTAAACTTTGATTCAGGCCCTCCTCCAGTAGAGGTAATCTTAAAACGTATTCACCCAAATCTAGCGTAACGATGCCAAAAATAATTTTAAAGAACTTTATCGTGGATTTAATGCAAATATCTCGTTTGCGTTTCACGCAACCCAAAATCTCAATGATCATATAGGTCGATTTTGGTAAACATTTTAACAGCCCATGATTTTTGGTATGTTTGAGAGGAAATTGTTTTCTTTTTCAGGAGAAGTATAATTTGGAGAAATAAGAAATATGGGAGATTAAAATTAGAATTTGAAGTAAAAAAATTAGTAGAAAAACAGGCCCCTACCATCCTCGGGTGCTCTTTGCGTGGGAGTCAACATTCCTTTCTTTTAAGTCTTCTTACATTCAGATTTATGTGTACGCCCGCCTTAACGTCTTTATTTCAGGAAGAGATAGTAGAGAAGGAAAAGAGGGCAAAGAAACCCAAAACGAAAATTGCTGTGGCGAAAAAAATACTCAACAAAAATGTGAAGATAAACACAAAAATTTTGTTTGATGACGAAGGAGAGGTAAGATAGAGGCTGTTTAATATACTTTGCAGTTTGTTTAGCTTTGAGAGATTTTCTTGTCAGTATTAGTAGAGTTTTAATAGTAACTAACTGATCTCTTCCCAATGGGGGTTTTCAAGTACAGTGTAAACAAATAGAGTAAACTGGCAGGAGGCAGACCAGTCGGCTATTTACAAGCTTAGCTGATGAACTGAACTCCAGGCTGCCGAGAACAACAGCAACTAGTGGTTTCAAGTCTAGCATTGTAACTACTCAGCCACGTTGCCTCCGATTAACGCAAAGAAAACAACACATGAGCTGTGTGTAGGGACAGGCTGTGGAAAGTAGAAGGTAGCGAGAAAAGAAAGGCCGAGAAAAAGGAAAGGAAAGGAGACGATTCAGCAACAAAGTCCAAATATTGGCTTAGGCGCATGCACCACAGTAAAATTTTGAACATTTTGTCACTTAATCTTCACGAAAATCTTCAACCACAGACAAAAGTGTTGGTAAGCTTTGCACTTTTTTCCTCCCCTCCCCCTCCTTACTCGTACTCGATTTTAAAGTGAGAGGGGGTCCTAAAACAGTGTAGTATTAGTGTTTTCTAAGTTGGGTTCAGAACTTACTGTAATCGGGTATATGTATACAGCCTTCCCAACTACTTTTGTCTGTGGTTGTAGTTCCTGTATATAAAAGTGCTTGATTGGCCAAGTTCAGGCCGATTTAGCGCCACAGGACACCAAAAATGCATTTAAATAGGCCATTTCCGCGTCCCTTTTTCCCTCGGTTTCAAAACGAGTCTAAATGCGAAACTATTCATATGGAAATAAGCTTGTCTTGCATGAGAAAGAATATGCAGGTAGAACTCATTTTCACATGAATGGTTTCGCACTTAGACTTATTTTGACGCTGAGGCAAAAGAGAACTCGGAAATGGCCTATTCGGTACTCAAAGGGTTGAGGCAGTTGTATATTATTCATATCGTATTGATATTATTTGCAGCCAGTTAAGACCGAAGGACCTCCACTGGTTCTCACAAGTAAGTCTGAACCGACCAATGAAACTCTCGAACCAGTCCCTCTTGCTGAGAGTCATAAGCGTCACGTGGGTGGCATTTCAGTGGAGGAATCACGTGACTTGATGCGCGAGGCGGATTTGATTGACAGAAAAGTGGAAAGGCAGCGAATCAAAACAAAGCACAAAGAACAGAGAAAGAAAATCAAGAAACGACGGCGGGACGAACAGGTAATCATAAACAATAACGTTTTTCACGTCACTTTGGTGCGGGTTGGTCATGTTGGTCGGCGTTTATAGGGTAGGGAAACACTGCAGCAGGATCAACACAATCGGAGCTATCCCGCCCAACTACGCAGGCTACAAATCAAAATAAACCTTGAAATATTAGTTTGCCAAGGCAGAAAAACACCAAAGAGGGGACAATAAGCTGAGATGAGACAAGTGTAGATACGAATAAGGAAGATAGAAAAGGATTGTAATCCACCGTATGCAAAAAGATGGCGACTGGTACATTTTACCTATAATTCTTTGCGCGCGAAAACCCTAAAAACGCTTATAAAAACGCAAAGAAAAGCACCTAATTTTTCAAACTCAGTAAGAGTAATATTGTACTACAAGAAAGAATTTCGTTAAATTGTAACTTTCTATATACCCTGTGGGCTGTGTTAGGGTCGCAAGGTATTGTGGTAAAATGTACAGCCGCCATCTTTTTTCCTACGACGGATTGAGAAACTTTGCAAATTTAGGCTTATCTTTTCAGCATGTGTCATCCGTGACAGAAGGAGCTACGTGACGGTTTGTGCCTTTTGAAAAATTTAGCCTAAATTTTTCAGAATCCTCATTTTTAATCCTTCTCAATCTTCCCCATCCTTAACCATCCTTGTTCCTTTTTGTTTTAGTGTCACCTCTTTGGTGTTTTTCTTTCTTAGTAAACTATAAGATTTGGGTTTCCTAAAATTTGGTTCATCGCAAAAAAAATGGCTCAAAATATCGTGACGTACATGTAGATGTCAACAGCTCGTCTGCGGCCACGGTTCCGTTTACAGATAAAGGGACACTGTCAGGGACATTTCTCGGCTCTTTTAGTAAAATGGCTACAAAATTATGACTATGCTCTTTCAGCCATTCAGGAATTGCTCCTATAGCATCAAGAGATGGATATCAAGCAAATTTTTCAAGAAAGAGGGTGACCAGAAATAGTTTTCATCAATTTTTCCAAATCACAAGGACAGAAGTTGAAAAAGTCAGGCGGACTTTTTCAAGTTGAGATTTAAAGCTCCTGGTCATAGTGCTATCACTCCATATTCCGCTTCAGTACACTGGAATAGTACGTGTAACAAAGCTTGACAACTGTTTGTAGGTTTCCGCTGGTGTAAACACGTTTTAGAGCTGTTGCATTATATCATAGTGCTATCACTCCATATTCCGCTTCAGTACACTGGAATAGTACGTTTAACAAAGCTTGACAACTGTTTGTAGGTTTCCGCTGGTGTAAACACGTTTTAGAGCTGTTGCATTTTTGAAGTTATGCTCGTTACAGTGACCCTTTTAACCTCAAGGACACACTATTTTGCCACCACTACTCAACCGGTACACACAACACAACAATGTTCATATATGGGCGCGTGTGCCAACCAGCCAAGCCACCGTGCCGTTTATTTAACACATACGCAGATATGTACAAATAACAAGTATTATATATAAACGAAAAAACAGGAGCACCAAAGCCGGACACGAAAACCCCAAAAAACCAGCAAGTGGAAAAAACACGGGAAACGACCAAGGCAGTGGTGCAACCCTTGGGGTTTTAGGGTATGCTAGTGTTTAAACTATAAACATCAATAAACACACAAGTAATAAAGAAAAGCAACCTAATACGGTTAAGGCTGACCGTAGAATGTCTCACCTTCCTAAGGACCCCGAAATACAAACGCAAATCCCATAACTCACCGCGCACTAACACCCTCCCCAGACCTCTGATACGTGCCGGTAAAATAGAAATTTATGATAACACGGTGCAATAACAAATTACATGATTTGTTGTTTTGTTTGACAGGGTGTGCCTGATGTCAGTTTAGCGGATGCCGACGGGGAGAGTAAAGGAGAACTTGATGACGAATCTGATGAAGAACAGCCAGAAAGGTGAACGTGTTAAGTTAAGGGTCCATGGGTGTTATTAACTACAGTTTTCACATTTCATTTCGCGTTCTGTAAAGTGTTACAGTGAGAGATAGCAACCGATTTGGTATGTTGTAGTTCGGATTGTATGTTTGTGAAATTGAACAGATAATAATTGCGCTACCTACCGGTGAAAAATTAGCTACCACTCCACAGGGAGCAGAGGAGTTATGCTTGAAACATCAATAAAAGAAACGTCTTGGAGCAACTACAGAATTCAGGGCCACTTCGGTCCACTTCATTTACATGTGTCGGGACCTTTTGTAGAACGAGGAATAACACAATAGACGCTATTCTTATTCAATGGCATGCAAATAAGTGGCCCTGTATTCTGTAGAGGGGGTAAGTTTCTAAAGAAACTGTGGTGCTGCGTCGGTGGGAAGTATAACAATATAATTTGGTTTTATCAACTGGGTTGATAATGTCAATTGGCCACCGTAAAGAGATTCAAGTGCTGACGTTTCGAGCGTTAGCCCTTCGTCGGAGCGAAGTTTAGCCAACGTCGGAGCCTTACCTTCGTTCTTGTATTTATTCTCTTAGTTAAAACCTCATTTGCGAACCAAACATACGTATTAATTTGCGATCGATCGTTTCGAACCGCCATCATTTTGAATAGTGTCGACCGCTGTGCATTCAGTTGGACGAAGTCCAACGAATGATTTTCGGAAAGCGAAGCTTTCCGAACGAGGCACGAAGTGCCGAGAAGAAAAATGACAAGGGATGAAACAAAGTACCACGTGACTCCGACGCAGCACCACAGTTTCTTTAGAAACTTACCCCCTCTACCACGTGACTCGTCGAATGTGAACCGCGACATACTGGTGGCGGAAGTCTCATTAATATACCATATATGGGAATACTGAAATAAATTGTTGTTGTTGTTGGCTTCCGGTCAAGCGCGTGACACCTCATATTACGTACTTCCGCCACCAGTATGTTGCGGTGCACATCGTGCGAAAAGCCAACTGTCAACACGAAATGAGTGATCGCCAATGGCCTGTTTCATGAATCCTTTCATCGTAATGGTTTAGGTAGCTTAAAGATGACGTAAATGCTATGCCTAATCCAAAAACTGGGGCTCGTTTGTTGAATATGTAGCGAGTTATTGGGCGACGAAAATTCGACCGAAATCTGTTTTATCCCTTGTCTCTATTCTTACTGCTGTGGCGTCTTTGGCGCCGACAGTTCGTCCAACTGAATGCACAGCGGTCGACACTATTCAGAATGATGGCGGTTCGAAACGATCGATCGCAAATGAATACGTATGTTTGGTTCGCAAATGAGGTTTTAACTAAGAGAATAAATACAATAACGAAGGTAAGACGTTTCTTTTATTGATGTTTCAAGCATAACTCCTCTGCTCCCTGTGACCACTCTGAAGAATAGAGAAATTGTTGTCTCTTTTCTATTACTATATTTCCCCCTAAGCGTTCGGACGTTTGTTTGCTAGATTACATTGTGTACACAGTGCCAGTACCAACAACTAAGAAGTCTAATCCAATCTGAATTATTTTATTTTCGTGGTCTTTAGCCCCAAGAAGAAAAAACGCCTCTCAAAGAGTGACGGGGCTTCAAATATTGCTTGGGATTTGGAGCCTCAAGGAGCATCTTTGGCGGAGGACGAGGAACTAGCGTTACAACTGCTATCTGGATCTTAACAAATGCGCAAACAATGGGAACAATTAAACCACGAAATGTCCGTTTGCAAACCTTTGCCTTAGCGAAAAATGGACCTAACTTCCTCGCCCGGTCGGCGGCCTCGCAGCTGCTGTCAGGATCTTAGGAGTGTACACGCATCTGAGGGAGTAAGGGACACGCAGTTGTAACCTCGTGCTGGCCCCTACAAATGGCGACCCTTCTTGGCAATGTTCCTTCGGATATACTATGAGTGAAGTGGAAAGCTTTTTTCTTGAACGGGCTGTGCTGGCTAGAGAGAGACAGAAAGCACTCGGCCTGTCAATCAACCTCCTGGTGACCCACGCAACGCGAACAAGTTTATCGTTTCACGTTTGACTTCGAACGTGAGGTGCCAGAAAAAAGGCGACTTCAAAGTAAACATCAAAGAGCTTTGTTTTTTGTGTTCGATTTTGTAAACAATTCACTTCTTAATTGCTCCAACAGACAATTTAAATACATCCTTTTTCTGAAACCATTATTATCTCCCGAGTTTTATTACTCTAAGTAGAATCAACACATGATAATCTATAAACACGTTTGGTTGTGGAGATTAGCGCTTCATGGATCAAGGACTTTGCCGGAAAACATCGAGGAACGTGGGAAAATATTCGGTTTATCTGCTGTGTTGACATTCAAGTGTAAACAAAAATTGTCGAATTTATAATGTAGGTGAGATCTCGACTTGAGAAACTCGCATTCTACACAAAATTTAGCTTTCTATGAGCTCTCTCATAGAAAACTACGGCAAGTAGCTCAATTATTTTAATAGAAACTCGTAATCCTGGATTGCAGTCCAAAATTAGCTTTAAGGACGTTCGCGCAAAAATTTTCTACCATTGATTTTTTCCTGAAACTCTCACCACTGTAAGATAATGAGTAACTGATGTCAGAAATACAAAAAAATTGGGGGTCACCGACTTCGTTTTGGAGATAACATTCCCAGAAGAGCACCCTAAATCTGAAAACTCGCGCTTCGTTAGCGGATACGGCTACAGTGTCTGTAAACACAAAAATATTGCAAATAAATCTTTGAAATTAACGTATCTCTGTCAAATGTTGTTTAAATGGACCCATCAAGTGAATTTATTCAATTGGTGTGGTTCCTTGAAGAAAAAATTCTCATTTAGCGACCACATTTCCACTCGCCTAACAGCCGCAGGATGGCAAGATTCGATGTCCTGTGGGCAGAAAACTTCTAAAGTTTTAAACTTCCCACATTGATTTTTTGACAATCTGCCGAGAATTGTAAATAAAATCAATTCATGGGAAAAAAAAGTAGGGGTCACCGACCATTTAAGAGAGTAAACTACCAGCAAAGCTACGAAACGGCAGCTGTCCCTTTGTTTTTCCTCAGCGCTCGATGGATGAAATTGTAGATCTCGAGTTATCAATCGAGATCTTATAAGTTGAAATCTCGCGTTATTAATTCGAGATTTTAAGTACTAGGACCATGGTCCCAGAGGGTTTCTTTTTCTTCTGAAGCTAAGCAAGGAAACGAGAAACAACATTCCAGAATAATTTCCGGCGTTCGCGGTTTTCCGCGAGATAAACACTTCAGGAAACACTTAAGGTTCTTTTCTACTTAATAGCTAATTAGAGCTAAGCTCCTCCCCGGAACTACTTGGTTGACAAATAAAAATCCTGCATATTCAAACAGTGAATCGCACTATATTCATTTTGATCACGGAATTATTGTAGTTCTACAATCAGCTCCGCGAATTAGAATTATACGTTCTTCGAGGCTAAGATGCACCGATAGTTACAAAATGGATAGAGGACAGTAAACCTGGTAAGTATATCCCTTCAAACTAGACGTCCGTTTTCATTTGACGGAAGTGTTGGCTTGTTGGTAGCCTTCACCTTTCTCGTGTGTTCTTCCAATTCTGTGATATATGCTTCACACTATCTCTAAAAGACCTACAGGGAATCTGGAATATCGGCCTAGGCCCATTTTAATATATGGTCTCGGATTTTCTAATATCGAGCGTTTACATGAGAAAAAACGTTCCTGTCAGCTGAGTAAAAGTTAGCCTGCGAAGAGGCTCCCTAGTTTTACTCGGGGAAGGGAGGTGGGTACGGCTCGGGCTACACGTAGGCTACCTGGCCACACTCTGCTCGCTCCACAGTGGAGAGTCTGTTCGCTGGCTGAGTAAAAGTTAACCCTGTTTGATTATTCATAAAGTATTTTAATATCCAAATCGCCCGTTATCCTTCCTTTGAATTTCTTTCGTTCATTCGATCACTCAAGGCCTTCACTGAAGGCCTTGCCGAATTAAATTCTATTTTTCTAAGATCAAATTTGTGCTGAAATCAAGACAGTTCGTGACACTTGGCACGCCATGAGTTGTCCCGGGTAGTCGAACCAGTGTTTATTTGAGAAAAAGTTGTCCCGCCTGCCAGGGTTAACTTACCTGCCGAGACGAGACAAATCGCCTACCCGCGTTGTCTCGCCCCCTGGGACAACTTGGGTAGGATCATATAAACGGTTGGTGGAAGTTTGCAACATTTTCGGGAAAAGTTAGCTCGCCCAGGGTAACACGGGGAGAGAGTTGTCTGGCGTATAACCAGTTGTTTGATTTGCTGACAGCAGTGCAATATTTTTAATATTGCAGCCTGGCCGCAGAAACATTTTTAATATTACGTCCGACCTATTATGAACCGCTTTGGTGTTACCTTCTTACTTTTCCGCTCAGTAATTTTTGAAAATCCGTGACTGCCCCATGATAATGTATTGTAGATCTGAACCTAGAAAGCCACGGTTTCTAGAGTAAAATAATATACCATAAGAAGTACCATGCAACCGAGGAGACGTCTAAACGAAAACATTTTGAAGTTCATTTCTAAAGTTTAATTATTGTACACCTGTTAGGCGACAATTCTCTATGTTGTGATAACTTGATTGCTTCAAAAGATTAGATCATTGTATAGGACTGCATTTTTTATCATACCTCTCTCAGAACTTAACAAACAGTGCTCTTCAACAGTGACTTGCGCTTCGGCAATATTCTATTTAGTAAGGGACTGTGCAATAATTACCTGGAGGGGGGGGCCGTAAAACGAGAGGGGGGGGCACAATGTAAACTAACAGCCTTAGGGAGGGGGGGTAACATGTAATTTTCTAAATAAGTGGGGGGGGGCAACTAAAAAACTGACTTTATGACTCAAAAACCAAAGATATTATTTTACTGAAAATTATACTCACTTTTTTCTGGACTGATTTATATAAATTTCATATGGCATGACCTAACATTTAAAGTAACACAGCCATGAGCAGTTCACCAATCTGGGACTGATTTTCAATGATACAAATAAAACATGAATAAAATAAAATAGAACAGAACTAGTTATTACATGCAAATCGTCTTTGCAGATAAAAAGATCCTTGCCCGGTAATGCTTTATTTGAAAAGCTTAAGAAATTGAAAGAAGATCATGTTCGCCAGGGACAGTACTTCCTCGAGTACCTAAAGTTTTCATGCACCCCAACGTGCGATGGGTGCTTAAATGAGGGTTGGACAAGAGGCCTCCCAGTCAAACGTTCTCCTGTTCCAACCCTTGATGCTGCTTCGCCTGAGAAGTACTTCCCATCCACTACGACAACGTCCACTGGAGTCGAGATCGACAAGTTCCTTCCCAGTGTTCAGATCAAGAAATTGTTTAACGAGGGAAAATTGCCTACCTCTGAAGAAAGGTCTTTGCAGGACGTATGTTCTCAGTACAATGTGGACGAGATGGCTTGTAAAAGTTATGTACAGCACCTTGAGTTCCTCGATGCGAAGGCCAAAAAGAGAATAAAAGAAAGGAACACTCTGCCGCAAATTTCTTGGACAAGTGAAGCCGATGTAAAAGCGCTTACAAACAAGCAACTGAAAATGTATCTGAAGCAAAAGGGTCTAAAGATAAGTGGAAGCAAGGCTGATTTAATCCATCGAGTTCTCACCCACGCACGCGGGAACATCTGTGCCAGAGATGCTGTAGAAGATGAGGAATCTCCCAATTCATGCGAAGACGACACAAACTCGGAATCCAGTGATTCTGATGACTCTTCAAACGACTCTCCAACATACATCGAAGAGTCATTCGAAGTGATGTTTGTGCCGGATGAAGACATTCAACAAGTTAACTAGGTACGAGGGAATCAATGGGAGAAGTTGTTTTTCCAAGGGAGAGGGGGAGGGGGGGGGTCAAACTTAATGTTATTATTGTGTGAGGGGGGGTTGAAGTTAATTTTTGCTTAACGAGAGGGGGGTATGACTTAATTTTTGGCCATTTGGAACCCATTTTACGCCCCCCCCCTCCAGGTAATTATTGCACAGTCCCTAAATAAGACTCGATGTTGGCACGCAATAAATACTTTGTTTCTTGTATGCTGTAATGTAAAAAGGCATAAGTATTGGTACAAACAGAGTCCTCATATTCTTAAATCTTGTAAATCGAGTTTCATCAAGGAAGAAGGTTCTTATATATTTGGGTATTAAAATGCAAAATTTCAGCCTGTAGATTCTTAAATCACTAGGTTCTTATAGGCGGGTTTTTACTATATATGGAGGATATCAGTAAAACTAATAATGTTGGTTTGTGCCATTTCCGTATCAAAAGGAAAGTTCTTCGAGTATACAAGAATTTAATCAATGTAGAGCGTTGCCCAGTTGAGCTGTGCGACACTTGTCTCGTGCACGTTCCGAAAGAAATCAGTGACAACGCATTTTATTCGTGGGCTTTGCCTAAACTTTCGTAACAAAAATAGCCTTGTTAACAAATTTGTCCAGCTTTTGAAAATTCAAAGCAGAATTCAAACTTCTAAATGTAATTAAAAATTGTTTTGTCCATCAAAGTTATATTTCGGTTACATTTCACAGGTTTAAACGTTTGAATGCTTCCCGTCATTGCATACAAAGCCTTCCCTGGATACTCGTGATTCTTTCTAACTTCAGCAATAAATCGGGCCACTTTTCTTCAAACGTTTCGCACTCAAAGACGCAATTGGTTTTAATTTCTAAAAAATTTCATCACCTTTATAAGGTATTTAACAATGTCTGAATTGGAAGAATGAAAAAGGATTCCGCAATTTGTACCACTACCAGGTAATATACATGCTAAACTTATTGTTGAAATAGACCTCTTAAGCTTAGTTTGCTTGTTGTCCCATTTCAGACCACGTGATGTTACCCTTGAGAATTATTGCTTTCAAATTCAAAAAATTCCACGTGAAAATGAATGAATAATTTGAAGATAAACAAAGGACAAATTCCCTAGAGAGCACCACATGATCTGAAATGGCCAATTTACATACCAAGCTAAAGAGGTCTATTCAAAAAACATCTATGTTTAAGCGACTCAAATCGCCTATGTAATGCAGAGAGAGACCAATAAGATATTGAGAGGTGAGGATCAATAATTATAATACATTAGATTTTAGGTTTTCATGACCACATTTATATAAATAAGACAACCTTTAAATCAGCAAAGACAACACTAATGAAATGAACGAAAAGAATTCGAAGGAGAAGGAGAGATCAAGATTGAATATTCAAGAAGGGTTGTAATTATTATAACAATTATGCAAGATAAAGTTTGGCTAGGACAACAGGGTCAAGTGGTTTTCATTAGACGCTCGGTAAAAGATGGCTCGGGGGAGTGTCCAGGTGTATAAATGGGTGTCGGCGAATTTGCTGCTGAGGTATAACCCTGCGTTGGACTAGCATTCCATCCAGGGGGGAGTAGAAATACTCTCAGTCGCTTAATGATAAGGAAACCTGGATAGGCTCCGGCGGTATTGGCCACTAGGCTCGACGCATACTTTGCCTTTGCCTTAGCCCCCAAAATGAGAAAATTCTCAAATAGTGCCCGAGTCTCGAGTATTGTTTGCGATTTGGAGCCTCAAAGTCAGTATCCATACACGTCTTCCTCCAATCTCGTTCCCAGAGTCAACGGGCTCCTCGGTGAGCGGTTGGTCTTCCTCTGGCAGTCTGGTCTGCGGCGTTGTCAAGCGCGCATTTCAACGAGCGCCAAATATGGAATATGTGTCAACATAACTGGCAGTCAAGAACAAGAGTTCTTGAATTTCTATTTGAACAGGCATCTTTCTTGGTGACTGATAAAACAACAGTCCTATATCTAATCCCTATAAATTTGTAGTATTAAATTAATACGTGCTATCTCTTAAGAACTTTGGAAACTATTGTTCGAGTCGTTGAAGTATAATCGATTTTCTGTAAACGCGTACGCTGTCCAGTAGCATGTAAGTAAATAGTCTAAATACTTGTGCTAAATATCTATCTATTAACTGCTAGAAGGCGACTCTCAATCGGCAGATTTTCAACTGAGAAATCCAGAAGGCTATCACAATTGTGTCCTATTCAAGTCTCTTGGATTCGCTGCGACGAAGGGCTAACGCTCGAAACGTCAGCACTTGAATCTCTTTACGGTGGCCAATTGACATTATCAACCCAGTTGATAAAACCAAATTATATTGTTATACTTCCCACCGACGCAGCACCACAGTTTCTTTAGAAACTTACCCCCTCTCTTTTTTTTAGTTTAGTTAGGCTCCGACCCCATGTCAATATAAAGAAAAGCGAACAATGGGAGACAGAAAATATTAAAAACAGAATGTTTCCTCGCAAAGTTTGCCTTAAGCGAAAAGTGGAACTAAAATCCAAGCCTTGTGGGACATTCGTGATATATTTGTGTGCTTAGGCATGTTAGGTATCAATGGCTGTTTTCGTCTGTTTTAGAAACAAATATAAAACATCTTGCACGCTTTTCCTCGAAAATTCGAAAAGGATTTGTCTCGTCATAGTTCACAAAGGGTAGGTTATCTGAGGATAGTCTTGCGAAAACTCGGCAGTGAAAACTCGATGGACTAAACTTGAATTAACTGGCACGTGTATGGCATAGAAAGGCGCGGAGTTCAGGATAACTCGACCAAATCAACCTGAATACCGTGCAAGCAATGTTTGCGTAGTGCGCAGGAAGTGTTTCGAAATTTAACGCGGTTGTTTTCGCCCGAAAACCCATCCTCTAAGACCCATGGACAGTTAATTTTGGGGCGAGGGAAAGTGGAAACTGCGGGGAAAATAGCAGATAGAAAACATCCAAGATCATGTACAGGTCAAATTTGACGAGAGAGAGTCTTGCAAAAAATCGCCAGTAAAAACTCGATGGAATAAACTTGAATCAACTAGCATGTCCTTGGCATAGAAACCGACAGCCGGTAACTTCGTACAAACAACATTGTGCTCGTAATATTTGAGGACAATCGCGCGAAAATATATTTTATACACCACAGAAATAATTGAGGATCACCGAATTTGTTTCGGGAGATAACGCGCGTCGGAAAATGCCATGATTTGAACATTTGGCCCTCGTTACGCAGCGTCGGTCTGTAGTTAATAATATTTAGATGGATCACTGTTGGCAAATTGTCTTGGCAAACATTTTAATTTGGTGTCATTTGAAAAACGTCGGAAAGCTAAGATAAGAGTCCAATTAATTGGCGCGTGGGAACAGACAAATTTGAAAATTCTACACCGCTCTGGCTTATAATGTTTACTCGGCTGAAGAGGCGAGTTCAGAAAGGTGTCACCGAACATCCAAGGTCATTAAAATCCAAGCAGCCATTAGCACTATTTAGTTACCTTCAATCTTCTTGGTAATTGTGCCCAGCTCGATGCATTGCGTGGCGCGCAGACAGGATGCGCACAAACAATCCGCGAAAAGAGAAACGATGGCACCGCCCTTTAAGAAAAAACGATTTTTTTGTGTTTGAATACTGGGAATTGGAATTCAAAACGTGTCGGAAACTTTTCGTGGTTATGTACATCCTTACGCGCGTCCTTTCCACACACGGGGAGCCTGTGTAAAAACCCAGGTTAGTGTACTAAAGCCAGGATATATCGTGGAAGGCTGAAAAATATGTATCAAGCTTACAAAACCTCCAAAATATTGCTGTAGCACAAAAAGTACCTGTCATTTTACACTTATCCAGGTTGTCTTTTTTTTAAGAAATTTCTCATAGAGAACGTTGAAAAAACCATTTCCGATCCTCTAGATTTCAAAATTTTCTGGGGGAGGACCAGACCCCCCTACAAACTCACGCCTCTGGTTATCGTTTTCAAGCCCCCCCCCCCCCCCCCCTCCACTTTCAAATACGCTCCGCCGTCCCTGAATATGGGCATGTTCTAGCATGTATAAGCGTATTAAATCGATGGCGAAACAATTTGAAAACGGTGTTATGTGAACAGAAAAAACGAAGACGGCGTTTTCAAATTTATCCGGCTTAGTGTGGACGTAGTCTATATTTGTTTTACAGTAAGAAAGTTATTGCTCAATTCAAACCAAGAGAAAAAGTGATGGATTTGCCAAAAAATGATTCGATTTGCTTTTCTGGCGAGCTGCTAACAATTAATATATAAATTTAGGCCAAGCCAAAAAGCGTAGCTCCACGTTTGTTGCTAGTTTGTGATGATTTGTGAAAATAATTTCGCAAAAAGAAATGAAAATAAGAATAGGAAAAAATATAATAAAATGAAAAAGATAAAGAAATCGAAACTAAACATGTCCTTCACCTTAAAACAAACATTGGCCTCGGAAGTATCCTGAATTAAGAGGGTGCGAGTTTTGATCCCTGACCCTCCTGGATAATTTTTTTCTCTGAGGAAACGAAAACAGCATCTTTTTCTATTTATTTTTTTTTTCAGCAAGAATATGCCTTGTTTTAACATCTCTCAATTGACATAACATGAATTTCCAATATCAAAGATGTAAATGCGAAGCTAAAATCGACCTATTTTGGAGCATGGCCGCCGTGGGCGACGTCGTTGTCGGTCGTACGCGCCCGCGAACCATTCCGCTAGCCATTTTGACTATGAAAAAATAAATTGACTACACGGGTCTCTTTGAGTATGAGCTAGTATGGTGCTCCACTTCGCGGACCTTCAGGCCGCCAGAGCTCCGATATAACATAGCTATCTGGCGTGCTCCATTTATAATTTTACCATAACTGCAGAAATTCTCGCGCGCTCATTGGCTAATGTTCGCGGTCGAATTAACAAATAGACGTGAGCTTGTGGCGGCCTCGTGAGCTGCCCAAAAATTTGACAATGTGATGAAGAAATTCGTGGTCGATTAGAGGACGTACCGCAACAAGCTCACGTCTATTTGTTAACTCGATGATGCACGTCAAATGTTTTAATTGCGCGCGGACACTGACCACTCTTGAAATATGCACAGTAAGGATGTACAATGCAAAACTAGAGAACTTCCTTAAAAATCTACGTGGGTAATCCTGCACCATAAGTGTTACGGAATGGGAAAGCTTTTTGCACGAAAGCCATGTCAGTGCACTGTGGTGGGAACTTGTCCCCGCAAAGGCACAGATGAGAAAACTGACGTCTTAGACTGAGGTGCAGCAGAAGTTCATAATTCTAGAACAGGATAATAAGCATCCGAGTGTGCGGAATACAATTAAAGTGGAAACGAAAAACGCGCAAGCTTTTTCACGAGCTGCAACAAATCTATTTGTTTGAGTTCCGCGTTATTAGAATAATTCGTATAATAATTTTCTGATCTCTCTGGACTGTTTTCATTTTATTTTAAGCTACACGTAGTTTGGACTTGACAGAACTAAAGATATCTGCTGGTATGAAGGGGTATTAATTCTACTGAAAAGACCCAAAACAAAAGCTTCATACAAGCCTTGCTGCAAACAGTGAAATTCTGCGACCGGTCGCTTTGTTACCCTTTAACTGGTACCTGTTACAAATTTGTCAATGAAATGCATCGTTAAACTCGTTCAAATCTTCGTATCTTTAATTCCTCAATTGCAAGTCTGAAATCCTGATGGCTAAATTAGTTTAATATGCCACCATTTCAGAGGATTTAAGTTGCTATATAGCGGCTTTTGGACTGAGTCGAGACTGAGCAAATCTGCGTTGATAACCAATTTGGATTTCAGAAATTTGTAGCTCATTCAACACATGAATTGCTTTTGGTCAGGTGCTTATTGGTAAATTTCAGCAAGTGAAACCTTTGAATGACAATGCTACTTTCAAGTTCCCGTTTCTTTGGATTCAGTAGTGCAAAACATACTATATATACTCTACATAAGCCCTTTGCTGTGATCTGAGGTGAAATCCAAGACCGGGTAGGAACAAGATCATCTAAGGCGATTGCACAGTGACCACACAGTGAGAACCGCCACAGAAAAAAAAAGCATTCAAGTTACACGGTGTTCTCAGTCATGGAGAGTTGTTTATTGTAGACAGATACAAAACATTGTTTATCTGCCTCTCATTTACTGGAGTCAAACACGTCAAAGTTATTTGTCTTTTTTTTTGCTACAGCGATTTGTAAGTCTATACACACACGCAATTTTGCTATTATTTTTGGGACTAAGACCTTGTTTTTATTGCGTGTATCCTCATTCAGTTTTGAAAGGATTTTATTTGGGGAGTTAGCTATTGACGGCTTTTGCAATTAATTTCTTTAGTTTTGCACCATCATACAGTCCAGAGCAACTGGCAGAATGACGGAGAATGATCTCATGGCGAGGGAATGCTTGTTGATCGCTTGACTGCGTACCACCAACCTCACTTTAACAGCGCACCGAGGGAGGAATCGGAAAGTGGGTGATCACATTCATAACAACGCACAGCGGCTGTGAAGAACTGTTATAGTCAACATGATGTTCTGGCTACGTCCAACGTCTAAACGGAGATCACTTTTATTGGGATGCTTTGTGATGATTGTTATAAGGACCATGTTGTTTGTGGTACATTTTTACAAGGGAGAGACGACGCGAACTAGAAAACCTGCCTGTCTGCGGGCAGGTGGAGCAGAACCACCGGCTCAAACTTCGACTTCGAATAACAACTTTATGTGGAACGAGAAGGACTTTCCTAAACCTCAACGCAATCGATTGATACTTTATTGGTCCGGTGTTAGAGGACACAAGGTGCCGGTCCAAAAAACTGCGGTGAATCACACGCATTTCTGGCCGTTTTTCTATGCAGGTAAGCCCGGGGAATGTCCCGTCCCGTGCGAGCTCTCCAGCGATCAATCGCGCGCGGCGGAAGCCAGCGCGTTTGTTGTTCATGCCAGACCACCGGACATTTCAAATCTCCCTCCGATTGAAAACTTGGCGCCATGGATTCTCCAGACTAACGAAAATCCCGTGTACACGCCGACGTTGTATGACCCGCGCATTATGTCACAGTTCAACCTGCTGATTAGCTATCGTCTGGACTCTGATTTTCCAGCGCCCATCTATCCTATGCCTTCGTTAGATCCTCCCCTGCCCTTCCACAAGCGACTGGGCAGTGTGCTAGCCATTTTTTCCAAGTGTGAACCCGTCAGAACGGAATACATGCGACAACTCATGAAATACATGCAAGTGGACTCGTACGGCGCGTGCCTGAAGAACAAAGAGGGCCTGATAGGCTTGTATGGGAAAATTAACAATCGCTACGTCTTCAAAGATCACAAGCTTTCTCTATCGCGGTATTACAAGTTCTCTTTGGTTTTTATGAACCAGGATTGCGATTATTTTATCGACGACAGGCTCTATCATGCCCTTACTACTGGCTCGGTACCAGTTTTTTTGGGTACCGACAAAGTAGACGAATTTTTACCAGGAAACCTCAGGAACTCCATCATCAAAGTTAGCGATTTTAAAAGCCCAAAAGAATTAGCGGGTTATTTGGAATATCTAAGTAATAACGAAACTGCTTACAATAAATACTTAGAGTGGAAATGGAAAGGTATAGGTGACATTTCAAACACAACAATTGGTCGTTGGTGGAAACCTCGGTACCCACTTTTCTGCCAGGTATGCATGGCGCTGGCAAAGGGGAAACTACATCGCGGGCTTAAGCTGGACTTTTGCCCTCCGCGCAAGTATGAGGATTGGGGCCTAGAGGATCCGAACACGAGTTTCTCGGATTATTATAGCATGATTATTTACGGTGGTTTTGTATTGTTTGTAGTTGTTATTCTAGTGTCATAAAGTAAAAGAAAATGCCTAAGTAGACTACGAGTAAAGTAATTTTTCTTTAAAGCCTGGTTTTCAAAAGGGATGGAGTCGGAGTCGTAAGAGCGCTTACGACCAATCAAAAAGCCGGGAGTCGTAAGCGGAGTCAAAAGCACGACGGATTCGAAGTCGGAAAAATCAGAACGTTTTTCCGTATCCACTTATGACTCCGTCGCTTACGATCTAGTGAAAACTAGATTGTCGGAGTCGCAAGCAGAAGCGGAAGAATAAACCAATTACATATATGTTATTGCTAATTTCAGGCTTTCCTAGTACTTCCTTTTTGTTTCGACTCCGACAATCAGGTTTTCACTTGATCGTAAGCGACGGAGTCATAAGCGGAATCGGAACTCTGCTTACGTACGACTCCGTCGATTTGATAATTTACTAGGTTTCTGGCTTAACTCGTTGTAGCTTGATAATATTTTCCGTCTGAAGTTTAGGCCAGTATTAGTGATCATCAGTGTCATATTAGTACCTAACCCGATCGCTGAGCCCGCGGTTTTTGCCAGCATAGTGTCTTCAGCCTTCTGCAGCACGGAATCATGGTAGCTGTATTCGACAAGCTAAATCCCGTGACTTGGTAAGACTGGAGAAACCTGCTACGATTCTCTTCAGACGGGTATTAGAGTGATTTGCAATTCACGGTACGGAAAAAGATGACGACTGGCACATTTGCGCACGAAAACCCTAAAAATGCTTATAAAACGCAAAGAAAAGCTCTAAAACCTTCAAACTGTTTTTATACAGGGCTGTGTTAGGTTTGCAAGGTTTATGGTAAAATGCACAGCCGCCAAATTTTCCCTCTTGGACAATACATTATACATGACTGGTTTAAAAAACTGGCGCCTCCAACTCAAACAACTTGAATAGATGAAAAACCGAAAGGCGAGTCTTCCATCGCCTCATTGGTTTATTGTGTTTTTTTTTTGTTTATAGTGATTGACCATTGTAATCGTAGTTTCATAGTTAGTTTTTGTAATTGCTGGTCGTAATTTATTTAGTTTTCGTTTTACGACACTCAGTGAAAACCGCTCAAAAAAATTCATGTGAACGAATTGCTGTATGCATCCGAATGTGTAGATGAACACAGTTTAGTTTCAAGGTACCCATCTGTAAATATTTAACTTAGGATAGTTAACATTAGCATTTTCTTTTTAAAGGTTTCTTTATATAATAAAAAGCCATCACTGAAATAAGAGACTCATTACTAAGCATGTCACCTCTCCCAGGCTGTGATCGACAGAGAACATTGATTTTTCTGTTGCGCTTTTCCTATCAAATCGTCGATTTTTCTAGCTAAAATCGTCACGCTGAGTGGTATCGCAACCCGTCGAAACTGCATCTTGGAGTCCATCAGATTTACAGGTCAGTCAGTCTGTCAGTCCGTCAGTCCGTCAGTCCGTTAGTCCGTCAGTCAGTCAGTCAGTCAATCCGTCAGTCCGTCCGTCCGTCAGTCAGTCAGTCAATCCGTCAGTCCGTCAGTTTGTCCGTCAGTCAGTCAGTCAATCCGTCAGTCCGTCAGTCAATCCTTCAGTCCGTCAGTCCGTCCGTCAGTCAGTCAGTCAATCCGTCAGTCCGTCAGTCAATCCTTCAGTCCGTCAGTCAGTCCGTCAGTCAGTCAATCAGTCAGTCAATCAGTCAGTCAATCCGTCAGTCAGTCAGTCAATCCGTCAGTCCGTCAGTCAGTCAGTCAGTTAACTAGCCCTTAAGTTAAGTCACGTGTGTTCAGTAACAGTCAGTGAGTCCGCTGATACTCAATTAACTATTAAATATTATACTGGTTCACCACTAAATTTTCTCCGATTCTGATTGGTCTAAATTGATCACGTGACGCGATAGTGTTCATCCGCGGAGGGCACTATCAGTGCATAGTGCAGTCCGAAGAAAATATCCGGATGGATAGTGCCCGTCCGTGAAATTTGTTTGGTTAACAAGCAGTTTTTCGGTAAAAAATCAAACGCTATTTGGTTGATCCGTATTTCGAGGGTTTCTTACCTGATTTTCGTGTATTCGTACGTTTCGGCTTGCAGCAAAAAACTCAAGATGCTAGTTTGTGAAGTGCGCGCGGAAGAAAATTTAGTGGAGAACAATAAAGACAATAGAGTGTTTGTCTCGGAACTATCGGTCTGATAGTTGCCCCTTGGAAATTTGATGTTCTTAAAACTAGCATATTTACCCTCGAAGCTTCTCGGGCAAATATTTGTTTTAAGAACGTCAAATTTCCGCGGGGCAACTATCAGCCGATAGTTCCTCGACAGAAACACTCAATTGTTTAAATATTCAATCAGTCAATTAATTAATGAATCGAGCGACCAATCAGTGTCTTACTGAGTCAAATATCAGTAAAGGAAATTCATGACAAGTGGGCTCCTATCTGGACTTCCTCACTTTCTTCTGCCACAGCCATGGGAAGCTTTAAAGAGGCCTTCCAACGGGGTTAGCCGTGTCGCGATGTCGCGTGCTTTTGGAGACCGATGTCGCCTAAGCTAATTTCCGTTTCGTAAACGGTCGGTGCCATTTTTTAACGGTCTATGCCATAATTGGTAACCAAGCTTTTCGGAATGGACGATGCTATATCCGCTCTAGTTTAGGCCTGGACTAGGTCGAAACTGGTGATAGACTAATACACACTTACCAAATGCTTAATTGTTCAATTTCACACTGGTGTGCTTGCGGTTAGCTTTATTTGTTGGGTGGGGCAATACTATAAGTAAAATATATATACTAAGAAAGTCTTGTTTTATAACGAAATTTTGTGGGGTTTTGGCGGATTGGCCTGGTAGTGTAGTGGTAGTGTAGTGGTGAAATAGGGATGTTGACTTGTCAGAGGTTCAGGGTTCGATTCTTGTCATTGACTAACAATTTTTCTTTTTTTGTGGGTAAAAAAATTCGATGATAGCCCAAAAAAAATTCTAAGTGTCGAAAAAATGGCATGGACCGTTTACGAAACGGAAACGTGCGTCGCCTAACCTGCAGCTGCAAATGTCGCTGTCGTTTTTTGAAGTGTACGTAACTGTACCCGTCATTTTTTTTTGCGAGAAACTGTTTCGCCGCAGGGCTGTAACCGGACTTTCATGGTGCTCAGTTGGCAAAAATTTGTGAGCGGCGAAGGCTGAACGCTTCTACTGGGCTTTGGGGTAGGCTCCCGTGGGAAAATTTTGAAAATCTAAACCCTCAAAAATTCAATTTCCTGTATCTGAGTCACTTTTATTGGTAAAATGCACAACTTCCCAATGTCACCGTCGTTTTCCACTGTTTATTATGTCGCTGTCGCATTTTAGCAGCGTAATCATGTCACTTGTGGCTTTTTGAAAATCCCCACGTCGCCAGTTTTCAGGGCCGTGTCGCATGTCGCTTTTACCCCTTGGAAGGCCTCTTGCTGCCACTATGAAAATGATTACAACTCTTCCCGAATACATAATGACACATGGGCGAAGCCAGGAATTTTCAAAGAGAGCGGGGGGGGGGGGGGGGGGGGTGGCGTGGGTCACACCCATTGCACTCACCAGTTTCTCACGTCGACATCCACACTGTTTTACTTGTTTACTTCAAACATGTCTCACAAGGGGGAGGGGGGGGGGGGTCACTGGCATCCCAGGACCCCCCCTTGGCTACGCCCTTGTGACACTATAAGAAGAAATACGATGCTGAAAAGCAGCATAATATGACACAAGCAAAGTGTATAAAGCGCCCAAAAAGCCCTTAGAAAATCACGTTTGCGATATCGTTAAATCTTATTAGCAGTGCAGCCCTACTTTAATTGTACCCACTCTTATGTTTGTTCCTGTCGTGTTAAGATTTAAAATTTGACGTCCTACAACGTTGTAATTGAAATGCCATAAAAGGTTTATTAAGCCCCTCCGGGCGTATTGGACATTCATGTTTGACATGTTACCGCGTCAATAGAAAGCTGTCAAAAGGTATTCGTTGACAATATCACATAATCAAAGCAGTCCCGGGCTCATGACTTCAGCTCATTGAGGTCTAAATTAAGTTGTCGGGTTTTAATTTGCCCGAGGGGCGAAGTATAACCGCTTCAATGCGTCCTCTTGGTATTAAATGGCCCAATTATTCGGCGTCGCACATGACTCCCCACCTAAATGTTTCAAAATCACCCACCCCACCTTAGCTCAAGGCCTGGATCCGCCACTGATCATCATTATTTTCTTGCTGAAAAAAAAAAAATACAACGAAGATGTTAATTTCGTTTTCTCACTGGAGAAAAATATTTAGTCCGGAGATCAGAGTCCGGGATTTGAACTTGCAACCTCGTGACCGGAAGGAAGGAAAGTAGGTTTGAAGGTGGAGGTCGTGTTTGGTTGCACTTTCTCAATTCTTCATCTTTGTCAATTTGTTTCTTTGGTTTCCTTTTCTTAGTTTTTCTTTTTTTACGAGAGTATTTTTGGCTGGGGTCATACCTATGCCTTATCCATGCTGGGGTGAGCTTTCGGTGAGCTTAGGATTTAAGTCAAGATGCTCCTGTCAAGTTGTTGACAGAAGCTTTCTAACGAGGTACCGCTGGACCGTTGCACCAGCGGGCGTCAAAGATCGAGGGAAAAACCTGGGGAAAAACCGAGCGGGCGAAAGTTAGAAGTCTTGAAAACATTTTGAGCCCTTCAGAAGTTCTTATAGCTCGTCCGCGAGGCAGGCATGGCAGAGCAAAGTATAGGCAGGGGAAAATTTGCCGGCTCGTTGTTACTTCTTCAAGGATTGCTTATAATCTTGTTCGTAGTTTTTGTGGGCTACAACGACGACCTCCTGCCAGAACTACCAGAACAGGCCGAAGATTTGACAAAAATCGATTCTAAATATTCTGGTAAGTGCTTGTTGCAGATTTCCTTCAAGAGTATACTTGTCTCCAGCGATATTAAATTCCAAGTGGAAAAAATGAAATTCGAAGAGATTTGTCAGTTGCGCGCGATCTCCGTCACACAAATAAGCTTTATATGATTTGTTTAAATATTTAGTTTTATTTATTTTCTAATGAAAAAAAACTGTTTGTGTTTTATTTTAGTGTTCGAGGGACTGCATTTTATGGCTTTTATCGGATTCGGCCTTCTCCTGACGTTTCTGAAGAAATATGGATTTAGTTCGCTGGGATATAATTTTCTGATATCTGCTTTGGTTATTGAGTGGTCGACGATTATGCAAGGATTTTTTGAGATGAAAAGTGATAAAATTCATATTGGATTAGAAAGGTATAGAATTTCACTTAGATAATTTATCCCTTGTGTCGGCTTCAATATTTTATCTGTTTTACATAATTTCGTTTTAAAAATAGCGGCCGTGTTCATTACCGGCTGGGTGGTGGAGGGGGTTTAGGATTTTCTGACCTTGGGGAGGGTCCGAGGGGGTACTGGTATTTATGTACCAGTCAATTCCAAAACCGCCCATCTCCCCCTCCCCCAGGCAATCCCCGGGCATTTGACTAGCGTTAAGCTCTGTACAGTGGGGAATTTGACCCAAAATGAGGCCCGCCCGGTGGGGCATTTGACTTTCGTGTCAAAATGTCTGTCAGCTGTTGGAAACAAAAAGATTTCGAAATTCTTTTATTCAGCACATGCGCGGCATTGACGGGTCATTGCTCTTGTCGATTCCACATGGGTTTTTCTGTTGTTGTCGTTTTATATAGTTATATTAATACTCTATTATCATTAAAATTGCAGTTAACACAAATGTTAATCCAAACAGTAGCCAATTGTTTATTACAGAATGTGTACATTTGAATAAAAGGGTTTACACATGGAAAAAAGTTTTGCACAGTTTCTTTAACATGCCTGGAGGGTGGGGGATTTGACCCTCTTTGAAGCTCTAACGGGTGGGGCATTTGACCGTCGAAACGGCAACATAGCGGGGAATTTGACCAAAATTTTTCAAAAAAGTCAAATGCCCCTGGGTTTGCCCTGGGGGGGGGGGGGATGGGCGGTTTTGGAATTGACCGGTATATTATAAGCTACAGTGATAATATGCAGTTCCACAAATAAAGGTCACTGGAAAATACGAGGGAGGGAGGGAGTGAAGAAGGGAGACAGGGAGCCTGAGAGGCACCTGTGAGTGTGGTGAAGTTAATAAATAAAAATAAATGAATAAATAAATTAGCAAGGAGCCAGAGAGGGAGGGGGAGGGTGTGAGGGGAAAAAGGAAGGGAAAGAGATTTCAATATATTAAAAATGCCTATAATTACATTAGGATAGGTACTAGCCTCCCACACAGTCGTTATTGGGGGATCGCGTTTTACTTTTCCCGAAAAAAGTGAAATGTGATCCCCTAAATTACGAATGCGTGGGAGGCTAGGTAGTTACTTGACTTAGAGCAGTACAAGTGGGATTAATTTAACAAGTTTCTGTTCGACATGCATTATTTGTTTCTTTGTTTACAGTGTCCAATGTTCAACGCATGAAATACTAGTGATTCGTTCATTCGATCACCAACTACAAAGTTAACAGACAATCTAGTGAACGAATCAAAACTAGAAGCATTAATATTTACATGCAGGTGACACAGTCCTGGAAAATGCATACAAATGAGCCATGATTGGTTTATGAAATTTGCACAAGGTTTTCTGGGCAATCCTTTAATGCAGTACTTAATGCAAAACCAAATCTTCAAAAGAGAATAGACCATTTAACAGTTCTGTGATATGATAAAGACCAGAAACTAGTTAGCATAAGAACACAAGGATTTACATTATGATATCAAAAGCCTCACTTCCACTCAAAGGCTTGGTAACAGAGGACAGAACTGTAAAATGGCCTATTACGTTTGAAAATAACTGAATAAACAAATGATCTTTCTAGCTTGAGTCGTCAGAGCTTCTAGAAGTTTAAATATATAATTCTTATAAATATTTTATTGTTGTTCTCATTCAGCATGATCAAGGGTGATTTGGCTGCAGTGGCCGTGGCAATCACCTTTGGAGCTCTGCTTGGTAAAACGAGCCATCATCAGCTACTCATTATATCGTTTATTGAAGTGGTTCTTTACTCCGCTAACAGAGCAATAGGCACCAAGTTTTTTCATGTGATAGATGCTGGAAGTTCTATATATGTTCATACATATGGTGCATACTTTGGTCTTGCGGTATCACGGATGTTGTACAATCGCAAAATTGTGGCTCATGATAAAGAGACTTCAAGATATACTTCTGACCTTTTTGCAACCTTAGGTAAGTTAATGGTAAAAAGACATTTGATTCTACAACTGAAAGAAATGCTCATGCTGCTTTCTAAAGGCAACTGAAACCTGTCTGAACTTAGTAAGGCTTCAAGGTTTTGGTCTCATCTTGCCTATTTTTGGACAAAAAATGGGCCTCCTATAATAAAAATGACAGTGAGCGATAAATGATAAATTATATTTATACTCTAGCTTTATTCATCAAATTAATAACAAAAAGGAGGGTTTGGCCAAAACAATTAAGCTATCAAGTAGTAGCTATCAAGTTATAGCACTGGTATTTGACAGAAATTATATCCATCAAATTAGGCTGATTATATTTCACACTATGTATTTTCAAAAAGTGTTAGGCGTGGTGGCCTAATTGTTAGTGCTCTGGACTCTGGATCGCGTGGTCCAGGTTTGAGCTCTGTCCGGGGCACTGCGTTGTGTTCTTGGGCAAGACACTTTACTGGTCTCACAGTGCCTCTCTTCAGCCAGGTGTATAAATGGGTACCAGACAATTTACTGTGCAAAGGTAAAGTCTGAAAACAAGCCTAGTGGCCCATCAGGCCATAGCTTATCCCAGTTTCCTTAGCATGAAGAGGCTAGGAGTAGTTCTACTCCCCCCTGGATGGCATGCTAGTCCATCACAGGGTTACCCCCCAGCAGTATTTTGCCAGTACCCATTTATATACCTGTGTGGAGAACGGCACTGTGAGAGTTATGTGTCTTGCCCAAGAATGCAATGCAGTACCCAGGCCAGGGCTCGAACTTGGACTGTCTGATCTGGAGTCCAACGCGCTTCAGGGGGAGGTGTGCATTGTGAGTATATTTTATTTATTTATAATAGCTTATAATTTTCTGCTAAGGAACTATTGTTCTATGGGTTTGCTGGCCAAGTTTTAATGCCGTGCTTGTTGAAGGAGTTCCCAGGAATAGAGCTATAGTGAACTCATACTATGCCATTATAACGAGCTGTGTGACGTCATGTGCATTTTCATCTCTAATGACAAAGGAGTCAAAACTGAGCATGGTGAGTACTATAGATTTGTTCTTGCATCTCACAGTTGTATAGAAATGTAGGAGTGTAGAGTAAAAGGTAAAGTCTGCATTCGGGGCAGTTGCCCATCAGGCCGGAGTTTATCCCGGTTTCTGTAGTGTGAAGCGACAGAGAGTATTTCTACTCCCCCTGGATGGGATGCCTGTCCATTGCAGGGTTACCCCCCCCCCCCCCCCCCCCCACAGCAGTAAATTTGTCAGTACCCATTTATACACCTCGGTGAAGAGAGGCACTGTGAGAGTACAGTGTCTTGCCCAAGAACACAACGCAGTGCCCCGGCTAGAGACTCGAACCCGGACCGTCCGATCCGGTGTCCAGCGTGCTAATCATTAGGCCACTGCACCTCCCTATATAGTATACTATATAGTATTAATTCAAAAATGTTAAACTCTTTGTTCTGAAGTAAGCCTGTCAAAAATTTTTATATGCACAAAATTCTGATGGCACATATAAAAAGAGATTTTATCAAGACTTGACTTGACTTCTTGATATATAATTATTTTAGTGAATCTAGTTAGTGAAGCAAACCGATTTAACAAGTCATGTATTTGACTGTTATATTCAGGGGCGTAGCGACCACATACGCACGTACGCACGTGCGTACCTAAAAACAATATGTATGTTTATTTGTTTCATGCTTTGATTTATGAAACTTTTCCCCAAAAAACATGGCAAATGGCATTTCCGAGGCCCTAAACATTTCCCAGACCCTCCAAGTGGCTAGCGCATTTGGCGCTCGATTACCATCTCTTTCTGTGCATACCTAGATGGAAAGACCACGCTATGCCCCTGATATTTATATTTATGTTACCGTCTACGAGTGTTAAAATAGCGAGATATTTCGCAGCTCTCTAGAACCTCTAATTTCATTGGATCTTAATAACACACAGCTTTATTGTTTTAGGGCTAGGGTGGGCTAGGGTCCATTGTTACTGTTGTTTGTTTATCATTTTTTCAGCCAATACTGTGGGACCTTGTAAAGAGCTGCATACTGCCCCAAAAATAGCTTGTGGATCCACAGGTGGTGCCATACCCAACAGATTATTGCTGCTTTGATATTGTAATATTTATCATTTTTTTCTCCAAGTAAAGAACTAGCCGACAGCTTTTGCTATCAGTGCAAAAGAACATTGTAATGATAAAGTGTGTTTTATCCTTTGGAATTTAACAGGTTCACCTCCAAAATGCAAGTTTGGCAGGGGGTGTGGCAGTTGGTACAATTGCACCCATGATAATTCAGCCATGGGGTGCCGTCCTGATTGGTTTTGTGGGTGGGGCTGTAAGTACTACCAGCTTCAAGTACATTCAGGTACAAGTATGCAAGGGAATTAGTACTATCAGGACTTACAATAGAGTATTTTGACTCACGTGACAACCGGCCATATTGGATTGCTGAATCAAAAAATGATATTTTCATAACAATAGAGTTCAATTCCCAGAGGGATTGTTTTGGGGCACCAATATGGCCGCTGTTTCTTTGTTTTGGGACATCAATATGGCCGCTGTGACGTCATGTGAAAACACTCTATAAGAGGGCCAATAACTAAATTCAACCAATCAGGTTGCTCCATAGCTAGTCCAATATTTTCTAAGTTTTGCAATGGGTATAATCTTGAATGATCCCACACATGAAAACCCTCCTGAATCTTTTATTAGTTTGTAAAACAGCATTTATTTAGAGCATTCTTTCCAACCAAAACATCCTGGCAGCTGACTCGTCCCCAGCCATCTTCTATTTTTCAAAGCACAAAAAGAGTCAGGCGCGGAGGCATGAGAACAGAGAGCGGGGAGCAGAGGATGATGGGATGATCCTCTGTTTCCTGCACATGCCTCTGCATGCTTTCCTCTTTTCACTTGTTGAAAAATAGAAGATGACTCAGGCCTGTGCTCTAAGGGCGCCCAGGTGCCTCAGGGGACTAACTTTTGCCATTGGATGACCAGATAAACTTACTTTTTTCATGTAAGCTTTAGTGCTGGGCGCCCTGGAGAGCACAGCCTTGCGACTGAGGATGAGTCAGTCCTGGCAGTGCTCAGTCGGAGACCCATTCTTCCCAATCCTTTGCACTGTCTACTTCTTTCTATAAACATCTTTTTCTGTCATGTAATAAATCTCTTATTGGACAAGCTTGCTCGGGACCATACTGGGAGTATAGCAGCCCTCTCTTTTCTGCACAGACCTTGGCCTGATATTCTCCTAGCACAGCCCTTGTAGTTGGTTATATACCAGTCAAATTCGAAGCTTCAACATCCCCCCCCCGGCATTTGACGCCCTTGCCTTCCCCGGGGGTGGGGAATTTGATCCTCACTCGTAGGGTGGGGAATTTGAATGTTAGCCTTGATTTCATGTTATGTCTCCTGGTGATTCCATGTGGTTTTGATAAATCATGGCGGGGGCAAGCAGAGGCCAACCTGGCGAGTTTTGAGGGTTTTAAAGGAAAAGATTGCAGCTTCTTGGCGGGTTAGTTAAAAAGCAAAGGACTAAGGCTTTGGGCACCCTTTAGGTATTTGAGTGGTTGAGATATTATCACGTTCTCGGAGCTAAAATGGCACCAACAGATTTTTGACTTGAGGAGTAGAATAGAAGCTACCACAAAGTTGAAATGGTATTCTGGTCAGTTATGAATTTTCCCATGGGTGGAGGCATTTTCAAAAATTCAAATGCCCAGTGGGATGTTGAAGCTTTGATTTGACTGGTACATTAATGCAATGTATTTAAAAGTAGGTGGCTGCCCTCATGTAACACCTGTCAAAGAACACTGTAAGAAGCTGAAAACATCTCCAGTTTATGGAACTGCATTACGTTTATCCAGTGAGTCACAACATAATACCCACTGTGGCCCCAGGTCTTTCTGAAAGCTCTCCAGTGTAGTACAAGGGTAAAGCCTTGTGCCAAGTCGCTGTAGCATTTTAAGCAGCCAGGAATATTTCTACTCCTCCCTGGTGGGATGCCAGTCCAGTGCTCGACACTAACTTTTAAGCTTACTAGCCTCGTGCAGGGATTTCAAAATGTTTTGGAGTAGGTGTCATCGACTGGAAGAGTAGGCGGCTGTTATAAGTGAACTTTTTGGTCACAAGCTGATTCCTATAATTAGAGTAGCCGGCGGCATAATAGCGAAGTAGCCAGTGGAACTCTGGCAGCCGCCGGCTTGTTTTGAAACCCCTGCTCATCTAAGTTGTCACTAGCCCCCAAAAAATTTTACTAGCCCAGCGTTGGTGTTGGCTAGGTCCGATAACAGTTGATCCCTAGCAAGAGTCGCAAGCACAAAGTAAGCGACTTTCTTTGAACACATAATATTGGTAATTGCATTGTTCTGAGATCAGTTCCAATAATAAAACAATTTTTGTGGAACATAGTCTGGCATCATGAATTTTCCATGATGAAATTCTGATCTTCAGTTTCCGAGCAAAGTGTTTGTCTTGCTTGAGGAAGACAGAAACTGCTTTGGCCAATTTCATTTTCTTTACTAGCTAGCCAAAGTGGCTAATGGAAATCGAAAACCTACTAACCAAAACTAAATTTCTACTAGTCTGTGGCTAGTTGGCTACCGTTAGTGTCGAGCCCTGCAGTCTATCGCAGTGTTACGTCCCAGCATTATCTTGCTGGGAATCCATTTATACACCTGGGTGGAGAGAGGCAGGGCCAGGGCTCGAACTTGGACCATCTGACCCTGAGTCCAGTAAGTGCACTAATTAGGCCAGGAGGATGAAATCCAGTTTACTGTTTATTTCTTGATGAAATGCTAAATGTATCTATCTCTTACCAGTCATTTTATAATGTATTTTCAGCCATGGTTAATAAGAAGGCTTAGAGTTCATGACACATGTGGTGTGAACAGCTTGCATGGAATCCCCGGGATCTTGGGAGCTATAGCAGGATCTATCACTGCAAGTCTTGCCAGCTATAAACAGTACAAGACTAGGTAATGGTAATTTCCTTATATTCTTTTAGGATGAGAAATAAGAAGTTGGATCCCAAACCTGCTTTTGTTTGAAAGGTTTTTTATTCTATTTTGCCAAAGGCCTTTTACTGATAAATTATCCGTTACTACTGTTTTTTTTAATAAAATAATTGAGATACGATGCGCACTCCCATTGGTTGATAGGTGTTTAGACGAGAGTATGTAACATGGTTATGACGTTTTAGTTTTATGCATATTTATTTTGTAAAACTAGTAGGACTTTTTCAGTGTTTACGTAGCCTCATCTAAACACAAGGGGGTTTGGGTGAATTCTGAAAAGTTATGCAAACCCTGGACTGCATCTTGGGTTTGCGTAACTGTCTCAGTTCTCCCAAACCCCATCATATTTGAGGCTTTGTAAACACGGAAAAAGTTCTCTAATGCTTAATTGATATATTTGCCCAAAGTCCTTTACCTATGAATCTTTCCCTTTGCTCCGTTTCAATTTTTTTCTTTGTTTTCAGCCTCTATGCGATATTTCCAGCAAGAGCACCCATTCTTAATAGCACCCAGTACTTTGAGTTGGTCAAGTTTTACCCAGATGCTGTACATGGCTTGGGATGGAGTGCAACAAAACAGGCAGCTTTTCAATTTGCTGCTTTAGCAGTTACGCTATCACTGGCAATTTCTGGTGGACTCTTAACTGGTAAGCTGCACCGAGCATCATGTTATTCTAAGAGTGATCAACATCAAATTTCTTTTTACTATATCAACACATTTTCAACCAGAAATGTGACGAGGATCAAGAATATAAGCAACTAAGTAATACTCTCTAGCTGTAGCACCAGATCTTAGCACTTAGTGACAATCAGTAAAGAGAATCCAGAGTGGGGTGAATAGGTTTGTGGATCAACAGATTTAGCCTCAAAAAGCACACGGATTGCGGATTTCATCGAAAAATTAAGCGGATTCGCAGATTTCGAAAATGCAGTGGACCACGTATTAGCTGATAATCTTAGCTCGGAATTCTGGACTCTGCATGCCATGAAGTTCAGATTGTGGCCTTGGTGTATCTTCAGTCTGTCTCTGGCAGTGTGATAGTTTAGTCCATTTTCTGTTTGGACGAGACCCAAACCACCGCTTTACATTAGAACTGCCGCAAAAAGAAGCAAAGAGATGAAGCCTCTTGAAAGTTGCCATCAAAAATGACATCTACCGTCCTTTCGGTGAAACTTTTACACAGAAAGTTTTCAAGGAATGTGGATGCGGATTTGAATGAAAATAGTGGAGGATTGACAGATTTGTCCAAACAATAGGATGGATTGGAGGATTTGCGTACCCCTGTAATGTGTTACCAAGTTACAGCACTCAAAACATTAGAAAGTCCACGTTATTTCCTACACATGCACCCTCTTTACAGATTGTCACCCTACCTGCACAATACAAACAACTTATTCATGACATCAAAATAATAAAAGAACCTAATAGTACGACCTAACTTTGATGGATCGAAACTGATCAATCGCAATCAATTTACGCTAATTAGCATCATGGCAAAACTATCCAATCAGTTTTTCGAACCAGACTTATAACATTCAACTGACAAACAACTTGACTCTGACCATGAGTTCCACTCGGGTTGTGGAAATGACAGTCACAATCTACTGATAATAGTCCTTTGCAGGGCTACTCTCAGACTGCACAATCAACTAACTGATTTATGATTTGAAATAAGTTCCACCTCTTAAACCTGTCTCAAAAGTTATTGGGAAGAAATGCCCTTCTTGTGTCTTAATAAGCATTAATTAATATATGAGAAAAGTACTGAGATCAGTAAGAATAAATTTTTGCGTCAATTTTATAAATTTTGTGATTCCTTTCCTCAGGTGTTATTGTCAAGCAGCCATTCTTTGATCCCTTGAGGGAAGAAGCATTGTATGATGATGGAGAGTTTTGGCAAGTAAGTGCTCATCTGGAAAACTTGTATAATCACGCCTTTAATGACGAACAATTATACTGAATGTGATGATTTCAATCAATAAAACTTTTAGGCTGGGACCTTTTTCATACTCTATTCACGTTTTGCAGGCCTTGTTTTGCATTGTTCTGAAATCAGTTCCAATAATAAAACAATTTTTGTGGAACAATAACAACAATAATAATAATAATAACAATAATAATAATAATAATAATAATAATAACAATAACAATAATAATAATAATGATAATATATGAAAATATGAAATGTCCATGATGAAATTCTGATCTTCAGTTTCCAAGCAAAGTATTTGTGTTTGTCTTGCTTGAGGAAGACAGAAACTGAATAATAAAATTAATGGTAATTTTATCAAGTTCATGATAGGTAAGATCCTTTGATGTTGTCAAGTCAAACTAAAAACTTCATCTTCTCACAAAGCATTGTTACAGTAAAGTACCAATGAGCTCACGTCTTTTAGCAGGTCATATTTCAAGAGGAAATTGTGTTTTCACACTTTGACATAATAATTATAAAGAACACAGTGTGTTAATTCAAAGCTCACAAAAGCGCCTGTTACATCTCCCTTTGATATGTAACTTGTATGACACCAGGCTTCAAGTTCAAAGCTTGATTTTAAATTAGTGACTTCCTTTAGGTCCCGGCAGATTTTGGTCGTGTTCCTGACGCAGCTCTTCTTCCCAAGCCAAGTAACATGGTTGAGAGGGAACAAAATGAAGTGTTGGTTCAAAGAGAGGAAAATGAATCTGATGAACAAGCTGATGGACAAGTCTGACTGACACACCAATACATCTTTGATTACAAAAACATGTTGTAACTTATACGAAATTTATCATAGATGTTATACAATTTTAAAATATGCCTCTCAGGAAAAAAATAGTAGACATATTTAAGAAACACAGTATAAATTAATTCTGATCCCTTAGAAAGGGGCTTGCATTGAGTTGTGTCATATGTATAGAGCAGTTTTCAATAGAGTGATTGTTCTTGGTTATACTCGTGATTGGTTGAAAATGCGGCACAAGCTTTTTAAATCTATAGTTGATAAGCATTGTCATGCAAAATCAGGGAAAAAGAAATTAATTTGGTAATTGTGACACTCAACTCCAGTAAAGTTGCTCTCCACAGAGTAAATTTGTCTGCTCCAAGAGCTCACAGGCTGGGGTTGTTGCTTTGTCCAGCACAAACGGTCTTCTGTTAAACATCTTTATTTTTAATGGGTAAAACATTCTGTGGACTATGTTTGAAAATTGGAAAACTTTGCTCTTTCATTCAAGCTGGGGAATGAAGACTATCGTGTGAAAGCAGCTCTTGAAAAAGAGGATCTTGGTATCACTTTAGGCATTCAGGACAGAATGCTAAGATATCTTTTTACCCAGTAAGGGTAAAAATATAAACTCAATAAATTGACCTTGCTTAATGTGTGGCTTAATTCATAGATAGGTTGGTAGAGCATCACACCGGTTTCGTGGAGGTCACAGGTTCAAATCCTTTTGAATCCCTGATTTTTTCAGGCTTCTTCTTTCGAATTGCTTAAATTGGAAATTAACTGCGATGATCATTCTTCACTTTCAGTGTACCTGTATTTTGAAGTGTTGCATGCAAAGAGAAAAAGATCATCATATATTTAGATTATCCTTTGGCTAATAATACTTACGGTAATAATAAGATTGAGATTATATTTCTATATTTCTTGCATATTTTTATTATGTAACTCAAGATATGTATTTTTATCTTTAGATAATAGATTATTATTGTTGTTATTATTATTATTATATTATTATTTTGTTCTTGGTGGTATAAATTGATCAAGCATTACATCTTTTCATAGATCAATGTATTCCATCACATGTTTTTATTGTGAATAAAATCATAACAGTTCTTATTCATCTGCTTGTTTTGCAATGGCATCTGTTAGGCATCAAATGAAGTTTGAGCCAATTGCAGGCCTTGGTTTGGCAGTGTAGCAGCTCTCGGAAGCTTGTAATTCTACTCATACTGGTCCTCTACATCTAAGTAGCAGGTGTAGTAACTCGGAAATGGTCTATTTGTTCGTTGAAAATGTCTTTATGATTTTACTGATAGTTCTTGCTGACATATTTCCTATAAACCTCGATACTAACAGGTGAAGGCCAAAAGCGACCATCCTTTCCAGCATCAATGTAGGCTTTGTACAGGGCTTCAGAAGGTCTCTCTACTGTGGGAGGCCTGACTTTGTGATTACAGTCCAGCGTAAAGGGTTTGTGTACTGCCCTAAAACATCAAATACAAAATACTGAGTCGATTTTGTCATGTTCTGTGTTCATACACTTTTATATACGTTTTCCGAATTACAAAAAGCGCTGTTCTGTGTAAATATTACAGGGGACTGATCATAAAAAAATTCTCCACCTAAACAAACCTATTGTTTTTTTTTCAACCAATCAAGAGCAAAACGAAAACTGAATGTTTGTTCAGTAGATTGTTTTTCCCTCATAGGTAGGCAGCGTGGCCAAGTCAGTGGTTATGGCGCCGTACTTGAAATCCGCTCTGACCACGAACTGGAGTTGTTTCTTGGCAGAATAGTTCAGCTCCTTGGTCATTCTTGTAAATAACCAACTGGTTTGTGTAACAGAGTGAACTAGGACTTGTGTGACTTAGAATTGCGTGACAATATAGTCGTCTAGTTAAGGAATTTTTGTAGAATTTTGCAACTTTAGTCTTTGTAATGGGAACCCTTTTTGGGGGTCTCATGTGACAGTTTTTCTGAGAGATTTGCTTCTGTCTCTTGCACATCGAATCGTACAAACTGTAAAGCCCATTTACAGCAAATAAACGCTGTTGGTTTTTGAGAAGAACTCCAGATTTGCGGTTGGTATTTCTTTATTTACCACTATTACATTTGCCTCCCACCAGTTTTTTTTTTTAAACATTTGTTTCATTTCAGTTTGAGTGGCATGCCTGGGAACTAGCTAAACCTCTGGTTGCATTGTCAAATCCAAGTTGATTTGCAGTGTAATTTATGTATCTGCTGATTGACCAGATGTGGGTTTTTTGCTGTCATTTTACATCAGTTTTTAGAAATCACTATACATAGCATAACATGCGGGGAACAATTTTGACGATTTCTTCACTTCGAAGTACTTAAACTAACAGCATTACAAAACAAAACTTCAAGTCAAGCTTACCAGTTGTGACGAATATGTTTTACTCCTGGACGTTCCTTATCTGGAAGGGCAGTCTTTCCGAACTGAACAAATCTACAAAACAAACAAACAAACTATTTTGATGAAGACTTTCTTTCACTGCCGTTGTGTGAGTCAGGGTGTATGGCCTGATACATGTTTAGTGCATTGGACTGGGTTCAAGCCTTGGCCTCAGTCAATATGTTGTGTTCTTGGGCAAGACATTAAACTCTTACAGTGCTTGTGTCCACTCAAAGATTTTCCAACTTTTTTCACCTACTAAAAAGCAACCGTGAGTACTCAAAGGCAGTCACCACAGTATGTAATAGACCGCTGGAATGAAGATCGTGTGTATAGCTTTCAAAAGCTCAAGGAAGGTCAAAAATGTACTCCAGGTCACTAGGTTTTCAAAGGAAAATTGAGATATTCTCAGCTAAATTATAAATGCATACAAAGTCTCATACAAACTCTTTTATTATACGCTTTGGTCACTGTGGTGGCTCAGAACAGTTTCCAGCACTATCCAAGACTTAGATTATGATGAGTCATTATAACCACTCTTTATCAGTTGATGCTACAATCATGGTATCAAAAAACTGCCAAATCATTGGTGCACACGTTGTTATCATTTTCGTGACATAATAGGTTACCATAGAAACAATATGACCTGCTAAAAACACTTAATTTTAGCTTTAACTGCTAATAACTCAAAAACGAGCTTGGTGACTTTTATTATCGAATTTTGATAAGCATGATAAGATACAACTTTTTGCAAAGCTTAAAAAAATTCTGTGGAAGGGGGTTCAGAGCCACCTTAACTTTTCGAAAAGAAAGAGTGGTTATAATGACCCATCAAATTCTAAGTCTTTGAAAGTGCTGGAAACTGTTTTGAGACACCTTAAAAAATAAACAAGGGCTTCCAGGGGCAGATCCAGGAATTCTTGATGGGGGGGGGGGGGGGGGGGGGTCCATCCACTCAGTTGAGTGATAAGAAGCGATCCTGTCAGCGTCAAGCAAGTAGTAAAAACAAAAAACATTGGTCTGAGGGGGTTCTGGACCCCCTCCCCCACTGACCCTCCCCTTGGAACCACCACTGGCTTCGCTTGCTTTAGATAGGAAACAGCAGAGGAAGTAAAAGAATTAATTCATAGTGTTGGCTTGTAAGATATGTCACCAATCAATAATTACTTGCTCAACGAGGTGAGAATTTCCGATTTAGAAAATCCAAACCTCCAACCTCCACAGAACAGTCAGTTAACAGATATCACAATAACCAGAGAGTTCACAAGATGAAAGTATACATTGAATTTTACGAAGCTCGTTTGCGATGGAGTTGGATATGACAGAAAAAGGGAGACAGCACTTCAGACTAAGAATAAGCAACAATAGTAATGATAGTTTTACCTGCGATACTTCTCCATACTTTTTTCTTGTGGTTCCTTGGGTCCAACACCATACACATCCTGCATAGATGGCAAAAGCTCCTAACAACATTAATAAACAAAATTTCAGAACAGTGTACCACTATCTCATTTAACACACAATTTCCAGGAAACATCTTAGTGAACACACCCCTCTGCAACAGACCCACTGAACCCCTACCCAGTAGATTATTTTCCCCTACCCAACGGAAATTTAGTCTCCCCAGTAACCAGTGAATATTTTTATTTTACCCAGAGACTGTGCAGTGTGACCCAGCGTATTTTGTTTGCAAAAAATAAGACAAAATATGCAAAATAAAACAGAAAACGAGCGGACCCAGTGGGAAATTAGCCAACCTGGTGACTTTTTTCCCGAAAACCCATTGAGGATAAAGATTCCACTGGGTCTGTTACAGAGGGGTGTGTAAACGTACATTACAAGATGCACTGTACTAACATTACTTCTAGTTACGAACTTAAACGTAATTAACTACTACGTACTTTGAACGGAACAAAGGAAAACAAAAGTACAACATGACTTTGTTGTAATTCTTTGTTGATGTAATAGGCCAAGTGCGAGTTGCCTTTTACTTCTGTTTCAAAATGAGTCTTCGTGCTAATCTGTTCCTATGGAAATTAGTTTAATTAGCATAACACGAGGGTGCACAAAGACTTGTTCTCCCAGAGGAAAAAACCAACTCAGAAATAGCCTATTCTCTTTCCCATTTTATCCAAGTAGGTACATGTAGGTGTCTTGACCAAAAACCAAATTTTCCTCAGGAGATTGATGGAAAGAGTATGGAAATAGTTACAATGCTATGTGCCTTACCGTTGCCACTCCAGAAAGTTTTTGATTAAATTTTGACATCTTTTTGACAACTTTTTGCTAACTTCAAAGCGAGCCAGCCAATCATGACATGAGAATGTAAATTCCCAAGGGAGTGAATGCACTTATAATTTGACATCTCTGCCCTTGGAAATTCTCATGTTCTGATTGGCTGGCTCGCTTTGAAGTTAGCAAAAAGTTGTCAAAAAGATGTCAAAAGTTAATCGAAACTTTCTCGAGTGGCAACAGTAAGGCGCGTAGCACTGTAATGAAGTGAAATTAGAAGCTGAACACAAGACAGCATACCTGAAAGGAAACATAGCAGGTACTGGTACTACTGCTTTTTTCTAGCAAAGATATGGCTGAACTGTCATCATCTGTACTGGACCCATCATCACTGCTCTCATCCACACTGAGTGGCTCAGGAGCTGCCCCCACTGCTCTGCGTGTAGGAACAGGGCGTCTGCTACAATATTGAAAAAGTAAAACAATACATAATTGTGGGTTATTGGCCAAGCTTGTTCAGGAAAGATGGCAGGATATTGTCCAAGTTCTTTTTGCATGTTTATAGACCAAGACAAAGTCAAGGTCCACAAAAGAAGAATGAGGACAATATTCTGCCATCTTGACGGCCAAACATGAACGCTAACAGAGTCCTCACTGAATGGGATGCTAGTCTATCGTAGGCGAACCCCCTGCCCCACCCACCAGTATTTTGCTGGTATCCCTGGGCGATAAAAGTGCCTCGACCAAGAACACAATGCTGTGATCCTGGCCATGGCTTGAATCTGGACTGCACGATCCAGGGCCAGTGCACTAACCATTAGGCCACCGTACCTCACACAGCTCAAATTTATTTCAAAACAGGTCAATCCCACTTCAACCTGTCTCTTGCAGTGTACAGCAACACATCATGCAGGGTGTCAAACTATACCAAAACAGACACAAGAATTGCTTACCCGGTGGACTTTGCCGGAGCTCTCACCACAAAAGGACTGTGATTATGAGAAGTTGGTGGCATGAAATCTCTGAAAACAAAAGTGTTGATTAAACTGTGTATAAAATGTTTGCCTGGGTGCAGGTACGCGTTTGGTGTGGTAGCAGCAAAGCTGAAGGCAAGGCAAAATAAAGTGACATACAGTGGCGGATCTAGGGGAGGGCCTGCCCCCCCTCCCGTTATTGGTGAAAATTTTAAGGCCTAAATTTTTCAAGCCCCCACCTTAATTTAAGGCCCAAAGGGCCAAAAAATCCCCCACCCCTGTTAGAAAGTCTTGATCCACCACTGAAATAGCCGGGGCTTCTCTCACTTTCTTGGTGCCTCTGTACCAGATTCCTAAATTCGCTCGCAGACTCCAGCTTCGCCCCTTGCGTGTTTGATCCAAACGTGAGCCTGCTGATAATGAAAGATCCATTTCCCCTCTCTCAGTGGCTATTGATTTCTGAAAATAATCCCCCAGTTATTTTATGGCTTTTTTCGCTTGATTGTATTGTCAAAGGGATCGAATTATCAGAGGAGGGAATTCAGTGACTAGAAAGAGATTGGCCTTATTAAAATTTGGATGGAATTTGATTCTAAAAAATTCAAAATGCAAATTCATCAGAAATATAGTCATCCAATAATTTAAAGTACAGTAGCATTACACACAAAACGACCTCTGCAGTCGACGCTCTGTAGCTTTGTGAAATAGGAGAGCTATTTGGTATCTCGATTTTTAAAAACACAGAGCTTATCAATCTAAGATCAAAATATCAAATGAATTCTTCTCACTTAATGCCCCCCCTACATTTCTAAAAACAACATCACTGAGTTGATAAATATCAATAATTATTATCCCCACTTTCTTGTCAAAAAAATTTATTACCACTGTAGGAGAAATGAGGTGTTGATCACATACCTACAAGACTTCTGCATGAGATGAGGATGAAGTGTCTCCAGGACAGTCAGATTATACGGCTGATAATACTCTGAAAACATATCCACGAGTTCATGATCAGCTGGATCAGAGGAACGGCTGTTTTCTTTTCTTTCGTCATTTTCCGGTTTGTCTGAAGGAGATTCTACAAGCCAATAGTGCACGTGTTAAAGGAGTTCTGTCAAGGAAACACATCTTGACAAGTTTAGCCCTCATTTTTTGAGTTTTTCAATTAAAAACATTTCACAACTGTCCTCATTCGAGGACAGTTTCTTCTCAGCTTATTGTTGCCTCTTTGGTGTTTTTCTACCTTGGTAAACTATCACTAAATTTTCAAGGTTTCCTTTGATTGAAGACAATTTTATACATTACCGAAGATTACTTCATTTGTGGTGACTAAGCCCCTTTTAAGTTGGTTCTTTTGAAACAAATTTCAAAATTGATGATGCTATGCTTTAACATTAGCCAAGTTTAGTAGTAGTCTTATAAGTGCCTTTCAAAACTAAAACCCCTTAACTTTACCGGCCCTAGAAAACTCTACAATTTCCTCCAAATTTAGACAATAAAAACATTTTACACCATAATGAGATGACACCACTGCTACTCTCAAATTCAAGCATAAATAAAGTTTTTGTATGTATGTATGTGTACCAACCATCAAGGGTAGGGTGGGGCAAAGAATTCACCACTGACTGATCCCACCATTTGGTATAACTGTGAAAAATAAAAATAGACTTTAAAGTAAGAATGCGTGAATATGTGGTATTATTCTAATTAAGAGCATAAAACTACTATATATACACGATGAAATTTTTAGACTGAGACAGGCCATTGTCTGTAGCATGAAAACGAAACCTTTTGTCTTAATACTTGCTAATTCTTATCCTGCTCGATGCAGGTCGCAACTTTAATTTGTAATTTTCACTGGCCTAGACCCTACCATGTGACCTACAAATAATTAACAATTATCTGCGAAATTGTGTGGAAAAGCACCTGATACTTAGCCAAGTTGGCTAAAATCAGACAATATTCTGCAAGATCGATTCAGCAGAATAATTGTTTTATTATTCATTATAATACAGATAGGATTCTGCGGGTAGTCTGATTGGTCAAAAACTTGTGTTTTATCATGTCTTGTGCGGGAAGCAGTTGAGCTAGTGACGAGATTAGGCTGTCTGGTATGTCACCTTTTCCTGTTTTTAGAGGCTCTCAAATCTAAAGTTGAGTTGTGATGTAAGTAATAATCGCTTGGCAGTTCCCATATGTTGTGCTTTTCCTGTAGCGGTGAAAATATCCCAAGAAACAGATTCATCGCTTGTTGTTTGTCAGCATCTGTCAAAATGGGTTGAAGATACAAATGAGATAAATGACCTGACAGTTCCACAAAGCATAAAAGATGGGAGGTGCAGTGGCTGGATCAAGCTGTCTGGGTTTCAAGCTTTGGCAAAACCAGGGGAAACACAACGCCATGTGCATAACGTCACAATTTCTCAAGGTGGCCAACACCAGCAAGAGAAGCAAAATTATGAAGGTGGAAATTAAAAGATGAAAAATACATAAAACAATCTATCTTTGGTATAAATCTTAACCTTAAATATTCAGGGGTTGCCTTAAAAATTGTCAAATGTTCAAAATTTCATTTTTCCATTTTGTCACCCTTGCTGGGGTCATTGCATTGCATTCTTGGGCAAGACACTGCTTGCATAGTGCCTCTCCCCACCCCACCCATGTGTATAAATTGGTATTGGCAAGGTAACCCTACGATACAGTAACATCCCATCCAAGGGGAGTAGAAACACTCCAAGTCATGCAACGCTAAAGAAACCAGAGATAAGATCCCTGGCCTGATGGGCCATTTGGCTTGAATACACAATTTATCATTAATTGGGCATTTATAAAGTAAGTTCAGAAAATAAGGCTGGTTTACACTAACACACAAGCATAAGCATAATGACATAAGCACAAGCATCAGAAGAACAAACACACTTGTTTTCCTTATGTTGTTTTCACTAGGAATCACTGAGACATAAGGCGACATAAGCATGAGCATAAGCACAAGAAGAACGGACAGTGTCCGTTCTACTTGTGCTTCTTAAGTCGTTATGCTTATGCGCTAGTGAAAACAGGCTTAAGACAAAAACAACTAACAATAAACCTCAGATGAAGAACTTCTCTCACCAGTAAAAGCGTTGCTGTAGTAACGAGATACAGTCTGCATGATGTCTCTCGAGTGAGATGTAAATGGCGACACTTTGCGATAGGTGCGAATCCTTAAAAGAATAACAAGATCATAAGCGTACGGGCAATTTGTTGCCGAGGGGGGGGGGGGGGGGGGTTAACCATTTGCCTTGTGCAAATTTGTTCTTCTGTCCAAAAAATCTGAGTTGCCCAAAAATTTGGGGGAACTGCAGCCCCCCTGGCCTCCCTGGCCCGTACGTCTATGAACAAGATCGTGACAAACATAAGGATTAGAGCAGTTTCCACTTGAGGTTCAACAGTAATTTCCATTTTGCATGGGTTTTCATTGCAAATTTCTCAAAAAATCATCAACTAAGAGGTAATTGTCTTGATGTACACCACATTCTCAGAACTGACATAAAAGGGTATGTATGGGGATCATAATACTGTAATAATAATAATAATAATAATAATAATAATAATAATAATAATAATAATAATAATAATAATAATAATAATAACCTAGAACTAGACATACAGAGAATGTGGCATATGAAAACCATAGTGATCCCTGTTGTTGTTGGTGCGCTTAGCACAGTAAAGAAGGGGATGGTAGAAAACATCAAGAAAGTATCTAAGAGTGCTAATGTGACAGAGATTCAAAAGGTCTGCATGCTGGGATCTGCGCAACCCTCAGAAAGGTGCTTAGTATCTGAACAGAAAGATTGACTTGAGTGACTGATGCCCTAGGTGCATGGTTTGCACCTGGCTGATGCAAATAAAGAATACCAGCAAAGACTGTGGTAGTAGAGATAATAATAATAATAATAATAATATAATAATAATAATAATAATAATAACAATAATAATAATAATAATAAACAAACAAACATCAGACATAGTTGGGGATGAGTCTTGGAGATGGCTTAGGAATGGATTTCTAAAAAAGGAGACAGAAGGTTTGATATTGGCTGCACAGGAACAAGCTTTAAGAACAAACGCGATCAAACACAACATAGATAAGACCTCAGAGACACCACTGTGTAGATTGTGTGGAGAATCTAATGAAACAGTAAGACACATTCTCAGTGGTTGCAAGAAGCTTGCCCAGAATGAGTATAGGAAACGCCACGACAAGGTCGCCCTGCGGGTACATTGGGAGATGTGCAGGAAATACGGGATAGAGTGTGCTGACAAGTGGTATGAGCACAAACCCTTGCCAATTGAAGAAAATGGAGAAGTGAGGATAACCTGGGACATGACTATTTTCACAGATAAGATGCTGAAGCAAAATCGACCAAATATCACTTTAATGCATAAGGATACACAGAAATGGACACTTATTGACATAGCTGTGCCAGCCGACCAGAATATCATCAGGACCGAGGAGGAGAAGGTAGAAAAGTACCAGGAACTAGCGTTTGAGATCAGAAGGATTCATGAAGCCTTGAAAGTAACAGTAATACCTGTTGTTATTGGTGCTCTTGGAAGCATATCGAAAAGAGCTAAGACCTTTTATGGAATGCTAGGTGTACCTGAATTCATGGGAAGTGTACAGTTGTCGGCCATCCTTGGAACTGCCCACCTGTTATGGAAAGTGTTGTGTCCCTGAGCTGCGGGGAGTGGCTGAGACATAATTAACTAAACCCAGTAGAACAACTCAAAACTGGAGAGAATAGAATAATAATAAAGATTTGATATTTTGAGGTGGAGATGGACAAAGGGTAAAATAGTGTTGCAGCTCTAGCCAAAACCAACATAATCCCTTTGGCCAATCACACCAGTCATAGACTGATGTGAAGCAAATACACCCAGTCGGTGCAAAGTGCGGGAAAAGATGGGCGAGCGAATCACAATTGGTTTTGATTTTACTTCTGTTGGATGAGGGAGAGACACAAATTTTTTAACCGATCACTGCGCTTAGCAATTTTTTTGCAAGTGGAGTAATCAGTTCAATGCAAACATCTTACCCATGGACAAGTTGTGATCCACCATACTGCAGGGCAAGGGTGTCGCCATGAGCCTCATACAGATCTTCTAAGATCCTGATAAATTGTGTGAAAAAAACTTACTGTAATAGACTTATTATCAGCCAGTGCTGAAATTTCAACTTGGGGGCAGGCTGGAATCTGTTGCAATTACATTGTGAATTTCTACCCAGGTTGAATTTCAGTTCGACTGAACCCTTTTCGTGGCTGCCCACTTTCCTCAGCCCTTCAGCTCGGTTTCACAAAGCAGGGGTGAAATTCCAGCCCAGGCTAAAACTTTCATCATGTAACGAAGTGTCGGGAATGGGTATCCGACAAATAAGTCACAGATTTTAAGATTCTCAGTTGTTTTACTGCTGTTCTTCTGGTTACAGATTTTTCCGATTCTCTATCTCTCACTTGAAAAACACACCCCAAAACACGATCTTATTTCAATATTTTTACAATCAAAGGTCCAACGTTCAAAGAGATTGTCTTTCACTTGTCACGCTATGTCACACTTCTCGACAGAAGATTTGTTCTGGATTTGTTCCGGCTAACTGGGCTGAAATTCACTATGCAATCAGGTCCACAAGCAACTAGAACATTTTTAGAACAAGTCTTAGCAAATTATCAACAAATGTTAGTAAATTAAAAAAGAACTTTGTCAGGTTAGGATTAGGGTTAGTGTCGTTATACTCTGTAAAAGACAAAACTTTCCCATGAAAGTGTCCCTTTAAAAAGTAAATTTAGAAAGCTGATGTTTAGTGCATTCGACGATGTCAGTAGTGTTAGAATCTAATTTTCAGCTTTATAGATATTCAATATGTTTTGGAGGCAGCATGTCTTCGTTCAGCTGGGATTTTTAAGGATGTTGAGTCCATTTGAAATATTTATTTCCTTTTATTATTATTATTATTTTTTTAATATTTATTTCCTTTGTTTAAGTGGCATGCCTGGCAACTAGCTATCTCAAAGCTAAGTATTTGACCACTAGAAACAACATTTAATTTATTTATATTTCTGCATTTTCATAGCATTAAATATCACACTGCTGCCTAATACTGTCAAATTAAACAAAGGTGGAATAGATTAACGATCAAACCATACCTAACAGCATCTGAGTCAAACTGTACAAATGGCTTGTCAATCACTCCTAATGCATGTAACTTAGAAAAAGTAACAGGGGGTTAGTATGTATCAATCTGTACCTGATCAACCAATGAAGTGCTTTTTATAAATTAATAGATCACTAACATATCACTATTATTTTTTGCAGTGCTTTATGGATCAGGAATAGATGACGAGCAGCCCCTTTTTTCATTGGTCCACCTCAAGGGTGAAGTGAAAAAAATAATCGAAAGCACCTCACCACTCATGCTCATGCATGCTCTCAATTTTTCACTTGTGCTCTTTTTTCATTTAACAATGGACTAAGAAAAAAGGCTAGAAATAGAGGATTATAGAAACTTTCTAAGATTACTGAATGGTCCACTTTGCAAATTAAGACACAATAGAAAGTACTTGTACCTGAAATCCAAGTGCACATTTGCCAACCATGAACTGGGCAGTGTTGGTTCTGTCCAGACAATCCACACAGTTTGTCCTCAGTACACCATTCTTGAAAATGGCAAAAAGGTAAAGAAAAGATTTACTTACTAAAGATAAAACATATTAAGTAACTGTATAGGTTTTTAAGAAAGCAGTAACCAACTGTGAACGTTAAAAATATGATGGAAGAGAGCAAAGAAATGATATTTCCAATATTTTATCAAATTTTGGTTTGAATATGATAGTCTGTCCATCGAAGTTTCTGTTGCTTTTGTAAGCATGTGCATAGAGCAAGGGCTCTCCTAACCCATCCACCCCAGGGGTAACCCTGTAATGGACTATCATCCCATCCGGGGGAAGGGGGGTAACAACACTCCTAGTTGCTTCGTGATAAGGAAACCAAGATAAGCTCTGGCTGAAAAAAAAAGTTTTGCTATAAAAGGGATAGCTCCTCCCAAATCTCACACCTTTCAGGCATGAAATGCAAATTTGTACTCTTGCATTCATCACACGTTGTACAGGTGAGCGTTCTGTCAACTAAACACGCTTCAAAATCTCATGAAACTGAAAGATGACCTGGACAAAAACAGGACATAGCTTGCTAATGTTTTAAACAACATTCTCAGCAGAAATGAAACACCACAGGTCGCTTGTCTGTTGTTTACGCTTTGATGGTTGAGTGATGAAGTTTGAGACAAGCAAAGGTGGTTTGAGAAAGGCTATTGCATGCAGAGACTTAACCTACCTGTTCTCTTCCCAGATTTTCATCTGAATACCCAGTACCACACATGCCATTCAATCTAAAACAAAATGTTTCATTTTGAATGTTAGTAAAGTTTAAAACTGTGTTTTGAAGTGAGAAATGATGTGCAGCGGAGTATTTTTTTTTTGACGAAATTTGAGGTGTCTAGACAGCCGATGAAATACTGTCTCGATCTTCTCAATCCAGAAAAAAACTAAGGAGTGAACAGAGAAATAAAATTGACAAAATCCAAGCCTTCATTTTCTTTTGTTTTAACCTGCTTACCGGTATTCTTTGTTATTCTTTGTGCTCAACAGACCAACCAAAGTGCTTGTACAGTAGTCCATCTCACATAATAATACAAATTCAAAGTTCTGAAACAGTCAACTTTTATAAATCAAGTAAACATGAAGTATTAAGTTTACCTTGAATCTTTTCTGATCTGGTTGCAGTACAATTCTTGCCCACTGTGGAAAAATCCAGTGGATTTGAAAACCTGGAAGCATTTAATTCATGAGTGCATCAAACGAGAAACAGAAGAAAACATCACACTTTAACACCACTTTTCTAACATAACAAGATGCAATAAATAATGAATACAATACACCACGTACTACACCATCATTCATCAATAATAATAATAATAATAATAATAATAACTTTATTTAAGTGTCAATGTATTTAGCACCACTGTGCTAATTGGGGACACTGTAAATACGTAAACAAATATTGTAAATGAAACAGAAAGTTCTTAAAAATCCCAACTGGCAGGAGGCAGACCAGTTGGCTATTTACAAAGCGTGGAGGAGTTGAATTCGGGACCACCGAAGACAAATCCGTTTTAGTGGTAGGGAGGAGGACTCGAACCCGGGACCACCAGATTACAAGTCCAGCGCCCTGACCACTAGGCCACGCTCGCCTCCATAACTATGTCTTCATCACCACAACTATGTCTCCATCAACTGTGTCTTGACAAAAAAAACCTAGGGTAGTTGTGCTACACTGTAGTTACTCAAAGCACAAACCTCATCAGCAATAACAGTCAGCTTCTCCATTACATTACAGTCTTTACTGCAATAAAAAAAAATCAAAAAAAAGTTTAGTACACACAAAGTGTTCCAGTGAGGGCTTAGCTTTCTCTAAGCATGGGTTTCAAACCAACTGAACTCCGGTGGTTACTAGCTTAGGGCTGCAAATAATTTTTTCCTGTGGAAAGACATGTGTCTGACTAGCCACCATTTTGATTGGACAAAACTATGTTGAGGGTGGATGTCATGCTCGATAACGTGGTATCAAAGGCGTAAAAAAATGTCCCGAAATCTGTCTGAGCAAAGTTGCGATGTCACCAGAAATATTTGGCAAATTTTGGGTTGGTAATTGTCCGAAGTTCAAGTGCAGCTCAGCCAGCTTGTTTTGAAACCCATGCTTAAGGTTCATTTTCACCAGCAACAGAGTTTGAGTCACAATTTGAGTCATCAGAGCATAACTGAGCAAAAACTGTGCTAACAATCTTCGTGGCAATGGTAGCAAACTCGATCAGCTGGCCCCCAATACTAGTTTTAAACATAGATCTTTCTCGTATATTGCATGCCACCTCTGGAACAATAGACCTTTGCATGTTAGAGAGGCCCCAAATCTTAAGGATTTTGTGGCCAAACTTAAGAAACTTAAGTTGAGCCAAGACGAGTGTCGTTGTAATTCCTGCTCTAATTAGATTGTATTTTAATTGATAGTACATGGCTTGTTTATTAGTTAATTTTATAAAAGATTCCTACATTTTCTTAATTTATATACTACTGTAGATACACGTACATTTTTGTAATAAGTCCTTCTTTAGGCTCATCAATGTCACATGTTTAAATAAAGTTTTTCAGTTTCATCTGCTCTTCTGGTTATCACTGTCATCAGTGTAAACCAGTCTTTGCAGAACTCTTATCACCAATGTGTGCAACAGTTAATTAGTGATGCTTCACAAAGCTTATGTTTGAAATCTGTTTGAACTGTTACCAAATACTGACACCTACAACAATAGTTATTTCGGTAGAACTTCTAAGGACTGGAATGCATTGCCAAGCTAAATTGGCATGTCTGATTATTTTAGCTAGTAATGAATATCAATTAATGAGTGATGTAATTGTTGTTTTTATTAGTTTAATATCTAGTAGTCTGTTGTATTATCTAATCTTAGATGTTAAATGAATCTATATTTAAGATATTTTTATTACTTAATCTTACTAATAACGTCTTGGTCGCTCTTTGTAAGACTGAAGATTATTGAATAAAGGATGAATCTACTGAAATTCTGGGCAGGAATTACCAACTGCAAATGAAACCCACCTCCCTTTGAAACAATGAAATGTTTGCACTAAAACCCGAACACGTAGTTTTCCCATTATTGAATTGGGGGAGCGGGGAGGGGTGGTCTTAATTTTTCATTTCAACTGTAAAACAATTGTAACAATAAAGATGAAATTATCAGTAATCACACGAGCATGGGACAAAGAAAAACTCCTGGTGATCTAAGACCATTTACTAGGTTCAAATGGCCTTCGCTCACCAGGAGTTCTCGTAGCTCACTTGGTTAGAGCGCCCTATTGGTAATCTGGGAGGTCATGGATTTGAATCTTGTCAGGGACTCAGAATTCTTCTTTGTCCCACGCTCAAGTCATAATTGATCATTTTCATCCTTATCATTTATTCACCGAGCTAAAAATTTACCATCTATCATATTTATCAAACCAATTGTCAGTGCAGGCATAATGCTAGACTGTACATTTTTAGTCTAACCTCTTGTTGTATCTAGCCATGTCCCATGCCTTGTACTGTATGGCATGTTGCACTGGTAAAAACTGGTTCAAGTACGTCACAGCTCTTTCCAGTTCTTCACTGAGTATCTGCTCATGTCTTTTCTTTTCCTTCTTCTACAAAATCACAAGCAAGTTTAAGTTGTACCTGCCAACTTTTTCTTTGCCAAATCATGCAATTTTTTATTAGGGTTGTCTTCATGCAAGGATTACCGATGATGTTCAAGTAAACATGATTTGGGTCCTAGTCCCAGGATGTGTTTTGAGTTTAACACAATGTCATCAAAACATCATCGTTTTAATTCTAAAATTGGTGAATTCAGGTGATGTATCATCATGAACTAGAATGTTTCTTTTCTTGCATTGCTTCAAGTTTACATGTTTTTAGAAACTGTGTCTGCTGAGACTGTAATATGTCAAAACTTTCAGCATGACGTGAGAAATTTGTCCACAGGCATGAGCAGCTGTGGACAAGTTTCAGACCCACAGGCATGAGACTTGCACCCAGTTACAGTTTAAGATGTACACTGCAGCTAACAAAGTTGATAAAAGTGTAATTTATTTCAAAGACAATAAACTACAAACTTACCTTGACAAGATTGAGAATGACTATGGGAGATCCAAACCGTCTTAAAAGTTGGTTGAAATGTTGACCAGCAGCTGAGCAGAATGGATCAGCACGGTCAACTATGAAAGAAAAGACAGAAAACCTTACTGTTTCCTGGATATCACTGTATAATGTTTGAGGGGAATATTGTTGGACTCGATCTCAAAGTGAAAACAGGATACTACTTACAGTTAGAATACGTAAGGACTACTTACTAATGATTTGTGGTTTTGGTACCATAACCTGCTTTACCTCCTGAAAAATGGAAAAAAGTTACTATAGGTAGAATATCATAGGTAAAATGTCATAGTCATTAGAGGTTTGGCAAGAACAATGAAAACATTTTGAACATTTTTCCTATAGCAAAAATATTCTATTGTTCCAACATGGCTGCCATGCAAAACATCTAATGACTACGACATTCTACCTTTCATGACTTCATGGAGGTCCAGTATAATGTTGCCTACGATAAAGTCCCTTTCAGTTTATAATCCAGCACATTAAAAATTGATGACCCTTTCATATACCTCCAGCCTGAAAGAAGCACTCCTTTGGGCTTGGCATCCTCAAAAATATGAGGCCTTCCAAGGAGTAAAAGCGACATGCACACACGGCCCTGAAAACTGGTGAGCGACAAGGGATATGAATATGCTGCTAAAATGTGACAGCGACATAATAAACTGTGAAAAATGACGGTGACATTGGAAAGTTGTGCATTTTACCAATAATAGTTAATGTCCCAGTTCCTAGTGAGTTATGGTTCAAACTGTGAACAAACACACGCAATAAAGACACATTATATGGCGTAAGGGGGGAACACCGCTCCTCAATCGGCGTGACAGACGAACTTCCATTGCGTGACCCAAAAGCTAAACTTATCTCCCCAGCGGTAAAACCCGCGCTGGATCGGACAAGTCGGCGAGGCCAAAAGCTACACGTCCTAGAAGCCTAACTCTAAACAGCACTACGAGCTGACCTCCTGTCAGCATCGTGCTAGAGTATAGACAGTTGTGACTTCTCAAACCTTACTATCTCCCCAGCACTAGGAGCCGACTCTGCCGGCACGTGCTCGATCGGACAAGAAGAGGCATAAAAGAGCATAAAAGCACCAATAAAATAGCGAAAACGAAGCTTGGGGAAGTCGCTGCAAGACTTAACCGACAGCGTAACGCAAGAGGTGAACCCCAGTTTATTAAGTAAAAAACAGCAAGCCTCCAAAGGGAGGGAGGGTGGGATTCACAATTGGAGGTCTAACTAACAGTTACAGTAGCGATATAACTAGCGAATGATACCAAAGTTCAAGCTAGCACTTTTTATAGCTAGACAGATGTCTGGATTTAGGCCAATGGTAAACTGTGTACCATCGAATGGAAGGAACCCATACGGCTTTGAATGAGACATGAATAGAGATAGTCAAAGGACTAACCAAACAAAACCCATGATATCATCGTACAAGACATTATTGCAACATGTGTACTTAAAAGACTATTTGAGACCATTGCTTACCTAGACAAGAAAGAGTACATAGAGTACTGTTGTGTTACATTACATAAGAACTAGTTGTGTACGCAAATAGTGACAACCCGCAAGGGGTTTCAAGCGTCACGCTCCATTAACTGCGCTTTAACGATAGTCTTTAAAACTTTATTAAAAATAATAATACATATACGATAAATGTAGCACAAAAGTGACTCAGAATACAGGAAATGACATTTCTGAGGGCTCAGATTTTCAAAATTTCCCCACAGAAGCCTACTTTCAAAGCCCCCTAGCAGTGTTGGGCTTTTGCTGCTCACAGACTTTTGCCTGTTGAGCAACATGAAAGTCCGGTTATAGCCCTGTAGCAAAACAGTTTCTCACAAAAAAAGTGACAGTCACAGACTACAAAAAACGACAGCGACATTTACAACTGTAGATTAGGTGGCATTGGTCTTCATTAGAAAGTGACATCGTGACACAGCTACCCCTCTTGGACAGCCTCAAATATATGCAAGCTGGTGTCAATGAACTGACAGTGATGGGTGAGAAAAGTATCTAGAACATTATTATCAAGAAAAAATTCTTTACCTGTGACCAGAAAGAAGGGACTGACCCTCTCAGCTGGACATAAGAAGTAAATCTGCCGCTTTTGAATGACAGTACTGAGGCATCATGAACAATTTGTTCTGTCTCAACCTCATTTGCTACATTTCCCTAAAAAATCAAACAGCAAACATGCAATGAATTTGCTGGGTGAACGTTTCTTCTGGTCAGGCCAAAAGAGGAAATTTTTGCACATTACACTCTGATAAATTGAACCTGCAACTGTTGCTTAAATTACATTTGCTGAACGTTTTATGTACTGTTAAGTACTCCAGTCCCCATGGGAGGCATGTTGGCCAAACGATTAGTGTACTGGACTCCGGATCAAATAGCCCAGGTTTGAGTAATCTGTTCCAGGCTCTTGACAGGTGGTCACGGGAAAAGTGGATGAGAAAGGGAAAACAAGGAGTGCTCTCCTTAGTCTACCCTCGCATGCTTTACGATGTGCTCCAACTATCAACAGCCTACTATAGACCAGGATTCAAGCACTGACGGCATAGTGTTTCTTTCTTGGGCAAGACACTTTGCTCCTTTAGTACTTCTCTTTACCCAGGTGCATAAATACATGTAGGTACTGGTGAATTTAATGCTTGTGGTAACCATGCAGTGGAGTAGAAATATTCAATGGGAAGTAGAAATACTCCCATTCTCTTCATGATAATTAAGGAAACCAGGATAAGCTCTAGACTGATGGGCCACTAGGCCCAAACACAGACTTCACCGTTTTTACTCCAGACCCTGTTGGAAACCCCACGGGTTCTCCTTGTAATTTTTGGTGGGTGTGTGCCGCCCGGATCGCCAAATCCAGACCCTATTTCAGACCAATGCATGCCATTTTCCACACCCATTTTCAGACCTGGCTCCAAAAATCCGTACCCGTTTTCAGACCTGACCGTGAAAATATACACTTGTTTTACACCTACTAGGTAAAATTTAGCTGGAATGATATATTTCATCTAGTTCTCTTTCTCTCTCATTAGTTACTCGTCCCAGTTACTGAGAAGAAAGGTATGTTTATAAGCTTTCGTAATTGTTCCCCCAAAAAACATACCCAAATTGAGAATATAAAAGCCAAAAGCTATACCTGTTTTCAGACCAAAACGGCTCAAAAACCATACCCTTTGGGGCGGCACATACCTATATACCTAATATAGGGGAGTACCCCCCCCCCCCCCCCTGGTTAGAAACAAAAAAATTTTAATGCTTGTAGCAGGCTTGATTTCAGATTGAAATACCGGTATGACATGAATCTGTCTTAGTACTAGTACCCATCACTTATTTTCAACTGCAAAATGTCTACGATAAAAAGCAAATATGGGAGTTTTAATGTATGGCATGGACCTTGTCATTTGCTCCTCTCTTCAAAAATCTGGTTCCAGCAAATTCCTTTGATCTTCTTGCAATCAGTGTCACATATATAGGTCGACCATAAACACAAATATCTAGGCATCACCTGTTAAGGGGATCAACCTGGCATATTCTGTTGATAGTTTACAAATAATAACTCATTGTCACTCACCACAGAACACAAATGAGAGGTATACAATAAGAAGACATACTCAGTTAATGCATATCTCAAATTAAAAAAAATCATGCTTTGACATTTCTGTATTGAGCTTAGAGGCACCAAGTAGCAAATTGGCTAGTGTGGACACGTTTTTGCTTAGGTGCACCAACTTGACTCTTTCCCTTTGATTCATATTCGAAATGAAACTCTTGGCACTGAAATAGCTTTGTAGTTCTAACTTCACACTTTAAAAATTAATTTACTAAAAGTTATATAACATGCATTCCACTCAATTTTATAAAATAACTGAGATAATATGTGTGCTCTCATTAGTCAATTGGTGTATTTAGATGAGAGTATGTAAACACGGTCGTGATGTTTTAGATTTGCGTATATTTTGGGAAATATTAAATATAAAAGAGAAACTTTTAGAAAACTTATACTGTGTGTTTACATAGCCTCATCTATTCTCCAAAGTCATACAAGCCTGGGAAAATAACTGTCTTGAATTCTCTCATTACCCCCCCTCCCTGTGTTTATATGAGGCTATATAAACATGGAAAAAGTCCTCTGTTGCTTAAGTATTTTAACATACTGTCAATTCCCAGGAGATATCCACCAATAACATCATGTTTGCAAAGTAAAAAGCTGAAAGGATACCAGATTGTCCAACAAAACCATTAACAATGTGCAAAATCCAGTCAGGATGTACAGCCCCCTCAAAGCCCTGCAGCAGACATCTGTTCCACACAAACTTGCTGCACGACTTGTTCTTGCTCAAGAATGGCTTCTCCTTTTGCTGTCTTAGTTTCTCACAATCTGAACAACCAGTCTCTTTACTGCCTGCTGTATTACTATTTTTCACAGTATGTATATCGTCACTGCCTGTGTTACCAACTGATTGAAGCTCTGAACCTTTGGTCTCTTTTGCTGCCAAAGTTGCCATGTCATCTGAAGAATGATCTGGTTCAGCTCTAATTGCAATTGTGCTATTAATTGCACTGTTTTGATCACTATTACCAGAAAAGACAGCATTTACATTTTCATTTTCTTCTTTTTCAGTGCTGTCAACAACCACATTACTACGTTGAACTTGCCCATCACCAATACTAACATCATTACATGTATTTGATTCACTAGAATCACCAGAGAAGACTTGATCACCACCTAACGCAGTTTGGTCAAGTGCTTTATTGCCCTTCGACACTCTAGGTTCAGAACTGTCTGCTAGAGGCTCAGCACGGCCTGTGGAAGCAGACTTGTCTTGTGAAGTTTCTTTGTCAAAGTGATCACATGTTCCCCAAGCCTGCCATGAATCTGCTGTAGTAGACAAAGCTGGTGGGTTGATGATGGGGGCCATTTGACGCTGAAGGTTATGTGTCAGATCATAACTGTAGCTGTGAGAGAAAGACGAGAACATGGTTAAAAGTTTTTTTATTAGCAGATTGAAAAATTCAGTCCAACACTCTTAAGAGAATCTCTCTCGAAATTAGCGGTCTGTTGAATAGAGGTTGAATAGAAGGCCTTAAAAATAACCACCAAAAATTCTTGGCATTGGCTTAAAAAGATTTAACTAAAAAAGAAAGTAAGTTAACCCATTGACTCCTGGAGATTTTTGCAAAAAACACGTTTTTTAGACATTTTGAACATTTTCTAGTCAGTTGTAGACTAAATCTGCTCCAAATCTCTCCAAAATGCATTTGCAAAATAAAGACATGCCATGTTTTTCACTACAATAGCATTTAATGACATTTTAGCTCGGGCATGCGCACAAATCAAAATTTTGAGATCGTGACCCACCTTTTTAGGCTGAAAAAGTGACCCACCTCTTTGGGCTCTTCGTTTTTGTTTCACTTTTCCTTTCTGTTGGCCTTTTTCTGGGCTTGCTTTCGGTTCGAGAATTGCCAAGATAGCATCAATGAGACGGGAAATACTTAACATGAAATAGCCAAGGGTAAGCTCCTTTAACCCAATCAATATCATCTGGGTATCACTGGAAAGCTCTTCTGCTCCTGCACAACTGGGGTAAAAGGAATTCCTATTTTGGTCAACTATAGCTGATGACGTCAGAAGCAGAACAAAGGCCAACATCTGTCACAGCCGGTTACGACTGGTGTAGGAGTCAATGGGTAAAAGTACTGTATATTAAGTAGATTGATTTCATTACAGTACTGTACCTAAAATAAAAGTTGCTTGAGAGATCAACATTTTGAAAGATCTTGACATATCTGAAATAAAAAAACCTCAGTTAAAACAAGAAAGTATGTTTACAAATGTAAAAATTACTATCATGGTCGGACAGTTAAGTCCACAGCACCACGTGGCAGGATTTTCGATATGAACATTACAAGTAATATATAGATTTAGCCAAGCCTAAAAGTGGAGCTCCAATTTTTCTGCTGGTGCTTTTTAAAATAGTTTGTGAAAGAAAGTTGCAGCTTAGTTTGTCTGTGGCACAGGCTAGGTTGAATTTATCTGTTGATCAATATACGAATGAATCCTTACATGTATGAGTTCATTGTTAAAGGAAGTGCCAAATTTGTCACTGAAAAAGTCTCATGTGGATTTGGATAGTTATACAACGTTTTTCTTTCCAAGAAGGGAACAGGCAGTTATTTTGACCAATTATTTCAGTAAAAATTGCATAAATTGTCCCAGCTGGTGCTACAGATCATAGTAAATTGGATTTGAGCCCATGATCCAATCATATATCAACACCTGGTCAGCGGTCAACTTAAAAAAAGCATGTGATCTTGATGAGTTCTAAACCTGAGCCCTGCCAATTGCATGACCATCTCAAGGTAATGATGCAACCTTATGGTAACCTTTTTCCAGGTCGAGCTCTCTTTGGACTATGGCCACCATATTGGGGCAACGTTGTTTGTATGTATGTACCAGTACTTTGCATGTGCCCATGAGTTGTTCCTCTTGTCATTTTGACCAGGAAGAATGAAAGGCATGGTTCTCCTGTTTACAGTTTGTATGCATTGTTGATTTTCCTATTTCTATGGGTATAGGGCTTTGCTCTGCTACGGCCCTTTGGGCCACTGGAGCTACTACAATCATGTAACTAAACTTAACTCACAAAAGGTTGCAAAATCTCTGGGAATCAGCTAGAGCTATAGGGTAAAGTCTGTGTCGAACCTAGTGGCTCATACCGCCTGAGCTTATCCTGGTTTCCCTAGCATTAAGTGACTTGGAGTATTTCTTCTTCCCCTGGATGGGATGCTTGCCCAGTGCAGTGTTACCCCTCAGCATTATATTGTTGGTACCCATTTATACTCCTGGGTGGAGAGAGGCACTGTGAGAGTTAAGAGTCTTGCGCAAGAACACAACGCAGTGTCCCGGCCAGGGCTTGATAAGGAGTCGATCCAGAGCAGGGATGCAGCTAAGGGCCGGCTACCGGCTAATTTCACTGACTGAAAGAGAGCTTATCACCGGCTTAAACTTCACTAGAAAACAAAGACTCAAAGAAATTTTGCAGGTACAATGGTCATAAAAGCCGGCTGAGCTTGTTTGTGAGCCGACTTTGTAATTTCTTAGCTACATTCCTGCCAGAGCCCAGCGTACTGACCATTACACTAAAATCGGCTCTTATAACAGCACTTTATTTTACAGCTTCCCTCTGTAGAACATTCCATATTGTGTTGTTCCAGAAAATAATGCACATCCCCATTATTTAAGGTTTTTGTTTGAATCGAAACTCCATTCCCCACCTCTTCAAAAATTCTATTTTAGATCCATACAGAAATTTGCATTTGAGCACCCCTTTTCCCTTTGCAATTCCAATGAACTTCCATGGAGTATAACAAGGAACCACACATTAACAACATTAGCACATACTTGGATTCATCAGGGTGTTGAAACTTCTGTCTGACCAGTTCATTTGCTATTGGAATCAGCTTTGTGTCCTCAATCTTATAGATACTGTGTGCTCCAATCTGGGCCTCCCTGAAAAGGTTTAAATTACAACACATTATTAATTAATTTAGGACTTCAGTATTATAACAATAGAGTTGATGTTCACGGGAGTAAATAGGTTTTTGGCCCGTAGGCGAGGGCTAAAGCTCTGAGGAGGGCCAAAAACATATTTAAGCCCAAGAACATCAACTCTATTACTCTATCACTTCAGAGGGCATTGAGAACAGCAATCAAAGACAGTAAGCAATATCTTGAACACTTCCGGCAGTTAGCTGGTGTTTATTTTTGATCGAAAATCAGGCTAAAGATATTTTCGAACCTTGCCAGAAAACCTCAAAATTCAATCATGTTTAACGGTTAGAACAAAATTTGCTCTACATTTTCTTCAAATTAAACATACAGAATTCTATAGACAGCAAAGAAATATCTATTTAGTGTTGTTCAAATGAATTTTGCAGCAAAATAAACTGAACTGGCAGTTTGGCATTGAATGAGTTTCGCTCGATGAAAACAAACTTACGTTCACTTCAGTTTGGCTGCCTGGATTCTTCTTTGAGTTTCCATAAACAAATTCCTCTTCATCTAGCTAAGAAGAGTTAGAATTTACTTAATTGTAAGGCGTTTAAGCCGTTTTGTCCTTATAGAGCTAGACAATATAATAGCACAGATGGAAAAGCCTCAACTGAGTCAGCGAGTGAGCTTGAGTGAGCTTGAAGTTGAGTTGCTTGCGAGCAAGAAAATGGCGCGAACAGTTGAATGGTTTTCAATTCTGATTGGCTGGCGTCTTCACTTTCTTGTCTCTGATTGGTCCACGCGGCGGGCTAAAATACATTTTAGCCCGCTGAATTCTCCATTTTAGCCCGTAAAATACACCACAATGCCGATGAAATGATTATAATATTGGATATTTATTAGGGTTATGTTTATATTGTATACCTACTGTATACCTATATTTGTATACCTATGAACATACTGATCCAATCTTTAAAAACCTTGGTATTTTAAAATTTCATGACATACACCTATTACAACTACCATAGGTTTATTCCTGTACTCCTATCAAAACCATACTCTTCCTTTAAAATTTGATTGTAAATTTACCTTAAAGAGACAAATTCATTCATATAATACAAGAAACTCTCACGCTTTTCGTTTGCCTTTCTGTTGGACTAACATCAAGCAATTTTCCATTTTTTAGCATGGACCCAAATTTTACAACTCTAAGATCATCAACTCGTCCTCCCGTCTCCTTTAAAAAAGCATTAAAGGCATTTATTTATAATAACTATTAGCATTCTTACATTAATGTGCTTTACGTATTAGCTTTATTGCAGCTTTCGTTTTCATAGGGTAACTTAATTTCCATTTGATAAATGTAATTGCATCGACCATCATGTTCTTCTTTTTTAATTTCATCAACTGAGGAGGCCTAATTAACATATGCTACATAGTTTTTTTTAGGCCTCCTCCCCATTGTTACCTTTTTTCTTTCTATCTTTTTTTTTTGTTTTCATTATAATAATGTTATCTAAGGTGTGGCAAATAAATAAATATTAATTAAATAAATAAATAATCTGCATAAATTTCTTGCAACAAATTTCCAAAAAAATAGGCGTACTTACTTTCTTCTTTCTGTGATCAATATGATGTAATAGCCTTCCAGAAATCTAACAAACCCTGCAGATAATATCGGTAATTGTCAGGTTAATGTGATTAAAGGGATACAGTCAGCTTTGGGACCGCGCTGTCCTGGACACTAGTTTTCTCACTTTGAAAAATGTTTACCTCAACCTGAAATCAAAGTTATGCATCAAGTACATCTATAAATCTGCTTCAATCTTGTCAGTGTTTCGCTCGATTTTCAATCGTTTATTGAAAACCTGTTTTTGAGTGTGCTAATTTGCTCATCCTAGGATATTATTTTATCATATTTGTTTAAAACAGTATGGATTGCGATAAAGTGTGATATGCAAAGTAGTTATGTAATGGTATCTAATGCACATGTGCACCAGTTGACTGTGTCCCTTTGAATGAAACAAAACATTATTAGCAGACAATTTTATAACACAAATACGTAAATGCATACATACAATTCGGGCTCCTTCAAATATTTTTTTCATTATTACAGTCTTTCCTGTAAAACCGTGAACATCAGACATGTATATGGAATGTCACAAGAAAAAAGCCAATCAGGTGTGAGAAAACTAAACCGCAAACACCAATGGTAATTAGTTTGTGGTTTTGAGGGTTGTTCGCGTGTCCTGAACTTTGCTGTGATTGGTCACCACATAATCAACATTCCTGAAATATTTCAGGTGTTCACAGTTTTACAGGAAAGACTGTAAGGCCCCATATGAAGACTACCAAAAAGTATGGGGAGCATCCCTATCAGTTTTGTAGGGGGGTCTACCCCTGGGTAAAACCCAACAATATCAGGCAGTGAATTACTGTTGTAGAAAATTAGGACATTACGCAAGGTTTGTGATTAGCTAATAATTTGTTAGCCAATCTTATTTTGAAAATTGGATTTTAGATAATTTCTGGAACAACACAATTTAGTTCCTGCAACAGGTGGATAACATTTGCTCATAATATGCTTATTTGGAAGCAATAATTAGTAATTAAACTCACCAACAATACCATAAGCAGAGATACTCCTGTGAAGCCCTCTGTTTGTACTTTCGTATGGCCTGTTTTTATTTGGAAGGTTCCCTGCATTAATCATGGACAACAAATCTTTGATCTGTCGTTGACTGTATTCAACCTAAATAATATTCAAAAACTCATTAATAATTCAGGAAAATAATAAAGAACGTACAAATTTTAAAGAAATTAATGTTTAATGAGTGTCTTTATAACTGACAAAGACACGGCTAAATTTTACAGCCAATTTTCCCCAGAATAATAATAAACCCGATGACTATTCTACAAATGTTTTTGAAGCTGTTCAAAAAACTCGCAACACGTGTTTTATCGCCAAGTGTTTTAAACCTGATAAAACACTGCTGCTCATTTTTTAAACATTACTTAAACAATAAAACATCTGATGATGAAAATTATGGGTAGAATCATATTTAAGACAACGTTTCGGCGTCCTCATGACACCATCATCAGGTCAAAGTATACTATTCAACAGATAACAAGAATATTAATGTTCAAATTCAAGTTCTTAGTCCCTTAAGGCTGGGTGAAGAGTTTTGCTTTTATCGAGTCACTTTGAATATTTAGACACGGTTTGTGCTCGCCAATAAGTCGATGTTTAACAGCTTACCAAGATCCTTCAACTGTTTGCGTACAGAGTCAGCTGATTTTTGTTCCTTGAAAGGTAGAACGATTCGTACTGAGTGCAGGTCAGGTGTAGAATTGCGTGGAGGTGCTGGTGTTTGTTTGGATGTAATAAAATTGGAGATCATAGAATGAATAAGGTCTCGAGATGGATACACTCTTCATGAAATAATGACCAGTTAGATGATAGCTTAAAAGCTCGGTCTAGCATGGTAATAATTAAGGATTTCTTGTAACGATTATCAACATGACTACTGTAATGCAACAATAGACCAGTATTAGTCGGTTTCACATATACACTAGTCGTAATGTTCTGACTGTCTTTTCTTAAGACCATGCCTAAGAAAGGGAGCATATTCTCAGTTGGCAGTTCCATAGTAAAGCTGATCGATGGGTGGAGGTCATTCAACACATGCAGGAAAGAATAGGCAGACACTTCAACATTTATCAAATTTAAAAATTCAGTACTCTTGGGGAACTGATGAAATATCTTGTCAAACTCCTCCCTGGTGCAATATTGGTGTCAGGCATTTAAATCATTTTCATCAAAATCAATATTTCTTGGGAAAAGGGTGGGCGGACAACTGGCTGTTGATTTTGAATAATTTTAATTTTATATCGGCATTATGATCAACTGTTTTGGCCCACATCCTCTGGCGATGATGATTTTACAAAGATGAATAAATTATTTCTTTTGTTTATTTCCCCAAGCCTCAGCACCATGTTAATGCACCTATCAATGTAAATCCCGCAGAGGGGGAGTCCGGGCATAGGGTAGGGATTTGATCTGAGCTGGATTTTCTGCTCAATTGCCCGGTCCCCGAGGGCAATTGTAGATGGTCAAAAGAGGCACTAAAATTCAATAAACTGTTGCTAGAAATGCCAATAAAGCGGTCAAAAGACCCCACCACGGGACGATAACTATTGTCAAATCCCTCACCTATGCCCGCACTCCCTCCCTCCCCCGCGGGATTTACATTGATAGGTGCATAACATAAATATATCGGAATGATGAGTTGGTTTGATTTAAACGTACTTTTTGTCCATTGAACCGGGTAAAAAAACAGCTACACATTTGAATTAACGAAAAGGTTAACTTAAATGTCAAAAGACTAGCCTTATCATCAAAAAACACCAGCTCATAAGGCTCTGTTCTGTCTATCTTCAACACACGAAAGCGAGTTTCTGCATTGTTCGACCCAACGAGGAAGAACCTCTGCGAAAGGAAAAGTAAAAAATTATTCAACACCAGGATTATCACAGAATTAATTCACTCCAAAAGTGCGCTTTTCTCGTTCTTGTAAATTGATATTTACCGCTTTCGTCTCGTAGAGGACAATTCGCTGAGTACAGCAAATGGAATAGTGATCCGCCATCTTTGAAACCCCGCCGGACTGTTCGCTCCCAGATCTCCGGATGGGGAAAATAGACACTCCTCCACCCGTGCCACACCCCGAGGAGAGTCTAGGAGAGAGGGGGAGGTGATGCTACCAGTAGTCTACATTGAGCGGCAGGGTGTCGAGAGGGTGAATAGATAGCATCAGAGTGAACGATATGTTATAAGGGGGCATAGGTGTATGGGCAATTTTTTGGTGGGGGAAGGGGGCAGTGAAACATTTGCCCAAAACATTCTCCCAGAGTTGCCATCCGGAGTCCAGTGCACTAACCATTAGGCCACTGCGCCTCCCACAGCACCAAATGGTACAGCTCCATTTCCTTGGTGAGGAATAGTGCAGTTCCATTTGTTCAAAAAGTTTGTGAAATTGGGGGGGGGGAGGGGGGTGGGGGGCTGCAGCCCTTCTGCCCCACCCAGCCCATATGCCTATGTAAGGGAGAGTGAGTGAGGTGCATCCTGGGAGACCCAAGGGTGGTTAGCAGGTGTGACACAAACTAAACCAGGCAGCCAATCAGAGGGGCACTCTTACGAATTCTTGTAAACTTTTGTTCACACATTTTTATGCTTGGTTTACTTTGTGTTGCCCCGACTAACCACCCCTGGGTCTCCAAGGATGGGGAGGTGATGATAAGGCCCCCAAAATATCCAAGTTTGCAGTCTACTGGCAGATGCAAATATTCTCCTTTGTTAAACGTCTGGAGAGAGGAATGGAGATCGGTATGCAGGGTGTATCGGTTTATCTTGGATAAATCACAATGTAATAGCATCTAGAAAAGTTGTTTTTTTACTATTACCAGTGTTACAATACACATCCCTAGAATAACAATACTTATCATTTTCCTATCATTACAAGTCGAGCCTTATTAAACAATTTAATCTACAAAAGAGTAAAATAATTTTATTCCTACTTACATGTAAAAAATAGAGAGTAAAAGGACCCTAGAACTAGACTTGATTTCTCTTGGCTATAAATATCCTTAAAAATTAATGTATGAAAAGTGAGATTTTTTTCCGGTATTTGTTCTGTATAACATAGATAGGCATATCAGAGTTTACCTCTCTGATGATGAAAAAAAGTGAGATAAATTTTATCAAATAATAGCCTGTTCCAGGCGTTCGGTTAGTGGCGAACAGCATAAAAGAAAACAAAGAGTGAAAAGGCTGCGAACTGCAGGAGTCGTGTTGGCCCATCAACTATCAAACTGGAATGAGTTTCTTTTCACTCACCATTTTCTTTTGCACCGTTCCCCACTAATTGAATACCTGGAACAGGCTAATCAAATAATTACAGATTTGAAAATCAATGTAATGTTGCATCTATAAAGATGAGAAACAGTCATCACAAAATAGCTTGAGATACCATTGTTATCTCTCCAAATAAGACATGTGGAGGTTCTTTCTTGTTTTACAGTAATTCAGTCATTAATTCTATCTCTCTTTAACTACGCAAAAAGACACATCTCTAACACAAACGGTTGATAAGGACTGATCATGTTCAGCATTATTTATGATTATCTTTATACAAATTATGTTTATAATTTCACCAAAAACAAAGCAAAAAAATTACAGAATAAAAATTGAAAGTATTTTGAAACAAAAACAGAGATCAATTTCTGGAAGCAGTGTGTGGAGCTTGTAGATCTCAATCATGTGCACAGTGTCCATGTTGGTGTGTGTATGTTCACTGAAATTCCAAATATTTTGTTTGATGACTTCCATCAATGCATCTTCCAATTATCCAGTGCTTGAAAATGTGCTGTTGCTCTTGCTACTTGGAATTTTTTCTGACACTGCTGAATTATATATCCCAAGTTCAGATGCTACTTTTCTGGAGGTGGTTGCTTTTCATTTTCAGTACCAAGAACATCTGCTTCAATATCTGAAAGATCGATGTTTTTCTCCTTGATGGCCTTCTGTACAACATGGGAAAAAACATTATTAGATTATTTCACAGTAATGGTAATTGTAAATCCAAGAGTGCTTAGAGGTACCATTTTCACGAAAAAAAAAACAATAATTCCGGGATTAATTCAAATGACATAGTTCATTCCAGTGAAATATTTTCTGGAGTTGACTGGAATTTACGGAAATTTCTGTACCATTTGTTCATAACCTTGGTGTCAGGCTTCTTACGGAAAAATGCTTGTTGACTTCAGGTCCCTGCTGCGTATTTTTTGAAACTTAGGACCCAATGGTATGGCTCCATTTCCTTGGTAAGGAATAGTGCAGTTCGATTTATTCAAAAAACCCTTCAGAAAATTCTTATTATTACTGGGTACTGTTATTGTTATCATTATCATTATGCACCTATCAATTTTAATCCGGTGGGGGGGGGGGGGAAGGTTGGGCATAGGTGGGGGATTTGACAGTAGTTATAGTCCCGTAGTGGGGATTTTTGACCGTTTTAACGGCCTTTCTAGCAAGATTTTATTAACTCTTAGTGACTACTTTGACAATCCACAAATGCCCTGGGCCGGGGTAGGGCATTTGAACAGAAAATCTCAGCTCAGTTCAAAAGATCAGATCATAGGATCATTATCATTATTACATTTGAACGGCCCCTTTGTTTATAAATGCTTCGTTCTTTAAAGCGTTCAGCGAAATGCAGGGTATTCTAAAATTGCTCCACTTAAAGGCGTATAAAGATCTAAAGTGGCCGACTTACCAAAACACATGTTCTGTAGTTCTTCAGCAGTTCGCTACATGGATCACTTTTGTAATCCCCTTTGAGGAAGGCTTCTGAATACCAAACGTTGAAGCAAGCATCGTATTCTTTCTTCAATTCATTACACTCAGATCCAATACTGTTCATTCCTCAAAAAGGTATATCAAAAAAATCGCTTGCGTTCACTATACGAAAATTACGAAAATCTGCAAGAAGAAACTTGGAGTCCGCGATCAAACTGCGGTATTACACAAAATTTAGTTTTGCGTGCATCCGCTGTTCAGAAGGATAGTTTTGCAACAAATATGGCGGGCAGTTCGACTAGGGAAGTTATAACTCTTCAATTTGGCCATTATTCCAACTTTGTCGGCACTCATTGGTGGAATATTCAAGAGTCTAGCTTCTGCTATGATCCCAGTGCTTCATTTCAGCAGGAAATCAACCACGATGTCTTGTTCAGGGAGGGTTTAACTCTGCACGGCGACCAAACCTTTACGCCGAGGTTGCTGATGTTTGATTTGAAAGGAAGCCTGAGAGCACTACCACGATACGGTACTTTGTATCAGACTTCATCCCACAGCAACGACGCTGTGTGGTCAGGAAACATATCACTACACGAGTCTGATCCAGAGCCTAAAAATGAATTTCAAATGGACTTAGAAGCGGAGGAACCTGAGGCTGAAACTGCAGTTAGAGACAATAGAACGTTAGATCGCGACAATAGAACACTTGATCGTGACTCTAATTTAAGTTTTACTGAAGATGACATAAACCCTCGAGAAAAATATTACAACTTAGATGAAGACATTTCTGTTTGGTCGGATTTCTTGGGAACTTGTTTACACCCAAAATCAGTTCAGTTAGTGAGGGATTTCCTCCATCAAGAAAGTGCTAATCCTTTTAATGTGTTTGGATATGGACAAGGCATATTAAAAGATGAACACTTTTATGATGAGTTTGAAAACAGCCTTCATTTCTTTGTAGAGGAGTGTGACAGGCTTCAAGGATTTCAGGTAAAACCCTAGTCTGAAGTGTCGGACATCTTAAGACATCTGGCGCTTCAGACTGGTAAACCCCTAACTTTCAGAAAATTGTGTATTCTGAGGAAGAGGGTGGGGTCAAAACAGCCGGTATCCAGTCGTTTAGTCCCCAATCCTTTTAGCCCCCAGTCAATTAGCCCCCAACTGAAGTCGATTGGCCCCCAACCAAAGTCGATTCGCCCCCAACCTGAAGTCGATTAGCCCCCAACAGAATCGAACAAAGTTTACCACCGGGGGTAGCCTGCGAACACAGACGGATTTCCGACTTCAGGTTGGGGGCTAATCGACTTCAGTTGGGGGCTAATCGACTGGGGGCTAAAAGACCTTCATTCAAAAAGCCACATTAGAGCTACAAAAAGACATGAGGTTTCTCCTCCGTATGGTAAGTTGCATACCTATGCAAGAAGTTTCCATAATCGTTTTGGACTTCCAACATTTCTAACATCAATGCTCTTTGCTTTGAAATGTTAAACTAACATTTAACATTAACCAGGACAGTAGAGACATTTAGGGATTAGGGACCACCTGTACATGAATACATTGTACTGCTCAAGCAGAGTATATTGTGGGGGAAGACAGGGGGTTCTGAGCCTCCTATTTCCCATTCCAACCCCTTGTTTAGCTGCTCCTGTTTCTTTGTTTTGATTTTTCCCAGGTCCCACCACCTTGGGAATGTCGCTTCCCACCTTCTCTCCTCCTGCCTGCCATACCCACCGTGCCTCCTATTTCCCCAGGTTCCCGTCCCCCTGCCCCCCTCCACTATATTATTCATAAATTTTTGCCCCCTTCCTGTTCGATTTGACAAGCTAACCCAAGGAAAATATGATCAAGTGTTCTACTCTTAATGTTGTTATATTTCTGCAGATCTTTGCTGATGTGTTCAATGGTTTTGGTGGTTTGAGCAGCCAGGTACTTGAATATCTAAGGGATGAGTATGGAACTAAATCATTTCTTACATTTGGAGTTGCACCAACTCAATTCCCAGATGGAACACACAAAGACACTGCTTTCAGAATTCTGAATTCAGCTCTGAGTTATGGCAATTTGTCACAACACAGTGATGTGTTCATACCACTATCGCTTGCTACTGAGCTGTGGCCTCGCATGAGACAAGTCAGGGAGTTTCCTCTTCTCACTTACAAGGTAGTTTTAAGTTATTTTTACTTTTTAAATATATATGTTATTGTGTTAGAGTGTGATTTCATTAAAATGAGCCAGCGGCATGGCTTTGCATTCAAGGTTGGATCCAGACATTTCAGCAAGAGAACATAAGTATCCATCCTCCCCTCTGCCAATTTCTTTTCCTTAGAGATGCTGGTTGCAGCATACTGATTGCACAATATTTTTGGGTACGGAAATTGTGTGAAAATAAAAGAATAAAGGGGGCCCTGTGCCCCCTAGGTCTCCCCCTAATTTACCCCTTGGCATTTTCCTGGGACTTTGTTAAAGGGGTGAGGATTTGTTATTTTACAAGTTTGAATTCCCTGGTGGCATGTAAATTTCTTATATGTCAGTTCAACTAGTAGAAATCTGCCAAATTGCCAAGGATAATTTGTTTTTTTATGATCTTTTACTCTTCACAGCCTGCTCTTTCATACCATACAAGTTCAGTTCTGGGAGTATGTGTAGATACAATAACCATGCCTTACCGGCTTCTCACACCTCACTCGGCTAACATGAGCAGCTTTGTGGACAGTGTAGGATTTGGAGAGAGAAAGATTGCCAGTCTTGACTCAACTTTCCCCTTGCCTGTGGAAGAGACTGTTCCTTTAGCGTCGTTCTTGGGTTCAAAACTTAACAGAGGTGGGCAGGAGCTCTTGCAATCCGTGACTCCTGGGGTATCAAATTCTTCCTTTGTTATATCCCAGTCTGCCGTTATAAGAGGCATTCCAGCTTCTCTTACTCACAACCCTCCACGGAGCGTCCAAACCCAGAATCCCTCGCAGCACGAGAACCCATTTGAAGTATGCTCAGCCGCTAATGAAATTGTCCAAACGTTCTTGCAGAATTTACATCCCCAGACCTCCCCCGTGTGTTGGAATGTCAATCAAGCTTGCATGGTGAAGCCACCATTTCCGAATATTTTCGCCCCAAGGGTAACCGGTGAAGGATTTGTTATAGAAGGATATGCAAGGCCCAAGGGTGGTAGAGTGAATCAAACTAGTGTGCTTAGTCGTGTCAAGACAAATTCTGGCATCGCTGGCATGTTATTGTCCTTGATTCAGTGGGCGAAAAAAGTTAACATCAACAAACATCATCTCTTTTTGGAGTCCGGTACTGAAGCAGAAACATTTAAAGAAATGCTCGAGGATTTGGCAAACTTGTCTGAACGTTACGAGAACCCATGACACGACACAAAACTTCAACAAGCAGACGAATGACAAAATCTCGAAACTTAGGTCTATTTCAAACGTCGTGCTACTGTCGTGCCGAACTCAAGTGAATTTGGCTGGCACGGCGAGACCACGGCAATGTATTCGCTCTGACGAAGGGCTAACGCTCGAAACGTCAGCTCTTGAATCTCTTTGCGGTGGCCAATTCACATTATCAACCCAGTTGATAAAACCAAATTATAATGGTTTCAAACGTCGATTTTAACACAGTCGCACCAAACTCAAACAACGAAACAAACGTAAAAGCTGCAAATGATTAATCAACCCTTCCCTAGATGATAGAAAGGAGGCGGTGCCTTCAAAATGAAAAGAAAAAACATGTAATGCAACGATTTTACATGTTACTATAATTTATTATTGTAGCGATTAACGAATATAAATAAAAAAATATAATATTGAAGCTCAGTATGGATTCTATCACTACTTGCACTAACGCGAATAATCAGTTTTCGCGAGTTGTTTGACGTTGCCGCATTCGTCGGGCTTTTTAACGGCGACGTATAAAACAAAAACCATGAGTTTACTGAAGTCAATTATCGGAAGGGACTATCGTCCTACTGAAACGGTACTATAAAATTAATATCGGATACACGAAAAATGTTTCTGATTTTAAGGCGGTGTCAAACGGACACCGACATTGTTGCGGACACAGATATTTCGCTGACCTTCGCTGTTTGCTCGAAGAAAATTACTTTTGAAACACTAACAGACAGTTGACCCCACCCAAGAGCACCCCAGCTTGGTAGGGGGACTGTTTGGGTGTGCAAATTCTAATTTTAAATTTTAAATTCTAATTTTGAAACTTATCTTCTCTATTTCTTATTTCTCCAAATTTTCCTTCTCCTTTGAGAAAAACTCCCTCCCAAATATAGCCCAAAATAATTCCAGAATTTACAAAACATTGATAGTTGTTTTGAGCATAGGGTTTTGGCGTTCCTTGAAACGCAAACCAGATATATGCATTAAAAGTCATGAAACTTATTTCAAATGACGGAATTCACGGAAAACGGCTTTCAGGTTAACGGGTTTCACTGTATACTAGAGACAACTGACTAAGAATTAAAGCAACACAGAACGAAAAACTGCTTCGAATTAGCCTTTGTAATAATTTAACTTACCCAAGCCACAGTCATTTGTTTTCCCTTTTTTAAAAATTCCGAATCAGATTTACGCGATGATATGACACTTTCGTTCTTATGATCTCGTAATCTTTCGTAGCTGAGAAGATCTGGGTACGAGATTATCTTTCTCGGCAAGTGGCGTGTGGAAGAACAGACGCCAAATCACGTGACAACCCAATTTTTTTAACCGAATTTGCTTGGTATGTGACGTGGCTAAGTTCAGGATCATGCTGGTAATCGAGCCTTCCTGCCCTATCCTAAAATCCCACACATACGAGGGATCGTCTACTCAGTACTCGGACACAGTGCGACACTTGACCTTAAAAGGTTACTTTCACATTGTGCAATAACAGCTCCTGACAATAAATTCTTCCATGTTGGAATGCATATGTTGTATCACATGACCGTAAGCTGCAAAGCGTCCATTATGCATCCAACAAACAATATTAATTTCCAAATAGCAGGCACATGTACGCCTTGCATACCTATTTTTTTACAGGAACATGTCGCAGCGGCATCCATCTAGCTGGGAAAAATCATGTACTATTCACACTAGGGAGCATGAAGTGAGGACGCGAAGCAGGGGGGCTGTTGTAATATTTACACTCACAATAAAATAGCCTGTGATCATACCCTCCCTCCCTACTTATCACGGGAAAAGAGGGTGCACTTTTTTCCCTTCTCTTCAAAAGAGGTTCTGTCCTCGTGTAGTGTGCACAAGGGAACGACCATTGTATTTTCTTTGTTTAGGATTCACTGGTTAGGTAGGTAAGGTAAGTCTGCTGTCGGGCCTAGTGGCCCATCAGGCCGGAGCTTATCCCCGGTTTCAGTAGCATGAAGCGACAGAGAGTATTTCTACTCCCCCCTGGATGGGATGCCAGTCCATCGCAGGGTTACCCCCCAGCAGTAAATTCGCCGGTACCCATTTGTACACCTGGGTGAAGAGAGGCACTGTGAGAGTAAAGTGTCTTGCCCAAGAACACAACGCAGTGCCCCGGCCAGGACTCGAACCCGGACCGTCCGATCCAGAGTCCAGCGCACTAACCATTAGGCCACTGCGCCTCCCACTGATTAGCTGTTGTGTATTGTTTGGTCTTTTGTATCGGCTCTTGTGTACCGCAACACGAGGACTGAGCCAAAAAAGACGCCCGGTCGTATGTCAACAAGAAACGGGACGGGCTCGCAAGTCGGGAATAGATTGAAAGAAAACAAGGAGGGGATTACCCTTGAAGAACATCCGCAGCACCCGAGCTTCAATTTGTTTTTGGGAAGAGGATGGATGTGTGTTTATGATGCAACAGAATGCGCAGGAATGACTTTATTGAATTCGTGTTTACTTTGATAACAGAACTCATAAAAATCGCTTATTACTCGTCATTACTCTCTCAAAAGATTAAAAATCCGAAAACACGAAAAATAAAATGCTTGAAACAAATGTAGCACTTTTCACGGGCCATAATAATAGAAATGCATCGACTCAGTTTATGTGCGTATATACCATATATATGCAGGAAAATATACGTCTACAATCAGTCTTTCTAACAGCAGGCATTGGGCAACTCCAACTAAAATCGGGCTCTGCTCCACGAAACAAATGCGCAAATGCTGCAACACAAATTTGAAGCATTTGACGTTTTCCGATAAGTTCTTAGCGTCAGTACAAGTTAAATGTTTCAGCCGAGCTACACGTTCTTCACCCCGCTGCCAGGCGGAAGTTTTCTGTACGTGTCTTTCCAAACTTAAAAGCAGCGGAAAAAAAATCTGGTGTCAAAGACGCACCGCTTAGTTGTTATCACGAGCGAAAGAAAGAAAACAAGAATTTCGGGACTACGATACGCGTTGTTACAAATACAGTATTAAAGTTTATCCGCTATACAGTGGACGTCTACGCTATCTCGAGCAGCACACTGGTGATGTACACGGACGGGGTAGGGCAGTGCCTTCCTCTCCAAGCTGTTCTGTCTTTCATGTTATAGCTCTTGGAAAATAATCCTATCAATCATCGTCGTTTTCAGCTGGCGCTTCAGGTGATTTCGCGTGTTTCTGCATAGACTGCAAGGCTTTCTCTCTCAGTTTTCTCTCCAGAGTTTCAGTGTCATCTTCGTCCACACTTTCCGAGTGCTAAGGACAAAGGAAAAAACGGAATATTTAATACTAGAGCGTTTTTCACTCGACTGTCAAACGTAATCGGTGTTTGCTTCGGTTTTCTATTACTACGCTTGATGATTGGTTCAAAAACTCGCGACACTTTCTTAACCAATCAGACATTAAACCAAAATCAAATGCGCTTTGCTCATGCACGTTTTCCCGCGTTTTGCGCGGCTGCAAGCAGTGGATAAAATATAGAGTTAATGTGGAAGCGCAATTTTTTTCGTATTTCTCGTCCATGTATTTATTTCGTACAGTTCATTCATAGGAAAACAGAACATGTATGTTGGAAACTGGAACTGGCGCCATCTTAGCTTTGCACGCCTAAAAGGCTGGGGGTGGGTTAAGTTAAAGGGGTCTTGTCACGGTGACTTTGGAGTGTTCAGATAAATTCTGTGCTAAAATCATTACTTAATACCTTTACTTGTGTAAAGAACATATGTGAAGAACATATCAAATGAAAATTTAACAGGGAGAGCAAGCCATTTTCAGGAAATGGCTTGATAATTTGAAAAAAATTGGCAATTTTTTTTTCAATTTTCAATCCACTTTCATCCTCGCCATTGATAACAACAGACGTCAGAAAACAGTTTCAATGCAGTAATATAGTCTTTGGTGACATAACTAAACCATTATTTTTGTTTTTTCCGTTGAGAGAAGAGAAGTTTTAGCCTTTTTTGCTAAAATAGCGTGCCAATTCCTCTTCTTTTCTCTTCAGCGTAAGCCTGGCAAACACCTCTTACCCCGGGTGACTTGTCTTTGTCTTTGTGTTTCTTGTGTTTTGAACGCTTGTGTTTGTGTTTTGAGCCGCCGTGTTTCTTGTGCTTCTTATGTTTCTTCTTCCTTTCGCCTTTGGCCTCCTTCTCGTCGGGTTTTTCTTGTTCCTCCGCTGAACTTTCCTCCTGAACAAAATACAAGTCAAGATAACAAGTGTTTACGCAGCTATCAGACCGATAGTTCCTTGACAGAAACACTATTGTTTAAATAGAAAACCCAGGCTCGTAATCTACTTGCTCAATGGAAATAAGTTCTATATAAGGTCAGGTTCAAACAAACGCTGAGAACGGTTTTAAACCTTTTAGCGGTCTTTCGAGAGAATGCGGCATTTGCTACATAGCAAGCGCTGTAAGAAGGATATCGCACGAGATGCTTCTAAACGCTTTGCCAAATTGAAAGTACTGCTGGAAAACTGCTCAATCGAAAAAGAAATTAACCAGACATACAGCATCACTGTCGTAGAGATTACCTTAGCGGCTGGTGGGGATTTGCTAGGTGACTTCTTCGGCGCTTCTTCTTCTGGTACAATGGGGCTATGGCGTGCCTTTCTGGTGGGGGGCTCTGGAGACTTCTCCTCGCTTGGAGATCTTTTGGCTTTCCGTTTGATCTGTTCTCGTGGCGGAGATTCGGTGGGACTTCGCTTGGACGACCGGGATTGCTGACCAGCTTCTGGCGAAGCAGACGGTTTGGGAGACTGCTTGGTAGCGCGGGATCTGGGTTTAATTTCCGGTTCGGAAGAAGATGAAGGCGAACGTCTTGAACCATGGGACCTGGCAGCCTTAGGAGGTGGAGGCGAGGCTGACGCGGAGCGCTTTGTACGAGACTTGGTTTTCCGGTCAGGCGAGGTCGAAACAACTGCTGATCTTTGACTTTTGGGCCTGGAAAAAGGAACGCGATAAACAAACGTGTGGCATGACTCATGGCAGACCTATGCGAAGTGTTTTTCAAGCATCGTTTACCCTGAAAAGTAGCCTGCGAGCAAGCCGTGGGAATTCGACTTGTTTATTGTATCGACAAATTTCACGTCAAACGTTGCCATGGCAATTTTATAATTTCACATGTGAAATTACAAATCAACGCTGAAATTTCGCGCCGAATTTATAATGGTAATAGGACTGAGTAGAGTCCAATTAGGTCTGTAATCATACGAGTGATTAACAAAATCGGACGACCGCGAAGCGGGAGTCCGATTTGTTAATCACGAGTACGATTACAGACAGAATTGGACGACCCGATGTCCTGTTATCAATTAATCATAACCATTACAATTTCCATTACATTACAATTTGTGAAACTATTTCCAAATTCACATTGGGGAAAATATCTCCAGTAGAGACATTATCTAAAGTTACAAATTCCGCCATTTTGGAAAAGCCCCAGCTGTAAAGGGTAAGTTTTTGTTGCTATAGTGATTGTAATCAATGTGGTGATTGGTGGATTTAGCTGACAGGAATTAAAATGATTGGCTTATGTAACTGTCCGATTACAGGTGTCCGATTACCGCCAACTGTCTGATTACACCTTTGCAGATTAATTAATTAATGCAAAATACAGCAGTTTATGCACCAATCAGTCGTGAGGAAATTGTAATGGTTATGATTGAAGGAGTAATTTGTCACCCATGATATTATGGTTGTTATTGCCCGTATGTTTTGCAAAATTTCACTGACAAAAAATGAAATGTACTTATTGCTATATAGCGCAGAAAACTGCGGAAATGCCAAATTAAGCATAGAATCCGCCGAAAATACTCTGGTAAAAATCTTACCTGTCGGGTGACATGTGGGGTGACTTCTGTACCACTCGTCTGCGATCCCGACTATCCACGCGGGGAGAGGCCGAACGCGATCGTCTCCTCCGCTCTACTTTTGATTTGGATGGCTCTTTAGGTGGAGATCTCGCGGGGGATTCACGAGTCTCTCTCGACCTCTTGTTTGCCGGTGGCGGCGGTGGTACGGGAGAGGCAGAAGAAGACGACGATCGTCTTGCTTCACGTGTCTTTGGCCTCTTAACCGACTCAGTCTCTGTCTGGGATTTCTGAGGTGGTTCCGGCGAGCCAGTGGATGAGCGAGATCTCTCAGAACGCTTCCTTCTCCGACCAGCTTCTTTCTCTGGCTCTGGAGAGCGGCGACGCTCTTTCCGCGCTCTATCGTCCGACCGCGACCTCTGAACCCTACGGCGACCCGATGGTGGTGACGACTCTACCCGACGAGTAGCGAGAGGGGAAGAACTTGATTGGCGGCGTCTACGAGGGGGTGGGGATGGTATCCTTTCCTTTCTACGTTCCCTACTTCGAGGCGGGGATGACTCCGGTCGCCGACGTCTTTCTCTGGGAGGGGACGGCGAATAGTCGGATTTTCTTCTCTTTCGGGGAGAAGAGGAGCGATTATCTTGGCGTCGTCTTCGGGGAGGAGATGGTGAACGAGAATACTCCCTTCGGTTGCGTCTAGGGGGAGAGGGCGATCGCGAGTCTTCCCTTCGTTTCTTTCTGGGGGAGGGTGAGGAATCTTTGCGCTTTCTTCTCTTATCTCGCGGAGATTCACTTCTCTCTCGTTCCTTCCTGCGATCTTTAGAAGAGTCAGTTTTCTTCTTTCTCTCCGGTGACCACTCGCCTTCTGATGAGGATGGCGATGGTGAGTGTTTGCGGTAGCGGCGACTTGTCATTTTCTTGGATTTTGGCAATGGCGGCGACTTCTCTTTTTCCTCCTTGTCTTCTTTCTCTTGCTTCACCTCAGGGGGTGGGGGCGAGGCAGATGACGACGACGATGATGGAGAAGGCTGTTTTACAGGTGATTGCTGTTGTTCCTGTTTTTTGTAAGTTGACCGGTGATGTGTGGGCGGAGGGCTCAGAGAGACCTTAGCTTTAGTTTTTTCTGGACTAGCAGACTTCTCCTTTTCCTTCCTTTTATCTTCCCCCTTCGGTTGCTCTGTTTCTTTCTTTACCTCCTTCTCCTTGTCTTTATCCTTCTCCTTTTTCTCTTTTTGCGATGTTTCAGCTCGAGGCGAGGCTGAGCGCGAGCGTGACGATCGTGAGCTGAAACTTACAGAGCGTGACCGTGACGATGCTGAATCAGAGCGTGACCGGCGACGAGGAGATGGGGATCGACGTAACTTTCGGCGCGGTGACCGAGAACGAGACCTGAAAGAACACAAAATATACTTTGTAAATGCTCCGCACCCTGACAAAATTACTTCGTAAAGGGCGATTAGCAGTGTGCATTTATCCCTTCTCAAACACTTGGAGCTTTTTCGGTATAGTTCTAACTGGTCAAATATCGAGTTTTGAACTGTTAATATGACAATCTCATCTTTGAAGTAGTTGTTTCACGCTTGATCGCAGTTGGATCGCGTGTAGGGTCTATGCTTTTGATAAACGTTTCGCTGACGAAATTGATGGGTCAGCAGAAAATTATGAATAGGGGGTAAAGAAACTGTGGTGCTGCGTCGGTGGGAAGTATAACAATATAATTGGTTTTATCAACTGGGTTGATAAGGTGAATTGGCCACCGTAAAGAGATTCAAGAGCTGACGTTTCGAGCGTTAGCCCTTCGTCGGAGGCCTTCGCTCCGACGAACTGCTAACGCTCGAAACGTCAGCTCTTGAATCTCTTTACGGTGGCCAATTCACATTATCAACCCAGTCGATAAAACCAAATTATACAGCAGAAAATTAGGCTGGGCTGAGTCTGAGTTCAAGACGTACCTTCGGCGAGGCGGCGATCTCCGTCTAGGAGGCGACCACCTTCTTGGAGACGGCGTCCTGCGTCGTCTGTATGGCGACCACCGACCTCGATTGTACGAAGACACACGACGGGGCGAGCGAGAATGGGACCTTCTTCGTCTTTCCCGACTGCGCGACCGTGACTTGGAGTATGACCGGGAACGGGAGCGAGACACAGAGGACTTGGACCGACTACGCTTGCGCCCTTTCTTATCACGTGACTTTTTCCTTTCGCTTCCCTCTGAGCGCGACCTTGACCGTGAACGGGAGCTGGAATGTTCTCTTCTGTAATTGGCAAAACACACCAGAGGTTAAAAGATGAGTTTTAATAAATTTTTACGCTTGTTATTAACTTGTTACATAAGTTAGAGCGGTTTTCACTCGAGCGTCGAAGGTAATTGATTTGGCTTTGCATTACTACAAGCAGAGATTGGTTTAAAAATATCGCGCCACTTTTTCGACCAATCAGAAGTAAACCCACAGGTAACCCAACCTCGATATTTGATTGTTCAGTGGTTTGTATCGGAGAAACGGTTTGATTAAAAAATAATAATAAAAAAGCAATGATTTAAATAAAAATAGCTGACTTCGCTTCCTTTGTGTCATTTTTTGTCTCCTGAAAACCCTCTAAACCGCTATGATTTGGCCCAGAAACCTCACTGGACACAGAGAAAGACACGAAGGAAGAGAGGTCAGCTATTTTTATTTAAATCATTTATTATTATTATTATTATTATTATTATTATTATTATTATTATTATTATTATTATTATTATTATGTGTATTTTAATATGCTGATGAATTGATGATGAATTGATTAAAAATACTATGTAAAATGTTTGTATTCATAAGGTGATGGCAATAAAGTATTCGTTTTATATTTTTATTATTATTATTATGATAATAATTTTATTAAAATCTCATCAGAAAACCTATTTACAAATCATCAAATTTTTAAAAACATTCAAAATAATTATTATTATTATAATTATTATTATTATTATTATTAAATAAAATTGTAAATAATTGAATAAAGTGATTTAATTGAAAAAAATATTATTATTATTATTATTATTATTATTATTATTATTATTATCATTATTATTATTATTGAATCTAACCGTTTTCCCCACACAAACCCTTATATTTCTACTGTTACGTAATGCACTGAACAATCATATATCTAGCTTGGCCAACCTATGGTAAAACCAAAACCAATCGTGACTCGCATGCGCACGTTTTCCCGCGCTTTGTGTTGGCTACGTGAAATAACTTCGAGTTTGATTGGTTCACTGGATTGTCTCCGTCTTTTGTGATTGGTCAAAGTAATTACTTTGGTTTTGATTTTACGACACTCAATTGAAACTCGCTTTGTGACTGAATGGCGGTTGAGATAAAACGTAATACTATTCTATCGCTGAAACGTTTTTTTTTTCATGTTCTATAAATTACGTGAAGAGTGATAAATTAATTGTTCTCTGGTTTGGGCATTTTTGTCGAGTTCTGTGTAACATACAAGTCAGAGCAAACAGTTTTTAAGGCAACCAAGAACAACAATCAAATATCGATTCTGCACAACATTGAAAACTTACTTTGTTTCTTTTCCTTCGGCAGACTCTACAGAAAAAAAGAAACATGCGTGATCAGAAAAATGGACCCAAAATAAATCCATTTTACATAAAAACCTAAAATCCGTTTTACCTTGGATGGAATACCCAAATTTAAAGGAAAAAGGCTCCCCTTCTGAAAACTTTGTATACGTGATAAAGCATTCACTTGACAATGACTTACCTTTTTCTGCACGCATTAGAGATGGCAAACGAAAATAATAAATATTCAAGATAATTTCTGGATTATACAACCCTGTAAAGGCGTCATTATGTCTCTTGTGTGAACCAGGCTTTATCACTTTACGTACAAAACACGTTAACACCTTCATCACAAATGGAGGTTGGGTGTCCAGGAACCCGGGGCTGGAGCTGCTGACCCCAAACCCAGATACACTCCAAAGGCCTGCCCTACCTGCAAAGTTGCCCGCCTAACCCAGCCCCAGCCCTAGCACCCGTCACACTGAACTTCAACTGGAAGATCAGTGGAAGAAAACTACGAAGAACAATAGTAAATGCAACCGCCACACCAACCCCGGAGTACACTTGCTCCTCGTCGTTAACTAAGTTAAATTATCATTTAACTACATTACCTTTTTTGGCCTTCTGAGTGTCTTCAATCTCCTTTTGCTAAAGAAAGTAAAATTGGAAACATGATAAGCTTTGATGAGCTGACATGTCAGTTTGGAATCATCAAGGTTCCTCTACCAGGTATTATTGTTGTGCAAGGATACCTGGCATTAATAACGAAGGAAATGGTATGTTTGTCTCCTAATTTTCATTTTGGCTAGCAAACATTCACACAAACATTGCAGGTGGAGATGGTGCTGTACGGACGGAAAATCATCCTTAAAGGAGCTACGTCACGGTTTGTATCTTTTAAAAAATTAAGCCTACATTTTTCACTGTCCTCGTTTGTAATCCATCTCAATCTTCTCCATCCTTAACAATCCTTGTTCCTTTTTGTCTAACACCTTTTTGGTGTTTTTCTTAATTAGTAAACTATTAGTTTTAGGTTTCCTTCATTTTTAAGGCAATTTTGTTCATCGCAAAAAATTAACTGAAAATGACGCGACATAGCTCCTTTCTTTGAACTTAAATTAACAATGATATGGATAATAGTGCAGTTCAGACAGGTGATAGGCACAAAAGCCACAAATCAAAATCAGCCATATTTCCCTAGAAAAATAATCGAAATCTCCGTCTCATAGAAATCTCTGGAACCATCATCGATTTATTTCTTGGTTAAAAGGATTCAGTAAAATGTACATCAAAGTACTTCAAAAATCAACTATGTAGAATTCATAACAATTAAGCAATACATGCAGCTAAAGCCAGGTTGTAAGAATGAAGAATACAAATTTATCTCTGTTACAAGAAACGATGACAAGCAAAAAATGCTGTTTGAAAATATGCAATAACTTAACACCTGAAATGTTGACTCGGGTCCAAGAAACAACACAGAAGCAGTTTTATAGAGATTTTGAGCAGAGGATAAGAGTCTAGAACTACCTCCATGATAGTACTAACTTGTATTTTGTTTGTGATAGACAACTGTTCTTTTTAATCCCCCAATAACGGAATACTCCTGAGAATTTTGCCTAGGTGCCCACACAATTTGCCCACAGCTACAATGTAATATTATACACTTGCGTATAGAAAGAAATGTTTCTTGTACCAAGAAAACAACATTAAGGCTTGGGCAGCCTTTCAACCTGCATTGCAAACCTAGAACAGTAGGATGCTACATGTAAATGTAAATGTCCATCACAGGGAGTGCTTGCGCGATCACCCAAGCCAGAGGTCTTATGATAAAGTGCTTAACAATATTCTAAATCAAATTGGAATTTGGAAATGTTGGTTTTTGCGGAGAGGGGAAACCCGGAGTACCTGGAGAAAAACCTCTCGGAGCAAGTATGAGAACCAACAACAAATTCAACCCACATATGACGCAAGGTCTGGGAATCGGACCTGGGACACATAGGTGGGAGGCGAGCCCTCTCACCACTGCGCCATACCTGCCCTCTATGCTATACCTCTGACTAGTGCGTTTGGATCTTCAAAATGCAAACAAAAACAAACCAAGATTTTCACTTTAAAAGTTAAAAACTAAAAACAAAAACATCTCTTCTCAGGATATCTGTTACAATGAACAACAACCATGTTTACATTCTCTCATCTAAACACACCTATCAACCAACGAGAGCGTGCATAGCATCTCAGTTATCTTATAACAAGTAATATGAAGCCCAGTATAACAAGACACTGACAACTGAAGCTAGGATTTACATGTAGCATTTAAGCCGTTTGGCTGCATAACATGGCAAAAGAAGACTATTGCTTACAATATCTATGTAGTTTTATACTGACAACAGCTGCTTCAGTTGATAAATTAAGCTGTCAGGAAATAAAGGCTTATGTACCTTGATCTGCTTCTTACGAGAAACAGAGCCGTCATCTTCAGTCTTGTCAGCCTCAAGAAGCTCTTTCACCAAACGAACAATCGATTTAGCAAGCTTCTCGTCTCCTTCCTCCACAAGATGCAAGTGATCTGTAAAGTAAAGGGACTCATCGAGCTTGTCTCCCTTAACAGTCCAGCCTTTCTCTGGTGGCAGGAAATACACATTCTCATCACGCAGCTCATCTGAAAAGCTTATATACTCAAAAAGCTCCTCATTGACATCATCAATCTTTTCTCGCCGTGAACTAGGGTACAAATCCCTTGGGAGAATCCCACAGACAACAATGCTTATTTTTGGCTTTTTGTTACGAATGAAATCAACAATGGCCAATATTCCCTGAGCAATCTCACTTGAACCATTTTTGTCCAAATTGTTTGTGCCACAAAGTATCACAATTACTTTAGGATCACACTCGATCTCTCCATTTTGAAGCCGCCACAGAACATGCTGTGTCCTGTCACCACCAATACCAAAGTTGAGGGATTTGAGGGGGGCAAAATACTTTTTCCAGATCCAAGAGTAGCGACTGAGACCTTTGATAATGGAATCCCCAGTTAAGACAACATTTATATCTGGAGTTTTAGTAACAGCAACATTTTGCATATGCTCTTTGTCCCATCCCGGTTTATCTCTATCGACTGGCCGTGCAGCTGATGACATGAGGCGTGACCTCCATTTCGGCTGAAGCAGCTTACTGGGGGATCTCTCGTTGGGGTCTTTTTCCTTTTTTACTTTCACCACTGAAGGAGGCTCAGACGTATCTGCTTTTTCCTCTGTGTTTTTGTCTGCTTCTTTCTTTTTCCTGACTGCCCCTTCATCACCACTATCATCGCTGTCTGAATGGTCAGAGTTTCGTCTCGATTTTTTGGATCCTCTTTTAGGGCTGTTCTGCAATGTAAAAAACATGACCAACAGAAAATATAAATCAGGTGTGTTCTTTGGATGACCTAACATATCTTTGATCAAGAATGACACTTGACAAGTGAAATATGTTAGTAATCAGTAGCATTAGATTTAACTTAACTTATCAAACAAAATACATTTTAATCTATCAACACAACTAGGGATGTGTGCTTACCTCACAATTATAATAAAGCATTTCTATTCCACATTGAAAAAAGGAGCCACATTCTACTTCAATGTTTGGCCAGTCAGCTACTTCAATGACTGACACTGCCTAGTCAGCAAGTCGAGCATTTCATCTTATAATCAATATACAGAATCGACTTATTCATTTTGAGTATGTGACACAAATTTGGGACAGTGCACATGAAAGCGAAAATATTATCAACATCACTGTGGCTTTCCTTGTCAAAGTCAAGTACCTGCATGGGATGTAAGCCTTTTTGAAGATGTGCTGCCAAAAAACGCAATTGTTTCAAACAACAGCCTCATAGTTGTTTCAGGATGTGGTGCCTATTGAAAGGCTGCATGTATTTCCTGCTGTTATGTGTCGCCCTTATTCAAGGGCATCAGTTATTCATTAAGTAACTATGGTACTGTACACCTTATACACTATTTTGTGAGTGCAATTGATCACATTAAATGACTGTTGTACCATCACAAGACTTAATTAGGTATTCTAGGGAAAACAAAGATTTCCATGAATGATAATTTTTTCGTTTTTCTTTTGGCAAAAGAGGAAACCTATTACCCAGTACCAGCTGATTATTTGAGCAGACTATTTACTCAGCTGTGGAAAATAAAATACTGATGGTTCATGCTAATCAAGAGCATTTCTGATGTGTTTATTTTCAAGAATACACACTAAGCAAAAAGAAACATGAGTGCTCCAGCAGAGACAGAGACTATGGTTGTCTTCATTTCAAGGTAAATTCTTGACAACTTTCTGGTCACAGTGCATCATTAAATAACAGGGATCACTGTGAGGTAAGGTAAAAAGTGCCTTTTCACTTTGCATCAAACCACCCTGACCCTCTCTCCCATTCCGGGAATGCTTTAGGCTTGCATTGCCAGCTACTAAAGTTTTTCTTCTCTAGCGATGGTGAAGCAACAATCCAAGTTGTTTTGCTTGGTTAGGTTTAACACGGGTGCACTTTTTGTGCCCTTGTGGTTAATATACTCTTCACGTCTTTCACAATTGTTCGTGACCTAATTTTGGCCATTTTCTTGGAGTTTGGATACCTGTTCACAATTTATCCACAGAAGGAAAATCTGTCTAACTTATCTCGTACAATCAACATCATTTTCATGACTCCATAACCTACACTTAAAATTCCATGGCTTGGAAAATGAAGTTCTAAAACTCAATGCCTTTCTAGGTTTACCGTGAGGCATGCAAAACCCTGTGCACTGTTCTATCTAACTTTGTGTTTGTTTTTGATCCAGTGAAATACTTGTTTAAAAACTAACCTGAGCTAATGGTTTGAGTTTTGATTTATATGGTTTAATTCTCAGGTTCTCAAGATATTACTAAAATAATCTGCTCACCATAACAAGGAATTGTGCTGCCATAACTGGATACGAACCTAATGTACCAGTCATAAAAACTTTTGTAAAAATATTGTTGAGTTGAATTATCTACCTACTTTGTCGCTTAATTTACCATGTGTACAGCTGTATCAGAGCTCAACATTTTCACTAGCCAAAATGGCTAATGAAAAGCCAAGACCTACTCACTAAAACAAATAAAATTATATCACCGCGTACCTTCAATGGGTTATTACGATTCTATTTGACAACATTAGTCTTGCGCCCTGTTTATCAATGAACACATTTGCATCTGTGCCAGCCAAAACTGGCTGTGTGCTGTGAAAACCAACCCCAAATCCGGTCAAGAAAAGCACATGCTAACAAATGTCCTCACCCTCCTGCCCTGGAAATGTTTTGGTTCTCCAATTGTTCTATAGACAAATTAACCAACCAGAATCCATTTTCTTTCCATATTTTTTAGGGAACTCTTCGAGTCCTACAAAGAAGTTTTTTGTTGTAGCCTGTGTGTTCAAAATGTACAAGATGATGGCATGTTGGGGAGAATTGCAGCACTTATTTACAAACTTCTAATTCAGAACACAAAAAATTCCCTCTTTGGTGCTAAAAATGAAAAGGATAAACACCAATCAATTTTAAGTGGCTTTAAAATGGAAAATCATGGAGCACAGACTGCTAAAACTTGGCTGATGAAGAATTCATCTTTAGCTCCACGGCCATGAAGATACATTGTTATAGTGCTTTTGGAAGTGTATGGAAAATAGACCACAGATTTGAACATGGACTTTATGTGGATTCTCAAGACTTCTGCAATTTACCAAATAGAACCTATTCATAATAAAGACAACAACAAAAAACAAACGCTCACATCTTTTCCTACTAATGCCTGTGCCACTTCTTTTGCTTTTCGCATTTCTACACTGATGTCACCAGTCACAGCAGCTGATCCATTTTCAGTGGCTACAGCATCATCTGTCGCTGTGCTGTCTGGTTCAGTTTGTTGCTGATCCCCTTGGTATTTCTGCAAGTTTGCTTGAATTCGCTCCTGTTCCAGCTAAACGCACAATGGGAAAAGAGATCTGTTATCAGTGAAAAGGTAGAGACTGCGTTTGAGATTGGTGACCCACCAGGCACATTCTTATTTCTGTTTTCTGTACTTTCCCCACCCCATAGGATTTTTGAGATGTAGGGGCCTATGACGGTGGATCAAACAGTCTGTATTTGAGCCCTAGCTTGACACTGCATTGCATTCCTAGGCAAATCACCATAGTGCCGCTCTCGACCCAGGCATATAAATGAGTGCTGGCCAATGCAATACTCGTACGTGGATTAGTATCCCATTGAGTGGCAAATAGAAAGCTGAAATAATCTTAGTCACTTCATTCTAAGGAAACCAGGAAAAGGTCCACCTTGATAGGCCACTAGGCTCAAACAAACAGACTTACTGACCCCCGAACCCGTAACCCCACCCCCCCCCACCCCCCCGATGCAATGCAGTCTATGGCAAGGCTAACCAGTAGCCATTGATACACTTGCCTTTATAGAGGCAAGAGTGTTAATTGCCTTGCTTAAAAACACAGTGACTTCCACCAGGACTCCAATGCAGACAGCTAGATACATAGTCCATTGTATTGATCATTGCTTGCAGGTCTATGTGCCATCCACCCAAAGCATTCTCAAGGACAAACAATTATCTCACCAGGAAACTCGGCAAAAATCAATAAAATTTTCAGGAACAAGGCAACAATGCAAAATTAACTTACAAAGGTCCCAACTTCAGAGAAGAAACCCTTACTTAATTAACACTTTCACAAGGCAAGAGTGTGAAATGTACACGTCTAAGTTGCATGATGAAACAGTCAGACAGCAAGTCAAAAAATTGAACAAACGATTGAGCGTTCTAACAAGGGGGAGATGCTAATGTTATCCTCCTGATACAGACCTTTCTTTGCTTGATTTCTTCTTTCTTTTTCTCTAAGAATGGTGAAGGAATGCCTCCAATATTTTCTTGCGCACTGACGAGCAGACTCCACAACTCCTTCATAAATTCCCGAGCATTTTTGGACTGTAGGAAACCAGTTATATTTATCTGCATAAACTTTGGATCAGGATTCTACAATGGAAAAAGACACTTGTTGTAAACACTTTAAACATTTTGTACTGACAGTCTGCAAGCAACACTACAGAAAACCAGGGTGCTTTTCATAGGAAACAATTTAAAATGAAGCAAAAAGTCCATCCTATGGATAATTATTTGAAAAACGCAGAAATTTTCAATATGAAGTTGTTCATCGCATGTACATGTTTTAGTGGGTATTATTGCCACTACATGTAAAGTCAGGCATTTTATCCATAAAAACCTCTAAAATGAAGCATTCTCATTCGAAGCAAACCTATTTTAAGGTACACGTACCAGTATACCCCAAACTTGACCATTTTGAAGACTATGTTTGACTTAGATTAGGCATTTCCAGCTCAATCACATTAAGAACTTTCATTTTAAAAAAAATTCCATTGACAAATATTGGATCTGAACAGTTACGAATGAAAAGCTTTTCTTGCTATTGAAATCTGTCAACAGATAATCACAATAAAACTGAACCTACAATGCTGGGACATGTGGTGCAATTGCGGGCAAAATAACTGCTAGCCCCCCTCCCCCCAAGCAATGTTGAGAATTGACTATCCCACACACCAAGTTCAGGCCATATGTTTGTCAACATTGCTTAGGGGGGAGGGGGACTTGGGAACATGCAGAACCGGTTTTTTAAACCCCATGATGATCTGTTGCACTATTGAATACTCCTTTTCAAGTGTCCCAACTATTTTTGATCTCCATTGTAGATATGTGTTTAACTGTTTTGCTAATTTTGTGAACTGTTATGGTTAATACATAAACCAACAAACACATGACTATAGAAGAGGGATTTAACAATTTAAGACACCAAGATATAAGACAAAGATAGAAGTTTATTTGTATAAGTTATCTATCTGTTTACCTTTGCTGACTCTAGCATATTGAAGACATACTGCATAACCACATCATCTTCAACTCCTAACATCTCAATCAACTTTTTTGTTATCCAAGGTTTTATCACATCTAGATTCACTTTCTCCATGTCAACCTAACATATGCAAACAAATCAAAAATAGACAAATTCCTATTTTTCTATGATATTTACAGAGAATATTTCAATCAACAATTATTGGTTCATACTTTAGCGTGTACCATCAAGTTATGGTGCAGGCAGGAAGTTTGGAGAGCATGAAAGAAGTGCAAGAGTTGCTCAAAGTAATAGCCGAGAGCAACTCTAGCTTCCTGAGTGCTCCCCAATTTCCCAAGTGCATGTTATTGCCCCTGCAGGGTTTGGCCCAGTGGCCAAACCCGAGGAGGCATTAATAGTAGTCCGCATGTGTATATTAATTTGGTGAGATTATATTTGTATACCTGGAAAAAATCTCGATCGAACAGCTAGGCACGCACAGTACTCTCGGGGAAAAAAAGTGCGCAGAGTGGTGTCGGGAGGCATTCAACTCGTGGTCATTTGAGGTCCGCCATCTTGTCTTGAAAAGGTGAGCTAAGATATTTTCACATACCGTAAACACCCCCAGATAAGCCGCACCCTGAATTTAGCAACTAAAATTGTGGAAAAACAAGTTTTTTGAAAGAAATCAAATGAAATCCAAGGTGGAGTCTTGAGACATCTTCATCGAACGTAAACGCATCATAACATTGAAATGGAAAATACTTCAAAGTCTTACCCACAATTTTAACGCTTTAATATGATGGAACTTTGAAATACAATTGATCTTTTTCTGGCATTTGTCGACAGGAATTTCTTCTTTCAACACTTTTTTCCATAGATTTTTGCGTGACAACAACGTGAAACGCTGTGAAACGTTCGTAACTTAGTAACCAGGCATTAGCTTGGTTGTGTTTGCTTATTGCTTACAAGTGAAACAAGATGGAGGCGTTCGAGTTTGTGGCTATCATATGTACAAAGAGATTTGTAAGCCATTTGTTGGAGATAAAATTGTAGCCCAAAGAGAGTTTTGTAATCAGTTCGACAAATTTGCTATCAAAGTGCTGAATAACGAAGAAACAGTGTGCCATCTACTGCGAACACTCAAGAATAGCGTGGTATTTTCATGCTCATAGAGGATCGACGCTGCAAACAGCTTTGCAGGGAATCGAAATTCTGTGCTGTGTAACGTTTTCCTGTTCGAGAAAAGTGACTATAAACCGCTTGGAGGATTTGTTTACGAAGATGGTTTAATGCTTTTAGCGGCATGAACAAATGTAAGCGCCATAATATTAAAAGCAGTACGCTTACAATAAACATGACTTTTTTAGGAGTAAAGCAATGACCAGCACTCTTGCAGTTTTGTGTGATCTTTATTTACATACTTTTCCATAAAAGTGTCAATTCATTGAAATTCACTGTGAGAATGGCTTATACAGATCGGAATGGCAAAAAATTATCACAAGTGACTCAATTAACATTTTCTCTAAACTTTATTAAAACATTAAAGAAAAAGGCGTCTTTAATATCTGCATTAGTGACTCAAAATTTAAACCGATCGTGCCTCCTGAATTTGTGGTTCCAGAAAATATCCATACCCTACCACAGATGGATTTTCAAGTTAGAACCCCCCCCCCCCCACAACCTCTCTAGAATTTCCATTCTTGTAAAGAAAATTAACCCCCCAACCCCTCCAGAATTTCCAAAAGTATCTTGCCTACTCCCACACCCTCTGGAAAATTATACCTCAATTTCGTTCAAAAGTAAATTTCCTTTTTTCGGATGCCTTGTTGGGAAATTTTACGGTCTTTCTTTTGCAAACAATTCGAAAAGAAAAGCTATTTTTTTTACCGAGATAGGAATAGAAAACAATTTTAAATTGCTAATTACCGCCAGCTGAGCATTAACAAGTTCTTGTCATTGCTTACTGTGAATTCACTGCCAGACCTCACGTGAGCGTCTCATTTCACAACATTTCACTTCTTTCATGTGGAATGATCACGCTTTAGTTCTCCTGTTCACTTTCAGTATTTTCAGTAAGTTCTTTTGATGGACTTTAATTTTGCAGGTTGCATGCTTGATGTCCTCACAGACAATGAAAGTCCCGCACCTGTTTGCTTCTGAGCAAAGAAACCCGAAATGGTGAAACAACAAGCAGTCATTTAATTTCTCACTTCGATCGTGGTTCCTTTCATTTGCTAGAAGCTCCATCTTCATAATTTTCTGCTGCAATAGTGATGTTTCTGGTGCGAGCGCTTTGTAAAGATTATGAGAAACTCACTGCCTTTCGTTTCCGTGATCTTTGGATCGTTTGGAGGCTGTAAAATGTAGAACGTCATCAACGCCATAGCAACAGTATGCCGATCCTTGGAGTTATCTCTCAATACATCATTAATTCTGACACTTTGCATGTCATCAATTGCTTAGAACAAACAAAACTGGAATAGCTTTTTTCGACTGTATCTCGAAAAAAAAAATTGCCGTAAATGTACGCACATTTTAAGTTCGTTTACAGCCACCTTTCAACCAATTTAGCTGAAATTTTGCTGAAATGTTCCTTAATACCTGTGAAGGTGTGAAGGTGCAATCTAATTTCTTATTTATTAACCCATTGACTCCTGGAGATTTTTGAGAAAAAAAATGTGTTGAGGCGGCAGAACTGCCTCAGGACCTTGCAAATCGATGAGCCGTACAATGTAAACACAACTTTAGTTTAATTTACAGAAATTCTTGTACACGCTACCATTGATTCCTAGATTCCTTACAAACGATTCCTTGTGAACAATGCCTTGATAATGCAATCGGAACTTAATAGCGATGTAACTGAGCGACTGACAACAATGTGATATAACTGATGTGATGCGATGCGATGCGATAGTGCGATGCGATAGTGCGATGCGATAGTGCGATGCGGTAAAGAAAACTAAAGGAAAAACAGAAAACCTAATATTACAAAGGCGAGCTCGATGCGATACGAAATTACAATACAATAAAGCGAAACAGTAACTCTGAAAACTTACATCTGTGTCCTTGTTCCGTTAATGACATAAACCTTAATCCCTTAATCCGTTCCTTGATACCTTTTAGCCGTAGAAATGTTCAACTCAAAGGACTAACTCAGCGAAAACGTTCTGAAACGTTCAACTAGCGTGGTAATCCGGCACCGCTCGGTCCCAAGCCACCGCAACGTAAGTTTCTGTCATGTAACGCAGTGTCACGCGCAATGCGGCCGTGACATTCCCGGCCCCTAAACGTCCGGGGGGCGTTTACTTCTCCTGATCTCCTTCCTGTTCCTCCTTGGGCAGGATCAGGACAAGCTTGTTGATTGGTCTTCTAAGCGTAGTTTCTCGCGTTTTGACGACAACAGATCTGACAAGGCCTTGGGCATCCGGCTCTACTCGCACAACGAGGGCCAACGACCAGGCATTACGTGGGACATTCTCTTCTCGGATTATCACGACATCCCCTTCTACCAGGCTACGCTGGGGATGTTGCCATTTGCGCCTTTCCTGCATCACGACGAGGTACTCCTTCTTCCACCGAGTCCAAAATAGATTTGCCAAATATTGCACTCTTCGCCATCGACGACGCATGTATACATCGTTCTTCTGGAACTCCCCTGGGGGTGGCAGGATGACAGTTGACTTGCTCGTCAGGATATGATTGGGAGTAAGCGGTTCAAGATCGTCGGGTTCTCCAGACACTGTCGTCAAGGGCCTAGAGTTAATAACAGCCTCCACTTCACACAGGAGGGTGCGGAACGATTCTTCATCCAGGCAATGACCATACTCATCCATTAAGCCAGCAAGAATCTTCCTTGTAGACTTGATCTGACGCTCCCACACGCCGCCCATGTGGCTGGCAGCGGGTGGGTTAAAGATCCAATCAATGTTTTCTCTCTGTAACTTGGCTCTGATTTCTTCATGATCCATCTCTTGTATAGCTTGGAGCAGTTCATTTCGTGCGCCGACAAAATTTGAGCCGTTGTCGCTTCTCATTTCCCTCACTGGGCCACGTCGTGCAATGAAGCGCCGAAGTGCTTGAATAAATGAACTTGACTCGAGGGTACTTGCGACTTCAATATGGACTGCTCGGCTGACCAAACATGTAAAGATGGCACCGTACCTCTTCACTTCCTTGCGTCCTTCTTTAATTAAGAAGGGACCAAAGTAGTCGACACCCGTGTATGTAAATGGCGGTGCTGGAGAGATGCGATCCTTGGGTAGATCAGCCATCTTTTGCTCACCTGGCTTGCCGTGGTTGCGGCGGCAGAAGACACACTTTGAGAGTACATGGCGCACTGCTGCATTAACTTTGATGATCCAATACCTCTCTCGAAGGTTTGCAATGACGTGGCTACGTCCAGCATGGCCCAACCGTTTATGAGCGTGACGGATGAGTAGAGTGGTAACATGACTCTTTCGCAGTAAAATTGCTGGGTGCTTCGTCTCGAGTGGCAAATCTGCACGTCTGAGTCGACCTCCAACTCTGAGGATGCCCTTGTCTAGGAAAGGGTCGAGGCGACGAATGGGACTGTCATTCTTTATACCTCCTTTCTTCTGCCCTCGCAGCTTATTCTTCTCGCCTTCCTTGAGAGCGTGGATTTCCTTGCTAAAGGCTGAAGCCTGTACAAACTTCAGAATAGCTAATTCAGCTGTCGTTAGATCTTGTACAGTAAGAGGTAAGTATGGCACTAAGTCTTCGGCGCTCTTAAACTTGACTTCCTCGGTCGTTGCAAGTGATCTCTGGTCTGCAGGGTTTCTGTCGCTACTTGTGGCTCCACTCTTGACATCTAAACGTTTGTTACGCCGCTTTCGCAATGTCTCTTTAACTCTCAGGAACACGGCTACGGCCCTTCGCAAACGATGCCAATCAGAAAAACTATTGATCAGCTTGATTGTGGCGTTATCCACCTGATTAACGCTGACTGCACTGCTTATCGTTACCTTCCTCACTTCTAGATCATCATCTGGGACTTGGCCCAACGTGAATGGTTGTTGCGGCCACTCGCTCTCGGGTTTCCATAAGAATTCTGGACCTTCTAACCAACGCTGCCCTTCTAAAAGAGCAAGTCCATTAAGGCCCCTTGAAGCATCATCTGCCGGATTCTCCTTACTGTCTACATACTTCCACTGATTCGGGTGTGAATGGTCACGGATAAGCTGCACCCTGTTTGCAACAAACACATGAAACCGTTGCTGTTCATTAGCAATATAGCGCAACACAGTGGTGGAATCTGTATGGTACACAAACTCTGGGTTGCCATCCACCTCTCTTTTCAACATTTCTCCAACTCGGATGGATGTGGTAGCAGCTGTCAGCTCGAGACGCGGTATTGTGACTGACTTGATCGGTGCGAGACGTGCTTTCCCCATTAGGAATGTACAGTGAACGCGATTGCTGTCATCACACAGCCTTCGATAAGCAACAGTTCCATATCCCATAGAACTTGCATCAGAGAAGAGATGCACCTGCTGGGAGGTCACGGTTCCGAACTCTGGCGGCTTGACACATCTGTTTACCTTGAATCTCTCTAGCAGCGGAAGCTCACTTAGCCACTTGGTCCATCTAGTTTGGTACTGATCAGGAATGGTGTCATCCCATCCGATATCTTCACGACAAAGGTCCTGAAGTATCTTCTTGGCTGGAAGCGTGAATGGCGAGACAAAGCCCAATGGGTCATAAATTGACGAGATAACAGATAAGATGCCCCTTCTTGTTGGCGGCTTATCATTAACAACTATACGAAACTCGAAGACGTCAGATTCCACGCACCATTGCACACCAAGGGCGCGTTCCACAGGCAGGCGGTTGTAACCCAGATCAAGGTCTCTAGCTTCCTTAGAACGCTTCTCCGTTGGGACAGATTCCAGAACAGCACGACTATTGCTTATAAACTTTGTCAAATTGAAACCTCCGTGCTCGCATGTTTGACGTAGACCTTGGATAAGCTCAATGGCCGTCTGTTCATCTTCAACTGAACGAAGACAATCATCTACATAGAAATTTCGGCGGATAGTATCCGCTGCAAGTGGACCACTTTCATGTTCCATGTCCTTAGCAGTCTCCTTCAATGCAAAGTTGCAACAGCTTGGGGAGGAAGCTGCTCCAAAGAGGTGCACTGTCATCTGATATTCTTGGATGGGCAACTCCAAATTGCCATCGGGCCACCATAGGAACCTGAGGAAGTCACGCTGGTCATCGGGCACCTGAACCTGGTGAAACATCGCCTCTATATCCGCCATGAATGCCACGGGCTCTTGGCGAAAGCGTGTAAGAACTCCAACCAGAGAGTTGGTAAGATCAGGGCCTGACATTAGTTGGTCGTTCAAGGAAGTGTCTTTGTGTCTAGCGCTACAGTCGAAGACCACACGTATCTTCTGAGGCTTCCTAGGGTGGTAGATACCGTGGTGCGGTAGGTACCATACTTTGCCAGGGCTAGCTTCCAGACGGTCATCTGGCACTCGTTGTGCATAACCCTTTGCAATCATTTCATTCACAAAGTTGACATAGTCATTTCGGTAGCTCTCATCACGTAACATCTTCTTTCTCTGCCAAGTTGCTCGTTTCAGCGCTTGTACCCGGTTGTTTGGCATTGTCACCTGAGGGTCTCTGAATGGAAGTGGTATTACATAATGGCCGTCGCGATGGTGGACATTTTCCTTTATCCTGCTGATGAACTTCTTGTCCTCTTGGGAGTAGCCGTATTCATCAGGGCTAGACTTGTGATCATTGAAATCTAGTTCAAACATTTGCTGTATGGTTTGGGGTGATATCACCTCTTTGACTGACTCCACTTCCCGTACCGTGATTCTGTGGCAAGTAACATTGCCAGGACTTGAAATGTTCTCTACATACAAAGGCCCAGACAGAGTCCAGCCATGGCGCAATCGCATTGCATATGGTCCCTTGTCACCACTTGGCACAACCTCTAGAGGTTCCATAGCTGCAGGACAATTACTGCCGATTAATAGGCCAATCTCCAAGTTTGGTATGAACTCAGGCATCTTCTCGGCAACACTGCGAAGATGCTCCCACCGTTTGACTTCCTCAGGGGTAGGAATCTGCTGTTCGGTCACTGGTATTTCGAATGTCGTGTAAGACTGTGGTAGCTTAACTGGATTCTTGCCTTCCATGTCCGTCACCACCAAGTCGGAGACGACAGTGGTAGTAATCAACCTTTGGCCATGCATGGTGCCCAGCTGTAACTGTGTCCTTTCGCCACCAACGCCCATCTTCTCTCTAAGACTCTCAGTTAGAAAGCAACCACTGCTGCCATTGTCATAGAAGGCATACGTGGTGATAGTCTCATTGCTGCCTTTCTTCTTTACACATACGGGTAGAATGGCATGAAGCACAACTGATTCTGCAGGTCTAGCGGTATTACAGGAGGTTGATTGAAGGTTGGTGCAGGCATTGCCTACTGCCTTGTCATTCTCTCGTTTACTATTGTCCCTTGGTGGAATTTGGAACCCACTAATGTGAAGGGCTGAGGGATGCAGTCGTCCACAGTATTTACATTTCCGTCTGTTTGGGCAGTTCCTTGAGATGTGGTTCGTTCCGTAGCATCCAAAACACATTTTTCTTTCTCTCAAGAAGGCTCTCTTAAGTTCTGGTGTCTTCTCGTTGAATAAATCACAGTCATCCAAATCATGAGTACGGCTGCAAAGGTGACATGGGGGGTGACCATAGTAAATTGGAGGCCCGGCCCCGTATACAGCTGGGGGCTTAACGGCTCCGAGTGGTGTCGTCACAAAACTGGTTTCCTTTTGTCTCCATGGAACTACTGGTTTCCTTGGTGGCCTTTTCCCCTTACTGGGCGGTTCCTTTTCTTTGGGTTTAACATCTTCCTTACTCTTGCTCAGGGCTTCTTTGCCGAACACTGGGTCATTGGCAGACTCCGACGCATACTCCACGAATTCAGCAAGATCTGCAAAACATGATACACCATCTTCCCTTCTCTTCTTCTTTAACACCTGATCTCTCCATTTAGCTTGCAAGTTGGCTGGGAGCTTGGAGACTACCGACTGCATATTTGGTGCATGATCGAGCACACGCATGTATGAAATACTCTTCATAGCAATGTTACACTTTGTCAAGAATATTGACAGTCGCTTCAAGCCTTGGTTGTCATCATATCTAACAGGAGCCCAGTGGATGATTTTGTTGAGGTAAGCAGTGGAAATCTTATACGGGTCCCCGTATTCTTTCTGAAGCAGTCGTCTGGCTTCCGTGTAACCTGCTTCTGGGGCCATGTGTAAACATCCTTGAATAAGGTCCGCCGGTTCACCTTCAAGATGCTGATTTAGATAATACAAGAGATCAGAACTGGTGGTTGCCTTGGAGCGGATACGTGTATCAAAGGCCATAACAAAGGTCTTGTACTCGATTGGGTCACCTGTGAACTTAGTTATTGTTGGTTGAGGCAGTGTCATAGCAGCCGTTAACTGTTGGTGCGTCGCAATAATTGTCTCATTTTGTTTCTGCTGTAACTCGATAACATTCTGAAAGGTACGTTCTGCTAGCTGAGGGGACTGAGCTTCAGAGACTCCATGACTGCTTTCCCTAGAAGCTTCCCTGAGACCATTACCAGTCAACGGTGTTGATGAAATTCCATCCGCGAACATGCCAGGGGCGAAATCTGTGGCTTTGGGATCCTTGGGAGAGCTGCTAACCTCCGTATTTATAGCTGGCGTCATCTCAGTGGTGGCAGAGGAGCCAAGCGGGTTGCGACTCGCGGCAACGTTGTCGGGTGACGATTTTGCTGTAGACTTTAATGCAATAGGTGTAAATGAGGCAGCCACTGAAGGTGGACCTGAGTCAAGTGGAGGTGGGGGAGCCTCGTGTTCCTTACCAATTTCACTCAATGCCTTCTCCCTTGCTTCGGTCTTTGCTATTTCCATCTCCAATTCCAAGTCTTCTCCTGCAGCACGAAGAGCCTGTTTTCGCTTAAGCATTGATCTTTCAGCCTTTAACTCGGCTAGACGGACTCTCTCTCGGTCTCTTGCGGACAACTTCGAACTTGCCTTGGATGGTCGTTCAGATCCTTTGCTACTTCTTGCATCTAGCTGATCCGTCAAGCGGGCCTCGGCCTGTAATATCCAAGCGTGTAATGGTTGTAAATATGCTGTCATGTCTTCGACCTTGTCCTCGTAATGGACACGTTCATAGTTTTTATCCTCTTCATCAGTTAACACTTCGAAGTAAGATGAAAAGGCTTCCCTGTACTGTTCAATAAGGTCATTCAATTTTGATGTTTCATTCTTTACGAGGTGTAAGTTGTTGACGTCGACCATTAGCTGGGACACCTCAGTTCTTTTTCGGGATACGGACCGCAGAGCATTTGTGTATCGCTGTTTTAGTCTGTTACGCTTTTCTTCTAGACCCTTTTCTGTCAAATTGCGGCTTCGGGGGCCTAGAGAATCTTGTAGTTCGCCAGTGTTCGAGGATTGACTCGGAAGTTGTTCCTCCGATTTCCTTTCGGTGTTTTCTTCTTCGAAATCCTCAAAGTTGCCTGGAACATTGAAGCCGTCCGTGTGATCCTGGGAACTAGTTTCGGCCATACATGAAGTGAATCAGCCCGCCACAATTCTATCACAAATCCAATAAAATCCAAAGAAAGTCGACGTAAATAAAGCAAATAACTCCTTCGAAACACGCAGAATGCTGATGTGTAGATTTTTCTTTACGAATGAGGCGGCAGAACTGCCTCAGGACCTTGCAAATCGATGAGCCGTACAATGTAAACACAACTTTAGTTTAATTTACAGAAATTCTTGTACACGCTACCATTGATTCCTAGATTCCTTACAAACGATTCCTTGTGAACAATGCCTTGATAATGCAATCGGAACTTAATAGCGATGTAACTGAGCGACTGACAACAATGTGATATAACTGATGTGATGCGATGCGATGCGATAGTGCGATGCGATAGTGCGATGCGATAGTGCGATGCGGTAAAGAAAACTAAAGGAAAAACAGAAAACCTAATATTACAAAGGCGAGCTCGATGCGATACGAAATTACAATACAATAAAGCGAAACAGTAACTCTGAAAACTTACATCTGTGTCCTTGTTCCGTTAATGACATAAACCTTAATCCCTTAATCCGTTCCTTGATACCTTTTAGCCGTAGAAATGTTCAACTCAAAGGACTAACTCAGCGAAAACGTTCTGAAACGTTCAACTAGCGTGGTAATCCGGCACCGCTCGGTCCCAAGCCACCGCAACGTAAGTTTCTGTCATGTAACGCAGTGTCACGCGCAATGCGGCCGTGACATGTGTTTTTTAGACATTTTGAACATTTTCTAGTCAGTTATAGTCTAAATATGCTTCAAATTTCTCCAAAATGCATTTGCAGAATGAAGGCATGCCAGATTTTTCACTAGTATCGCATTTAACGATATTTTAGCTTGGGCATGCGCACAAATCAAAATTTCGAGATATTTTTAGACGAGAAAGTGACCCACGTCTTTAGGTTTTTCGATTTCTTTATTTTTATTTTTCGCTTTTCCTTTCTCCTTTCCTCGTATCTTTTTTATGCTTTTGTTGGCCTTTTACTGGGCTTGCTTTCAGTTCAAGAATTGTCACAAAAGCATCATTGAGACGGGGAATACTCAATATGGAGTAGTCAAGGGTAAGTGAGGGAAATTTTCCTCCTAGTTTTGGGCGGAAAATTCTAAGCATTTTCCTGCATATGTCAAGCTCCATTGGCCCAATCAATATCATCTGGGTATCAATGGAAAGCTCTTTCCCTACTGTAGAACTGGGATAAATGGGATTCCTATTTTGGTCAAAGCTGAATACGTCAGAAGTGGAACAAAGGTCAAGGTCTGTCATGGCTGGTTACAGCTTGTTAGCGTAAGGTGGTCAATTGAGGTATTGCAAACATCATGACTATTGTAGATAAACATTGATAGAAACATGTCTGAAAACGATATAAACTTTTGAACGACACAATTTCTTGAACCATAAACAGACAAATAACTGGCAGTCGCTTGTTAAATTACCTTGATGTATAACCACCCATCCCTCATCATTTCAATCGAACTAGAAAACCGCTAAATTAGAATGTCACAGTCACTGCAAACATGATCACAACATCATAAATACGATCACTAATAAAGCCAAAGTTGAGAGGAAAATTACAAACAAATAACAAGAAATAATCTTGAACAAGATATTCGCTGGTTCCTGAAATCATAACATCGTTTTCATCGATAATAAAGAGGAAACTTTCTCTAACAAGAATGACTTTCTGAATTCTGTTGATCGAATGCAAACCTCAACGTGAAAAACAAACAAGGTGAACAAGGTTAGTCACCAATACATTTTGGTCAAAACATGCAACATTCTTTTATGGAACAAAACAGGGATCGTGGAGGATTTGTGTGAACATTTTTGCTTCCATTCACTCTCAGGAGAAAGGAAACCTTTTAAATGTATTAAAAGTGTGTTTCAAAAACCTAGGTCACTACTTTCACAGTTGAAATTGTCTGCAGAGTAGGTAAGAAGTGATTTTTGAAACTAGGTTGCACTGCATTGATCTTGGCTATCTGGAAATGTTATTCTCACAGACAACCCTCCTCCCCCCTTCCCCTCAGGAACTTCCTGTGACTTTGAACCCCCAACCTCTCTGGAATTTCCAATTCCCTCTGTGGTTGGGGTATGGATATTTTCTGGAACCACACAATATCAAGTTGCAAGTCCCGTACAGCATTTGCAGCACACAAACAGAGGGTGGTCTGTCTGTGATATACCATGGCCTGAAAGCCAATCAAATCTCAGGAATTACACTATACCATGGCTAGCTTTCAATAAATATAAAATTAGAGAGTAGCTTCAAAACAACTGTGATTTATTTCTCAGATATAATTCTCAAACGTGGTGACACTATTTGGCGGAATGGCAGTAGTATTGCACTTACCAACAAGTAAAAGCTAACTGCAGTTCCGCTTTTGCTTGCGGTTAGCTTTCACACCGGTTCACTTTCAAGGGCTTAGTTTGCTTGCCATTAGACTTTACTTGCTGGTAAGGGCAATACTACTACTCATTCCACCGAATAGGGTCACCACTCAAAAGTTTACGGAACTTTTCAGAACATGGGCAGTAATTAAGTCGCCGTATAAACCACAAAAGGTAACGCAGTTCTTAACGTATTCTAAAGCAGTTTATCAGCATTTCTAACACATCTACATTTACTATATTAGTTTAAAGATAAAGCATGGTCACTGTGTGTGAAGTTTAATTACAGGCTAAAGCTGCCTTTATCACGGATTGAAGCAAGTTTAGTTTACAAATATAATTTTACTGAATCCATGACCACCTTGCCTGAAAGTTTCGAGTACTTTGATTTAAACGATTAATTTTTAGCTAAAACAAGCAACGTTTAAAGAAAAAGTTTAAAATACAAGATCGAACAGCAATCCGCAGCAATTTATTGGCTTACCTTTTTATTGAGAACATCGTCGAAACGCATCGATTTTAACAACTTTTTCTGTTTATCCAGAAAACGGTTGTCCTGTTCCGCACTTGTTCCCTGTAGAAAGAGTATGTCCCTTGATATCTGAGTTCACAAAACCCGAAAAAATAAAAAGCTAAAGCTAAATACAACGTTGCAGTAAATTCTTCCTTACCCGAAAGAAACCAGCGTCCGCCATCTTGAAAGCCGCCTTGGTCTGATCACATGGCCACGCGCGTTCGCTAAATCAAAATCAATAACCAATCGTAAATGATCATCGGTGCGAGGCTCGAGCACATGTGGAAAGCAAGATGGCGGACGACAATCAACTTGAACTTGAAAAGCGTCTCGCCGGCCATTCGGCGTATTTCAACTCGTTGATCGAGTTGATACCGGTAAAACATTATCTTCCTGTTGACGACGAAGAGCAAGCGAGTAAGTTTTATAAAAATCGTAAACAGAAAGCACCCAAACAGACTATCAAAGAGGCCTCAAGGAAAGCTAAACGTGCACGACTCGATCCGAACCAGCACAAAACCATTCATGAAATTCAGAAGGAGGCGGAGGAAAGTGCTACAAACTCAAGCCACACTGAACAGAATAAAGAAGGTAAACTAGGCAACTCTAGCTTTAGTGTTGAAAAGGTTAAAAGCGGAAATCTCGACGAACTGAGATCTCGTCTTCATGCGAGAATACAAGACTTCCAGAGGAAACGTAAATCAGAAAATGGTCAGGAACTGAGAGATGAACAGCATCCACGAAAGAAGAAATCGAAAAAGGAAGTGAAGGAGAAAAATCAGAAAATGCCTTCATTTAAGGACTCGAAGAGTTTTGTAAAACAAGACTCGTTTCAGAGCAACAAAATACTTAACGACAGCGGAGAAGTTGTTTTCAGTAAATTTGACTTCATGGAAGCAAAGAAACAACCTAGACCTGGGATGAAGGTGAAAAACTACGCAAAATTACTCGCAAAAGCTGAGTCTCGGACGAAAAAGCTGGAAACATTAGAAAAAGAAGACGTAGACAAAGCTAAGGAGTTAAAGGAGAAACATTCCTGGAGCCAAGCGATTGAAAAAGCGGAAGGAATTAAACAAAATGACGACCCAAAACTCTTAAAGAAGGCTATGAAAAAGAAAGAGAAGGTGAAGACAAAGAGCAAAAAGCAATGGAAAGAGAGAATTGAGCACCAAAAGAAACAGATTGAGGATAAACAAAAACTGAGACAGAAAAACATTAAAGAAAGGATCGAAGCCAAGAAAGGAAAGAAAACTGGAAAAGGGAAGAAAAAACACAGACCTGGATTCTAGCTTGAGCAATAATCATTGGTATCGGTAGTTTAGCCCCCAGTCGATTAGCCCTCAACTGAAGTCGATTAGCCCCCAACAGAATCAAACAAAGTTTACCATTTAACTCGGCAAACAGCTTAATTTTGTCAATGAACTCTGTAAACTATTAGATACTACAACCTACTGTAATACCCGCCAAGCAACATTGAACATTGTAGACAGTGTCAATTGAATGAAAACATTGTAATTCTCCAATTGATTTCTACTAACAGCATCATCCGACATCGATGGCTTTGACACAGTTAAATGAGCTGCCTTCAAAACTTTAATTTCCCAGTGGCCATTTTTGTTTCTCTTATTCTTGTGCTTGATTAGTTATTCATGATCACCCTGCCATCATCGTTATTATGAAAATCAATGAAATAGATCAAACATGTACCAATCACAACCCAAGAGAATAACCTTATTCCTGGGAGGTCTGTTAAAAAAACAACCACTGATTGAGCCAAGTTTGAATTTCATTAAGGACTTGGATTTTTCTTGTCCCATGCTCATCATATAAGTGAACAATTAATTGTCATTGTCATTTATACCCATCCCCTGGGGGGACCCCAGGCAAACACAACAAAATAGGGACTTTTACGGGGACTATTGAGCAATGATTTTGCCCCAGAGGTGGGGGCATTGCTTTTTGAAAGCCTTGCACCACAGGGAAATAAGGGAACTTTGTACTGAAGTAAGTCGTATTAAATGAAGGAAATAAAGAACACCGTGCAGAAAAACATGATTTCACCTTTCCTCATGTTCATGGTGGACTGTCAGGAAGATTGATATGTATTGTTATGGAAATTCATTTCCATTGTGTTATTTCTTTATTGAACACCAAGACAGTAGACTTTCTTGCCTTTGTATTAAAATCAATTCCTTGTCAGGTAAGGACGCCCCTTGCACACCAAGCATTTCCAAAAAGGAAAAGTCTAGTTCACAATGTACGTACAAAGGTTTAGAGTTGAACGGTATTTTGTCCACCTTGCTTTTTTATCTCTCTTGTTGTAAACTTTCGCCCAGAAATGCCATTGTCCTGAGTAGCTGCCCCTGGGTCTCCGAGGATGCTTTTTTATCAAACCTTGAGATATTAAATCTTGGATATGAAGCTGCATCGGCATACTTTTTCCTGGCCTCTTTTTTGGTAAAAAGAAGAGCAACAGCCAACAAACTCTGGTTTTCTAGTCAGATGGCTGTGGGGTGCTCTTAATTTTGTACTCTCATGCTGTTCAGATGCTCTCATTTTGGGGGAGGGGGAATTTGTAGACTCTGTCTCCATCTAGGAGGGGAAAATGAAGAACTTTGACAGGCAACTTTACACAGCCCCCACCCTTACCCAAGGTTCCCCCCAGGGGATGGCTGATGATAGGTGCATTATTCACTGAGTTGAAAATTTATCATCTTTCATTATTTATCACAATCATGACTCTTTCGACACTGCTGATCCAAGCAGTATGCAGGTCACATATGAACCTAGTAAATGGCCTAGCTCGTCAGAGTTCTCTGCAGGAGAGAGGTCATGGGTTAAAATCCCATTGGAGACTCGGTTTTTCTGTCCTATGCTTGTGACAAAAATAATAGAAATTCATTTTTATTAAGAGTTTTATTCATTCATGTGGGTACTGTGGGTACTGTCTTCATCTAGTTGATAACATAAATATGTTTTAATGAATTGGAAGCACAGAGTATTTTACAAAATAATAACTTATTTAAACAGTACTCCAATGGAATTTTTTTTACAATGTCTCCCACCCCTCCCTCAAATGTGTTTCTCTTATATAACACTGGTAATACTTGGTTGGTGTGTATAATTCTGTAGGGAAACTAGCCCAGTTTTTGGAGTTACACTGAAAAATCTGTTGCACATTCAGGAGTTTCATGAAGTTTTTGTACAGGGGGTCAGAAAAGTTTTTCAGCCAAACATTTTTAGTTTTTCTTCGAAATTTAAAGAAAAAAGGTAGAGAAGCTCAAAACAGCTAGGCAAATTCATGGCTAAGTCTCGTTCACAGCCGGTCAATTTTCCTGGGGGCCTGGCCCTTAATGAACCCCCTGCACATTTGGATTTGAATTTTGGCATGAGTCTGCATTGTGACACTTGGCATAAACCAGTGTTAACCATGCTCATGTGTAAAGACTATTATTTACGCATTAAGGACCCATGATGAAGTGAACAATAAAAGCAATGAAGTTGAAAATCTGTCTATCAGATTGATTCCTGATTATTTTATATTGTTTTCTTTAATTTTAATGTGTGAAAGTGAAGGCCATGTCAAATAAATTTGCTGAAAACAGCGGCTCTATACACCAGTCCCTAGGCTGGCTGCAGGAGTGCAGTGAAGGGTTTAAGACAAGTGATTAGGAACTGAGGTGAAACAAGTGCACAATTTGAACACCACTTTTTGCTTTGTTGACTCTTATACACTGGATAGTGATTTACCCACTGGATATTGCTATACTTTTTGGACTGCCGGGCACATTAGCACCCGTGCTTTGAGAAGTTGCAGTTTCTGAAATCCACTATTTTTTGCCGGGCACATTAAAACCCGTGCTTTGAGAAGTTGCAGTTTCTAAAATCCACTATTTTTTTTCAGGGCAGGTGATTACCCTTATGCACAACCCGCATAACCTTCAATGAGGGCCAATGGTTTTCTGCCGGAGTTTTCTTTCCCTTAGGGGATTTACATAGGCTGGATTTCCACCACTCTCTCAAGTCTGGTCTTCGTTCCTCCCCATGAGCGGCTGGTAATCGAGCCTAGGATTTATATGGCTCCCCAGCCAGTGTTGCTTTTGTCTGGATCCTCTCCAGCAGATCAATTCTGGCATGGTTAGACCTGCCAAGAGCACAAGACTCCCGACTACTGGGGCTAGACATTATAAAATTTTGATAAGTCAAACAGAGTACTTTTCACTGTTTTGCATCAGACTTGCAATATTAACTCTTTCCTATGTCCTGGTCTAAATACAACCACTCTGTCTGTGTCACTGAAAAATATCGCTTTGAACATAGTTAAGAATATTATCAGAGCATTTTGATTGGTTTCTTTCTTGATCAGGACTTTTGCATAATTATTGCATAAATAATTTACATAATTATGGCCTGTTTCCATGGAAATGCTCATAAGCTGTGTATTTTTTTTGAACATTTTTTAATCCTGCAAAATCAAATTTACAGATATTATAAACTACTTAGTACTTACCTAGCTTACTCAAGCCTTACTGGGCAATATTGGCCCTCAGTTGTTTCTGTATAGAGCCCAGCTCAATATTCCACACTACGACCTTCACGCTAGGTCAATATTTACAACAGGCCACTATAATCTTATTTTATGTCAAATTATGATCAAATGTTTCTGTCAAGCTTCAACAAAAGATCTTTGCTTTGTACAGAATATTACAGGCTTCTTTATTCCGGGAGAAGGTCATCCCCAATCTCTTCATCGCCAAATTCGTCCTCGACTTGTTGTGGCCGCTGCCTACCAGCAGTCTTGGGCCTAGCAGGAGCTTCTCCCAGGGGGTCTGCATATGTGGCATCTAAAGACCATGACAATATTACAAAGTTACAAAAATTGCAGTTTTGACTTTACAGCCGATGTCAGTGCAGTGTGTAGATCATTGGCCCAAGTGAACTGGTGCTAAATATATGTAGAAGGCTTAAAATTGAAGTTTATGTCTACCTTTTTGTATATTAAGAAAGTTAAATTTGACCATATTTGTGTAGGCATAAAACCTATTATTGTCACTTTTGCGACCACCTTGGGCAAATGATCGATGGGTGAATGATGTTTTGACAAACCTGGTTTTGACATTAAGGATATCAAGGGGTATCGAGCAGGGCATTTTACTTTGTGAACATTAACACTGACAAAAGTTAGCCTTGTGAGCAAAAATCCCTTTGCAAAAAATCACTTCTACTAAAAACAGAGCATGTTAGCATCTGTAAACTTATTAGAGCCAAAGCCTAAATTTGCAAGTACTGCAAAATTTTGGGGCTGTTCCGATTTGATACGACTCTGACATTACAGCAAATTAAACCTACCAACTTCCTTTGCTCCTCCAAAGGCAAATGAATCGTCATTATCTGGAATGATCGGTTTAGCTCGTCCAGCAGAACGGTTTGCACTTCTCCTGTTGCCACCACTGTCCACACGGCCTGACTCTACGTCAAATAAAAAAATAAGTCATAAGGAAGATGAAATTTTCTGTTGTTACCAACTAGCACAAGACAAGGAAAAATCTTTGTCCAAAGAGAAACTGGATTTTCAGCTCGGTAAATTTAATGTGAAAGATTAATTTATCAACATGACACGAGCATGGGACAAAGAAAAATTCTGAGTCCCCAACAGGAATCAAACCCATGACCTCCCGAACACTGGGTGGGCGCTCTCTCCACTGAGCTACGAGAACTCATGGAGAGCCAGGTCATTTTACTGAGTTCTTAGGTCCAGCAGTGTCAATATCATCAAGAATTGTTGTAAATGAAGGTGATGGTGAATTTTCAGCTCGGTAAATTTAATGTGAAAGATTAATTTATCAACATGACACGAGCAAGGGACAAAGAAAAATTCTGAGTCCCCGACATGAATCGAACCCATGACCTCCCGAACACCGGACGGGCGCTCTATCCACTGAGCTACGAGAACTCATGGAGAGCGAGGTCATTTTACTGAGTTCTTATGTGACATGCGTCCCGCATACTGCTAGGTCCAGCAATGTCGATATCATCAAGAATTGTCTTAAATGAAGGTGATGGTGAAAAAAAAAAATGACCTCGCTCTCCATGAGTTCTCGTAGCTCAGTGGATAGAGCGCCCGCCCGGTGTTCGGGAGGTCATGGGTTCGATTCCTAAGGATCACGCCAGGGAGCAATGTCAAAAATGATACTATATTTAAGGACCGAGAACCAAAAAATCCATAGCCTATCCTGTGGAACATACCTATAAGATATAGCCCATGATTTTATGAGATACCCCCGGTAAATACTCACCACTTCCTGCACTGCTGTCGCGGGATCCAGCAGTGCCAGGCATGTTAGCACTTCCTGCTCTTCCACTACCTTTCCTGGACCCACTGTTGGCTCGCTGGTGAAGAAGAAGACAATATGTGGATGGCGTTTAAGTTTTCATTTTCTCAGGAAATAGTAGGAAATTACATTAAAGTGCACCTAACCCCAAAATATTTTTTTGCTAAAATATACTTTTGCACCAGTTTGAAACGCATTGCACCTTTCGTTTCTCCTTTTTACCAAATTCTGGCTATCTATAGCATTCAAACGTTATGAAAAACTGTGCATCATTTGTTCCACGACCGAGTCAGAAGGGGTGTGGGTCTATTTCTGATTTGACATCACAAAATGGTTTGCATCACATCAAGTCTTTGTAAACATGCATGCAAATCAGTTTGTGACGTCAAATCGGGAATAGACCCACGCCCCTTCTGACTTGGTTGTGGAACAAATGATGCACAGTTAATCGTAACTTTTGAATGCTATAAATAGTCAGAATTTGGTAAAAATTAAAGTGCAATACGTTTCAAATTGGTGCGAAGGTTTATTCTAGCAAAAAAATATTTTGGGGTTAGGTGCACTTTAAATTGGAGCTTTGGTTTCCTTGTATCACCCAAAGGATAGTCTGTGCTGCTATAAGTCTTATTATACACAAACGTAAATTAAAGCGAGTTTATTCTAACTAGAAAATACAGAATTTCTTTTTGAACTTAGGCAGACCTCTTGGTAGCACAGTTTAATTTTTCTCATCTATGAAAAATATTAGCTTGCAATAGATACCCCACTTTCCTGCAAGCCAACTGTAAAGTGAATAACATAGAGCCTACATAATTTATTTAGATAGAGGATAGACCATTAGCATTACCTGTTGTTTCAACTCTCTTGCCTTTTCTGCCTTCTTTAGCTTCTGAGCATAGTCTTGAACATCTTTTAGTCCAAGATCTGTGCAAATTCTTACCAAGAATTTAAGACCTACAAAATCGTTAAGAAACTGATTAAATGTTTTGAGAGTACAGACCTTCTCATTAAAAGCATGAAAGAAAATGTATGTCATCATAGTTTAAAGTAGTAGTCTTAGTCATAATTGTAATATTCATATTGTAAATTAATTCTTAAAAACCCCTTGGGGAGAATTAATAAAGTGTTGTATTGTATTGTATTGTAACCTCTGGCTCAATTTATACCCTCATACTTGTCTGGGCATCCGATGCAAGACACTTCCCCACCTTATCAATGGCTTATCAAAAACACTTTTTGCCATGCAAGTAATGAAGTAAAAAGTGGTACAAGGACTGTCTTTTGTATTTGGGATTAAGTAGGTTAAAAGTCAATTTTGATGGTACTTACATTCCACATTATCAGGGAATCTTTTATGTATGTTCTTGTATGTTTCCAGAGCTTGCTGATAGTTACCTGCCATATTATAATTACACTTTGTCAATCAAATTTAAATATCATGCAAGATATTGACCTGACATTTGGTAAAAAACTACAACTCCGTCTTTACACACAGCGTGTCTTATAGTCTATCAGCATGAAAGACAGCTTATGGGAGACAGACAGACAGGAAGACACACACACAGACAGACAGAACGACAGGATATACGCCTAGTACGGCAGTGTTCTGATTATCTAATTATTTTTTAGTAACTACAGCAGTGTTGTTGACATCAAAGTGTTTTAAGGTATCTTTAGTACGTCAGTACGCCTTCAGTATGGGAGTATTTTTGTAGCAGAGCTAATCAAAGAAGGAAGAGGGTGGAGGTCAATTAATTAAATGGGCCAAAAATTATAAGACAGCATACTGAACAAAATGAAAGGACCTCAAAACATTACTAAGGTAATCAGACGTACTAAAGAAAAAATGAAAAGAGATCCTAAATGCCATAATGCCTAAATGCCATATGAGGCAGGATGATGGAAAAGCAGCCAAATATGTAGAAAATAGACAAACACGCATAGAACAACATATGGACAGACAGATAGACTTACCACTTCTTCTATAACAACTTGCTATCATAAGTTGCCATTTAACTTCATTCGGCCTGAGGAAAAAGTATCTATTAATTACATGAAGAATATAAACCACACTTACATCACTAAATGGGGTGCAAACCTCAAGCAAAATTTATAAACATTTACAAATATTTAATAACAAATAACAGCTCTGATATTTTCATATCCAACTGTAGCTTCTTGTAACAAATTTTCAGTGTACTAATTTCAGTGTTCGACACTAACTTTTCAGCTTACTAGCCGCATGGCTAGTGACAACTTAGATGTTAATAGCCAAAACGTTTTTTTACTAGCCCAGCATTGGTGTTGGCTAGGTCCCATAACAGTTGATCCCTAGCAAGACTTGGAAGCACAAAGCAAGCGACTTTCTTTCAATACATAATGTTGGCAATTGCATTGTTCTGAAATCAGTTCCAATAATAAAACAATTCTGGTGGAACATGGTCTGGTAGCATGAGATGTCCATGATGAAATACTGATCTTCAGTTTCCGAGCAAAGTGTTTGTTTTTGTCTTGCTTGAGGAAGACAGAAACTGCTTCGGCCAATTTCATTTTGTTTAGTAGCTAGCCAAAGTGGCAAGTGGAAATTGAAAACCTGCTAACCAAAACTAAATTTCTACTAGTCTATGGCTAGTTGGCTACCGTTAGTGTCGAGTCATGAATTTACAAACCATTCTTTGGATTTCAACAAAATGTGCAGGATTGTTTTATACAGATTTCATCCAATCAGAAACCAACTGGAAGCTATCCTCAGCTTATGACTGGATAAAAGGGGCGATGTAGCAGCTCTCGTAAGGTCTCACATGAATGGCTCGATACCCTGAGTGAAACAATAGAACAAACAACAGGAACAATGCCCCTAGCCCCTAAAACAATAGCAACTGCTGCCAGTAGAATTACAAGCTTACGAGAGCTGCTACACTACCGAGTGTGAATTGATTAAAAGTGGCCATAATTTTGTCTTCCTTGCTGCAAGGCCTTACAAATTAAATAAAATAAACTCACTGTATAACTGAAGCTTTTTCAAAGTAATGTATTGCTTTTTCACAAAACTGGGAATCAATGTAGTAAGCCCCAAGCCATGAGATGATGTCAATATTAGACGGAAAGTATCTGTAGGACTAAAAACAGGAGAAAATAAGAGGCCAGTACCGTATAGACTTAATGAAGTATCTCCCCCCCTCAAAATAATAAGCACCCCAAAATTAGAAATGATTATAAACCCACCCCCACCCTAAAATGCAGTCAGAATGAATTAATGACTGTATACGTAATAAAAGAAGATGGAATTACTCCATGCTGGTTTGATCATAGTTAGTAGAGGGGTTTGATCAAGAAGATGAATTGACAAGAGAATCTGACTGTTGAAATAAGTTCCAGGATATTAATGGAGGAAATATGGAAAGTACAAAAGCAATACATGAAGCAAGTCTCATGTTAAAGAATGAATTCTCACCTCAAAGTGATATTGGAATGCCTGTGACTTGTCTTCTTCACTGTCATACAGTTCACCGAGTTTTGACAGCACTGATGGGTCAGTAGGTACCACTGAAACAAGCTGCATATACCTTGTGGAAAAATTCGGGCATTGATAAATAATAGCAGGGTTGTCAAACCAAAAAGTACACGTGAAAAATCAGGACAGTAAGGCAGGACTGTTAACAACAGTTGGAAATCGGACAATGGCTGATCACACTTTGCCAATGTGATTGGACAGAATGTCCGCAAAAAATTTTTGCTTTCCAATGCAAATGTCAAGGTTTTGCATTGACAATGTGTTATCAAGGAGTTCTATAATAATGACATCTGACTTCTCCTCTGTTTTGTCCAATCAAAATGGTTATCTTGTCAGACACATTTTCTTAGGTATGATTTTGCCCATGTGTTTTGATGTTCAGATGGTTTTGGCCATCTACAGTTGATTTAGGGGGCAAGAGAAATCAAAGTACGGAACTTGTTATTGTGAACGATGCAGCTGTCCATAGTTGCAACCCCACATTACCAGTTTCTCTTGCGTTGGTGACTCACAAACTCAACTTTTTACATAGTAATAGTCTTGCAGTTTTGTTTGAGTTATTAAAAATAACTCAGAGGATCAACAAGTCAGCATTTATTAGTTCATGTTCTTTAACACAAAGCAGCTAACAGATGACTATACTGCTTCTCTTAGCCTGGAGGACTTAAGGTTTATATTAACAATGCAACAGCTGTCAACAAGGAGCTTCACCTACCATTCAATAGCTTGTGCTTTATCATCTAATGCTTCATGTCTTAGCCAGTGTCAAGGAAAAACAAGTGCATTATTTTGTTATTAATAATAACTAATAAAAGTATTGAGAAATCAAAAATGTTAAATTTAAATACTTGAAGTATTTCTAAGGTATGATTTTAAGTTTAGCAGCAACAGCACCAGATGCGATTTGTCACAGCAACTTGTAACAGTACCAAAAATCCTGTTCTGTAAACAGCAGCCAGGCACAGGCAGTGGCTGAAAGTGTAGTGGAAACACATTTGTATAAACACAATAAAATGAAATGTTGAGAACTGCACACTTCAGATCCACAGGTCCACTCTTGATTAACATCTAAGTTCCTGACACACTGACTTTCAGAGAATTTTGTTTCTGCAACAAATTGCCACGACTTGATGAACTTCATAGGGCATAGAAGGAGCCAAAATTGCAGGGATCAGTGAGATGTTCACTTATCTAAACAGCATACAATTTTGATGCTGCAACTGTCCCTGCAAAATCGTGCATGGTGTGTTGGCACCTTTACATCACTCTATTTTCAGTTACTGAGTACACTTTTAATCGAAGGGCAGTCACTACAAGATTTAGATTTGACATCAGGTTGGTTGCATCAAATAGTGCACACAGCGCAGTTCTTGAGTGTAGTCTGTTTTGACATTTGCTTCAGGAATAACAATCATTGCATTAATTATGTCACTATTTGATCCAGATGTTAAACAGGAAGGATACATGCTTGCAATCTGATAAAGAACTTGAGGGTGATTCTTGAGGATTGCTTGTAGTTTATAGAAACAGTCCAGAGCAATCTCTGGTCGATTTAACTTCTTCTCTGCAAGACCTGTTCAGCAAAGTTGAAAAGATCAAATCCATGCTATGCTTCAAGCCTGGTTTTCACTAGCGACAGAGTTGGGGTCAGAGTCGTAAGTGTAGTCAAGAAGAACGCTTATGAGCTAGTGAAAATTGAAAATTGGAGTCATAAGCGGAGTCACAAGCATGATGGAATCAGAATCGGAACAAACAGAACGTTTCCATTTTCTTCTGATTCCTCTTATGACTCCGTCGCTTACGATCTAGTGAAAACTAGATTGTCAGAGTTGCAAGCAGAAGCGGAAGAATAAACCAACCACAATGCAAATTTCAGGCACTCTGAGTGCTTCCTTTCTGCTTGCGACTCTGACAATCTAGTTTTCACTTGTAGTCATCAATGTAGTCATACACCTACACAGAATCGGAACTCTTTTCACGATTCCGGACATCCAATGGATTTTCACTAGATCATAACTCTTGCGACTCCACTTATGACTCCGACTCCATTGCTAGTGAAAACCAGGATTTAAACAGACAAAACGTTCGAGGCTAATTTTATTTTCAAGAGAAATTGCCGACTTCTCCAAAATATTTGAATAAAGGAAAACGACTATATAGAAACACCTATCATCATACATAAAGTTGTACTGGCTAAATAAGTATGTTACTTTATGTCTTAAGGTTCAACTGATTTTCCAGTCAAAAACTCTAACGTTATTGTCTCCATAACTCTGCCCTTATGTAATAACATTAATTTAAAATTTATATTATTTATTCTGTGAACCTAAACTTGGCCTTCTGTCCCACCTAGATTAGCTTCTGCTACCTAAAGGACAGTGTAACTAATGAAATTAAGTTTTCACAATAAAGTTATGTTGTTATTGTTAAGCAATGTGTTGTAGGATATACCTTTCAAAAAAAAATCAAGAAAGCTGTTGAAGTGTACATTGTTGCAGTCCTGGACATTCCAGAAGACAAAATATTTGCCTAGAAGTCTATCAAGGACACGAGAATGTGAAATAAAAAGTACATTGTATCCCTCGATTATTTGCATCAAATGGGACAGCTGAAATTGTCTTTTTTGCATTTCCCATTTAACAATAATTAAAAATGTCTTGAAGCAGTTTTAATAATTGGCACTGTGAGACAGTTAAGGAAGATGATGGGTGGACAACCATATGTGAAAACCAACCATTTAAAATTCAACCCAAAATTTGGACAAATTTCCATGTGCCTGTCATACCTAGATTGAACAATGCTTCAGTACAGGAAGCCTCCACATTATATGCTTCCTGATAATATTCTCTTGCCTTCTCATAATCTCCATTAGCAAACAAACAGTTCCCCTTGTTCACAAGTGCTGAAAACAAAGCAAGACATGAATAGGAAAGTACTTTTACTTCAACACTCATAAGCATTGTTTTTAATATGAGTGCCATTTATATGGCGGAATTTTTTTTTGGTATGGCTCGGATGAAAAAGGTTTCCACACCAAAAAAATGGCTTGGCACTGATAAATTTTGCCATGTAATTTTTGCCTCATTCGTGCCAAGCCAAAATTACACCCGTGCTTGGACCTACTCGCAAGGGAGTCCAAGCACAGATAAACTTCTTACGCATTCCTGAAAATCAACCCAGGTCAGATAAAATGAAAAGTTAGTACACAATCAGCCATACTGAACCAAAATTTTACTAGTGAGCCCTATGCGTTTAATTTGGTAACAACCATTTCTTGGGAGCGTGTGCAGAATGTATTCAAATGTTGTTTTGGACACACAAAAGTTATCATACTCGTCCCTTGTCAGTGAATGCCATTTCTATTATCTGAATTGATCTATGCGGGCCAATGTCCAGGATGTTCGCTCTACAGAATTGCAAGCTAGCATCAGACGCAACTATAAACAATTTAATGTGAAAGTAATTAATCAACATGACACGAGCGTGGGACAAAGAAAGTCCCCGACAGGAATCGAACCCATGACCTTCCGAACACCGGGCGGGCGCTCTATCCACTCAGCTACGAGAATTCCTGGAGAGCTAGGTCATTTTTACTTTTTCTTTTGTGACACGCGTCCCGCATAGTCATGTCGCTATCATCATGAGTTGTGGAAATGAGAGTGATGGCAAATTTTCAGCTCGGTAAATTTAATGTGAAAGTAATTAATCAACATGACACAAGTGTGGGACAAAGAAAAATTCTGAGTGCCTGACAGGAATCGAACCCATGACCTCCCGAACACCGGGCAGGCGCTCTATCCACTGAGCTACAAGAACTCCTGAAGAGCTAGGTCATTTTTACTTTGTCGCTATCATCATGAGTTGTGGAAATGAGAGTTATGGCAAATTTTCAGCTCGGTAAAAGGCTCCTTTTTCTTCTGTTCTTCTGAAAAATACATATAAATACATGGAGGAGACATTTGGCTTTCTTGCAAAAAGACACAAGATCTTTTTGGAAGGCACTGAAGATACTTCTCGTCTGCCATGATGTTTTTTCTTAGTATGGTGCAAGAATTGTGTACACCGTCTAAGACGTTGAGCCTTTTACCGACATCAAACTTTAATTCAAGCCACTTAGCACAGTAGAAAACGTTAATCAGGACTGTTGATTTATTAAACAGTACCTACCTGCGGGGTTATAACGATCAGCTGTTATTGCAAGTTCTGCATACTTATCAGCCTGTGACACTTCATTTTCCTAAACATCAAATAATTTATAGCATCACAAAACCTTTCAAATTCAGTTCAAAAGCTACAAAGAGAAATTTGAATGTTCATTTCAAATTGGCAAATTGTGGTCACGAATGATGTAGATTGATGATCAGTAATGATAAATTAAACTTACCAGAAAGTACAGAAATGACAAATTAGTGGCTGCAGTAGATTGAACTTTGGAGTCCTTTTTCTCAAAACCTTTAAGGGATTCAATAGCCTTTGAAGAGAAAGGAGGACTTCAGTCAATACATAATAACCACTTCAGAATACACTGCAAGTATAAACGCATCTACTAGCTAATATTATTATTGACAAGAAAAGAATTTTCATAGCTTTGCATGCAAACATCCTCTACTTTGGGACAGACAAACCTCTCACAGGGGAATACATCTGAAGTGGACACAGTGGTTGTTCAGGAACATACACAATAAAACCTCCTAAAATAACTTCATGGGGTGAAAACAATTGTTCGTCAGTGTTCCAGTAGTTTACATTGCGACCCTTATTATATAAAATATTGTTATAAACAGACTCTCAGCTGGTGAGAGGCTGACCAGTTGGAGTGGGGGAGTTGAATTCAGGACCGTCAACAAACAAAAATCGATCTAGTGGCTTCAGGGAGAAAGTTTTGAACCTGGGGCCTCTATATTGTAGGTCCAGCGCCTTAACGCTAGGCAACGCTCTCTATAAGGGGACACTTTCTTTATGTGGACAATTCTGGTCCCAAGGTGGTTTTGCAGGAGGTTTATTAAAACTACAAATTTGCACTTCATTGTAACCCTGTTAACACACCTTAGCAAGATCCTTCTCTTTAAGATAAGTAATTGCCTTTGTTATCTCCAGCTCGTTGGCCAATTCCAAGTAAGGTGATGCCTTCACACAATCTATACACCTGCCAAAAAAGATCAATGTTATCAAGCAGAAAAGTTAGGAGAATAAAGAAATTTATTAATAAGTTGGAAATGCTGCCTTAAGGTTACACAATACCTTCCTAAATTCCTACCTACATTATTTTCAAGGAAACTACCACAAACTCTATAACAATGGAAAGGTTTTGATTTGTAGAATTCAAAAACTACCTGCTATGCTCTTCATCCATTTCGTGAAAAGAAAGATGCCAGTAAAAAGAAAACAACAGACTGTTGTTTGCCAAATTAATTGGGTATCAGCAAGCATCAATCTCTCAAAGCATGTCAGGGATTTCCTGTATTCCAATTAGTTATCTTTTTATAAACCTGTAAAGTTACAGCATCAAAATTTCTCAGGCCTTGGTGTGTTCGCAGCTGCCGAAAGAAAAATATCCAAAATTTTAAAAAATCCTTGACACACTTTTGTTCCTCAATGCTTAATGCATGTTCTGGCCAAATGTCGTTAAAATCTGTCAATTCTACATACCCTATTAATTCGTTTAAAGAGTTTATATTCTCTCCAAAAACAAATGTGAGTTTTCGCCCATCAAAGATTTGTAAACACGTCTTGCCTTTACTGAGATATCCGTCAACAGAATGTGCCATTAGCCAATCAGATGGCATTCACAACGAGCAAAATGATATTTTCACGGCAATTCTTGGACAATATTAACGTGTGGCAGTCACGTTCTTCTCGTTCAATTGTGTTTAACACATGATACTGTATTCAAATACATGGTTATTCAGTTTAGGTTTCAACGGTGATGTCTTCAAATTGATTTGCAAGAACTGACTTTGCAAAATAAAGAGGTAAGTGAACAACAGTAACAAGGTCCTTGTAATCCCACGAGAGCCAACACACTATGAGGATTATGACACCTTACTGTTTTATTAACTTTTATTAAAAACCTTTTTTTCTAAATAACTCGAACAGGTTTCAAGATTTTAATTTCATTTTTTGGGAAATATTGGATTTTATACCAATCTTCCTTTTAGTGTTAACAATTTTTTTCGCCAAAAGTAGCCCTCTGAAGGTATTGTGTAACCTTAATGCACCTCCAAGTTCTAAGAACTAATAAATATGGGAATGTGCATATGAAGAGCAGAATACAAGGCTTGAAATTAACGCTTGCAAACTCACAAAATGTGAGTGTTTTTTTGGGATTTGCGAGTGCAATAAATATCCACTAGCGAATGTTTGTGAGTAAGAATCATCCTTGTCTCCAAAAACATTTCAAGAAAGCTTTTCCAATTGAGCTTTATGTCAAGAAATTTGAAAGAAAGTACAAACAAAAATGGTTTTGTTTACCTTTTCAGCTCATTACTTCAAACGTATCAATAAGAATTTTAATTTTTACATAAAAAACGTGCTAGAGGACTAAAAAATTAATTTGACGCCCTGGAATAATTAAAATTGTTACCACTAATTGCCAACAAGGAGGTGGGTTCGTATCCTCCATAAAATAAATAATTATTAATAGTAGTTGCATGAAACAACTGTACACCAACTGTAAACCCACAACAACTTGAAAAATATTTTCCTTACTAAAGTGCAGCACTGTAGCTTATGAAGAAATAGTAAAACAACAATTACTGGAAAATGAAAGGATTCAACTGAAGGCAAGGTAGACCCAAATCAATAAAGAGGGGGAAAGCAAAGGAGAGAGAAAGAGTTGGATGAAAGACCTGGAGTGAAAGTTACATTAATTTGCAGCGGCAGACAGAGTTCATTGGTGGAAAAGTATAGAGGCCTTAATTGGAGACTCAGCATAAAGATGATAGGTTAAGCAGGGTTGTCAAAATAAGCCGGCAACCCGTGCATTTCACCGGCTATTCCGAATACTGCACCGGCTACTCCAAATGTTAGTAAGTCAGTTCTGAGTGTAATATTGGAGAAATAAAATGGAAATAGCCCCTACTTTTTGAATGGAACCTGCTACTCAAAAACCTACTGACAACCCTGGTTAAGGTGATGGTGAAGATGTGCTGCAAAGAGTTTGTTCTACTTGCCACATTTGACAAATAATTACCATCTTTTGGACATTTCCCTTCCTATACAAATCATCCTAAATTTTGAATCCCAAATCTTTTACAAAGTATCAGAAGATTTTGCATTTTCTCTTGTATTTATTTTATAACTCTTGTCATCTTTTTAACCTTTGACTGGTATTGTAGCACATGAACTGAATTTGTGTGTGTCAATAAACATCTTCCAACTTCATCATTCCTTTATCAGGGTTTGAAACAAGTGCTCCTCGCTCAATTAAGTAGCTTTCCTGTTGGGCAAGTAACTTTTAATATTCAATTCACTTGCCCCATTGGTGTAAGCAGGGGCAAGTTATCACCAATAGATGAGCTTGGGAGCTGACACCTTAAAGGCTGGTTGAGATGGGCCAAAAATCTGGCATGGGGAAGGATGTATCTATGGCAACCCTGCAAGCGGCCACCAACAATGGCACTGTCATACTGACCCAGTCAGTGGAATACTTACCAAAACCCCAACACTTACCAATGGGAGGGCAGAGTGGGAGGGGAAAACAATTGACAAGAATCTGCAAATTAATGCAAATCACCCTTCAAGCAATTGCATAATTATGCAGACCATGAAATGCCTCTGCTGAGAGGCTCAAAGGTCTCCCCATGCCATGCTAATGGGACAACTGGGCAAGTAAAATCTGGCAGCTGCTTGTCCAGAGGGCGAGGTGGAATTCAACTTTTTTCAAGCCCTACCAGTACTTTATAAGATCATGTGATTGAACTGCATGGACAGCATTAGTGAAATATGTTCATTAACTTACCAGTCAAATCCTGCTGCAAAACTACTCTCAATTGTAGGAGATATGAGCTTAGCAGCACCCATAATGCATTTATCTGCTTGGGATTTCCTACAACAAAAGATTTTATTAATAAAAAGTGAGTTCCAGCGAAATCTAAAGCTCGTTGATTGAAAACGGAAACACTTCAAGGATACCTTTAGAAAATAATGACCTTTAACAGGGTTGCAAAATAAGACAGGGATTTTGTCTTGATCAGTATCAAGGAGTGAAGGCCTCAAAGGTATTATTAGTTACTTAAACACTTGACACCTAAACTACAACATACTTTTGTCGTTCAATTTGTCTAAGTTTGTCATTTCTAATGACTTCCAGAATCAGTGCTTGCTGGGGATCATCCTAGAAGGAAAAACAAAAAACTAAATATTTAAGACAACATGGCACTCCCATTAGGTATTATTTAGGTAAAGCAAAATCTGAGGTGCTTAATAAGAAGGTTCACCGGTGACACTGCTTTTACTGCAGTTTCTACAAAGCAGGTCTAAAGACCTGGGACCAGTTACAAATGGGTCCAAAAAAGAATGCTTTGTGCACTCTTTGCTGATGTGGATATTTTTCAATTTTATCCTTGGTTTAATTTTATATCTCCTTTGTTCCAGATTCATTATCATATAATATATACCATACCCAAAAACAAAGGAAAATAAAATTTGAACTTGAAGGATAAAATTGAACCACAAGTTACAGTTAAAATGATCTGGTAGCAGACCAGTCCTAGTGGTGCAACGATACACTGGTGCACCGACGAGTCACAATATTTTTTGTCATGATATGAATATCTAGTATATTATGACAAGATATTGCGATATTATGATATAATTGTGATTCTTCATGAATAAAAAAATTCATCATTTAGAAATAACTGTCTTTAATGACTCCTTACCCAAGTCCAAACCCTTTCAGAGCTATTTATTAAACAAAGGAACCCGGGAAAGGGAAAAAAGGTCCTTCTTTGCTTTGTACCACGAACAAAACACATCATGGCAAGAATAAGATTACAAAACTTGTCAGTTGTATGTAATGATGTGTTGTGTATCGTGTCGTGGCACTTATATCAAGGTATTTCTGTAGGTTCCGATAACTTTCTGATGGCTTAGAACTGTTTAAAGTGGCTAAAAAAAATGCAAGAAGAGAGGAAGACAGAGTTGAACATGAACATAGAACTTGACACCTCCACCTCTCACAGTTCTTCCACTTTACTTTCATTGTACAAAATGTTTTTAATGTGTAAACTCTTTTCTCACCCCAGTCAAAGTGTACTTGTCCTCGTCATCAAAGCCAAGGCTAACTGTTAACAACTTTTGAAATGTCTTTTTCATTTTCTCTTTGTCTCCCAAAGCATAATAGCACAAAAGCAAGTTGAAACCTGAAGAAGAGAGAACATAAAATGTGCTCTTCAAGAATAGCAGTATTGTATGTTATGGTTTAAAATTTTTATAAGCTAATTTGATTTTTATTTACCAAACCCCTTTGTGTTTAAATGTAGATCAGGCTATGTAAACACGACAAAAGTTCTCGACTATTGCTTAAATAGAGGAGAGGAAGGGAAAGAGGGGAGGAGAGAGGAGAGGAGAGGGGAGGGGGTGGAGGGGAGGCATGTGAACAGAGGTACATAGCATTATAATTGCATTATGCATTAGAAGAGATACTTAAGGCTTTTCTATTATACGTACCTGTTTGAAAACTTGCCTTCTCAGACATGATATGCTCAAATGAGGTGACAGCATCAGAAAACTGTGTGATCTTGACAAATGCCACACCAATATTCTGCATAATTTTTATCCTGAGAAAAGGAAAATAGTGTGTTGTAGTAGGGTTAATAGTTCTTCTAAAACTTCTCATTTTGATTTTTAAAAAAGGATCATGATTTTCTGGTAACCGAGAACAGAAGACAAAGCCCCTAAGTAAAAAAATACTTTAATTTTAAATTAGTTGTTTACCTCATGTCCTTGTGTGTGTTGGGCACCTGATCTAAGGCCATTCTGTACTGCTTTATTGCCTGAGGATATTTCTTCTGCTCAAAGTAAATATTTCCCATATTCACTCTCAACCGTCCTGAAGGAATGCAAGAATTCAACAAACAATTACAATTGAAATGCAATCATTTTTCATCCTTTGTATCTAATATATTTATTCACAGCATTTGAAAATGCTTTCAGATGGTTTCCACTGATTATGAACTCATAAATTAATTTTCATTACCTGCATTGCTAAACATCTTGTTTTTGACAATAACCTGGTATGTGTTCAATGCCTCAGCGTACATTTTGTTTGCATGGTACTGGTTAGACAAATTGAACAGCACCTACAAAGAAGCAGGAATGCATATCAAAAATTTAATGCAGTTCAATGCAAGCAAGTGCATTCACCAAGAGTCAGCGTTCCTTTGTGGCCTGCAGTGTTCGTGATGCACGTGCAACAGTGCATCCATCACATGCCTGCACTCCATTGCAGTATGCAGTCTTTAGTCATGAACATGCACTGGTGCATGCTTTGAGCTAGCATTGATATCCCTGTGCGGTCAGTAGTCTTCTGTTGTCCACATACACCTGGATATTTCCATGTGTATTCATCGAGGTGTATTTGTGGAGTTCAAGTGAGCGCTGTTTTTGTCTGGTAGCTTATTTTCAGGGTTGTCATGGTTGTCATCCCTCCCTTGCCTCTCTTTCCTCCCTTAGTTCCACTGTTTTTTTTTTCAGTGTGACGGGTGCCATACTTCCCTTTTGCATGGGGGCTTACGGTACATAATGCGCAGAACTGTGACAAGAATTCTGCTGAGCTTGGTACTTACAGAGTAAGTTAAATCAAGGTTAATCTGGTCTTGATGGGCTGACTGCTCCCTCTGTCGACACAAAGCACGTTCTTTGCGACCTGCATCTTTGGCTTTCTGTAAAGCCTTTAACAGTAAAAAAAGAAACAATCATTACTGTGTTGAAAATATTACACATACAAAAAAAAATACCTGCCACTAGCTATTTTTTTTTTCGGCTTGGATTAATAGTAAAATGGCCACAAAATTATGACTACGTTCTTTCACACATACAGGAAATGCTCCTTTAACGGATCGCTATCAAGCAAATTTTCAAAAAAGAGGGTGACTGTAAATAGTTTTCATGAATTTTTCCAAATAACAAGGTCAAAAATTGAAAAAGTCAGCCTGGCTTTTTCAGGTTGAGATCTAAAACTCCTGATGATATCATGGTTATATCACTCCATATTTAGCTTCAGTACACTGGCATGGTAATTTTAACAAAAACGTGACCACTATTTGTTGGCTTCCATTAGTGTAAAATGTTTTTGGGCTGTTAAATTTTGAAATTATACTCGTGACAGAGTCCCTTTGAGCAGTGAGAAAATGTGAGAAAATTAGAATGTTGCCATAGTTACAGCCTTGCTAAGAAAACGGTGGACACCTGAAATATTTTAGGAATATTGATTATGTAGTGACCAATCGCAGCAAAGTTCAGGACATGTGAACAAACCTCAAAACAACAAACTAATGATTTTTCTTTGTAATGACATTCCATAAACATTTCTGGTGTTCACCGTTTTCTTAGCTTGGCTAAAACAATTTGTCACAGAAGGGTTTCTCTTACCAATGGAAACTCCCCTCTGTCATTAGCAAAACAGCTTTCTTCAATCAGTTCATTTACTTTCTTTTCCATTTGCTTGACTTTTTCCTCTGGACTGTTGAGCAAGTAAACCCACAATCCTTACTGAAATTATTTTGAGTTGTCTGAAAAATGGTATGGGAGAATCCTTTAGTCAGAGGAATCTTAGGACCTGATTCAACCAACCTTTCCTCACCCTTTCCCTCAAGGGGAGGGGCAGGTAAACGTGCCTGGTTAAAGGGGTCAAACTGGCCACCACTACTCATGGGTGATCCTGTGGGAGAATGAATGACAAGATTAGTATTTAATATGAAAAGCAGATTGCTAATCAGTCTGTATGGTACTAAGGCATACAGTATGATGTAGACACAGACAGGATTGAGCTCATGGTGTTTGTCCCTGCAGTTGCTAAGAAACATGACGTTGGCGCTTGTGCAGTTACTCTCATGAAAATTCATGAGCTCTCTTGATAGTTTTTGATTGGATAAAATAAGTTGGAAACTCCTAAAAAACTTCTGTCAATGAATTATTGCCAAAACCGGCACTTGTTTCCCTCAACTGTAAGGAGAGTACACTTGTCAACATGTTTGATCACTCGCTACCGAGTCTGAGAGAGGATTCTTAAGGATGCCCTTAGGTGGAAATCTGCTTGCAGAAGGAAAAGGGGGACGCCCTAAACCAGCTTGAGGAGGATGGCTGAGATTGAACTAAGTGAGATGGGTTTAACATGGGGAGAGGCTCAGGCAGTTGCGAAGGACAAGACTCAGTGGAAGAGGGACACTGCTGTGAGCCCATGCCCAACTGGGGGCTAAAAGGAACAGCGAAGATGATTACTGGGTCTAAAACCTGAACTAATGATCACTAGGCCTCTGCACACACACAGCTACTTCATGAAAATAAGTACTCAAACAAGCAATAGGAAAGACGACAACTAAACAAGGGGTCAATAACTGAGATGAGCAGGTGTTATCACTAAAATCCCTGTCAGTAAAACAAAAAATAATGCAATGTAATGTTACAAGTATTTTCAAGTACTTTCAAGGCCTTGAAATCTGACTTCTCCTGAAATTCAAGGGTTTTCAAGGATTTTCAAGAAGCATACAAACTCTGATTACAGTTGACTGAAAGCAGTCTCAGTTTTTGCTCTAACATTTTTGGGGCAAAAGAAAACTAGCAAGTGAGCATGCTATGGAAGACAAGTGATATGATGTGAAGCCATGACCCACGAGTAGTGTGGTCTTTCTCCCTGAGAATTTTAGAGCAAAGGAGAGACAGTTTGCAGTCTAAAAATGTTAAATGTAAGTGACTCTTCACGCAAAAAAGAGGGTTTATCAAATTTTCACGGTGAGGTCAATTTCACCATTACGACCATGAAATGGATTAAAATGATTGGAATTTCCGTTAAATTCCTTTAAAGTAGCGTGAACACGGTGTGAAGGTAAATCAGTCACCGTGAAGTGAAATGAAATAAATCACGCCGTGAAATTATGGAGTGAATAAAATTCGCGCCGTGAAGAATTCACACCATGAAAATAGAATTCACGACGTAAAAAAAAAAAAATGTGCCATGACAAAGTTGCGACCTGCGACTTATTTTAATTCTGCGATCAATCGGTGTTCTCTTTGCACACCATGCAAGGAAGCGCCGTTAATGGATAAAATAAGTAATGAAAGCTTGAAATATGTTTTCTAGAGCTATCGCGAATGTACAAAATAATGTAAACAAGAATGTAAACAAACTTGCACACTTGCCGAATTGTCACATTTATTTTTAGCGACAACACAACTAAATGTTGCACATTTGAACTCTTTGCTAGACTTGTTACTGCCATCAGAAAACATTTTACATAGCTGCAAATGTAAAATGGTTCCAATTACGGACTGAGAAGCGTTTGACGCGAGACAAGATCAAAAAAATTTATTTCAGTCCGATACAAATTTCTAAGAATTGCCTCCAAGTTAAATATCCGGTCACAACTATTGAGTTGAAGAAACCTTGAATAAAAGTAATGTTTAAAATCGGAAAATTATAAGTTGCACACTTTCTTGCCAGATGGTTTTGTTTTCGTGCTGGATCTAAAACATCACGCGACGCAAGATATATCGACAACGCTTTTTACAAGAAATAAAGATTATAGATTTAAAGAGTTTTTATCTTCATGAAGGCTTTAAATACCTTACAATAACCACTTTAGCAAGGGTTGCAAAGGGATGTTTCGTTCTATTTATGTAAACAATAATTATTTAAGAGCACACAAAATTGAAGTCGTGACTTGACGCAAGGTTAGGAAAGGAAATATGTTTATATTGCCACAGTATTCGTTCATCCACTCCGCTCGTTATACAATTTTTGTCTTCGTGATATGTTGTTTACAAAATTATGCACCTCATTTGATATTTTTGATTCAGTTGTTATCTATCGCGTCACGTAAATATTCCGTTTAGATGTATATTATTGTTTGGAAAAAGTCTGTTCCTTGTTTCCTACGTTTAATAGTGAACCGGCCGTTGGCAAAACAACTTGTGACATTGGTTGGTGTACGGTTATCGAAGAAGATAATTGTATTTCTATTTTGTATGTCTTTACTACACTGCAAGGGGTTTGCATATTTGCTGCCGGAAATTGGGTTTCAAATCCTTCAAATTCGCTTTTGTTTTCCATGTTTACAAATATAGTTGCGCTGAAATTTCATTCATTGGGCCTTCTGATCTGATCTACGATTAGAGCATCGAAAAATGACGGAATTCACATATATGGCACTGTTTGGAGACGATCACAGTCGATTTTGTCGAGTATTAAAGTATGCCGTTGGTTGTACATAACATTCCAGCCACATAAATTGACTCAAGACAATCACTTGCTAAACCTTTAGATTGATGTTTGAATAAAAAATACTATTCGAGGACTTCAAAGATACAACGATGGCACTCGCATGATTGTATCGCGTGTGATTCCCTCACTTTGAAATAACGCACCAAATTTCCTGACATTAGAGGACCCCTCCCTAGAGTTCTCAATTGTCCAAGAGACACGTGACCAGCCTGTGCCAGGGTCTTTCTCTCTCGCTCCAGGGGGCGGGAAGAGAGAGACCCTGGGAACGAGGTTGATGCAATGCAGCTATGAAGCCACACATTGGGAGCGAGCCCTGAATTTTTTCAAGCTTCTTCTTTCCAACTGCTTAAATTGGACATTCACTGCGACAATCATTCCTCACATTATACCGGGTACATGTATGTTTCCAAAAAATTATAGATTTCTAGTAATGAGGGTGTTAGTATTTTAAATGTCATCAGTTAAAAATAATTAATGTCAGTAGGAGTATGCAGTACAATTCACTTTTCTTTGCACAAGTAATGTAACTCACTTTCTGATGACGTGTAACCCACTGCACGTACTGCAGTCATTGGACGAGCCATCCCGGTATCCTAAATAAAAAATATATCCCCCTTAGAGAAGACATAACATCAACTTTGACTTTGACCGATTGAAAGAAACCACTCAATTTTTCTAAACTGCTAATGATAAACTACTGTGCTCAACATTAACCTTGTTTATGCTCCAGTCATAAAAGTAGATGCTCAAAATATTACAAACATATATTGTATCTCCTAATACTTTGAAGCTGACACTCAAGTAGTGTTTGACAAGTAAGTTTGATATCCATTAAGAGGACACCACTTATATGCAGATTCCCATCATGGCCCCAGACACATGCAAATATTACATTTTTAAAGGGACACTATCACGCCCGATATTTCATATTTTAATAAGTATGGCCTGTAGCTTGCTGTAATCATGCTTTATTGTCTTGCAATGGAAGGAGAAAAATGCTAAAAGGGGTGAAAGTAAAGAAATATCAACTAAGAAAAAATAACTATAATTATTTTTTTATAAAAAAATCCTGTCCAGAAATCAATTTTGATGAATTGCAATCCACTTCCATACTTGCAATCCTGTACTACTTCCCCAAAATACCTGTTCTATCTTGTTCTGTGGAATCTATTTGTAACATATATTTGTGTATTTGGTGACATTTGTCATTAATAATAACATAAAAATGTCTATAATTAGGCATTACAGTGTCCCTTTAACTTCCCATAAGCTGACACTTCTCCTAAACAGAAACCTTTTCTGGAAGCAAGGGTGTCTACTTATGTAAAGTTCAACTGTAGTTATTACATAATATGGAAAATTATAATTAACAATGTATAATGTTCAGTAGCCTGAGTTTCTCCAATTTCTCAGGAAAAAGATTAGACGACCCAATAGAAGCAGGTTACGCACAACAGTAAGCCATGAAAAAAATGTTCTTACGGCAATTCCAGTTGTAGGTCGCCCCATTGAAGATCCTGGTACTTTGCCTCGCTATAAAACAACCATTGGACAGAATAATTTTAAATTTATTTTGTTCTCATTGATTAAAAAAGTAAAAATTTAGCATGGTAATTAATTTTGTGACTCAAAAAATGATATCATACCCCAGCTGAGGTTATCTTCATACCGGTTTTCTGTGATAAAAGAAAAGGAAATAATTTACTCTGACTCACAAAGTAACAATGCCAAAATTATTGACATAAGACATTTTATCATTACATTCACACACAAGAGAAAGCAACAGAAATATATCAATTTAAAATTATCAGGCATACACCCTGAAATTTCTTTTTAATTTCTCAGCTTTGGAATATAAATCCTTGATAGCAGATTTCCTTTCTTTGCAACTCTAATGCTACAGGGTGAAGGTAAGGTAGGTAAAGTCTGCATATGAACTCAGTGGCCCATCAGGATGGAACTCTTTTCCTAGTTTTTGTAACATGAAGCGACTAGGAATACAGTCATGTATTTCTACTCCTCCCTTTATGGGATGCTAGTCTATTGCAGGGTTAACCCAGCATTATTTTGCTGGTACCCATTTATGCACCTGGGGTGAAGAGAGTTAAGTGTCTCGCCAAGAACACAATGCAATGACACAGCTCAGGCAAGACACAGGCAAACTACAAAAATTTTCACTAGATTCACCATTGTGTACACATTGTTTGGTTTTGTTCACTGCTCAGCACTGATTACAAAAATTAATTCAATTATTTCAGTCTTGCATTCTGAGCATGACAAAGTTGCCAATGAAACACGAGCAGAACTTGATCCAAATATGAAAACCCAAGGCAAAAGGTTACTTATTTGTTCACCATTATTTTCAGAATCTCCAGATTTTGCGAGAGGTCATCAGGTCAAGTTCCAATTTCCTGTGGGTTGACAGGTTTCTTACATGTACAAGGAAATGACACTTACTACACCAGGCCTTTGTCCATGACTTGTTTTTAGAGCTTGCTGCAACTCTTCATCTTCCTCAAGATTCTGCGAGTATAACACAAAGAGATTAGAGTCAAAAGGGATCCAATGGGACTAAGATAAGTTCTAACTTTTCGGGGTCAGTCAAATATCATTATCTATAAGTCGAATGCCTGGTTTCATGTCTCTGACATGAGTTTATCAGTTGACTGAGTCGAATCTGAATTCAGTTCAAAATTTGAAGTCATGCTATATACAAAATATTTTTCTACCTATTACCGTGGGAGGCCGAAAAACAACTGGAGAAGATCAGCCGAACAAGAACTGCGGCAAATAGGTCTGCGATGGACCCAAATTGAACACCAGGCCCAGGACAGAGAACAGTGGAAGAGTACTGTAAACGAGCTATGCTCCACATAGGAGCTAAGGCTTTATATATATATGCAATAAATAATTTTAAAATTATTAAAAAAGTGATGACCATTCTTAAATTTTGAAATAAACATGGAGGGGTCCCCATGCTCGTTTAGGAGCGATAGCACCTTGTTTATATGTAGTATTATGTACAGGAAGAAAGTTATTGCTCAATTCAAATAAAGAGGAAAAAAGATAGAACTGTCACCGTACTTGTTTTTGAGCAAATGATGATTTACTTCTCTGGCATGCACCAGCCACCATGTTTAAATGTGTGAGCATTGATCACGTGTGAAATTATGTGCAGTAAGGATGCGCAATGCAAAACTAGGCAGTCACCTAAAGGCTGACTTTAATGCTATAATTTTAGCTCAGATCAATTTGTGTATTTAGTTGCTCATCTCCTGCTCATCATCCATGTTCAAAACACAAAGAGTTTGGATTAAGACTATTCAACAATGACTCCTGAAGGCATTTGGCTTAGGTTCAGCCTTGCCTGGGGTTTGGGTTCAGAACATTTGGTAGATTTGTAAACTCTCTTGATTCTCCATCAATGTTGTACACTTAATGTAAACAAGATGCAAGATGGTACAAAATAAAACAGCTGTTTGTCAGAGTCTGAAATAGAGCTACCATCTTATTCACAAAGCATGGTAAAACAAATCTTGGGTGTATAATGTAAAAAGATGACTTTCAGTCTGGTATTATATGAGCCAGGCTAGCCCAAGATGAGAATTTGCACAACAATAAGTTTGGCACCAATGATTTTGGTACAAAGTAGTTGTTTGAGAAATTTTAGTGGGTCATTTTGCAGTTTCAGGTAGATTCATGGTCTGCTACACATTTATGTGTTAAATAAAAAGAGTAACAATTTTAATTGATTAGCGCCGGATCATTTTAATCTGAAGCAAAAATTAATTTTAATCGCAAGCAAGCATTCGCCCAGTAAGGCAGGTTGACCAGGTAAGGTAGACTGGTTCTCAGCTGATCCTGACTAACTGGACTGGCTTGGTTGTCATGTAATCACCGAATTGATGATTTTTTCGTTGTGTTTCATAAACGTGATGAGATCTCAGTAACTCACTCAAGCAGCCTGGCTCATGTGATCTGGTCTTTAGTGATTCCTTGTCAATATTACTATCTTAGACTACATGCATGTTTACACAGGAATGGTTCTAAATGGATCCAAATGAATCTGGTCCAAAAATCAGACCAGATAGGCTTTCTGTTTACACTGGACGGTTCTGGAACCGGTCAAGAACAGATCCACACGGATCCAAAACTGGACCTGTTGTTTTGCAGGTCAATCCAGTGTTGGATCATTACCGGACCGGTTCCAAGAAGATCCCGTGTAAACACCTGGATCAGTTCCAAACAGTTCCATGTAAACAGAAGCTGTTCTGGTCCGGTCCGGTGTAAACGGTAAACATAGCCTTAACTACTACTTTGCGTTGTAACAAAGCGTATCCTCACAGCTAAAGGATATGGTCAAAGCAAGGGGCACAAAGCATTCCTTTTTTGGGCGGGGGGGGGGGGGGTCACTTTGTATTTCTGGGACGTTCATTTTCTCTTTCTTTTTTCCATGCTCAAACTTATATTTCAGTAGTGTAGCAGCTCTCGTAAGCTTGTAATTCTACTGGTAGCAGTTGCTATTGTTTTAGGGGCTAGGAGCATTGTTCCCGATGTTTGTTCTATTGTTTTCACGCAGGGTATTGAGCCATTCATGTGAGACAATTCAAGAGCTGCTACATCGTTCTTATATTTATACACCTATCAATGCAAATCCTGCAGAAGGGAGTGCGGGCATAGGTGGGGGATTTGACAGTAGTTGTCGTCCCGCAGTGGGGACTGTTGAACGTTGGCATTTCTAGCAACATTTTATTGACTTTTAGTGACTCTTTTGACCAGCTACAGTTGCCCTGGGGCCGGGCAATTGAACAAAAAATCTCAGCTCAGTTCAAATCCCCACCCTATGCCCGCACTCCCCCCCCCCCCCCCCCCCTTTGCGGGATTTACATTGATAGGTGCATTACGGTATAAAAACAATTGCAATTTCAATGCATAAGCCTATCTTTGCCGTGCTTTGTGCAAACTCAATATCTAATAAAAAAAACACGCATTTTTCCATTGCATTATCCAATCTTGCCTAAATGTAACTAGTACAACTGTACATACATGTATAACTTCAAATTTACATTTCGATAATGCTCGACCTAAACAAAACACTGACAGAATAATGCCTTACCTCTGTGTCAAAAACAGGATTGTAGTCGTTGAAACCACCGTAGAGGTCGTCCTCATCCTCACCAACGAGATGCACTGATTGCATCATTCTGTGATATTGTTAAAGCCAAGAAAATTTTATTTTTTTACGTCAACGGGAAGAAAATTTGGTACGGAATGTTTGCAGTTGCCATCAACAAACATGGCCGCCCCCGACAACCTTCGCGTCATTGGTAACGCAGTGCGCATGCGAGAAATTTCCGCGCCGAATTCAAAATGGCGGCTGTTCGTCGATGGCTGGAATCTCGCAATGTTTACCCTCAAAATGACTGGTTGGAAGCCTGCATAAGCTTTGTGAAAGAAGACAACGAGGTATGCAATTTGACTGCTGTTGTTTTTAATTGGACTGCTTCAAAGCTTTCCACTGATGATCTGTTTAACAGACTGTTGCAAATGAATGTTTCAATACAGGAGGGGCAGTTGTCCTCAGTTCAGTTGAACGAACTCGTGTATGAACAGTGGTTGATGGCTGAAATTCACGAATCAAGCCTCCCTTGCCTTCCAGAGGGGCTAGGAAACAGGGAAATCGTTAAACTAGAAGGACATTTCAACCTTCAGGTCACAATTATAAACATCTAATATTAGACATAATACGTAACTGAAAGGTTAAGGGGAGGGGGGGGGGGGGGGAGAACCCTAACTACAAAAAAGTTGCTATAGATGACTTCTAGCTAGCCCTCATATCTTGGGTTCCCTTTCAATCCTGGGATTAGTTTTTTGCCATGTTTGTTCTATTGGACACTGCTTTCAGTTTTGGCAGCTTTGACTATATTTGGAAAGTCACGTGACCAGAACACAAAACAGTAAAAACTCTCCCAGCTTACATATTTATCAAACGAAACCAAAAGCCAACGGATAGAGTGCATTTAGATGCAAAATCTGTCGATTTGTTGAAAATATTTTCAATAATGTAAAAGTTATGACATCACAAAAATTTTATAACATCATACCTTTTTAACAAATGGGAATCTCCGCAAATCCATACGACAGATTTTGCATCTGAATGCACTCTATCCACTGGCTTTGGTTTCATCTGAGAAAGATGTAAGCTGTGAGAGTTTTTAGCATTTTTGTGTTCTGGTCATGTGATTTCCAAATATGGTCAAAACTGCCAAAAGTGAAAGCAGCCTCCAACAGAACAAGCATGGCAAAAAACGGAAAGGAAAGGGAAAGGGAACAATTAGAAGTCATCTATAGCAACCGTTTTGTAGTTATGGTTCTCCCCCTTCAATAAATTGGCTAGTTACAATTTTGGGCCCTTGTGGGCCTAAGTTAAGGTACAGTTTCGCACAGTGGGCTATACTGCCAGAGCTTATCCTAATTTCTGTTGCATTAGCAGCTAGGAAGATTTGTACTCCCCCCTGGACGGGATGCCAGTCCATCCCCCGGCATTATTTTGCCAGTACCCATTTATACACCCGGGAAGACGGAGGCACTGTGAGAGTAAACTGTCTTGCCCAAGAACAACACCGTAGTGCTGCAGCCAGAGCTCGAACTCAGAGCCCAATCCAGAGTCCAGCACACTAACCATTTGGCCACTGTACCTCCCATGGGGTCCACATTGAGGCAATAGCAAACCAGGGCACATTGTTGCAGACACAAATGTATCCCTTCCTTTGTGGCTTCAAGATGTTTATATGATTTTCTTCAGATACCTGTGTCCATAACAAATGTTTCCCTGTTTGCTGTTTTGATCCCTGCGACTAGATTTTGTTTTACGAAAGTGGCACAAACATAAATGGCTAGTGAACTCACAAGATGGGTCGTGTCCCCATGACTTGTTGCAGGTGACTAGTCCCCTCGTGTGTGCCGGTCTTTATGGTATCAAAAGAATGCACGACAATTAATTAGGTTACCATGGAAACTGCTTAACCTGTCAAACAGCCTTAACTTCAGTTTCAAGTGCAAATAACTCAAAATGAATTCATTGATGTACATGGTTTATTACTGAGTAATGATATGCCTGCGCCTGCACTCGCATGCTAGTGATTTGCGAAAATTATGGCCCAGGAATAGCTAATATGTTTTTTTAAATTATCGTGCAGATTAACTCTATCCTGAATGTTGGAGAGTCAGCTTATTCTCAAATTCAAAAGTTGAAAGGACAGGATGATCCACAGGAGCTAAACTACAAAGCAAATGTAAACAGAAGAGATGTTTAGATTTATAGAAATCTATGTTGTTATAGTTTCTCATGTTTCTTATTTTATTAAGTATATTAATACATCTACTTATTTCATAGTTAGTTAAACAAAATACTGTGGAATTCCAATTTGTCAAAGTCTAATTCCTAAAGGGAAAATAGTTATGAAGATCAGTTCATGTCACGAGTTTGAGACACTGGGGGTAGAATTGCTAATTTAATGAAGTAAATCCAAACAAAATGACTTCTGTTTCAAGTATTGTGAGGTTCAAGAAACTTTAATAGTGTTCAACAAATCATGATTCCGCTGTACAATGCTAATAATACAAAAAGTATAACAAATGTATGTACTATTAATCTTAAATATAATATCACAATAGTGAAAAGGTTATCGTTCATATAGTTATGCTAGAAGGCAGTAATAGCTTATCTACCGGTAGCAAAGGAACAGGTGGGAAACTGGTAGGCTCAAACCCTTTCACATGAAAAATATAAGTTCTGTACTCACCTCTATTACATGTAATAAAACAAAAACTAATAAAGAAAGGGCCCATCTTCGCTTTTCAGTACCCATTGATCTGCTCCCACGGGTAGCATTCTTTTAAGCCTTTGTAAGTGAGATGAAATGGTTCTCCTATTGTCAGCCCTCAGAGCCGAAAATCAAGCCCAGTAGAATGTTGATGCTTGAACTGACGGATGGCACACAGACTGTGTTTGGAATGGAATACCAGCTGATTCCGTTTCTTAAAGTCTCAACCCCTCCTGGAACTAAGGTGTTTTTTTGTGAATATTTTTAATTAATGTAGTTTACTAGAATTTAGGTAAAGTTAAACTTGAGCTGTAATAATAATAATAATAATAATAATAGTAATAATAACCAAAGTTGTTCCAATTGTAGTGGGGGCTTTAGGAACAGTGCCGTTGCGATTCAAGGGCAACTTAATGGGTATAGAAGTACCGGTAGATACATCAGTTACCTTAACCCAGAAGTCTGCATTGCTGGGGTCAGCAAGAACACTAACAGAAGTATTGGAAATGTGATGGACCGAAACGAAAATCATTTGGTGTTTCTTGGCAACTTGTTGTCGCTCGGCACCGTGACCTTACAAGCTTCCACAAAAACATATTTTAGCTGTGCAGTATGACAATAATAATAATAATAATAATAATGATCAGGTCTTCATGACAGTCATGTCCATTGGTGTTGTTAAATCTGGGGTTCACAGTCCCACCCCTTGCTTTATGTTTCACTTTCTTTAATTTGTAGATCCAAGTGAGTGGCCACATAACATGCCGACTGGGAGCATTGCTGCTTTCACCCATTAATGTTAAAGTGTTAGGTGGAAACATTATGCATTTGATGGAAGAAAACTCTTACTGGAATGTCCTGCATCAAGCCATGTATGTATGCTGCTCGTTGTCTCAAATAATTATAATTCTCACACACAACTGGTAGCCATGCCAAGCCGAACTACGCATCCTGACCTTTATTAACCACTTAAGATCGTAACAAAACATTACAATTGACAAACAACATGAAACAAATGCTACCTGGGAAAAAGCTCATACAAACAAGCTAACAACCACTAGAGCCTAGTGACACCAAAAATTCAAACTCACAAAGCCTTAATTGGGCAGGTGGGCGGGGGTCAGGCAAGGCGAACGGCAACAAGAAAAACTGAGCACTTAGGAAAACCATGTGACGTATTCCTCCTGCACACTAGCACCCAGACTCCCAGTCGCGTGTGTGAAAAATGTTTTCTGCTTTATTCATGCCTCAGCCAGCGGAAAACAGCACTTATTTTGCAATGATGCTGAAATTCAGTATTTTTACCTTATTTTGGATGATCTTTCACAATTTTAAATGTCCCCTGTTCATTTAGAAAATGCTTAATAGGTTGCTAAGAAGGAAGAACTTAATCCTCATGACCCCATCTTAATAATATTAATAATAATAATAATAATAATAATAATAATAATAAATATCAAACTTTGCATTAAAAAAAGTCTAAAAAAGGTAAGTATCATTTATTTATTTATTTTTTGAAGAGGACAAGATCCACCCGAGAAACCTATTGCAATTAAAACAGAATCTCTCAGCAGTGAGGAGCCAAATGTCAATCAAATGACCATACAACATAATGTCGCCAGCACCATTACAACCTACAATAATCAAAGGGCCCCCGTAAAAACAGACACAAACCAAAGAAACAATGCTGCAGGTCTTTCTAACCATAACCGCATAGGCAACACATGGAACTCGACTGAAATCAGAGGGCAAATGAAGCAACACGGTCCGAAAGGAAATAGGGGAGTAAAAGGTGTCTTCACTGCAAATTCCAGTGGAGATTTTAAAAGCTGTGGCACTGATAGCAAAATAGAGAAAGTCTGCAATCAAGAATTTTTTGATGATGATGATGATATATTAGCTGCGGTTACAGATGACGATTATTTTGCGCTGGAAGAAGACTTTGACCTGGAACAGATAGATCAGCTTGAAAATGGCGCAACCGATAAACAGGCAACAACTTCTAACATTGTAACCTGTGGAAATAAAAATTTAAACTGCATGCCTTACAATGATGAGATCTTTGATGACGACTTTGGTGCAGAAGATCTTTTGGTAGAGGCTGCAGATTCTTTGGAAGTAAAACCTCTTCATGAGAGAATCCGTTGTGAAGAAACTATGGGAACAATACACAGGTCAAATAAAGAAAGAGTACCAAACATTTCATCAACACAATTTAGCAGTCACTTGAGGAATGCAAGTTCTTCAAACAACACTGACATTGAAACATCATCTAATCTAAATCCCAGGAAGCCAAAAGGTGTCAGTTGTACTTTAAACAGCTTCAAGTCAGAACCGATTTCTTTGATGAATAATGCCACATTTAACTCTTGCAGTGTTGTCATCAACACAGGGCTCTGCTGTGAACCCCAAAATGCAGGGGCTTTAAAACTTTCCTCAAAAAAGACAAATGGTTTAACAAACCCAAGTTCATGCTCGTCAAGACCATCATTTTCCCAGGAAACCAGCATTCAGATCAAAAAAGAGCCTGAAGGTGACTTTGCATCTAGACATATGAATAATAATGTTCCTCCAATGGTACTTGACAGAAATCTGTGCCATAGTTCTCTTATGCATAAGAAACAGGGAACACAAGGTAAATAGGATTCTTATGGTATAAGGAATTCTCATGCCTAGAGCCACTAGGGAGCTTAAGAAACCACAACGGCGACTTCAAGGGCAGCGTCGATTAAAAAATGAGTTTATATTTTACCTACAAATCTTGTGGTACCCTAAAGTCATTTTCTTTGTTTATCACTGTCAAAGCTATCACGAAACTGAATCTACTGGACACAACGATGAATTTGAAATTAAATGTGAAAAAATTAACCCCCGTGGCTCACATTCTCCACAAAACGCAGAATCTGGTAATTTAACGTTGTTGTTTTGGAGGACGGAAAAATGTACCAATAATTGAAACACAGCCATTGTTCTCCTCATTAAACCTTTTGTTTAGCGGTGTTGCTATTGTGGTTTTCTTAAGCTTCCGGCTGGGCTTGTGCGCAATTAAGGAGCAAATTAAATGACTCCTTAATGTGGCTGTCAGTCAGTACATCAACTGACTTCAATCTTACTGCAAAGATGACCCTGTGGAACTGATAATCTGATATTGAAACTGATTTTGAATCAGATGGTAGATGTTAAGTCATTTGATGTCTAAAACTGATGGTGTTTCATGTTTTTAATAATTACTGCAGACCCAGAATGCAATTCAACACCCTTTGAATATCTCTCAGAGGTGTTGAAATACTGTCCTGCTAGTGAAAAGCGTATTGTCAGAGTCAAGGTTTGTATCTAACATGACTAATAATTGCACAATGTGTTCTATATTTTAAGTGCTACTGCGACAAAAAAATGTTGTTCTTGTTCTCTTTCGATTCTGTTTTTATATTTGGCAAGAATGCACCATGCCAATTATTGCACCTCAATTTTACAATAATTATTTTAAGCGACGATTTCTTGTTTAAACTGTCTGCCATTACCAGTATATAAGCCTTCAGCAAACTTCAGAAATCTTTGGTAATCTTTGGAGCTTTTCGGAAAATGTTTGGAAACATTTGTGCGACTTTCAGATGACATTCAGAGAATCCTCAGAAACCTTTGGGAAATGGTCAGAAATCTTCTGTTTTAGAAATTATCTGTTCCTTGAAGCTCACAGTTCTCCTCAAGCTTCACTCTCGATATGTCTGCTGACAAATGTCCAAGCATAATTTCATGCCAAATGGAGGCTATTGTTTATATATAGTGAATTGTATGTATCTCGTGTATAGTATCATTCACCCTTTGAACAACTGGAGCCAGAACAAGTTTACAAGTTTAATAAATAGTGGGTAATTTTTACTGCATGGCTGCATTAATTGTGATTACTTGCCACAACACACTGTGACATCTATTACAGAAGACCTCCCATCTGACAACATACATGTAGCTTGAGCAGGTAATATGATGATTGAAATAAACATGCGGTATTCTTAAGTTGCTGACTTCAAATCTCACCAAAGGTCACGCACACTTGTTCAGAACACTACCTTCAATTTAACCACATCATGATTTGTTCATTTGTTTTTGTATAACTCTAGTTTTTTGTCGTCTTTAACTTAGGCATACATTGCCACTTTATTGTCTCGCTCTCATGCCATGTCATCAAAGTGGAATATAACTGTGAAACTGAATGATGGGACAGCTACTGTGGATGCTGATTTGAGTGAAAAGGTAGGAAAAAATAACCCTACTTGTGGTGATGGTCAATAAATAAGGAGATTAACACGGATTAAACCTTTCGAACTGTTTTAATTCACTGCACAACGACTTTACAACACGCCATGCTTTTCCGCTTCCCGAGATTCAACTCGAACCTACATTACATCATGTATGCGGCACGAAATGTCTCAATAGCTCTAAACACTACACTACTGGTGGCTTTAACATTGACATTGTCACAATGATTAAAATTGGAGTGTTCAGGTCAATTATATCCTAAATTAAAGTCATTGCTTAATTCCTGTAAAATTGCGGTTAGATATCAAATAAAAATATTGACGTTGTGAGCAGACCATAATAGATGGTTTCCTATTTTTTAACAACAACAGCAACTTTATTTGTGCCCTGCATAATAAAGGAAGGAGATGGCTTGAGAATTTAAAAGAAAATTGCCTTTTTAATTTCAATCCACTGTCATCCTGGCCATCCACCGGTAACAACAGATGTCAGTAAATGGTTTCAATGAAGTAATGTATTCTTAATAGGTAACAAAACTGAACTAGTATTTTTGGTTTTAGCTTTTTAAACTCTTGCTAAAAAGGCGTGACAATACCCCTTTAACATGGGTGTACATATCATGAAAAAGGTACTCACTCCCCCAGGGAAGGACCACAATGAATGATGAAAAAAGGGAGATGCTTGTCGGAAAATTTGAATCAAAACCCTGAAAGAGGCCAATCTGATCGTGGCTCAAATTTTTGTACCCCTTGAAGGTTACCCGGCCGGAAGCGAAGAAATACGGCTGTATTCGCAGGCTACTTGAAGGTACCATATTTCCTGCCTGATTGCTCTGGAGCCCCAGCACAGAATAAAGGCATTCTGTCCTGAAAACTCTATACGAGGCCAAAATCTGTAAGCGAGATAACACAAGAACCAAGGTTACGGCTTAAGCTAACACACCTTGATCTTGAAGCGAATCATATTAGGGTAAAAAGTGAGTTGGGTAGCACGCATGACTTGAGCATCAATGAGCACGTAAGACGTGAAATGTACGCGATGCGTGAATGTGCTAAAAATCAGCGCGTGTGAGATCACGAGAGGCCGACCCGACTAGCAATGTTGAGCCTTCAGAAATTACCATCAATATCATAACAAAAGTGGATTTTTTTATCAGGAGGCTTTTGAAACACGGGAAATCCTGGCCCGCCTCGGGGTACAAAGAATCTTACTCGTAAACGTTCAACATGTTCACAATTCAAATTAAAAATCACCGAATTTTAATTTTTAGAATGCGTCAGGACGGATTTGCCTTTTATCGCCCTGATCCTCTAGTTTTGAATTGCCATTCTGGGAAACGAGAACTCATTCTATGCAAAAGTAGATTCTTCTTCTAAAAGCGATATTGTGGAGGAAAACGTAGTTAATTAATAGCGGTCCAAAATTCTTGTGACTTGCTGCACTATGCTACACCCTGCTCTACTCTGACTCGTCCCCAGTCGTCTTCTTTTTTGCATCGCGCGGAAAGAGGAAGCATGAGAAAAAACAGAAAGCGGAGACCCTGTCAGCGTCTTTCAACACCTACTCAAATATCAAAATTAAAACTAATATCTTTTCCAATCCAAACAAGTTAAATCTTTGGTTTATAAATATAGCTGACAAATTGGCAAGTTTCAGCTTGCACCCGTGATCTCTAAATCACAAACAAAGGAGTGTTCAAAGCTCTGTTCAGAAGAGTTACATTGTTCAAATCACCGACTGAAATGGCCGTTCAAAAGCAGAGTATGCCTTCATTTGCTTCCATCATTTCTGTTTTGTCTATTGTGTTTTACTGCGTCGGGTTTATTCGAATCGAATTTGAGATGAATGAGCAAAAGGAGAGAATCAACGCTCTTGAAAACATTCCGAGGGCCAAGCAGCCGTCAAACAACGCAAAAATAAAGATAATCAGCAGTGCTCCTGGTAAGTTGGTCTTTACAAGGCTAGAAGTTATTTTTGTGTGTTTACAGTCACAGATTAGCGCTGGTAGAAATGTATAACCAAGTAAAGAATCTTTTGCGTGTTCATACACTGCTTCCTGTGTGAAACTAAAGCTTGGTGGGCGGGTAATCAGGTCATGTTCTTTTCAACTACAGGTAGACAATTTGAGAAGAAAATAATTTGAAATAATGTTTTGAACAAAATTTGCTTCCAACCGTGTCGGTGGCTACGACTGACCAAGTAATCGGCAACAAAAATCGGCTCCACGAAACTCTACTCATCGTCGGTATGAAGCGGAATTCACACGTGTGAGATGCCATAACGAGAGCAAGATATTCGAGAAATATTAGGCACGATGCCACCATTGATCTCAACGTTTGATTGACATTTACAACTCGTGATGTTTTCTACATACTCTAATTTTCAGTGTGGAATCGACTGTACTTGTTCTACGATATCTTTGTGTAAGAAATATGTTCTTAAAACTATGATTTCCTTTTGTTCGCAGAAATTCAAAACCTTTCTAGAAACAAACGTCAAGTTGCCTCAGCTGAGAACGCATCAGAATCTAAAAACACAGCGAAAACACTCAACAAAATCAACGATCTTTTGTCATCAGGAAGACTGCATCTATGTCAGTCAAAGGGGGCCACGTGCTCGTCAGGTCCCCCAGGCCCTCCCGGTCCACCTGGACCAAGAGGACACAAAGGAGCCCGGGGACGAAGAGGACAGAAAGGAAGGACTGGAAACAAAGGAGATAGAGGTATTATGGGATCGCCAGGAAACAGTGGGAAGCAAGGCATTATGGGACCTCCAGGATTGAGGGGAGAGACTGGAACCAAAGGTGAGAAAGGAGACATCGGACCCGCAGGCATGCCGGGAACGAAAGGAGAACCCGGTGAATCGATATCGTCTCCTGCTGTTGTTGTTTCTCCTGTGACGTCAACAGTCAATGAAGGTGAATCAGCCTCGTTTCAGTGTTCAGCAAGTGGTAATCCTGAGCCTGCAGTAGTGTGGAGTAAACTGAACAATCAGTCAGAAATAATTCAGTCAGCGGTTTCAGGAGGAATGTTGCAGTTAAAGAGCGTGACCGGAAATGACTCGGGCGTGTATCAGTGTTCAGCAACAAACATCCTGGGGGAGGCACGGCAAGTGGTGCGATTAACAGTCAATGGTAAGATTCTGGTTTTAGTAACTTTCCTACTATAGTGTTGTACATTGCCACCAAATGAAAATATCGATCTCGAGCGACAATTTGAACTTATGGAAAACATAAACTGGAAAAAAATTATCATAATAAAAGGTACCCTGGACAAGCGAACAGTTTAGTTCATTACAACAAATTATACCCAACATGAGAATACCGCATGTACTTGAAAATAATCTCCTGAAATATGAATATGAAGCTAATTATATGTACTTCATTTCAGTTCATCCTCGAGTTTCTCTACATCCGGGACCTTATCACGTCATTGAAGGAAGCAACGTCACTTTACCAACCTGTCACGTGACCGGATATCCAGCACCAGTGGTCAACTGGAGGAAGTTGTCCGGTCAGTTACCCCAGGGGAGGGTGCAGTATAACAACAGTGTCTTACAAATTTCACATGTCCGTAAAGTTGATTCTGACGCATACTTCTGTTCAGCAGTGAACCTTTTAGGAAATGTTGAAAGAAAAACTCTTTTAGTTGTGATTTCACTTCCTATGTTCACCGTTAAACCACCTGTGAAGGTTTCTGTTCGTACTGGCGGCACTTTGGCGTTAAACTGTAGCGCTACCGGTGATCCACGACCAGTCATAAGCTGGGAAAGACACGGAGCAGCACTGCCCGTGGGGAGGAGTCACAGGGCAAACGACGCGCTTATCATAAGAGATTTAAAAGAAGAGGATGCTGGCAACTATATTTGCGTGGCTACAAGTGCAGGAGTGTTTCATATCGAGACAATCAGTGATGTTAGAGTTCTAGCAAGTGGTTCTGGTAAGTTATAAATCAAGTGAAGAAAGACAAGTTGAAAATAGAGAGTTAGACTGATTGAGCTTTAATCCTTGTGTGTGACACGTTTTTGGTTTGTTTCCATTCACCAGCGATTCTAGTCAACGTTTCCCAGCTTTAAAAGGTAGCTTTCGTTTCAAAAGCTGCGTAAAAAAACAGAACGGACAAGAAGGGCATCATTTTGTCGCTTTGTTTTCCACCTTACCTTTCTGACTTTTTCTCTCTAGTAGACTGAGCGAGAGAATTTCAGCAAGAGAAATAAAAATATTCTACAAGAGAAGTATAGACGCGTCATCTATTCTTTATTCTATATTCTGCTTTTTAGATTGCTCTGATCTGTTAAAATCAGGCCATACTCAGAGTGGAGTGTACTCTGTCAACCCAGATGGCATAGGATACTTTGATGTCTACTGTGACATGCGCACTGACGGTGGAGGCTGGACCGTGTTTCAGCGACGACAAGATGGTTCGGTAGACTTCTATCGAGGATGGAACGACTACAAAGCAGGCTTTGGTCAGCTGACTGCTGAGTTCTGGTTAGGAAACGACAAGATCCACCGACTGACGGCCTCTAGACCCAGCTCTCTACGAGTAGAGCTCGAGGACTGGAGCGGAGGTAAAGCGTATGCCAAATATGGCAAGTTCAACATTGGTGATGAGCAGGCGCAGTATCGGCTTGAAGTGGGTTCATATTCAGGTACAGCGGGAGATTCGTTAGCACAGCATAATAACATGGCGTTTAGTACAAAAGACAGAGACAATGACAGAAGCAGCAGCAACTGTGCAGTGAGTTATACAGGCGCCTGGTGGTACCAACATTGCCACAACTCCAATCTAAACGGACAATATCTGGGAGACAAAAGTGATGGCCGAGGAGCCAGGTGGAGCAGCTTCAGAAGTGTTCTTTCACTCAAATTCACTGAAATGAAACTAAGACCGTTATCATATAAATAATGCCAGTTACATGCAGGATTTTAAAATACTAGTTACAGGATTAAGATCCTGTTAGTAACGTAATGATCTTTGCTCATCACATTCTGCAAGTAATTAGTTGTGTCATTGATTAGGTTACTGCGTTTACAATCAATTCAGATGTATGTGAAATTGTAATCTAAATCTGTCTGTGAACTGGGCATAGCCAAGGAAAAACAATTTTTTGATCGTTTTGATATAACGCTAGTGAGTTTGTAAAAACGTATAACTGGTGGGCTAAATATGTTTTCAGTAGAATAACTTGCCATGTTACAGAATTTAATATTCTTCACGCAGTCGTGAGAGCGAGGTCGGAAACTCGAACTAAAGTAGCTAAACATAATGTTTAATAGAAAATAATATTTACTAGAAATTACTAATAGACATGGAGCACGGGGTATCCTTTTCTTTGACCATCCTTTCTTGTGTTTGTTAAGTTTGGTAAATTTTTAATAATCTATTTAACACACCATGTAATCACTGAGTTCCTCCTGCTCGATCGAGCCACTCCGTCGGGGAACAAGTACCAGTTGGCAAAATCTTCGTCAAAGCACTCGAGGAGTCAGTTTCCGACCATCAAAAACTAGCGCGAATACCGTTGGCTCGTCCTATCTCGGAGGCGGATTTCGCCATCAACCAGGGCACTTGTTCCCACAGGGAGCCCATACAAGCGGTGTGTCTGTATGTTCGAATTATATAGAAATGTATGGGAATATCGTAGAGTCTTAATATCGAAGACTTATATCGAGTAATGTCTGTGTTAAAGCTCAAAATAAACGTAAACCTACCTTAGTTGTTGAGTATTGTCGTTTCTGCGGCTCAAAATGGCGAATTTGAGCGATTTGGTGGGTTTTTTTGTTGACTGTTAATATACTTTCCTGTCGTTGATCGAAAGTACGTTATCCATTCATTGACTCAGAACACCTTTTTGGTTGCTAAATAGTTCCGATCTGGGCAAAATCCAAAAAATATCATCTGAATAAAGTTTGGATGGTACTCGACCATAGCGTTTCTTGTATGCTGTGCTTTGGAAGAGTGGAGTCTTGATAAAATTGTGCTTGTATAGATTTTCTCTGAGCCCTTTTTTTTTGTGAAGAGTAGAATGGGTATTGTATTTTATTTGAAGTCAAGGGTTTATTCTCCTTTTTCTTTTTTCGTGAAACGTGATCTTGAACTGCCCTCTACTTTTCTAAAAACCTGATTAAGAATATATAGAATATTGTCTGATTTTAGCCAAACTCGTCGGCTAAGTATCAGGCGACATTCCGCGCGATTTCCTAGGATAATCGTAAATGTACTTGCATCTCAACTATGGTGGAAAAGCAACATTCCTAGTCACTAACACACTTTTTTCTGTGGAAGTAACGTAACATTCAACTGAGTCATTGTTATCTCCAGGTATTAACAGAGTTATTGGAATATCCGATCGATAAATATCAGGTAAGTATCATTTAGACAACAACCATACGGCAATTTTATAATAATTTATTTGCGGATTTTATGATCAATGTTTCTGGTCTAGCTAGCAATGCATAGACAGGCTGATCACACTAGTCAGTGGCTTATCAAACCTGCGGCGAATGTGTTTGGGATACATTCGAAATATCGTTAGATCTCCGGGAATTTTTGGAGAATTGCAAATTCATTCAGCAACCTTGAATTGGGTTTTCTTTTGGAGAATTTCCGAAATTTAAATTTGCAAATGTGCTGTCGACGTCGATGATTGAAAATTTTCACGTCGAACTTGTATTTGGTACCTATCATGACCTCACCAACTATACGTGCTATGTTCTCCAAACTACGCAACGTTCCAAGTTTCAGGAGTTCTGATGCTAAACTAATCCAGGACTAAATCACATTTTGTTTAATGACCTGTAACTGCTGTTTGTCTGTATTTGATTCATTGCAGCTTGAGATTCAAGAGGCCATGAGAAGTCGTAACCCAGCTCTGTGTCAAAGACTACACAAGGTTATTACTCTTTCGTTAAGCTTGAGTGTTTTTCGTTCTTCTGATCCTACCTTAGTTTGTGGCTATTCCGTTTAATCCCCGTAGATGAGGGAAGAAAATTCCTGTAAGAAACATCTTCGAGTGATGGTCTCTTTCAGAAGGAAGACACATGAAACATTGACCGAAACATTCGTTAACTACAAAAGTCTAAAAATAAAAATAAGCTAGCAGGCTGAAATGATGTCATCTGCGATTGACTTTATCGTAACACAACATTTATGTTTTAGACGGATAACTCCCGATAGTCCTTTCGTTGTTAACATCTTGCTTTGAATAAATTTCTGAGTTAGATTTTAATGATAGCGCATTTACAAAACATTTCAACTTCTTCTGTCAACAGAGAACGGAGCAATTTGAAAGAAATCTTGCTTCGACGTCTGGGTTGATGGATTTACAGTTCTCCTCGGACACGCTCAGACCACGTGTTCTTCGCCTGACTCAGCCAACTTCCAGAGACGTTTCAGATATGATTCGTCGAGTCAATGAACAGATTTAGTATGAAGAAATGTTTTACCGGGCAAATTCAAGCGGAAAAATTAATATCACCGGTTTACACGTACAAAAGGAAACTAATGCGGTGTTCCACGATTGGCCACACCTCGACACACCCAAACGATGCTTTGACTGGAAACACCCACGCCACGTTTTAACTGGGTAACCAAATCATGCGATGCCTGGATACGCCCAAATCACGCGCGTTTGTTTGTTATGTCCATGTCGTCTGTACGGTGCCGGCAGTTGTTGACTTTTTTTGAGAGGATTTTGTTCTAAGTTAGTAAACCAGCTTTCCAGAGTCAGTCAGTCGTTGAAAATTGTTAGTGCTGTTGGTCAAACAGTAAGAAGAATCCCAGTCGAAATTGTGCTTCCTAAGTCGACGGTGCTCGGCAATGTGATTGTTGACGTTACAGTTCCTCGTCGCTCGTTTGTGTTCAGTCAGTCAGTTGAAAAATAAAATATTACAATTGAAGATTGTGCTTTCCGCGTCTATCTGTGCGAATTGTTCCAGAGGACGAGGAAAAATAACAGTAAAAGAAAAGTTGGCACAAATTGCAGCTCTGTTTGCGCGCAGGAAGGCGTAATTTTCCCACGTGCCCTCCCACTATCAGTCAGTCCCTTTATTTTACCAGTGGTGTAGTAGCTCTGGTAAGCTTGTGATTCTACTGGTCCTCTAGTGTAGCAGTTGCTATTTTTTCAAGGGCAAGGAACATTTTCCCTGTTGTTCTACGAGAGCTGCTGCAAAAGCTACAAAGGAAACAACAGACATTATAACAGAGCTTGTAAACACTTCCTAATGTTATTTACATTATCAATGCGCTCTGAACGTCTCTTCTTTAAATTTCACACATTCATTTTTTTTTTTATTAAAAACATTACCACAACGAAAAACGTACAATAGAATAACCCACACTGCTAGTTATTGATCACTTAAAGTATTTGCAGCGTTATGCTGTTTGAGTTTTCGTAGAGTTCTTGAACCCGGTTATCTTCCCTCGTCCAACTGCTATTCTGAATTAGTATATTCTCAGCTCCGACTATTGCATTTCTAGCTTTTTGATTGGCTAAAAAACTCCGACTATAAGCCAATAGTCGGAGTTTTACGTCATATGGAAAATAGTGCGCCAAGTTTTTATTTTACGCTTTGTATAATTGTGGAAATAAAAATCGGCGGCAAAACCCGGTTTGAGAATTTACTAAAACAATTATTCCATTCGCCCTTGTTGGATATGAAGTGATTATAACCAACTCGCGCTACGCGCTCGTTGGTTATTTTATCACTTCATATCCAACGCGGGCTCATGGAATAATTGTTATACTAGTAGTAATCATAGATCAATAAGTGCGTTCGAGTTTTCTTAGCTCCAGATTAGCTTTTGTGTCGTCAAGCTTGATTTCAAAATCATGGAAGAGATCATGAATTAAAAGGTAAACATTCTTTTCGTAAAAAATGTTCTTCGCGTATACGGCTTCAAAATATCTCACTCATTAACTCTCTACTCTTAAAATGTCTTACTCTCCCTCAAGCATGGTCGATAAAAATGTAAAGTAGATCGTAAAAAGTTCTTTGTTGTTAAAAAGATAAACATGTCACTACAAACTTCGAAAAAATGGTAGCCTTGAAGGTTAAAAGTCTTGGCTTCTTGCGTGACACAACTTGAAGTGAAATCAATGATCATAGGAGCGACGGAAACATATTAGGTTTCTGCTAGATTACTGATGTCAGAGAACCGGACAGAATCTTTTGCCATTGTGCAAACTTTTCATCTCATGATTATTTTACGTTCATGTAGGTCAGTTCAACATGTTTTAAACTTAGCTTGCTTCAGCGAGCGAGATACTTATCATGCAAAATTACCCGCGTAGAGATATCAGACGTGAATAAAGCATTACAGTTGTAACAAACTGCACTGATACGCTCAAGCTTACTTTTTCGTGCATGAAAGAGGTTAAACTACAAATATGTAAATAGACTCAAACGCACGGGTAAACTTCTCACGGCACAAATGTTACCTGGTCTTTATTTGTGTGTTTCTACAAAGTTCCAGCTCGATTTGAACGGCATTGACCGAAAAGTTTAGCAGAATCATCAGCTCAGTGATAAAACCCGCTTAGAAAACAACTCCAAAGTTCATTCTTTTGCCGAACTCAAATATTCCCGTGTAATCATCTAGTTGACCTTGATGGAACCAGTGATGCACGTGATTGCCATATGACAATTGTTTATGACGTAAAAAATAGTTGTGTGCGCATGTCCACCAGGTGAGCCCGCAATTTCTTTGGCCGGCTATTGGGCTTAAAATTCGTGCGCGCGCTTAATAATTATTCAAAATGGCGCAGATTTTGAACATCGCCCGTCCAAGTAACCAAAAATCTCGAATCTTCACGCCTTGGCATGCACAGGTATCCCATCGACCACAGGATCCCCAAAGATTACGAAGCGTTCTCCTAACGTCGAACGCAATAACCATTCCATTTAGTGTTCTGGTCCATCGAGAACCATCTGGAGCATTTGTTGGACAAAAAATCTTGCACTAAGGGCGTCTTTTACGCTCCTTGTTGAAGAAAGGCGCTGTGAGAGTCCAACGCTCTAACCTTTAGGCCACTGTGCCTGTCGAAAACTCATTTTATTGATATACCTATTATCAGTATAACACAGTCACTCTATTTGCGTTGTGCGTGACCTGTACAAAAAATGATCGCGTGACACGTGAAATGTTCGTGATGCTCGAGGAATCAGGACATCCCGCCAGGACCGTCACGAGCCCTGTCATAACCCACGACTGGCAGCTACGACCAAAAAGATAAATGTGGCTTGTTAATCGCGCCAAAACAGATTGGAACTTTGTTGCTTTGATTCCTAATTGCCACGTCGCACTGAGGAAAAAACACTGAACGTCAAAGTTGGTTCTTGTTCCAAATCTACCTTTTCATCCACTCAATAAAAATTTTGAATAGCGAATTAAAATTGACTAGTTGCACTGTACTCAGCCTATGCAAAGCTAGTGTTTGTTCTGTAAATCAACTTCTCCGCGTACTCTTCCCTTCTCCGGAAATGCCAACAACGTTTTTGGGCTGTGAAATATTTTCAGTCTTTTAAACTCATACTTATATGTCAAAATATACAAGCCAATAGCTATAGCCAATAGCCAATTTCTAATAATAACAAATTGAAACAAACGGCACGCCATACTCGACCACTAGTTGTGCCTTTTGACAAATCGAAAACGACGCATGGAACAAAACACATTGTCAACATCACTGCCTTCAAAATGCCCGAAATGCAGTCTTTCAAACTTTCCCGTGGGGCATGCCCTTGGATCACCCAAGAGGCTCGCGCCTCTGGCCCTCGTTTGGTCCGTGTCCTCGTTGGATCGCACCCTCGGCTCCCGCAAAAAACCGCCTACGGGTCTGTTATTTCGTGATCGCTTGATAGTAGCGATGTGGTCCGTCATTATCTGGATAAGTTGTTGATCAAAGCCCCGCATCTATCAGTAGAAACAAAACAGCTTGCTTGGAACTCGATGGTAGCGTTTCTTCCATCTGCCGCGCTGTGGAATTGTAATAAAATCGTTTGAAGTGTGAAATGGGCAGTCTAAAACACAAACATTTAGAATTTACCTGGGGAACGTTTACCAAATGATTCGTCGAGGAAATGCATGGAGAAAAAAATTGGTCTTGGAAGCAGCCAGAGGTCAGCGGTTCACGGACTCATTGTCAAATCTGATTGTCTGAAAAGTTACAGAACAAGTTCTCTGTGCTTGTTCAGAAGAAACGCCCCAAATACCGAGAAATAGCTGGACACGCCCAGATAATGCAGTGCAACCTTGGCAACGTCTATATCATTTAGTTTTCGCGTATTCAAAATACACTTAGGATGACTGGAGTTTAACGTTCTTTGTTTTGCGCTATTGCCTTCCTGTTCTACATTCTACTGAGATCTTTGATTTCTTGGTCGTTCGGCTTTGTGATGACGTCACTGGTGATGTTCGTAGATTTTTACACCGACGATGAACCGGTAATAAACTGCAAAAATGAGGTTTGGACATAGCGAATTTAAATTGAGAAAGCATCTTGTGGATTGCAAAACAATTTACACACGCAAAACAACGACGTCATATTAACTGCACCGAAAACCGCAAAATAAAACAAATTTCATTCCATCGCGTTTCAGGTTGTCAAGTAAAGCGCTTGGTTTTTTATGTAATCAGATATTGACCTTCAGAAATAAACGTTTTTTAAAAGCAATTGTGGTTTAATTCTTTCCACAAAAAGTTGTGGTGACATGAGAGCTCTTTTGACTGTTTCGTGTTCATCTTCTTAGGGAACTCCTTTGACATGGATTACGAATTTTGAAAAATAATGGCGCCTTAAAAGAGAATACAATCCCCTTGACATTAACCTTCGATTAGTTCTTATTTTTCGCGGCGGCAATAAAATGAGAACGCCTAATCGCAGGTTATCGTGGCATGCGTTTCTCATACTCGATCATACCATTCTACGATTTTATTAAAGATTGTAAAATTACTCAAACTTATCCTAATAAACTAGTGAAAATAAGCGTGTACAATATTCGTTTCCCATCTTTCGAGAAAATTCTATACCTTTTCAAACGTATATTATATACATATATTGGACTAATGCTCATGGCTTGAATTCTATTTACATTCTAGCGAAAAATTAAAATACTATTCGAGTTCCAAGTGCTAAGTATAGTGAACCTCAATTCAAATCTCACAGCATATCTCTACAGTAACACCCAATCGCTTCTTCGCAACCAATCGGGCGATAATCGTTTTTGTCGTGATCGATCGGTGTATCTTCGGGGCACGTCAAAATTTTTCACTTTTTTAAACAACAAAGGAGTTGTGCATTAACCTCGAGTTTTGAAATTCGCAAGGAAGCAAGATATGACTGTGAAGTTATAATACATTTAACCTACCATTAAAAATCCTTATTGACAACTCGAGTTCCCTGTGCATAACAAAACTTTGGAATCCCAACCAAACAGTCGTGGAACTCATTCACAAACTAATAACAAAAAACCTACTGGCGCATTTTAGCAAATAATAAATCTATAATTATTTCTTTGCTTGTATTTATAACGTAATAGAATATGTGACGTACAAGATAATCTCTAGAAAACCTGAAAACATTTAAAATGTTAGTCACTATTAGTCAATCTCGCAATGAAATTTGTGAAGAAACTGTTTAAAGTTTTATTTTCTTAATAAATTCTGGCTTGAAAAGAAAAACCACTGATACTTAAAAGAGGTGTCTGAAAATTAACATAAGTAAAACTTGCCGGGATGCAGCAATTGCTTGAATTCCAGGGTTAGAAGATTTTCATAACGTCACGCAAACACTTTAGAACACAAACTGCAAACTTAACTGTACGATTTTCGAGTCTGCAATATTAATCTCGAATCCAGATCCCACTCGGCAAGGGTGAGTTGATCAATTTCATGCCGTCCAGTTGAACACTGTTACTCATTTTACTAGTATCACTGATTTTATCGCTCCAAGCCAGGAGCCGAATACCGAAATTTAGAGAACTTCGAGGTGGTCAATTTATAACGTTAAGGAGATCAATGTAGTTATTGCATGGCCATGCAAATAATGTTCTGCACGGACACGTTCTCGTCAAGGAGAGGTTAACTCGCCATTTATTTGCGCCAATTGTTCCTGCTGCCATCTTGATGTCCTTATTTTTTCTTTTGGTGGTTCTTCGTTAAACATTTTAAGTTTATCGTTGAAGTTCAACTTTTCAGGTTTCTTAGAAGCAAACTGCGTCTCGGATTTCTCCTCGTCTGTCAAGGACATACGCCCCATACGTCCGCGGGCCATCTCCGTCCCATTTAACTCGTCATTATCTAGCCGAGCGGGTTTAGGAGCGTAGAGGGACTGGGAACGAGACGGAGGTCCGTCAAGGACGTTTTCCTGAGAGCCATACCTGACTGGGGGCGGGGGAGGCCCTTGCTGGTTCATCTCAAAAGCTGCTGGATAAGAAACAGGCCGAGGTCGCCTTGGATAAGTTGCGTAACTGGGGTAAGCGGATGATGACGTAATTGGCGGCTGGCGAATAGGGACTCCTGAGCTAGAGTACGGTGCGGGGTAGTCCAGTTGACTCCGGGTTCCCGAGGCGGGGATAGTCACACGTGACGTGTATCCAGCACCTGAAGATGATCGATCACCACTAAGAGCGGTGTATCTCTCAAAACTTTGCGATGATTTCGGTGGGGGTGGAGGCGGAAAACTATCGTCGTCTAACAACTCATCAGGGGGTGGTGGTGGTGGAGGAGGAGGTGGCAGATCATCGTCGTCGTCAGGGGGTGGTGGCCTGGCCGAATCTGGGACCGGGTCACTTGGGTTCCGCGTGTTCACGTACCTGACACTGGGAGCAGGGGTTACCATCGCTGTGTAACCCGAGGGTGTCCCAACCACGTACGTTGGTGAAGCAGGCTCGCGAATCTCTGTCGCTACATTCGAAAAAGACACTTGTTTCTTGGGTCGAGAAGAACTAGGATTACGAAGAACCGAACGCCGTCGACTGATCTCGTCGTCGATTAGTTTCCGCCTCCTTTCGTAATCGGCAGTAGCGCGATTCTTCAGTTCACTGACGTGGTCTTCAGTTGACGGCTTCCGCGTTCTTCCTTCTTGGAGCATCTGTTCTTCCAGCTGCTGCTTTCGCAGCTGCTCCTCCTTCTCTTTGACAATCCTCTGCTCCTCAAGCTGCTTCCTCCTCTCGAACTCCCGCCTTGCCTCTGCCTCACGTTCCTCCTCAGCCCGCAACCTTTCCTCTTCCTCCTTCTGCTGCTGACTCTGCCGCCGCAGCCGCTCTTCCTGGTCGCGCCGCTGTTGTATCTCCATCCTCTTCTTATTGCGTTCTTCTTCCTCCTGCATCTTCTTCTCAAGCCGGATTCTCTCCTGGTCCATCCTCTGCTGATCTCTCTTGTCCCGCTGCTGCCTCAGCCACTCCTCTTGTTCTCGGTCGCGTTGTTCCTGAATTCGACGCTGGGCCTCTTTCTGTTGCTCTCGGTCTAATTCAAACTGCTGTAGGCGGCGTTGTTGTCGCTCTCTGAAAGAAACCGACAAACAAATTTAAAGGAGAACGGAAGACCAGAGACAATTTTTATTTGATCAAATTTGTGGAAAACAAAAGAAAAAGCGAATTTTTCTGACCGAAATTGACAAAAGCGACCAAAAACTTAGACTATTTTTCGAAATTGAACATCCACCATTTTGACCCTTTTTTGTTCCGGTTACTTCCAAATAAGGAATGTTGGCCGCCATGTTGTGACGTCGCTATGCACATGTATTTTTACAATTCCATAAATTTGTGAAGAATCTTACTAGTGTTGAAACTGCATTAAGCTTGTATTGTGGCCGAGAACGAGCCTTACTGTCTTGAACCTATGCTAGACAGTTCGGATTCGGAGGAAGACGATGTTTACGAGAGCCAAGATGAAGTCCGAGGTGTGTATGCGAGTGTTGTGCGAACTGGGAAGGGCAACAAGAGAATGTTTATGCTGCAAAGAGAACGAAGAAGCCGTAAATAAAACACTCCACTCCTCAAGAAGCGTCCTGTTTTTTAAAGGCAGGCAATGGAAACTTATCCCTCTTTTGGAATCGCTGCGAGTTCTGTTTGAACAGCCAACTGCAGCACATTCCACCATTTTGGAGCTGATGCTCCAACTCTTGAAATCGCGCGTTTATCCTATGAGGTGTGCACAGTGACGTCAAGTCTTCAACATGGCTTTTTGCTTCTACAATCAGGTTAAAAGGTAAATTCATATCCTAAACATCGCGATTTGATTACGACTTATCACGTAGCTTCGTATAAACGACTTTTTACAAATTGGGTTTTCGCCTTCCGTTCCCTTTAACAATACATTCATTGCAACACTGGCTGAAGAGGTGAAAGGAAGCCTGCTCTGTAGGAAAGGACAATTTTATACGTTCATCATTCTCAATCCGTCTCAGTTTTCTTAAAGGACCCCAGTCAGAAGCCACACCTTAAAATCCATGAAATCCACTATTTTCG